>CM028377.1:56307551-56536120 GCA_013146195.2 Codonopsis lanceolata | reverse complement strand
TAAAACTTCTGTACCACCTCAACCGAAATCACCTCTGTGATATATAGCACACCAAATTTGTAGAACACCTAATAAAACAATTCCTACTAGGAAAGAGATTAATACAATATTAAGAAAGATTATGTTTCCTATTAAGACTAAGATACATCAAATAACAAATTTATTTACATAAATCTAGTTACCAAAAATATGTTGCCTAAATCTTTAAAATCTTTTAAAAGATTTAGTTACCAAACATATATAACTAAATCTCCAAAATCTTTTGAAAGATTTTCCTAAAGATTTTCCTATCAAAAAACACACCAATCTACCAAAAATAATCTAAACAAAATCTAACTCCTAAAATAAACATTGACTAAATTAAAATCCTTCTTTGACCAAGAAAGGTGAAAACAAGATAAAATAGGTCATGCCTATTTTACCCTTACAATCTCCCCCTTTGTTGAACCTTTCTGGTCAAATCAAAATACAAGTGTTTATTCAACACCAATCAAATCACCTAACCTGCATTGGTTAGTAAAAAACCACTTCCCCCCGAATTTGTGCAAGGGGTAAAATCAGAAACCATTACTAAGCACAATTCAGAAAATATCACCATCACAAGAAACACTCGATCTCTCTCCCCCTATTTGACCGGAAAAGGAAGAGAGATAAAACATCTTTTAGGAATTCTCAAACATCCAAGATTTTGAAAAACACAATAAAGTGTTCACCAAGATTTGATCACACCACTAGCAATAACTGAGTACATCATATCCAGATTCAAAAACTCTTAGTTTCCCACAAAAATTAGACAACCACTAAATATTTTTCAACATGAAGATTTTTGAAAATTGATTTGCACAGTTTGAGTTTAGGACAAAATTTCACCAAGCTGAATATCATTGCCAACAATGCATGTCCTAAATTTTATGCCTAAAAAACATGATAACTAAAAGCTAGGCAAAAGAAAAATGCAATCACACACAAGTGATAAAGACCAGATCAAAGGATGTAGTTCCTAATGTTGCTGCATTGGGAGATACATTCGCCAAAATTGTGATTTTATTTTCTTTTTGCTCTTCTCTTTTTTTTTATTTTCTCAACCAAATTTCTCTCCCAAGATCATAAAATTTTCACAACAAAAATCCATAGGTACTTTATTTCCCTAGGAATATAGCTCTACTTTATTTCAAGCTATAAAAACATGCCACTTGGAACCTTTCACACTATTTACCAAGGGAAGCAATTTTACATTTGATCAACCCATGAAATCCGAAGATTCATAGTCCCAAAAGAAAGGTGCCACAACCTTGTTCATAGGTAGCTCTTTTCCGTTAGGTAGCTTTCACACTTTTTCAATTAAAGGGAGTCAATTTTCTCAAGATCAACCCATGAGAACCTAAGTTCCATAGTACCTTGACAAATTGCAGCATCCCAAAAATTTCAAAAGGTAGCTCTTTCCTTTGTGGACTTTAAACATACTCAAGAACTGGGAGAGAGAGAGAGAAAATCATAACAAAAAATCACAACTGATTTTGAATGAAATTCCCAAGCAACCACAAGAGACACATACATGTGAGTCAATTGATCTAGAGTGCCCTCTAAAGACAAAATGCAATCATGCCTAAATTTTTTTTTTTTTTTTATAATTAGCTAAGTGTAAAATCATATGGCACACAAAACACAAGAGATTTCCAAAGATTGAAAAATCTCTCAAAAACAAGACACTTGGCAAATATATCAGCAAGATGATTTTCAGTCTCAACATGTTCAATGCAAACAATTTACATAATCAACCAAGTCTCTAAAAAAATGGTGTCTTATATTAATGCGATTAGTTCGAGAATAATGAACTGGATTTTTTGTGCTAAGCAAAATGCATAGGTGTTATCAAAAAACAAGGTTAACACATCAATGTGAACACATAATCTTTGATCATTTGAAGCATCCATAAAAGATTTAAGGCTTCTCTCAAAAATATTTTGATAAGCATGCAAATTTTTGAGATTCAACCTTACTTCTTCTCCTTGTGTATATCCCATCATGAATATCACCTATCACTTGAGAGATTGGATGGTTTTTCGAATACGGACTAGGAATATCATGGCTGCAACCATTCAAATTTGACTGATTTTCTGAATGTACGGACCTGATTCTCGAAAGTTCAGGACCTGTTTCTGAATCGCAAGTTTTCGTCCAATGTTGCTCCCATTGTTGCAACATCGGGTGAAACATTGGGTGAAACATTGTGAATAACATTGGCTGAACTTTCAGAATATGCAAGTTTAGTCTGATTATGTGCAGGTTCAGTTTCATATGCTGGTTCTGAACATTTTGGAGGAGAAACATCATAGGACGGCTTAGAACCAGGACATATATCAAAGGGTTCACAATATTTGGACTTGCCTTTGTCATTACTACCCTTAGGAACCCACATCTGTTTAAAAACTTTGGGTTGGAGATTTTTGAAAAATTTCTGATTTGTCTTTGAATGAGGCTTCCAATGTGTGCGCCAATGTTGCAACATTGGTGGCGCATTGGTCTGCTTCATACGGTTACGCCAATGAGTTTTTTCAAAGAAATCTTGCCTCATTTCATTCTCATACATGGCCTTTTTCAGGAAAACAAAAGGGTTGTATGTGACCAGCTTATGGCGCGAAGTGACAAACATAATTTTTCTTTCTTGTTCTCGGTTTTTCAAAGAAGGCAGTTTCAGGAAAACTTTCATTGGTCTGTTTGGTTCCAGATGTTCCTTCTCCCTCTTTCACAAATACCTTAGGGACAAAACCAATACCTGATCTAGAAGTATTACCAGAATTCAGCAAATCATCAACCTTTTGTTTGCTAGAATTCCACTTGGTCATGGTCTCTTTGCTTGAGTAAGTGCTCCTTTAACTTCTCAATCTCCACATCCTTTCTACTTAGGACACTCTCCAGCCTCACTATGCATTCTTTTTGTTCTTCATTAGCCTTTTTCAGCAGTTCGTTTGCCTTTCCAAGCACTATAACTTGATGAGCTCTCTTTTCCCAATCTTTGTACGCTCTTTGTAACCTTCAAGAAGTCCGAATCGTGTCACCATCATCTCGCAATTGTGGAATTAAAAAAGAAATTGTTCTCTGTTTACGCTCAATGTCTCTCCCAATGTTGCTCCCGATGTTGCAACATCGGGTGACACATTGGTCGAAACATCTGCATTTTCGAGAATCGAGAATCACAAACAAAGACATTCAAGGCAAAGGCGAGTCGGGCATTCTTAGTTCGAAGAACGAACATTGGCAGTCCTTCACATAAAGTCGAAGGGCCTCCCACACATCTTTAGCGATTCATAATTTGCTATCACCCTAAAAGTATTTGCATCTAAGGCCTTATAAATTAGACAAGGCTTTTGAGTTAAAAGAAGCGTTGTTCCTATCATCATTGGTCCACTCGATTCTTTGGTGATCTTGACATCACCATCCGAATCTGATTTTGGGAGGACTCCAACCATTTAAAAGCAGACAAGCCACGCTCTTTCATCAATGGATTTGATGAAGATGCGCATCTTGACTTTCCATATAGAATAATTGGCATTTGTGAGAGTAGGAGGACGAACCACGTTCTCATACTGAGAATCCATCACGTCTTTAAACAGAATCGACTCTTAGTGATATCAAGAGTAGGCTCTGATACCAATTGAAAGAAGAATTATGTGCCAAGGCGTGACACTCCAGCCATGTCCAAGCACCTCCTTATATAATGCCAAGATCTCCTACACACATAAAGGAATCCAACTCCAACAATGACAAGGATTAGTATTTAAGGAAAAAATCAACAACTTACCAAACTTATGGGATTTGATTACCAAATATGAAATTGGTCAAGAATCATGGTTAGACTATGATTTATACAAAGATTTAGTTACCAAATATGTGCACTTAAAATCTACAAAAAGATTATGCTATCAAAAAATACCAAAACTAAATCTAATAAAAGATTTTGTTACCAAAAATGACTCCTATACTTTAGGACCAAGAAAACCAAAAATCTTTAGGAAAATTATGTTTCCAAAAATGATAAAACCTTAAGGACCAAGGAAAAACAAAATCTAATTAAATATTTTGTTACCAAAAATAACTAAACTAAATCTAATAAAATATACTAAATCCTAAATTAACATTAACTAATTTAAAAACCTACTTTGACCAAGAAAGGTGAAAACAAGATAAAATAGGTCATGCCTATTTTACCCTTACAATAAAGTTTACCAATTGATCACAGGGTCGAGATACATCTCCAACCAATCACTTTCGACCTTGTCACTATCACTATTGTTGTTGAAGCTTGTTTCTCTTGATCAATCTCTTATTCGGTTTATCAAACCCCTCAGTTATGAGTTATGTTTGAATTACCTCTATACAATATATATATATATATATATATATATATAATGGCAATGGTGGATTTCTCCCTCCAAAATCTCACTTTTAAATTATTGATTTTTGAGTTACCATTTCACTCTTTCTCTCTCTCGTTTCCTCTATATTTTCTAACTCATCACCACCATCTCCTCTCTTTAATTATGTTTAAACATTTTTCTTTCTTTAAACATAAAAAATAGTAACTAAAACAAAAATAATAGTTCTGGAGTCAAGAAAACTGATGCGTCCAGATAAATCTCAGAACACACTGGGCTTCTTCAATAGGATATCTGGCTTTCAACTTATCCTCAATCTTCAGGGCACAACTCTGCAAACCAATGAAAATCTAATCTAATTCTTATTTGATTCGGATCAATATAGGTTACAAATCAAAACCAAATCAAAAAAATCAAATCAATATCATAACTATAAAACTACCACGTTTTGGGTTGAAATGGTATGAAACGGTACCATTTCATAAACAAAATTTAAAATAAAAAAAAATTAAGTGGCTGACAACTACTGCCAGCATATGAAAATTTGCAGCCCATCCACTTTCCACATAGCAGGTTGTGAGTGGATGAAATAATTTTTCCACCAATGTTTTTCTTGGCAAATTTTTGGTCAAAAAAATTGTTTTAAAAAAAATGTGAATTAAAGTATACATTTTTACCTATAAATAAAGACATGATTTGTTTCATTTGGATATCAGAAAAATTTTCTATGATGTTTTCAAGTTTTTAGTCATTTTCTGTAAAAATATTAAAGTAATGGAGATAAATATGGGGGGGTTATGTAAAAGTGTTGAATTATGTGTCACTGTTGGAAGGGTTTCTTGGTTTTGAATAAAATGAATATAAAATGAATTATTTTATTGGTTTTTAATGAGTTGTATTTGATTTTGGATGTTTGATTCAAACGATTGTTCATGCTCTAAACGCAACAACGTTTTGAAAAGTGTAGCGTTCTAAGAGCAATAACAACAATACACCCCAATCAAACACGAATAATTAAAAACTAATAAAATAATCTCTTTAATACTCATTTGATTTAAAACCAAAAAACTCTTTCAATTGTGTCACAAACTCCAACATTTTTAAATACATCACCATCTTTATATTGAAAATCAGTTTGGTGTCCAAATGAAACAAATCAAGTCTCTATTTATTTATAGATAAAAATGTGTACTCTTTTTTAATTAAAAAATAAAAAAACAATTTTTGAATTACAAATTGCCAAAAAGGAGACAAAAATCAAAAAATGGTTGTATGATTTGATTTTGATCTGTATCATATATTAATACAAATTAAATAAGATTTGACATTAATGAGGAAGATTCTATTTTGATTTGGGTTAGACACCCTCTTTATTACGTGGAATTTATAAAGTACGGGCCTTTGACCCATACAATATTCATTTATGGCCTTTGATAAGTCCAAAAAACTGAATAAATGAAACAGAAAAGTATGCCCTTCAGATTTTAAGGTCGATCAAGATCGATTAACTCGACCTTTGATCGACCATTGATCTACTCAATGGTCGAGTTGATCGACCGTTGATCGACTTAATGGTCGAGTTGATCGACCTTTAGCACACTATATTAGTTTTGGAAGCCAAAAGGGTATTATAGATAATTCATCACAAAAGAGGCTATGAAAGAATATTTTTTGAGAGTTAGGTTAGTTTTGAGTTTGGTATGTTTGAAAGGGCTATTAATAAATATACCCCCCATATTTACTGTGTTCTAATACATAGGATTGAAACACAATTTGAAGGAAAATGATGTGTTTTGGGCCAAAACGCAGCACCAAACACAACCTTATTTTTTGGAAAAATTGCGGGTCGGTCAACTTTTCAAAATTTATAATCACTCCAGTACCTTTTTTTTTCAATCGAAAAAAGACATTTTTGGACGTGAAAAGACAGCGATACCCTTAATGAGCATGAGGTGCACTACATAAATGAATTGTAGTGCATTAACTATTGAACCACGATTCAAAAATTTTATTGCATTAATTTTCGCACTGCGGTTCAATAGTTTAATTGTCTAGTCCTATTGCACCGCAATTCATCAATTTTATTCCATTAATTTTTGTATCGCGGTTCAATAGTTTAATTGTCTATTATAATTGCACCACGGTATCAACTTTTATGTATCGCGATAAATTAATTTTTTAACCGCGATACATATACTTAATCCAAGTTTTACCACGGTATCAACTTTTATGTACCGCGATGAATTAATTTTTGAACCATGATATATAAGATATTATTAATCGATTTTTGCATCGCGATACAAAATGATAATGAACCAGACCATATCCTCCACCTTGTTCTTCCATCTCCTCCGTCGTAAACCTTCTTCTTCCCCCTTCTCCACCACCTTCATCCTATTGAAAAATCATTCAACCCAGTACAGATCCATTACAGTTTTATACATAATGAATCAAAGAAACCGTTTACCTTTCGAGAACATTGCCCCCTCGACCTAACCGAGCAGGTCAATCCTCATTTCGTTGCGCAATAATGATGATTTTTGAATCAAAATTGTATTGTCTGATCTATTGAAAGAGCTAATGACATTTTCAAAACAATATTTATAAAAAAAAATCTTTCATGGTTAAAAAAAACAATACATTTTTGGAGTAAAAAACTTTGGAAAAAAGAACCGACCAAAGTTTTACACTGGTTTTTGAGTTTTAGAAAACTGATAAGGTCAAAAAGACTAAAAGAGGGTCAAAAACCAAAAAGTCCAAATCTTGTATGGAGAACAACGCAATATATCTTGCTTGTCAAACAAAAAAACTATGACACAGGCATCCCACTTGCAAATCAAAGAAGTTCAATTACCACCATATTTTGACAGTAGCACTCCTGGGTAATAAATTTAGCTCTTCGTAAAAACCAGACAAATCAACTTAATGAAAGCATGAGAAAATTTTGAAAGAGAATTTTTACTACTCAGAATTACAAATACTACAATGGGCTTTGCTATTCCCATACCGAACAATTTAATTAACAAACACTAGAACATCGCTAGTCGTCAAAATATATTTAAACCACAATGAACATTGTTTCAATTCTCATATGCCAACCCGATGCAACTCAGCTTCATCTGCTATCTTCGTATGAGAAGTTGTGGCCAGCTTGACTGAGTTTGAAGATTGAAATAGATTTCCACCGAGTTCTTGCTATTCTGCTGTTCTTCTAAGCGATCAAGAGAACTTTACAACTTTAGTAACAGGTCCTTTGTTCTGGGAACAAGTTTGACCCCAAGAGCCATGAGCAGTTCTATTTCATCTTCTTGGACATATGCATAAATATAATGTATATTATGCTTAAATCAAAACCAGATCCATCGCTTTGATCTCATAATTAGACCCGGAGCTGCAAACCAGGTTGGATACTTGTGCCTTGAATTGACGAATTCTCTTATGAATTGTGTTATCATCATGAGACGTCAACTAATAAACGATTAGAGTCTGAAGTTAGAAATCAAAGAAAATAATTAGGGTTCAGCTTTCAGATGGCCTGAAGGAAGAGAGCCTGCAAATTTTTTAAAAGAACAGTGCTGGTTAGCACAAGAAATTTCAGAGCTGTAACTAACATGCATCGAGTAAAAAAAATTAGTCAACCTAGATCTTGGCTGGTAAGGGGAATATTAGGGTTTAATCCCATTTGGATTATGTTGTGAAGCTCATCTTCCCACACATTAGGTACCTGTAGAAAAAAAAATCCAAGACTTTCAACAAAATTCATTTGTCATCCATAGTTTCGTGAACTTATAGGCCCAACTGTAGGTCGATTTGCCACTACACTTCTTACTCAAGACGTCAAATAGTGTAAGAACTAACGTCATGGATACCAATATCAGTAAGAAAAATAATGGAACATGCCGAAAACAAAGTTGACTGAGCACAACTTCAACAGCAGATAGGAAGTTAGTTACCTGGGAAGAAGGCTCTTTATAACCTCCACTAATGGCTGACATATGGGAATTAATGGTCCTCTGAACTGTATCTGAAGAGCTTCCCACCCCTGCAAGGCCTGCTTGGATAATTCCAGGTTGCAGTTGACTAAGAGATGGATAAGGCATGGTCATCTCAGGAGGAAAGCCAAGTGAAGAAGAAGGCCCCGCTCGTGATTGGAGGATCTGAAACAAAGCCATTGGGTTAAGTCAGAAGGAAGACAGATAAAAGTTACAGGCATTCGCATAGTACTTATCTTCACAATTTGGTGGATAAGTTGGTGTGATTTATCTTACATCTTTTGCCAGGAGTCCTTCCATGTTAAATTCCAATCGGGGGTTAACCGTGGCCAGCTTCATAGAAAGAAACTGCAAAAATGAGAAATTGGTTTCAAAAAGATTAATTGAAAACGGCCAGTTTTGTAAAACACATTCAAAGATGAACAACCACAATGAGTTCTTGAGAATGATAGTGAGAGACAAGAAACAACAAACAATGGGCAAAAAGAATTTGCTTGTCCATACCTCCACTTGTCTTTGTAATGATTGTACATAGTTAATAATCTCATCAAGCATAACCGCTTTTCCAGTGACCTTCATAAACCAAAAATTTACATCAAATCAACTTCAAAGAAAAACTAGATTCCGAAGTTCAACTGAATATATGTATTCCCTATGACAGATATCCTAAACAAACTTCTTTTTTTTTTGGATAAGTAGTAATTTAAATCTACAAACCTTGCTACATCCAGGAACAAGGTCCTGAAGAAATTTCATCCTTTCACTAATCTTTTCCCTTCTCACCTGTTATCCAAATAAATTGACTACCGCTTAGATGTCTTAAAACAAATTCTATCTTTGGTAACAGAGAAATCATTAAAAAGGAATTCTTACTCTTTCAGCAAGACTATGGCTGTTGGTTGCCTGGCCTCTTCGTGCTCTTACATGTATGTATTCTTCCTTCGTATCTGATGCTGGAGATCCCTGCTTACCATGCTTTCCACCCGACTTGTTGGTAACAGAAGTTGGATTTTGATCACCCTTCTGTTGAATTTCATTGCTACTTTTTAAAATTTCACCAGGAGGTTTTGGGGTTGCCTTGAATTGATTAAACTCATTATCCTGTCATTTGAGAACAAAAAGAAGAATCATATCAAAATCTCATTGAAGAAAAGAAAGGAAAAAGACAAATAGCAAGTTTCTACCTGACTGCCTCTTCTTCTTTTCTTTGAGCCAAGACCTTTGTTAGAAGTTTCTTCTTGACCAACACCACCATCACTATCCTCAGCTTCATCGGACTCATTGCCAGAAACACCGGCCCCTTGTATGCCTTCATCATTTCCATTAGCCCCACAATCAGCAGTCATGGAAACATCTTGCGACCTTTCAGCCATGTTCATCTCATTTTTCTGGGCTTGCCCACCAGGTATCAATTTCAGTCCATTTCCTGCAAAACCCTCCTGTGGCCCCTGCATTACCACACCCCTGGAATAAGGACCCAAAGATTCAGGTACAGTAAAATGGTTTATCATATCACCAACATTTCCAGCACTGAAGCAGGAAAACCTCGCTGCTCGCTCGATAAACCCAGAATCTGCCGGAAATTGAGCTAAATTCTGTGGAAGCATGGGAGAAGCAGTTGGCAAGAACATACTCCCTTTTAATATAGGATTTGACAGGTTCCAACTCATGTCATGTGTTCTTGTCGGGCCAACCTTTCTGCTGCCATAGTTCTGCAAATTGATGTCACAGTAACCTAAGCTTTGTGAATTGGTGGGCTGATCCCAGATGGTAGGGCAAAAAGAGTCCACCATGGAGGCAGAAGAACACGATGAAGACTCCAATGGATTGCTCGAAGACACCATCCCCATGGATGTATTTGTAAGATTAGGGCCAGTAAACGGCCAGTCTGAGGACAAATTGGATGAATTGTTGAAGTTCATAGGTTCCTCATTTCGGTTTTTGCGTTCAAATTTATCCATCCTTACTTGAATGGCCAATGGTCAAAGAACCCACAACCAGCAAGCCCCTCTTCACACTTGTCTCACGGCAATCAACAGATATCCTAAAGAAAATTGAGATTACATGAATGAGCTACCCCCAGAAAAAGCCCTAGTTCCTCAATAGCCACAACAAAGATTCAAGACCAAGAGTAAAGCAAGAGGGACAAACCCACAAATTAAAGCATTAACTTCAGGAACAGCACACACACAGTAGCAATTTCAAAATTCACTTAAAGCAGCTAAGAATTACACATTAAAAACAGTGAAGCGCAAAATTTGTAGTGAAGCTATCTGAATAACAGTGAACACCCACATCAATTCCTGAGGTGAAGAAAGAAAATGTACAAAATACCGCCCAAAAGAGCACACATACACAGACACAGACACGCACACAATGACAAAGAAAACACAAACTCAGTCAAATAAAGAGCTCAGGAAAAAAGTGACACGGAGGAAGGAACGGGGGGGGGGGGCGAGCAGTTAATTAGACAAACACCATTGATTTCAGCATCATAAATAACCCCATTCAAACCCTTGCAGTAAAAACCCTAGTCAGACTTAAAAGTAGAAAGAGAAAGATACCCATTTCAGATTCTGAGCTACTTTTTTGTGACTCTGTCCACCAATTTTCTGAATCTTTTTCGCTGATGAAAGATGAAAACTTTTTTCTTGAATTTGGGCTCTCTGTACTCAAACCCCTTCAGCTTGTCACTATTATGTTTCAAGAAAACAAACACGGCAACACCAACTTATCAAATATCAAGGAGAGAGAAAACAACAGATCAAAAGGAAAAGGAGAGAAAGAGAGAGGGGGGTTAATTTGGAGATGGATATTTTCGATAATTGATAAAACTGAAAAAGAAGTTTAGTAGCAAAGGTGCTGCATTTATACCCACGCCTGCATAAAAAAGAGAGCTCTTTGATGATTAACCACCGCCACTGTAAAACAATTCACAGACATTTCTTTAGTACCAGTATCATATTAGTTTTGGTGATGCTCTAAAATAATAAAAATTTAAAATTATGTTCCCTTTATTTTGAAGAGAAAATAAATTGAGTTGAAGTATTTATGCTCGCCGAACAAATTACTTACAAATATATAACAAAAGTTAACTTGTAGTTTTAAGATTAATCACATATTGCAATTAAAATTTGGCATAAATAAAACACATTATTTTGTTCTTAAATAATTATCAATTTGTCATATTTGGTTTGACACACATATTAAGAAAAATAATTTTTCTACTTCAAATATTAGTATAATATTTAGTTTTTTTAAAAAAAATCATTGTGCATGTGACCATAATTAATCTATGAATAAAAAATAGGGTAAAGTAATAACATTATTTTTCTAAAAAAATCATAAATATGACAGTTATTTTGGAACGGACAAAAAACAAAATCAGAACATTATTTTAAAAACGAGGTATTTAACACAAATTAAAACTGATTGTTTTTAGTTTTTAGTTTTTAGATATACCTTTAAAATACTTCCCAATATTCCTTAATTAAAAACTCTAAAGACTTGGCTAGTCATATTATACTTTAGTGGCAATAATGCCAGCTTGAGCTAGCAAAAACTGACATTGCCAACTCTCTCATTAGATATTGTGTTGGTTTTTTTTATAATTAACCTTGTCCTTGATAAGATCTTGGGGGGAGAGCTTAATAATCTTTATTAGGGTTTGTTTGGTCAAGACTCCTAGCTAGTTTGTAAGCTATTTTTATGACTTTGATCACTTTAAGAGGGAAGTTTAATGGTAGGTATCTCATTTTTGATAATGATAGCTTCACTAGCTTATCCATGTGGATGTGGTTTGTGTATGCTAAACTTGATTGAACAAGACTAATTCTTTCTTTAGAGAGTGATTTTCTTTGCCAACCATTTTGGGTCTGACTGAGATTATTATTCATCAGAGGTTGCTGTTAGCCCAAAATAATGTGTACTTGAAAGACGAATAGATAACATTAATTTCACTTAATGAATACAACTGAAGGATGGTTGAGACAATGCCCTATTCATACTTCACAGTCCACACAAAGCAATGACACATCTGCTAATTCGTTACCACAACAGCATACACCATTTTCCTTTTAAACGGCAAACAGTTAGTTACACCATCCATGTTGTTATAATTCACGAAAGTTAATACCATCCTCGTTAACTTTTCAAGTCATAGCTTTTGTTGGGAGGGTCAAGGGGACCATCCTAATTTTAGAAATTAAAAATTACATGATAATATCAAAATTTTTATATTGAGCAATTTTTCAAACAACAATTTATAAATTATTAATATCAGACCCTTTGATTTTTATTTAAGAATTTTTCTTTTTTTCAAAATCAAAGGGTCTCATCCCGAGTTGAGATTTCATATACCACATATTGTATTTCTCATTATGTCACCAACTAATATGACTCGGCGATGGCCGATAACACATGTTAATTTTTTCTTGATGACACAAAGAAAGGTACCCTATATGATATATGAGATTTCAACTCGTCTGACCACCTAGGTGTGCGACTCTACTTCATTGCTAATCTGTCTTAAATTGATTTAACTTTTTCATGGATATGTCTGACTTTACAATTTAGTAGCTTTGTTTTGAGATTTTTTAGGCTTTTTTAATAATTAAAAAAAAGTTAGAACGCGATGGAGAGAAAATTGACGAGACTAATTAAAGAGAAAAAAAAATCTAAAATTACGAAGCAAACCACTAAAGAGAACAAAATCTATATGATTAGCTAAACATTTCAAGTTGCTTCTTGTATTCTCTAAGGAAATCACTATGGGTTTGTTTGGTAGTCGGATAAGGATTATTAATTGAGTGATCCTCACTTGTATATCGGGGGTAGTTTGGAGATTACAAATGTTAATCACAATTTGTTTTAGTGAGGTCGCTAATAATACCACCCTCCCCATTGGTATTAATAGTGAGGGGATAATAACTTTATCGGATAATTATTAGCATCATGCAACGGCTTATTAATCATATCCGACCTTAATCCTAACTCCCGATGGTACACCGAGGTTTTCAACATCTTATTTGGCATTTTATGGGTATAAGTTAAAGGTTATGTTAACTATAAGATGACATCATTTAAGACTCAAAATTAAGAGGTACCCTATATCAGATATACTTGTACCATGCGCTTCTTCATGGTTGAAAAAATAAAATGCTAATAGCTAGGCCCGGCAAAAACTATTTGAGTGAAGTTTTTCATGCGCATGTCTGAATTTACAATTTAGTAGCTTTAATTTTAGATTTTTTAGCATTTTTGTAATAATTAAAGAAAAAAATTAAAAAGCGATTCTTCCTAAACCACAAAGCTAAACATTTCAAGTTGGTTCTTGCACTATTAACACTTTGCACGTAAAAATGTTAACCGAGGATCATAGAGTTGATCAAAAGTCTCTACAATTTAAACTTTACAATTTAATGTGAATATGCCGTTTTGAGATTTTATAGGGCTTAATTATTTTGAAGCAAAAATCAAAAAAAGTTAGAAGGCCATGGAGAGAAAATTGACGAGACTAATTAAAGAGAGAAAAAAAATCTAAAATTACGAAGCAAACCACCAAATAGAACAAAATCTATATGATTAGCTAAACATTTCAAGTTGCTTCTTGTATTCTCAAAGGAATCTATTTCTTGCTTATTAGACCACTCAAAAACAACAAATGGAAGGAATATCTATGAGTGACATAGTAACACTTGTTCTCAAAATATAGACATAAGCATGACTTATAACTTACTTCGATTCTTGAACTCTTGAACACGCTCTTTTTTGCCATCCTAATTAAATAGACTCCAATTCTTTAGCTTATAACTTAACACGAATGTCAAATGTGCTATTGTGATTGATAATTTTTTTGTTATATTTCCAATATATCACAAAAATAAGAAAGTCAGGACTATGAGTGTTAATTGGTGTTATCGGTTAATTTAGATAAAATCATTTCCTAACCAATATAGTTAATGGGTAGTTTTGAATATTATCCAATAACATTCATTAACATTAATGGATGTTATTAGATAATATCTAATTATATCTATTAATAAACCGGTATTATCTAGATAATACCCAATAAAAAACATTATTTATTGTTTTGAGTATTGCTCACCTACTTATATTACGATTCACTAATCATAACATACACACACAAACCCACTCAAACACACACACACACACAATGATAAGTTAATAATATTTTCACCAGTTTTTCATATTTAATAAAAATTTGTGGGCGCCACTTTCAACAAAGACCGAGATATTCTCATAATTTTAACTTTTATCTTTTTTTCCATTTTTTTACTCCTCAAATAAAAAATGATATTTACAATACTACATTATTTTTTACCTTTAATATACTCTCCAAGTTCCTAAAAAAAGAGACTCGGTATGGTATGTAGTTTAAGAAAACATAGTGACTCTCTTTAAATATTTGTATGTTTTGTATTTTCTAACCATGTCAATGTAAGAATGAGATTCATAAATTTGAGTACTTAACAAGCTAATCAATAAATAAAAATAAAAAAATAACATTTCAAAAGTAGACAATTTTTTCTAAACCGTCTAAATGAGTGTCTAATATTTTTAAATTTTCACTAAAATTAACTCAGTTGACTTTTGTGGCATTTTATTAGCATACCTCAAAGCCTTACGTTTAACATATAATATTAGAAATCTACTCTAAGACATGATGTGTCAAAGGTAAAATTAGTTAACTTAGCTCCGTCTGTTTCACGGAAAATCATTTTCAGAAAATAATTTTTAGAAAATAATTTTTGGAAAATCAAAAGATTTCATTTTCAGGTGTTTGGTAAATCTTTTGAAAATATGTCAGAAAATATTTACGAGTGTTTGGCAAACACACGAAAAATGTTACGAAAAACAATATATGAATAAATACAAAAATAGAAAATGAAAAATATTTAGGAAGTCCCTAGAAAATCAATAAGGACCATCTTTTTTTTAATAAGATCCATCTTTTTTTAATCTCACAATTACAAATAAATGTTTTGATAATTGATATGAAAAAAAAAACGACTTAAAATAGAAAATAGACAATGTTTAGGATGTCCTTAGAAAATGTTACAAAAACTATATATGAATAAATACAAAAAAACATATTCTAATATTAATGCACATTTTTTGAATATAAAATAGTGTTGAACTTTAAGTAATTTTTCTTTAGTATCCCTCAATTTATCATTAATGGTATCAAATCAATGTCTATCTTTTTTCAATCTCACAATTACAAATAAAAAAAATTGATAATTGATATGAAAAAAACGTTTTAAAATAGAAAATTAGCAATGGTTAAGATGTCCCTAAATAATATAGTTGACACTAATTTTAGAACGTAGTACGCATTTATTAAAATTAAAATTTATAAAGAGTGTGCACAAACTTTATTTATATTTCTAAATCATTTATTTGTTGAGTGAAATATTGTGTGTGTAAGTAAATATATGCAATTGTGAAAAGGGACGGAGGGTGCCTGAACATTTGAAAAATGACTTACAGAAAATGAATCTGTAAGTCATTTTTTGGAAAAGAAGCCTTCATTTTCCGTTGACTCGGAAAACCTTTTACGTTGATTGTATTTTCTTAATGTTACCAAACACCGAAAATGAGGAAAACATTTTTCAAAAGTCATTTTCCATAAAACAAACGGAGCCTTATACTCCTTCCGTTCCAAAAAATGAAATAAAACTAGTTCTATTTGATAAGTTAATTAAAATTTTTTAAGATCGTAACTTACTCCCTTGTACTTTCAAATTGAACTAATAATATTAGTATTCTTATAAATTATTTTTTCCTGGGCAAATCAAAGAAACAATGATTTTTTTTATTTATTTATTTTTTTTTTGAGATGGAGTAAAATAGACACTCATTTGAAGATTAAAAAAAATTCAATGAGCACCCATTTGAAAACGAAGATTACCGATTTTTTGAAACCCTAATCTTACTATATCTAATTTGTATTATACGCCTTCCGTTTTATACAAAAAAACTATTATATTATTGTGAGATATTTCACACATAGAGTTCACTTTAAAATGTTATGTTTGCAATTTTCATAAGTCCTCATCTTTATCCTCCACTTGTATTGTAATCATATTAGATCTTTATGCGTGTGACTATGGCACGGTACCAGAATATCTGATTTCGTCAATTGAAATGACAGTGTCTAAATAAAATATACGATTTAAAAAATGTTACAGTTGAGGGGTACATTATTTCAAATGACAGTTAAAGGATTGATGTTTTATAAAGGATGACTGTTCAGAAGGTTAATCGCATAAGTGTAATTTTATAATATGAAGATAAAACATAGGGAGAAAAAAAAATGATTGTTCATAATATTAATTGTAGGGGGTGACTTGTAATAAGGAAACAAAATAAGTTAAAAATAGATAACTACTTACACATATAAATATAAAGATAAATCTCAATCGTTAAATTTTTTAAAATAATTTAATCTCAATCTCTGAATAACTTTAATTAATTGCCTAATTGTTTTATAGTATAAATTGATTCTACTCAAGTACTTTGATAATTATGATAAATTTATTAGATTTTTTTAAACCAACTCTTTTGGTGGAAAAAAGTACACCGGCTCTATGCCATGAATATGAGTACAGTTAATATGGTTACAGTTCTATACTAGCCTGAAAAAAGGTATAGTACCTGCAATCAGCTGTGTATATGCACTAGTCTTTGTCTATACTATGTCCTGAGGGTGACAGTTTTGAAGCCGCCTTCGAGATATAAATTATTACAATAACTCAACAGTTTTATGCCATGAATATGAGTACAGTTAATATGGTTACAGTTCTATACTAGCCTGAAAAAAGGTATAGTACCTGCAATCAGCTGTGTATATGCATGTTACAGTGCTGAAATGGACGTAAGATACCCTTACAATTAAGTGCTTCGTCCCTCCTTAAATTATTGTCATAGTTATTCAATGCATAGATTAAAAAAAATTGACTTAATTATTTATATTAATTTAATATGTAGTTTTTTTAAAGTCACACATTTGACTCATAATTAAAATAAGATGAAAAAATAAGGATAAAGTGGTAAAAGTGATGTTCTAAAAAGGTAAGTTTCAAACTTAATAATTATTTTGGGACGGACAAAAAAAGAAAGGAGGGCGATAATTTAAGAACGGAGGGAGTAGTTAATCATCAACCCTCCACATCACTTGATTTGAGACTTTATATTTTTTAGTCATTAGCTAAAAATAATACTCCCCCGTCCCTAAATTATCGCCCTCATTTCATTTTTCGTCCGTCCCAAAATAATTGTCCAGTTTGAAATTTACCTTTTTAGAACATCAATTTTACCACTTTACTCTTACTTTTTCAATCTACTTTAATTATGGGCCACATACACATGAGCTTTAAAGGAAACTACACATTAAACTAATATAAATAATCAAGTCAATTGTTTTTTTTTAAACTGTGCGCCGAGTCAACTAGGACAATTATTTAGGGACGGATGGAGTAATAGTTAATACGATATTGAGATATTAATCATTTACTATTAATTTTTTATATTGTTAATAATAGTAGAAATTTTATATAGAAAGACTTTTACTACCAACATCATTTCTTAACCAATGTGAAATAATATTATTTTATTAGCATTGGGTGAGTACTTTACTCTAATGACTTACTCCTTCCGTCCCTAAATTATTGTCCTGGTTGACCCGGCGCACAGATTAAGAAAAAACAATTAACTTGATTATTTATATTGGTTTAATGTGTAGTTTCCTTTAAAGCACATGTGTATGTGGCTCATAATTAAAGTAAGGTGAAAAAGTACGGGTAAAGTAGTAAAAGTGATATTCTAAAAAGGTAAGTTTCAAAGTAGACTATTATTTTAGGACGGACGAAAAATGAAAGGAGAACGATAATTTAGGGACAGAGGGAGTATTTCTAACATCATCCTTTAAGCATGGATATCTTATTCATCCAAAACTTGATTTGAACAAATAAATATATCATTTTGATACTTTCACTGAGTATAACGCATTTGCACAATTACCTTTGTCAACAGACAAATGACACGTAAAGAAATTCGTGCCTCAAGTTGCACAAATTTTTCACTAAAAACACTAATTTTTCAACAAATATTAGGTGAGTACTTTAATGATTTCTAAAATCAACAATAATTTATTACCAATCTAAGATGCATCGCCACTATAATTACCAATAAAAGTGAAGTAACAAACATTGATTGAAAATTGATATTGGTTTAAAAATAACAAAAGATGATATATGCTCACAATCGTAGAAGTTGATGTTGACTTAAAAAATCCTTAAGCAAACTCTTACCAATAAAATGATTTATTTCTCATTGATTACAAAGAATTATTTTAGTTTAAAAGTTTTTAGATAAAATTCTTTTTACTAACAATAAAAAAAATGTATCTCACATTAGATAAAAAATAATGTTGGTTTCAAAAGTTTTAAGATAAAATACTTCTACTATCATTATTAATTTAATAGATGTATCATTCAAAAGTGTTAAAATAAAAAACTTTTACTATTATTATTAATAGAATAGATGTATCTCACATTGATTAATTAGAAGACTTCCAATATTATTACTAATAGAATATATATATATATATATATATATTCTAAATTTGTTAGAAAATGATGTTACTTTTATATTTCAACATTTAAATTATATTGTTTACAATTTTAAAAATTATACTATTACTATTACCAAAGGATTAACTAATTTTTTGGTCCCTGAACTATACCAATATTATGCGTTTGGTCCCTGTATTTTTTTTGTAATGTGTTTGGTCCTTAAAGTAGGTTTTTAGTAAGAGATTACCCCCTGACGGGGTTACTGCCAGTTTTGCCGTTATATTTTTTTTGAAAACTCAATTTTACCCTTAGTAATATTAGTGGTTCAAAATAAAAGAAATGAAAAATGAAAAAAGAAAAAAAAGAAAAAGGGAATCACCAAATTCTTCTCCACAAACCCAATCGCTCTACACCTTCATTCCTCTCCCAAGCTCTCGCCATCTCCTCAGGCCATCTCCATCTCCGGCCACCTTCTGCTCCGGCCATCTTCACCTTCTATATCTTCCTTCCTCCATTTCGCTTCCAAATAGACAATTATGTATCTCTTTCTCTCCATCTATAAGATACAAAAAGACAAACAACTGGTGTGCACCAAGCACCCAGCCATTCTCAAATCTTGAAACCAACCAAAAGAAAAACATGAAATCCAAATTTTGATTCCCTTAGAAACCGGTGAGCTCTTACTACCACCAACAACAACGCCACCACCAAGAACAACCACCGCATCCGCCCCATCACCACCAACACCAAAATCAAAACCCTCTCCCACTACCACCGCCGCCCACCCTTACGCCCGATGGAATTGATAGACCCCCTCATATTGTGTACCCACACTTCGTTCCTTCCGTCGTTGCTTCCCTATTAGAGACCGTTCGAAGGAAAAGGAGTCGACACAGAAAGTATGGTACGCCTGAGCAGGCTGCGGCGGTAAAGAGATTGTCCTCCTCGTCTCCTTCACCTTCAACGTCTTCCATGCCCATGTCACCACTTAGGAAGAATGAGCAATCGGCCTCAGCCTTCTACAACTTCATCTAAGAAATCCCAATTGGCTGTATAGATACAAAACACGAAAGAAGAAATAAAGAAAGGTCATTTCCGTTTACCCAATTCTTCATTTTATCTCCTCATATTCAAAACCCCATTTTAGATTTACATTCACTAGATTCCAAACATTGTCTTAACCCTAGCTCAGATTGATCGCGATTCAATAGAAAAATCCAAGGCTTCAAACAATGAAGATGAAGCGATCCAGTACATCTAGGCATCGCATGAGAGGTACTTCGAGACTCCTTTCGTGTTTTGTATCCTGTCTTGAAGATGGCCTGGGATATAGATGAGATGGAGATTGAGATGAGATGGCTGACCAATTCCCTTTTTCTCTTTTTCATTTTTCATTTTCATTTTTTTTATTTTGAACCACTAACATAACTAAGGGTAAAATTGGGTTTTCAAAAAAAAACATAACGGCAAAACTGATGGTAACCCCGTCAGGGGGTAATCTCTTACTAAAAACCTACTTTAAGGACCAAACACATTACAAAAAAAATACAGGGACCAAACGCATAATATTGGTATAGTTCAGGGACCAAAAAATTATTTTATTCATTACCAAAAGAAGAAATATATGTTATATTTAAAAATTATAATATTTTTACCAAAAGAACACGTGTATTTATAACTAGTATTGATAATGAACAAATTAAAAACCAGCAGTTAATTGGTTATGACTTATATGTCGATGTTCCTTTACATGAACATTTATGGCAATTCCATGACATTTAGGACTCAACGTATCCTCTCTCTATCTCTCAAAGCTATGATCACGAGAGGTCTTTTTTATTGACATTGATATGTTCCTTCTTTTTCCCTCACTTAGATGATTTTATATTTTTCTGTCTTGCCTTTAATTTCCAGAATGTTGCGCTTAATATCGTTAATATCATACTAGATGTGCCACAATGCTTACCTGTAATGTTAGAACTTGTTTCAATAAATATATAATCGACTTTTTAATTTTTTTGAAAAAAAAAGTTGGAACACCGGTGGTAGATATAGTGATACTGTAGAAAATAATAAACTTCAAGAATAATGGCATAGCATTTCTATTGATTGAGTCACCTATTTATATAGGGGAATATAATAAGGGTTACACAAAGAGTGTGATACAAGAATCCTTTACAAGGTAGGATTTACAATAAGGAAAAAATTACACAAGGAAATGAGCTATACAAGGTAGGTAAATAATAGAGAATAATAAATACAATTAACAAAAATATACTATTCTCTGATATGCCCCCGCAAGATGGTTTCCCGCGAGGAGAGACCAATCTTGGTAATAAGTAGCTAATAGCGCTACCGAGGAAGTGGCTTGGTGAGAGCATCAGCGAGTTGGTCAGCCGAGGAGACGTGGGAGACCCGTAAAATCCCATCCTGAACCTATTGGCGAATGAAACGATAATCCAGAGCAACATGTTTCATGCGAGAGTGAAACACAGGATTGGACCATAGGTTGGTGGCGTAAACGTTGTCACAGTAGATGACAGGTTGTTGCGAGGAGGATATGCCGAGCTCCCCAAGAAGCGAGATAACCCAGCGGACATCAGCAGCAGCTTGGTACTCGACCTCTGTTGAGGAGCAAGCAATAGTGCGCTGCTTCTTCGAGCTCCAAGAGACGGGATTGCGACCAAGGTAAACTATGTAGACGCTAGTCGAAGTGTAGTCATCCATGTTCCCTGCCCAGTCGGCATCATCAAATGCATGAAGATCTAGAGAAGACTGGCAATGAAGAAAGATACCATTATCAATAGTGCCACAAAGGTACCGAAGAAGGCGTTTGGTGGCGAGCCAATGATCCGTGGTCGGCCTATGCATGAACTGAGAGAGCTTGTTGACCACATAGGCAATATCCAGGCGAGTAAGGGAGAGATACTGGAGACTCCCTATGAGAGCTCGGTACTCCATTGGATCTGTAAGTGTGTTGCTAGAAAGGGGAGAAAGAGGTGGCCGTCGGGGTGCCACTGGGCTAGCATCAGTCATACCAGTGCGAGCAAGAAGGTCGGAAATGTATCCTCGCTAAGAGAGCAGGATACCAGTAGGTTGAGGAAGTAATGAAGCAGGCCAAGGTCCTTGAGCGAGCAGCGAGGACATTGATGAAGTTCTGGACAACCATGTCATTGTCACCCGTGATGATGATGTCTTCAACATAGACAAGTAACATGATAGTGATACCCTGCTCGGTAAAGAGAAAGAGCGAGGTATCAACCACAGAGTTCTTGAAGCGAGCAACGAGCAGAAATAGATGAAGTTCGTTGTACCATGCTCGGGGGGCTTGCTTGAGACCATAAATAGCTTTGTGTAGGCGATAAACATGTTGAGGGCGATCATAATCAACAAAGCCCTGTGGTTGAGCCATGAAGACTTCTTCAGTGAGTGTCCCTTGGAGGAAAGCATTATTGATATCCAGTTGCCGAAGAGAACAACCTCGACTAACAGCAATGGAGAGGATAAGCCGAACTGTTGTGGGTTTAACCATTGGGCTGAATGTTTCATGATAGTCGACCCCCCCCCCCGGCCGTTGATGAAACCCTTTAGCGACTAGGCGAGCTTTGTACATGTCAATTGTGCCATCAGGTAACCGTTTAATTTAAAATATCCATTTTCAATCAACAATGTTAGGAACCCCAATAGGAGGTACCAGGTCCCAAGTGTCATTTTTAATGAGAGCATTGTACTCCTCGGACATAGCCTGTCACCACCGGCTGTCTTTGATGGCTTTGGTGACACAGGTCGGTTCAGTGTCGGAGTTTGTGGATGTTATTTTTGGAGTGGTTCATAATGGGGGAAGTGCGAGCTATGGGAGGAGGAGCAGGGTAAGGCGGAAGGATGTCAGGGAGAAGGGGTGAAGAATGCGAGGTGGATGGTGGGTCAGGCTAGCGAGGCAAGGGAGGCTCGGCAAGTGAGGAAGCCGAGTTGGGTAAAGGGAAAGTGTGCGAGGTGTATGTAGGATCAGGCTGCCGATGCAAAGGATGCTTGGCAACTGAGGAAGCCGAGTTGGGTAGAAGAGCTTCAGGCAGGTCACTGCGAGGACAAATCACCGGTGGTTTGTATGAGTAGAGCTGTCAAGGTCGGTTGGCGGGGCGGGCCAACCCATAACCCGCTATAACCCACCATTTGGCGGGGCGGGGCGGGCCAACCCATGAAATGTGGTGGACCGGGAAATTACCAATCCAACCCAACCCATCTTGGGTTGTGGGTTAGGCGGGCCAACCCACCAACTTTTTTCCCAATTAATCTAAATAATAATAATAATCATAAATAACACAAAAAAATGTCACAATTCATTAAAAAAATTATATTTTCTACTATTATATTTTTAATAGTGTTTTCTAACAATTTTCTCTATTATTTATAGTATAAAATGAGAAAAAAATAGAAATAAGAAACTATTTTATCATTACTCTTTTTGTATGCTCTTATAATCATTTTTTCTATAAATATTTCGCTTAATATACCTTATTCTGATATCTTTAGTTGTTATAAGTGTCATTTTTTGAACGAATTTAAAATCATTTACTAATATTTCAGATATAAAAAATAATCTTACATTTTGAGCGAAAAATGATTTAAACTAATTATTTCAAACTTATGATTTGGTTATTTGAAACTAGTATATAGCGGGCCAACCTGCCCCGACCCACCTCAACCCACAACCCACTGCGGGCTCAATCCATTTGACCCACCTCTTAATGGGTTCATATTTTCCCAACCCAACCCACCTTTTTTAAGTGGCGGGGCGGGCCAACCCAACGGGCCCAACCCATTTTGACAGCTCTATGTATGAGGCCGCGAGGATGTCATGAGGAAGTAACCAGGTGTGGTGATTGGACTCATCTTGGCGAGGAAGAGCAAGGTCAACCTTAGAGAATGGAAACTCAGACTCAACAAATTGAACATGATGAGAGATATAAAGTTTGGAGTTGGTTGGGTCATAACAAAGATAGGCACTCTGGGTGAGAGAGTACCCGAGAAAGACACAAGGGAGGGACCGGGCATTAAGTTTGTGAGAAATGTATGGTCGTAGCCAAGGATAACAGAGACAGCCAAAAGCACGAAACTTAAGGTAGTTCGAAGGAGACCCAAAAAGTTTTTGATAGGGATAGGACATTTGGGGAGTAGGTGTAGGAAGACAGTTAATGAAGTAGGTGGCAGTGAGAAAGGTATGCTACCAGTAGGTGGCAGTGAGAAAGGGAGAGACCAGTCTCGACTATATGACGATGACGACGTTCAGAGAAGCTATTGTGCTCGGGAATGTGAGGAGGGGAGGTGAGGTGCGAGATGCCTTTATTGGCAAGGTAGGTGGCAAGCTCAATGGTCTCGGCAATGCCAGTATACTCCCCTCCATTGTCCGAGTAAAGTGTGACAATTTTGTGTTTGAAGTGGTTTTCCACCAGGGCTTGAAAACGAGGAAATATGGAAGCAACATCAGATTTTCGTTTGAGAGGGTAGAGCCATATATAATGTGTGTAATGATCAACAAATATAACATAATATTTGAATCCATCAAGCGAGATGATGGGGAGGTCCAAACATCTGAGTAAATAAGTTGAAGGGGATGGGAGGAGACAATAGTAGATAAAGAAAACGGAAGTCTGTGACTTTTATTGCTCAGACATGCATTACAAAAAGAGGAAGCTGCCCGATTATGCTTAAGAGAAAACTTAGACTCTAGATGACTCTGAACTTGAGGAGATGGGTGACCTAGATGATGATGCTAGCCAGGAGAAGAACTCTTGGAACTGGAGAAGGCAGTGGGCTGACGAGGAGGGAGAGAGCTCGGCCATTCATACACACCATCCTTAGATTGTCCTGCCCGCAGCAAGGTCCATGTCTGTAGATCCTTCACACACAAAAAGTCGGTGAGAATTCAATAGAGGCTTTATTGGATGCACATAATTGGGAAATATAAATAAGATTTCGATGCATACTAGGAACAAAAAGAACATTATGAATTTTAAAAGTGGTTGAGGGTGTAGGAAGACAGGTTGAACCCGTTTTGGTTATGGGCAGACCGGTGCCATCACCTACGACCATGTCATCATTACCCAAGTACGGTGATGAAGAGACAGATTCCCAAGATTATTAGTGACATGATGAGATGTGCCACTATCAAGTAGCCAACTTGGAGAGGGGTTGCCCGTGGTTGTGGCCATATGAGTTCACGGGTGCCACTTGTTGGTTATGGACGAGGAACGAGAAGACGTGGGTGCCGAGGCCTGAACATGGTAAAAAACAGAACACTGTGAGACCGTGTGACCATGTTGCCTGTAGGCATGACATTTGCCGAGGTAGGGACGCCGAGATCCCGAGTTGGAATTTGGAGAGGAGCAAGGGCTTGAAGCGGGCTGCTGTGATCGAGGATGCTGAGCAGAGCCATGTGACCTTGCCAACATGGTGTTAGCCGTGACCGGGTGAGGAGTTGGTGTGAATTGCTTCAAAACGAGCTTGCGGTTGATGAGCTTCTCATGTAGTTCATCAAAAGGTATAGGAGTGTCACGACCTTTAATAACGTCAGCGACCTAGCGATAGTCCTCGCCAAGGCCGCCCAGCACTGTCTCGATGAGATCCTCGTGGTCGAGTGGTTTGTCGAGGGCAGCAAGTTCGTCAAACTTGCCCTTGATGAGCTGCATATACTGATATACTCGAAAGTTGAATGAGTACCTTTCGTTGCCCGTTTAAGTTGGTCCTTAATTTGTTTGATGGCCCACGGGAGGGGTGAAGCAAAGGTGTTGGCGAGGATGAGCTAGGCATCCCGAGTGGTAGGTGTTTGCCCGATGAGCGGCACCAGAGGCGGGGTGAGGAAACCGACAAGGGCTCTAAAAAGCAGCTTGTCCTGGTGCACCCACGCGATGTAAGCCGGGTTAGGGATATGGGCATTGTTGGTGGTGATGGTGGTTGGAGGACAGGGGAAGGTGCCATCGACGAATTTATACGGATCGTACCCGATGAGCGTGGATTAAACTTGAAGCTTCCATGCTAGGTAGTTAGTAGAGGTAAGTTTGGTGATATTGTGGTTGGAGATGTTGATGAGTTGGAAGGTTTTGGTGGTATCGGTGGGGTCTTGAATGGTGATGATGTTGGAGGCCATGCTGAACCTAGCATAGGACGGTGGTGAAGATTTTAGGGTTTGCAGAAGTGTGGTGATTATAGGTTTTAGGAGCAAGGCTCTGATACCATGTAGAAAATAATAAACTTTAGGAATAATGACATAACCTTTTTATTTATTGAACCACCTATTTATATAAGAGAATACAGTAAGGGTTACACAAGGAGTGTGATACAAGAATCCTTTACAAAGTAGAATTTACAATAAGGAAAGAATTACACAAGGAAATGAACTATACAAGGTAGGTAAATAATAAAGAATAATAAATTCAATTAACAAGAAGATATTGTTCTCTGATAGATACACCTAGCGTTATTGGGCATCAACATTACAATTTCCACATTTTTTGGTAAATAATCCTTAACAAATTCAATTATCTTACACATGAAAGATTTTCAATTTGTCATTTCGATTTAGTGTCTTGGTTTTACCATTTTAGTTATAGATCTAGTATATTAATTGATGATGCAAAAATCAGTATTGAGCCATCCGATTTGATGTGTAGGATATCTAGGCTTGTATGAATGGATTTGATCTCTCAACATGTTTAAAAACACGAAAATACTTTAGTTGGAATGCAAGGTTTGGGGGATTTTTAATACAACACCTTAGTTAAGCCGTCTGATTTGATGAGTAGGCTTGACTGATAGGTTGATAGCATGTTCTAATTTACTCAACTCCGTCGAGTTTTTAAACTAAAGTGAAAAACAAGAAAACTATAGTGGAATGCTTAATACAGCACATGTTAAATACATAATACAACACTTTTTTGTTGTAAAAATACTATATCACCCTTTAAAAAATGTTTTAATTAATTTTTTCAAGCATTGGGACCACTTTGGGACCGGACCTAAAAAAAATTAGGCATTGGGACTGGTAAATTTTTTTTTTTAGGTATTGGGACTGGTTTGAGACCAATCATAAAAAAAAAAAAAAAATTAGGCATTGAGACTGCTTTGGAGTCAGTCCAATTTTTTTTTTCATTTACCTAAAAAATAGCAAAGGGCAATTTGGTCCACTTTTTTAAAAAAAGTAATGTATTAAATATTCCATAAGTGTTGTATTAAGTATCAATGAAACTACATATGCATACAATTTATTTTCCAATCCAAAATTAGTAAGGATCAATAACTTTCCATTTTTAGACTTTGTGAGCAAGCTAGTACTCATTGTTAAAAAGAATCTGAATATGTTCTTACATATTCATATACACCATAGCCAACTGGAGATTGGCATAAACATAACATAGCCAGCTCTTGAATAGTCAAACTGCCAGATTCTATGTACCACTACAGTCTTTATATGTAATCATCTCCAAAAATATTAAAATAATAATAATAATAATAATAACAACAGCAATAATAATATTTCAATAAAAAGAAAGAAAGTAATCTGATCAAGTGGCTAGAATCAGATTTCACATTCTCATAGTTGACTGACTGATCCTATTTATACTTCTTTCAGAAATGAATTATTATTTTTTTCTTTCCCAAGACTACTATATAAATTGAAATAGAATACAATTGTACATTACAAGGGCTAGACTATTGACACTCTACTTTTCTCTCACGGCACACAAGGGCTAATACTGTATAATTAAGATTTTTTATAGTGTATTTTAAAATTTATTTGTTTAGAATTTAAATATTAATTGCCTATTTCACAATAAAGTAATTGCAGAACAAATAACACTTTAATGCAATACATTTTGTTATGTTATGTAAATATGATTTTTCAATTTAATTTATTTGGTGAAGTCTTTAACTAATATTATCTTCGTTTTGGCTAAAGAGTCATTATTAGAAATTTAAATTTTTTTTAAATAAATAATACTTTTAATAGCCTATTAATAATAAAATAATATTTTTATACATTAATTTTTAAAAATAAATTCTCTAAATAAAATATTTTAAAATGGAATATTATATTCTTTTACTCGAAGAGCAGTAATTTATTGTTTTAACTAAAGTCTAGTCCGGGATATTATAATACTGTGGATGGACTGTCTTTTTTTATCTCTCATGTCATTATTAGTTGGCAACTTGGCATTGGGACTTGCAATCACAAAGACCCATGCTTTAGAATATTGGAATCTCCTTTCACACTTTGCTTAAGGAATAGTAGTACAGTACTAATTAAGATTGATTATTGTATTACTTGCCCATGTATCTGGTAAAAATGATTTGTATTGATTGGCTTGGTTTTACTAGGCATATTTAGAAGAAAAGTTAAGCTTAAAATAATAGTATAAAATTCGATTACAGGGACTATTGTAATTGTGGAGCCAAATGCAAGTTATGCTTTGTAATTTTAATATAAGAATTTTTTTTTTGACAATTAGTATGGTTGACATGCATTACACGTAATGTTAATAATTTTTTAAAAATGATTTGTTAGTTTTTTTATTTTTTTTGCTTATTTTTAATTATTCGATGTTTTTTTATATTTTAATTATTATAATTTTTTAAACTTATAAATTATACTGTTGTGCTTTTAGCTTTTATTGTATAGCAACTTATCTTACAAATTTGTTTTCTTTTGTTGGTTATTTTCATTTTCTTTTTTTTATTAACAAACATGAATTCATTCACTTTTATGAGTGCGTGAATTGAAAATAATTCAAACTTACTATCTTAGATAAACACATTATTGTTGAAGACTTTGTTTATGTCGTTTCTGAAATTTATGACTCTATATAGAAAATAATATATTATATTAGAGAAATCAAACTTTCAACCCCAAAGTATATATACTTATACTAAAAATACGAAATTCTATCAAAGTATATATAAAGCCCCACTTTACCACAAAACCTAAGTTTTGTATAATTTTCATATCTCATTTTATAATTATTTTCTAGTTTTCCCCCTAATCACGACGAAGGTTACCAATCTGACGTTAATGTGCACATGGTATTTCACGCGTAGGGCATTTTAGTCATTTTTTTCAATGCTTTCACTGCTTTTATTACCCAAAGAGAAACTTCCTTTTCTTTTTCTCCGGCAACGCTTTCTCTGCATCTTCTCCGGCAATAACATCGTATGTAAATTTTAAGTGAGATAAAACTCAAAAGTGTATTAATGTTTTATGCAAATTATTATATAGAAAAATAAATAAAAATATAGCAGAATCATATCAAAGATATTAAACTCAAGATCAGATAATCACACTTATAGGTGTCAAGGTCGCCACGAATAAGAACCCACCAAAAAAAATTAAAGACGTACAACATAACACACAAGCATACACCAAGAATTTCCCATTTTCTCCCTCGTACAACATAATACACAAGCATACACCAAGAAGTTCAACATCTCATAATTGAATCCATCACATACGTATACGACAATGATGAGAAAAACCATAGTTCAATCCGTTTTCATCATCCATAGCTTCAACTCCAACAAATTTCTCATCGGCACCATTGATATTGTTTATGGTTTGATTTGAGCAAATTCTCAATTTTAAACATTATTCGCCACATCATGTTTATCACTACGATTACCAGACATGACATCTTATCACCAAATTTGACATGGAATATGGAAATGCTAAAAAATTACATTGTGGGCCAAAGTGGATTTGGTGGATACTTTATGGGAAAATTTGTATTTTGGACTAATTTCGATTGGGCCAAAATATGATTAGCTCCCAAAATTACACATCAAATCTCACATTGCACCCCAACCTACGAAGTGCCTCACTTTCATAACTTATTTAGCTATTTGTCCGACTTTGCCCCCTCCCGTCTATGGTTGTTAAAAATAGTAACGGAAAATGAAATGTGCATGTCACATGAAGATTATTTTGGTCATTTTACTTGGCGCACAAAATGAAAATTGGCTATAAATTCAGTATTTAATTAACCATTTAGTATTTAGAATATGTTTTTAAATAAAAATAATTATTTTAATAATTCAAAAATAATTATAGGGTCAAATTACAATTTCCCCCCAATGTATCCACAAAATCGTAGTTTACCCCTATGTAAAGTTTGTCTCATAAGGGTATCTGACTTTACTTCATCCTCCCCATTTTCCACCCTACCACTGACGGATGTTAGAAAATTCACGTTAAATAGCACGTGGTCTTCCACGTACGGGACAAAAATGTCATTTCTCTTATCTGGTCAAGGAGTAAATGTATTAAAAGTACAAACCTTAATCTCACACCCTCTCCTTCTCTCTTCTCCCATTGTAAGTTCCCATCTCCGGGTCCACCGTAATAGCTGCAATCTCCAGTTAGCCCCACCATAGCCACCGCCATATCTGGGTGCAAGTTCTCATATCCGGTCCAACCCATTCCCACTCTGGTCACGCCTATCTTAACTCTAGCACCGTCCTCCTTCGATTCTAGCCAACCTCCATCTCCGATCTCCCTCATTCTCTCCCCTGTAAAAGTCGTGCTTAAAGTAGAAATCAAAGGCTATAGAGTATACTTACTAAAAACCCTTGAAATAACATGCAATTGACAGAAAATTGCAAACCTTATTGACGAGTTCATCAAAGAGAGAGAGACGAGTTTGAATGAAGAGAAATAGTTATGAGTTTTATTGAAATACTTTTCAATTTTGCAGGAGAAAATTGAGCATACGACCGATATGCATATGGTTTGAAACAAAGTATCAAAATTGAGAAGATGTTGAAGAAGCTATGACTTTAGATGATTTTGACCTCATAGAAGCTGTCATGGCGGTCAGGCTGGTTTATTTAAAGAATTAGGAGGGATAAAGTAAAGGTAAAGTCATGTAAGAGGATGAAGGGGGATGAGAAATTGATTGATTTCAGTGGTGGATGGGTTTCACCAGAGATGGTGAGTACGTGGATCCAATTTCATACATGAAATTGAAGATGGAAACGTGTAACTATGGGTAAGAGTTTTTTTTTCTTCATATCTTTTGTTTACTTTGTTTTCATTATCAAGATAAGAAAATTGACAATAAAATGGAAAAATGCATATCTATCATGTGGGTTAAGAGAAAAATTTAAGAGAAAATTTGGAGGGAATGGACAAAACCAAGATCAGGTTATGGGTTAATTTTTGTTGTGGAAAGTGAAGATCATAAAAAATGGTTGGTCTTTTCTCTAGATTTTCTTTCAGTAGGAAAAAAAATGGAATTATGGACCCCACTCCATTTTAACATTTGAACTTTAAGCACCCCAACGTTTACATCGAATTCCTAATATTTCCCTCGAGTTAACATCGCGGAAGACTACGTGTTATTTAACGTGATTTTTCTAACCGTTGTCGCGGATGTGGTGGAAAATATGAAAAAAAATATAACGGCAGATATCATTTTGGGACAAACTTTAGGTTGGGGTGCACTATGTGATTTGGTGGATACTTTAGGTGGAGGGATTGTAATTTAATATAATTATAAGGAAAATACTATCCTTACAAGATTTAGTAGTTGTAAGGAAAGTTATAAAATTAGTTTTAAGGCTATCAATGTTGTAATTATAATTTATATCATATTTAAATTTAAAGTTAAAAAATACATTACTTTCAAAAAATGAAATTTAGAAGTTATTTAATTTATTTTGTTATCCTTCATTTTCTTCCATCAACCCCATCTCTCATAAACCCACCACCATTACCACTATTACCACCTCAAATAACATCCTTAACCCAAAAATTAATTTTTATTTTATTTTTTATCTAATTTCTTACTCATTCATTCAAATTAACACATATGCAAAACTTATCATTTATTGACTCACCACCACCAGAACCTTAAATTTCCCTATTTACAAATCTAAATTCAATTTTTTGAATTTTTAAATTTGATGATTGAAACCCAAACCCATATGAAGATTTGAAAAATTGATGATTTAAAAATCTAACAATATTGTATTTCACATATAAACCACCACTGCTATGGTTACAATCGCCCCCACCACTACCCCTAACCACAACCATCAACATCTCTGCAACTACCACCACCACCAAGAAATACCTTCACCTTGCATTGCTAAAATGGAAAAATAAAATATATTTAGCTTCAATTAAATCGAACTGCTTTTTTCAAACGTATCTCCTATAGATTCTAGTGTTCTTCTCTAACAAAACGCAAATATTTTTCAATGAAGTTCTCCATTTTTTAAATCTTTTTGACATTATATCACCTTGCCTTAACGCATTTTCTTAGATTATTCACAAGTAATTATTAAACATGCTACATAAGTGTCTAATATCTTGATACTTACCAACAAATGTATTATTATAGTTACATTTTTTTCATATACCTCAAATAATGTCTTTTCCAACCTATGATATCTCACTTTCATACATAAATTTTATATTTGTTCGACTTTACCTTTTCCCGTTCATGAGTGTTAAAAACAGTAATGAAAAATCATACATTTTAGGATTATTTTGGTCATATTTTACATGTGACGCAAAGTGAGATTTGATTATGTTTTCATAATTTAGCTTGCCATTTGATATTTAAAATATATTTTAATTAAAATAATAAATAATTATTTCAATATTTATACTTTGTCTCATTTTAAATTCAAAGGCGAAAAAATGCATTCTCCAAAAAAAAAAATTAGATTCTATTCAATTTATTATTTCCTCATTCACTTTCTTCCGTCGACCCTCATCTATATATATATATATATATATATATAATGGCAAGGGTAGAGTAACTAAAACAAAAATAATAGTTCCGGAGTCAAGAAAACAAAAATATAAGAGGTTAGTAAAATAAAAATAATTTATGGAACAAACCACTATAAAAATAAAAGTTACTGAATCAACAAAACAAAAATAATTTAACGCAGAGGTTAGGAAATTAAAATAATTTACGGAACAAAAGTTTAAAACAAATTCTTTAAAATATATATGTAAAACAAAAATACATTAGTAAAATAAAAAATATTTGATGGAACAAAAATAATAGTTTCAAAGTCAATAAAAACAAAAACAATTTAAACTGAGGTTACTAAAATATGAAAAATAATTTACCGAACAAAAATTTAAAACAAATTCTTAAAAATAGCTATGTAAAACAAAAATACATTAGTTAAATAAAAATATTTTATGGAACAAAAATAATAGTTACGGTGTCAATAAAACAAAAATAATTTAAACTGAGGTTAGTAAACTTATAAAAATAATTTACGGAACAACAGTTTAAAACAAATTATTAAAAATAGTTTTGTAAAAAAAAATACGTTAGTAAAATAAAAATATTTGATATAACAAAAATAATAGTTACAGAGTCAATAAAACAAAACAATTTAAACTAAGGTTATAAAAATAATAATAAAAATTACGGAACAAATTTTTTCCGTAAAACTAATTCTTAAAAATAAAACAAAATAATAGTTACGAAGTCAATAAAACAAAAAAATATAAGGAAAGTTATTAAAATCAAAATAATTTACAAACAAAAATTATAGTTAACAGTAAAAATAATTTCGTTATTTTTATTTTAGCTTATTTTCTTCTAAGAAGTTTACTAATTCATAAAATACAAATATAATTTAATAAAAGTAATCATTCAAAAGGAAGAACTTATTTGAGTTCAGATTCTATTTGCAGGACGGAAAAAATTCAAATTTGTTCGAAGACATTCATTATACAGAGTTTTTGAATAGTATAAAGTGTTTGGGGTTATCAGGTCATGAATTGACACTTAAAATTAGTGTTCAAGTAATGCTATTAAGAAACATTGACCATGCTACAGAGTTGTGCAATTGAGCAAGACTAATTATCATAAATTTTGAGGATCACATTGTTTAAACACAAATTTTGGAATGAAGCAATGTTGGAGAAAATATTTTTATCTCAAGATTTTTATTAATTCTATCTGATGTAAAATTGTCTTTTAAGTTCCTACAATTTACATTGTTGGTATCATATACAATGACAATTAACAATTACAAAGTCAATAATTACATGTAGGTCTCTTTTTTGAAAAAAACAAGTATTTAGCCACATACAATATATGTCGTAGTTTGTAGAGTAACAAATTATTTTGGTTTGAAGATATTGATATGCGGTGAAGATGAAAAACCAACTAATAAGACAATTAATGTTGTGTATAGGGAATTTTTTAGAATCTATAATGATTAGTGATATAGTTATGTGTAATTGTTAATAAACCAATCATCCTTATTTTTTTATGTACAATTTAATTGACGTGCGTTTAACGCACGGATTAAAAAACTAGTTATTCATAGACTCACCACCATTACAACCTCAAATTTAACCATTAGCACAAAAGTTGATTTTTGATTTGATTTTATTTTATTTTCTAATTCCTTACTCCTACCTTCAAAGTAACTCATTTGTAAAAATCATCATTTATGGGCACACCACCACCACAACCTTAAATTTCACTTTTTACAAACTCAAATTCAATTTTTTAATTTTTCAAATTTTCAAATTGAAACTGAAACTCATATGGATCTTTGAAAATTAGATGATTTGGAAATCTCATAATGTTGTATTTCATCTAAACCACCACTGTCATCTCTACAATCACCGTCATCACCGCTCCTAACACCACTATCCTTGCAGTCGTCAACACCGTTATCACCAAGAAATGCACTCACCTCGCCTTGCTCAAATGAAGACATAAAATCTCTTTAACTTTCGTTTAGTCGAACTTCTTTCTTTAAACATCTCTCATTTCTTAGTTCCAATACACTTTTTGTGCAAATTGCTAAGTAATGAGAAAATCTAATTTTAGGATGAGATTACTTAAAAGGATGTCGGTTAGTGACAACATATTTCAATAAAATGAGAGTTGCGGTAGAAGAAAGAAAGTTGATAGCCAGATGAGGGAATATAGAGATTCTCACATGTAACTACCTCGAGTTCGATGAAGAGGAGCAAATAAATTAAAACCAAAAGAGGTTAGAGGTTTGGAATTCAGTTATGAAAATGGGTAAAATATTTTGAATTTAGTTATTTACGATTACTAACATTGGTTTTGTTTGTAATATCTATAAGTTATGGACCATTGATAGTTTTAAAAGCTGTTGTAGTAGTTTGAAAATTTAAAGAAGTAAATAGTAGATTTTAGCATTCTTTTATAATAAAACGCATATGTCATAACTAAACACGCTACAGATTTGCTTAATAGTTTGATACTCACTAACAAATCTATCATTATAGTTACAATTTTCTATATACATCTAATAATGTCTTTCCCGAACATATATATTTAAGAAATAAAGAAATAAAATATATTATTTTTTAGTTTCGAATAAAGTTTTAGTCTCTTGAGTAAATGTATTTTTGTCATTTTAGAATATATTAGACGATATTTGTAACGATAATGGTAGGAGGGGGAAATGATAGCAAAATCAAAATACAAGATGAAATGAATAGAATTCAATAATGCAGGAGCTAACTTTAAAATAGGTACAAGTCAAGAGATCAAATGATTATTTAATTATTCATGGAATTAATTAACCTATGAAAAATTTACTTGTTCAACCTTAATTAATAGTGAGCGATTTATTATACTTATGGCTATTTTTGTCCAAATATTATTTTTTGTCATTGTAAATTTACTTGTTTTATCCTTAATTAAATGGTCGGTAGTTTATTTTGTGATGGGTTATTTTTGTCTATCAATTAAATTATAAGAAACAAGCTTGACTTTTATAATAAGAGAGAAGAGAGAAGAGAGATAATCTGCAAATTCATTTTATCATATGAGTGTAAATTAATCCTATAACGTATATGATTTTTTTTCTTTCTTCGTAAATTTGAATCATTAAAGATTGGCAGTCAAGCAAAACGTCACTCATTATTCGTGATAGTTGTTTGATCTTAATTAGTACTCTTTAATCTTTATATTCGATGAAATCAAATTTTACTAATTGTTACATTAAAGTTGAGTAATATGTTTACGCGATGATAACAAACTTTACAAAATATATGTAACATTATAACGTTTTTATTAAACGAATTTAATCCACTTGTTTTATCAAACAGTTGTTAGCCAAACCCTTAATTTTTAAAGGTATAATAATCATTAATCAACAACCTTGGCTAAATAAAATCTAGAAAAAACCATGTACAAATATGAAATATGTAAGAGGATGGATGGTCCAAAGAAGAAGACGGTCAAAACTGAAAACTCAACCTACCCTCAATTAAAAAAAGGAATCAGATTCCTTAGAATATATTTTTGACCATTAGAATATTGACAAACCAAGCACCTAACAAATGAGGTAATGCCATGTGTAAAAGTGACCCCACAAGAGGAGGTTTATCGATTGGTGCCGTACAAGTAAAAATATTAAAATTTGTACAATTGGGTAATTAATTAAACAAATTGAGAGTTAGGGAGGGGTTGGTTCCTGGTTGGCAATTAGCTATGGGACTGGCACTAGCTCCTCTTTTGGGAAAGCTAAAACTAAGCAAAAACTAAATCCCCTTTAAAGCAAACAATGGGATCTCTCTCTTAAGTCTTAACCAGCCTTTACCATTCTTTATAACCTGTAACTCAAAGACTGTTTCTTTGATCATTACTAGATCTCTCTCTCTCTCCCTCTCTCTCTCTCACTCACACACACACAAGTGTTTTGGAGAAGATGTTAATAAAGCATGCATACAATGGTGTGTTGAGCTTTAATCAATTAGAGGAAGCACGTTTGGGACTTTGAATTATGCCAATCTATTACTGTAGTTGATATAATGTTTAGGAATATGTGCAAAATTGTTTAAATAAACGAAGCTTTTGTACTAACTATTTTTAAGGCTGCCAATGTTAGATATCAAAATAAGCTCCTTTTAAATGGTCAAACCTATTATTTAATCATTTTAGTTAGAAGGTCACATGAGCTAGCCATCATTCTGTTGGATGTTTTCATCATCCCAAGTTCATCATCTTAGTCTATGGTTGATTTAGGAGATGTTGGCATGCATTTGTAAATATACTCGATCACTGCTATCCGTACGTATTCGTGATCAATGAGGTTTATAACTATGGTAATATTCATTAAATCATATTAATTGGTTGAATGTTGTAATGGTTGTAATCAAAACGTTCTTGATTCAGACATATATAAACAGTCGTCTTTCCACAAAGTCATACACAGTTTTCGACATCCTTCTACTCACTCTTCAGCATTGCATTTCACTATCAAAAATCCTTTGGCCTCCTATTGTTCGTTGGTGATTTTACATCAGCAAACTTCAGACCTTCACAAGCTTTGTATACGAGCAGACTTGAAGACTACCAGCAAATTTGCGAAACATCAGTAGTCTTTAAGCTTACATCAGTAGTAACGATTTTCATTGTTTCCTTATTCTGTAATTTTAAATAGATATTTCCATGTATCATTTCTAACAGTTTTTCCCTTGCCAAACTCCATGCATTTTGGCCGGCCAAAGATATTGAAGTTAACTTTAAGAAGAGGGTAATCTTAAGTTTAGAGCAATTTTTTTACCTGACCTAGTAAAGGAATAGGAATATCCGTACTTTATCTTTAATCACTATGAAAAAAGAAAAGAAAAGGAAAGTGAGGTGGATCTCTTATGAATCTACACAGCAATCATGAAACTGGTCCCCCGAGGCATAGCCGAATGGTAAAAGGAGGGGGACATAAGATCGCATGCGGCGTGTTCGATAGGAAGACTTTGCTGGCGGTTTTGTATGTGTTATCGACTTCAAACCTCAGATCATTTCGGGCACATTTCGCGATTTTCCTGGTAGTAACAATGAGGGACCGAAACTACTACCCCAGGATTCAACCTGGTTAAAAAAAAAAAAAGCAATCATGAAACTGAATAATCAAATGTAGTATAGGTAGAAATTACAAAGTGAATAATGGCTGGAGATTCAGTTAAAGATTTTCAAGGTTAGAGGGGAATTGAAGCACAAATTAAGGCATGGTAGTCCCCTACTAGGTTTTTGTGAATTTCATGCAAAACATTATTGCACAACCATGATGAGATGTTGGTAAATGATTGTTCCCAACTTTTCCTATCCCTTTTTTTGGTTCACTTTTGGCCAAACTCCAACTTCTTCAAATCCTACCTTTCACTCATTGGTGAATGGTGATGCGATGCTTCTTATTTTGCTCTCTATCACCACCTGCTTTCTCTTCCATTCTCACTTTCTTGAACCTACTTCTTGTAACCCATTCCTATCTCTCTACCAAACTCCAACTTCTTGAAATTAAAGAGGTTGATTAATTACTAATTGATGAACAAATATTTAGAGTCGTATGTTCGCTAATTCACACATATAATTTCTATCCGGTACTTGTTAGCATCGGCCTTTTCCATAACGAGGTATCTTCAAATTTATGAGTACTTGACTCAATTAGCACTTTTAATCGAAACATTAATAGGGTAATTACAACTAATTATAGCTAGGATCTAATCAGCCGATCGAGTCCAAGAAAGAGTGTTTACCTAACAACTCATAATGAGAAGCCGAGGGGAGGACACCAAACGTAAGTTAGATAGACATCTTAGTCTCCTTTATGGTTAATTGGACATAGTTGTTTTGGATAAAATCAATGCCTGTACCTATTGAAGTACCTTCTAGTACCCAGCTTATCTCAAGAATAGCTTTTATTGGTCTTTTCAATGAAAACCCAATGTCTTTCTTTAAATGGCAATGGTAAAAGTTGCTCTCTATGCCACCACGTTTTTCTCGCAAATTTTCTGTTTCGAGATAGAATTTAGTCTTAGAGAAAGATCAAATGTGTGGGATTCTCTCTTGGGTTTTAAAATCTGATGCATGTTAGATTGGAATTTATTTGAGGGTAATTTTAACCACACCCTAATATCCTCTCTTTACACCCCATGTATTGCATTGAGATGTTGTACTCTACGTTGTACAATATAGTACATGGGGTGTAAAAAGAGGATATTGGGGTGTGGTTAAAATCACCCCAATATGAAGAGTAAGTCTTCTGTAAGACGGTTTTACGGATCTTAATTCGTAAGACGAAACTCCACCCTCTCGCAACTCAAAAAACGACCGTAAGACCGTCTCGCCTAATGTTTTTGTTTTTGATGATTTAGAGCATGTTGGGCTAGATTGGAATTTATTAAAGAGTTGTAGATTCTTTTCTATTTTGTTTTTGTTTTGAGATGATAAGGTTTATTTTCATGTGTTATAAAGCAACATTTTGGTCCACAATGCTTTATTTTTTATTTTCTTCTCTTAATTAAGGCTCGTTTGTTGTGGCTGATGGCTTATGACTTATGGCTGATAGTTTAAGCTGGTAGTTGAATGACTTTTGGCTGATTGCATGATAGACTGTTTATTATAGCTGTTGAAAAGCTGCTTATGAGTCATTATAATTATTTGTAAAAAAAAAAAACTTAAAAATTAGTATTCATATTTTTATGTATATTTCATAAAAGGATGAAACGAAGACAATCAAATATTTATTAATGAATAGTTGTCTTCATGTTTAAAAAAAAACCAAAAAAGCTTAAAATTTTGGCTTTTTGGCTTTTGGCTTTTCAATGCATAAGGGGTGTTGTACCTTACTTTTTGGCTTTTGACTTATAAGCTGAAACAAACACTTTAAATATGACTTTTCAAAAGCCAAAAGCCAAAAATCACTTCAAATAAGCTACAACAAACGAGCACTTAGTGATTTATCCCATGTTTTGGAGTACGTGTCTAACTGTGTTGAAAAGCATAATCCTAGTGGAACGATTAGTCACATTGTTCCCAATTATGTTGGAGGCATCCTTTTAGGCTAGGGGTGAGTAGAAATTTTCTGGAACCGGACCGAACCAGTCAAAAATGGACCGGACCAATACTTTGGATTGGTCCTGGATCTGCATTTTTACAGAACCGGACAATTGGGTCGGTCCACGGTTCCAGAAACCAAAAACGCAGAACCGGACCAATGTGCATTTATTATTTTTTATTATATATAATATACTAATATAGTATAATTAATATTATATATATATATATATATATATTAATATATATATATATATTAATATATATATATATTGATAAGAAGATAATAAAAATGATACAACTTACAACCTAAAGAAAATATATAATAATTTGATTCAATATTCAACCAAGTTTCCTTATTTGACTAAAGAGAAAATAGGAGGGAAAACATTGTTCTTCCCTATTAATTAATTTCATGCCTCTTTTTGTGATTCCAAACATTATTAGTTTGAAGGATTGTTACCTGTAAATTAATTAAATTAACCATAAGGAGATCAGAGAGGAAGATGACTTGCAATAAATTTCCTTACAACTTTCTTTTTCATTTCTCTTTATCAATTTGGAAGTAATGATTTTTTCCTTTAGTTTATTTTCACAAAAACAACGAACCCAACAAAATATTGTATGAAGGAAGAACATGATTTGATTATTGATAATTGTTTTTTAAAAAATCTAGTTATCCTCTTGATCAAAGATACGCATCGTATTGGTCCGGTCTCGGTTTCGTGACGTCTTCAATTGGTTCGGACCAGGACCAATGTATTGGTTCTCAGACATATTGGGTTGGTCCTGGTTCTATATTTTTTAAGAACCGGATTATTGGTCTGGTCCTGGTTCTCTCAGTTTTTCCAAAAAAATGGACCGAACCGGACCAAGCTCACCCCTATAATTTAGGCGTTGTAACTTGTAATATAGATCGTTGGTGAAGCATTATAGCCCTTTCATTCTCAACCCCAACCTCAACTTATGTCAAATTTATTCCAACTATCGGAACGGTTCTAACTGTGTTGAAAAGCATAATACAAGGTTATGTCTACTTGAATATAATCATAAGCTTAAGTCTCGGGAGTCGGGAGTCCGGAGGCGGGAGGGAAGAACTACCCCATTACGTAGCATATAACAGGGTTGGTTGTAAATTTTGGAGGCCTATGACAAAAAAGAATAAATGGCCTTTTATAGAAATATAATATAAAAAGACAAATTAAATGACCATATTAGGAAATTGAAACCCAAAATTTCTGAGTCCATTAATAAGTGAGTAATGTTAGTCTTACCACTAGTGTTATAGATTGTCTTGAGAAATATATAATTGACTTTTTAGCTTTGTATTTTATAATGCAAGTTGTAACGTTAGTAGTAAGCATAACATTTTTGTTAATAAGTATATTATCTATTAAGTCACAGAGTCAATTTCACTAATTATCATACATTGTATGTATAATGGTTGATAAGTAAATTCACATACCTAAAATAAATGCTTAAATAATAATTTGATCACTTTACTTTCCAGCTTTTTTTCATTAAGATCACTCTGCTATTTTTTTTTCTTACTTTAGTTATTATACTTGGCCAATCAAGCAAATAAGGTTACTGGGGGTCATTTCTGTTGATTAAATGGACGAAAATGTTTAAAAAGATGAAAATGCCCCTAACCTTTGGATCCGACTATATGTGAAAATTGAAATCCATAAGAATTTTAAAAAAAAAAAAAAGTTGAAGGACAAACTGACTAGATGGGCCATATATACATACACACACACACACACACACACACACACACATATATATATATATATATATATATATATATATATATATATATATATACCTGGGCCCATAAGGAAACTGTAATGGTGAATGGTGATATTGCTAAAAGCCCTCATAGCATCACATTTTTACACTAAAAACACAATAGAACGGGCAATCAATTCACTCCACCGCCGTCTTTCTACTCTCAAAATCCTTCCTCCTTTTCCCCTTATCCTTCCTCCTTTTCCCCTCCACTCGAAATCCTTTCAACCCCACTCTTGCTGGCTGCCTCTCATTCCTCGCCTTCCAGCTCTCTCTCATCCTCCTCTCCACTTCTATCTCCTTAATTTTCTCTACTCGACCTGATCCCGTCGCTTCTCCCTTTAAGTTTGCCCAAGGTCTTAGACTCTATTGTAAGATAGATATTAAATCATTTTTTGTTTATAGAATCTCATTGGATCTCAAAAATTATAGTTTCGATTCGACTAGACTAAACCAAATAAGAAGAACTCTTCAACGGGACTTCGATACCTCGTTATCTTATATTATGGATGGAAGAGTGGGATGATGCCAATGGATGAGACCTCCGGTACCTCATTATCTTATATTATGGATGGAAAAATATGTATGGAAACAGATGCTCTCGTTTTGTCTGGATTCGGTATAATATATATATATATATATACCGAATTTTGACCTGCCTTTTCAAAAATTTCAAAGAAACGATGGATCCTGGGTAAAAACCCTATCACAATTGTCTTCAATATAATCTGCATTAGGCAATGATGTTGGAATATATAAATCATTAGTAAAATCATCAAAACCCATAAAAATTTTCCATAATCGGGCACACTGTGGATATAGAAATCGTCGTCAGTTCCGACGTACTGTACGAACCCAACCAAATTTGTTTCCGGCTATTGGGAAGACGAATCTCCAAAACCAATTTCCCTCAATTCCTCTTCCGGCCCTTATACCTTGAATCACTCATCTATACTTAGATGGCTTTTTTTTAATTCCATTTTTTGTGAACCTTTTCCATTGAGTGGCACATGTAATCCACAAGGCTATTTTCGAGTTTTTATAAATTTGTAAGGATTTCATCCAAAAAATTGGATGAAGTGATGAACGCGAGAACAAATGCGAAGTATAGTCACTAAATTGAAGGGAAAAAAAGTAGAGTAACCTTAACAAAAAAAAGTGTAAAAATAGAATGACCAAATTGTTATTTAAGCCTAAAATAAATTTAAAGTTGAACACAACATGAATCAAAGCTGAAGTCCCTAGCTTTTCAATAAATGTCATATCCACTAGGCCACACATTTTATAACACTAGTATGGTTCACGTACGTTGCACATGGTATTAAAGATTTTTTAAAAGTGATTTGTTAGTTCCTACATTTTTTGTTGACTTTTAATTATTAGATTTTTGTGTGTTTTAATCTTTACAGTTTTTGAGACTTATAAATTATGTTGTTGCATGTTTAGCATTTCTGATACGTTATTTTTTGGTCATTTATAATGTATGCTTTTAGTCATTGTATAACAACGTATCCTACACATTTGTCTTTTTTGTTGGTTATTTTTAAATCTCTTTTTTTAATACCAAACATTAATTAATTCATTTTTATCAGTGTGTAAATTGAAAACAATTCAAACTTATTATCTTAGATAAACACATTGTTGTTGGAGACTTTGCTTATGTCGTTTCTAGGATTTATGACTCTTTTTTTTAAAAAATATTGTGTTCGAGAATCAAACTCTCAACCCCAAAGTATATAGTTGCACTAAAAACTACAAAATTCCACCAAAGTATCTATGAAGTCCCACTTTACCACACTCAACCTGAGTTTTGTGTCATTTTCATATCATTTTATAATTTTTTTTTCTAGTTTACCCCATAGTCACGATAAAGGTTACCGATCTGACATTAAGGTGCACATGAGATTTCACGTGTAGGGCATTTTGGTCATTTTCTGACAACGCTTTCTCTGCTTTTATTACCCAAAGAGAAACTTCTTTTTCTTATTCTCTAACAACTTTTCCTCTACTTTTTCTCCATCAATGACCTCTTATTTAAATTTTAATTGAGATAAAACTCAAGAGTGCATGAATCTTTTATTCAAAATTTTATATTGAAAAATAAATAAAAATAGAGCGAAATCACAATCAGGTGTCAAGGCCACCACGAATAAGAACCCACAAAAAATTAAAGCTGTCACAGCCCCCTGACATTTCTAACTTTCTCTCTCATACAACACACTACACAAGCATACACCACGAATTTCAAAACCCATATTTGAACCAATCACAAATATATACGACAAAGATGAGACACGCCATGATTCAATCTGTCTTCATCGTCCTTATCTTCAACTTTAATAAATTTCTCATAAGTATCGTTGATATTGTTTATGGTTTGATTGAACCAAACTATCGATCTTAAACATTATTCGCCACCGTGTCTATCACTACGATAACCAGACATGACAACATCATCATCACCAAATTTGACATGAATTATGTAAATGATAAAAAATTACGTTGAGGGCCAAAGTGGATTTGGTGGATACTTGGGGGGAAATTTGTATTTTTGACTACTTTTGATGGGGCCAAAATATGATTAGCTCTCAAAATTACACAATAAATCTCACATTGCACCACAACCTACGAAGTGTCTCACTTCCATACCTTATTTTTCTATTTGTCCCACTTTGCCTTCCGTATATGGGTGTTGAAAGTAGCAACGGAAGATTGTGTGTGCAGGTCACATGAAGATTATTTTGATCATTTTTCATGGGGTGCAAAATGGGATTTGGTTATAACTTCAATATTTAGTTACTCATTTAGTATTTAAAATATGTTTTTAAATAAAAATAATAAATAATTGTTTCAATAATCCAAAAATAATTATATAGCCAATTTACAATTCCCCCCGCAAAGTATCCACCAAATCGCATAGTGCACCCTAACCTAAGGTTTGTCCCATAATGATATGTGATGCTACATTTTTTTCCATTTTTCACCCTACTCTTGACGGACGTTAGAAAATTCACATAAAATAGCGAGTGATCTTCCAATTGCGGGGCAAAAATGACATTTCCCTTATCTGGTTAAAGAGTAAATGTATTAAAAGGAAAACCCCTAATCTCACATCCTCTCATTCTCCCATCTCCTAGTGCAATCCCATCTTCGGCTCCATCGTAATAGCCGCCATCTCCAGCCTAAACCCTTCGCACTCCAGTCACACCTATCACAGCTCTGGCGCGTACCTCTTTCGATTTTAGCCAAATTTCATCTTCGATCTCCCTAATTCTGTCCCCTGCAAAAGTTGCGCCTAAAGTAGCAATCAGAGGCTATAGAGTATACTTACTAAAAACCCTTATAAAAACATGGAATTAACAGAAAATCAATAACTCATATCGTCGAATTCATCAGAAAGAGAGACGGGCATGAATTAAGAGAAATGGTAAGGGGTTTTATTGAAACACTCTTCAATTTTGCTAAAGAAAATTGGGCATACGACCGGCTTGCATATGACTTAAAACAAAGTATCGAAATTAAGAGGATGTTGAAGAAGCTACGATTCTAGATGATTTCAACCTCAGAGCAACTGTCATGGTGGTCGTGTTGAATTATTTAAAGAATTATGAAAGAAAAAGTTAAGTTAAGTCATGTAAGAGGATGAAAGGGAGGATGGGAAATTGATTGATTTCAGTGGTGGTTGGGTTTCACCGGAGAAGGTGAGTTGATCCAATTTCATACAAGAAATCAGAGATAAACGGGTATCTATGGGTAAAAGTTTTTCATATCTTTTGTTTGCGTACTTTGTTTTCATCATCAAGATAAAAAAAAAAAAAAAGATAATGAAATCAAATGTGTATCTATCTTCTAGGTTAAGAGAGTGAAATTTAAGAGAGAAATTTGGAGGGAGTGGACAAAACCATATCAGGTTCTGGGTTAACTTTTGTTTTGGGGACGACTGAAGACCGGAAAACATGGTGGGTCTTTTTTCTAAATTTTCTTTCGGCAAGAAAAAAAAGGAATGATGGACTCCCACTCCATTTTTTTAACATTTTAACTTTACACACACATTTATATAATTTTTTTATAAAATTATATTTTATTTCTTAATTTTATTAGGCTAAAATACATTTAGCACCCCGAATGTTTACAGCAAATTCCTTGAGTTAACAGCCACAAGGAAATATCAAATTAACGTGACTTTTCAAACGACTGTGGTTATGGTGAAAATAGGGGAAAAAATAACATCAGATACTATTATGGGACAAACATTAGGGTTTTGGTGCACAATGTGATTTGGTGGATACTTTTGAGGGGAATTGTAATTTGACATAATTATAAGGAAAATGTTATTCTTACAACTAATTATATTACTTTCCTTACAATTAAGTTTTGAAGAACTGCAAAGTTGTTTTGGACAAAAACATTTTTGTTCTTTTTCAAGGTTTAGTTATAAGGAAAGTTATAAAATTAGTTGTAAGGCTAGCAACGTTATTGTGACAGCCCGACCCGGACTCCAATGCGAAATCCCAAGGTCGTGCCGTCAAGACAAGCTAAAAGACGGACAAGCACCCGCTAAGTGTAGTGGTGCGAGTCAAGAGTTGAACCAACAAACTCTAAACAGGAATGTAAAGCCATAACGGCGATACGGAATAATAAAAACAACAACACCTGCGGAAGCGAATCATAAGTGGAACCCAAACTTATAATTATAAACTAAGGAACACAAGGATGAGAGACGACTATCTCTCGACAATTCTACGACTCACGTGACGCAACATTGCGCACGTACAACAAACCATCGGCAACCTAAGGCCGGCGAATCAACAGAATACCGACCTAATAAACAACCACTCAACGGCTACAACATGCCGGAGGGACAAATCAACTAAACGAATAAGATATTTAAATTCTAACAACTAAACCCAAGTCTCACGACTATCGTCGTCGGAGATGACAATACCAACAATACTAGAATGAGTGAGCTAAAGCATGCTCGAATAATAAGAGGAACAACTCATAAGAGATACAACACCGACCAAACAAGTCGGCTACCAAAATAATACGATAACAAAATACTAACATAATCTACCCCAAGTAAAGTCTACAGAACTTTACAATCGTGTCTCACAAATACATAACAACAATAATGATAATAAATCCAAGCTTAGAGCCCGGAAGACCACCTTCTAGGAATCACTATCCGAAGCCGCCACGCGTACTAACGGGATCACTGCAAAAACTAAGGAAAACAAACACACGAAATGAGTCATAATGACCCAGTAAGTTACTAAATGCAATTGTATGGCATAGCATGGCGTGGCATGGCATAATGCACAAACATGTATAAAATCATGGTATCTTTATAGTCTACCAATAATAAACTTGTATCAAGTCATCATGTAACATAAACTTCATAAACCACATAGCATGTTATCTTTCATATAAGTGCTTATACATAAGCACGTAAAACCAAGACCTGGGCCAAGCCCTCAATATTCAAACCGGGTAACACCCTCAGATGATCATAAACTGGGTTTCAATCCTCAAATGATCATAACTCATCAGTTTTCTTAATGAGTACCTCGTTACATTCATCCAACCCTGGGATGAGAAATGGGAGCTCAATATCGTTAGGGGCGCTAATACGAGACCACATCCCACTATCGGCCAAATAGTGAGGAGAAAGGGTACCAATGCGGCGATTCATAGCGAATGTTTCCAAAGGCTATGAATCGTCCCATTGCCGACAAAACGACCAAGACGCCAGCTGGACTCAAATCAAGATGTTCAAGTAGATATTTACTTGCATAAACCAATAAGGACCAAGTCCATCATAAAAGAACTTATCAATTCAAGTAGGTCATAATGCTCTACAAAACCCAATAAACAATGCACATAATTGTACACACTTAACATGTTCAACTAACTTGTAAGTTTAGTTCAAAAACCACATATTGAGGTATTCATAATCCTCAAGTCACCACCAATTCAAGAATAGCTTATAGCTCAATAAATCACAACGTGAGGTCTACTATAGTCCCCTACTCAAGATTAAATCAAAGACTATTATTCAGTCTAAGAACAACCACAAACAAGGCTTAGCATTTGGTTTCACTCAAAAGCACACCGGACTCAACCATAGTCCTAACCGTCGAACATAATCGACATCCTCAAAACCATTCTCATGAATGACAAGACTACACCGTAGTCCAAGACCCGCTTAGTTTTCCATGTACGATCATCCGAATTTCCTAAAAGAAATCTCATTCAATAATCATTTCTTAAGGATACATGAGATCATTGATTGGTCTCTAATGCTCAGTGCTCTCTACGAGCACGCTCTAAATAAATCCCCAATAAGCTTCTATATCATGGGTGTCACAAATGGGACACAATTCGAGATGCTCGGGTACTTACAATCACAACCAACCAAACCCGAACATCGTAGGATTTCAACATAAGGCTCACTAACATCTTATTGAACCTAAAATGACTCCATTGAGTCTTAATATCGCATTTCCTTAAATACATATTTCATACATCCCAAAATTAATACATCAATCACATTTATAGCAATTCTCCCAAAATAATCCGGGCTTGTTTCCCAAGCCTAAAATCCAAGAACTCAACATAACCATAATCAAACGAATCCCAAATGTCGTAGGACTTCGACCGAGTTCATTAACACTTTATTGAACTTATTTCGACTCCGTTGAGTCTAAATACTAAGTTTCATTTCTTACACATTTCATCAATCTCAACAATGACCCTCACTTCAATTTATAACAATTTCCAAAATAATTCGGGCTTAGTTCCCAAGCCCTAAATTCATAAAAATCTTAACAAAGAGATAACATATTTCTCCCAACTCACAACAACATTCAAATCATCCTACCCATGACATTGACAAGTTCATACCTCCAAAAATACACAAAATAGGCATATTTCCACAATGAACCCAAATAACATATGGACATGATTTCTAGCATGCTCATAAGCCTAGAAACACAAGATGAAGAGTAATCATATACCTCACAATCATAAAAACCACTCTACAATTGCTCTTACAAGTTATACTTCCAAAAATCCCCAAAATTGGGCATACAAAGCATATCAAGTGTTCATTGCCCACAAATAGCATATAAGTTGTTTTCCTTAGGGCCAATGAACCAAAATCAAAAGGAAGTAACTTACCTAGCTTGAGTGAAAACTCAAGAGAACGCAAATCCGATCGGTGAACTTGTTCTACTCGTCGAGGGCTTCAAGATTCCGAAGTTTGAAGGCAATCGGTTGGTCGGATCGTCTTGGATCGAAGAGAGAAGAAGCTAGGGCTTGAAATCTCCCATGGAGACTCTCTCTCTCTAATACGTATTGTGGGGGAGGAAGAATGAAGAGATTTGGCTGAAAATGCAAAGGGTTTGGGTATTTATACCCCCAATTATGAAGAGGGCACAATAGACTTTTCCCAAGTACAATTAGTAGAGATTAGGATTAATCAATCACTAATCTAACCTTAATTAACTTCCAACTAATGTTAGGACATGATTTGGGTTAAGTATGGGTGGTTAGGAAGGGTTTAGAGGGGGTTTAATGAGGGTAGGATGGGTATAATTCGTCCAAACACAAAACAGGCAAAAATCCCGTAAATCTTTGTTCGATGTTGAGGCGGGCGCCTCAACATATTGAGGCGGGCGCCTGGGCTCCTGCTCAGCACATTTTCATTTTGCAAAGACCTCAGTACTTGAGGCGGGCGCCTCACAATGTCCAGGCGGGCGCCTGGGAAGCTGAGTCTGGACAGTCAATCTTGTAAAATCGACCATAAATCGCTCACAACTCCAAATGAGGTGATTTTTGATTTTTATGAAACTAGACTCATTAAATTATATTTTAGAATTTTAAATTACTCTATTTGGACTTATATACATCAAGATATGGTTACAACAAAATCAAGTACAGAAGTTGTTTTTGAAAACTGAATTCTGGCACAGCCGTAAGTCAAGACCTAATTAAGGTACTTAGACACCTTGGAAAATTACCAAATTTTACAGAGAGTATCCTAACGTATGAAGGTAAAACATACTAAATTTTTAGAAAATTCTATTTAGTGGATTAGTACCAGAATTTTCCCGAAGTTTGCCCAAAACATGACTGGTCTATGAAGGAATAAATTGGTCATCTCATAACCAAAGGTAACAAGTCTATGAACGATGATCGTGCAAGAATGATAATTACTAGTACACTTGGTCTATAACTCAAATGAACTTCTCACAAGTTGAAAACACAAAGAATACAAGCAACGAAGGAAATCGCTAAGGGCGAAACAAAGCAAGAAGGTTTATAAACTTCCAAATCATCGATAGACTTAGGGAACACCTCCAACTTGAAGTCTAATACATCTAAACATGTTAATAAACCATCTTATAAAGGTCTAGGACCCAAACCGAGGTCACGAACCCAAAACGCAAGCAAACCCTCAATCGCGTCGCATTCCGACTATCGTCGAGTCACGACTTGCGACTTTAGCAAGTCAACAACTATATGGAGTCTCTTAATAATGTTTTGGTCTTAATATGGTCTCTCAAACATATCTAGACCCTCTCGCAAACCAAACATATCGTCGACAAGGGAAGAAGTGCAAGTATAGCACGCAAACCGAGATAACGAAGGAGCGGGGTGTCACAGTTATTATTATAAATTTTCTAATATTTAAATTAAAAATTTAAAAATTGCATTAATCTCAAAAATGAAATTTAAAATTAATTTAATTTATTTTGTTATCATTACCTTTCTTCCATCAACCTCATCATTTATAGACCCACCACCATTATCACCTCAAATAACACCATCAACCCAAAAATCAATTTTTTGATTTGATTTTATTTCTTTGTCTAATTCTTAACTCATTCGTTCAAATTAACATATATGTCAAACTCATCATTTATAGACTCACCACCACCACAACCTTAAATTTCACTACTTACAAACACAAACTAATTTTTTTGAATTTTCAAATTTGAAGATTGAAACTCAAACCCATATGAAGATTTGAAAAATTAATGATTTGGAAATATAACAATGTCATATTCCACCTAAACCGCCATTATCATGCTTACAATCACCCCAAACACCACTCCTAACCACCACCACCAACATCCCTGCAATCACTGCCACCGCCACCCAAAAAACACGTTCACCTTGCTTTGCTAAAACGGAAAAAATAAAATATCTATAACTTTCGTTAACTCACCGTTAAAATTGAATGACAGTTAGAGATAGTGACGAAATTGCATATATCTTTAAAAGTATAATGACAATTGCGCTCGAAACATAGATACAGTGGCAAAGTGTAACAATTAATCAAAGTACAGTGGCAAAATTAACCATTTTTCCCTCAAAAAGTTTATTTTTTATTTGATATGATCCCTTTTTTAATTTTTTACTCATTCCTTCTAAATAACTAATTTGCAAAACTCATCATTTATAGACACACCATCACACAACTTTGAATTTCCCTTTTTACAAACTCAAATTCAATTTTTTTATTTTTAAATATTCAAATTGAAATCAAAATCCATGTGGATATTTGAAAATATAATGATTTGGAAATCTCACAATGTTGTATTTCATCCAAACCACCATTGTCATCCCTACAATTGCCGCCACCACCGCCCCTAACATCACCATCCCTACAATCGTCAGTATTACTATCATCACCACCAAGAAACGCATTCACCTCGCCTTGTTCAAATGGAGACATATAATCTTTTTAGCTTCCGATTAGTCGGACTTTTTTCTTAGAACGTCGCACGTTTCTTAGTTCCTATCCACTTTTGGTGTCAAATTACTAAGCAAGGAGATAATCTAATTAATTTTAGGATATACTACTTGAAAGGATGTCGGTTGGTGGCAATATCTTCTAATAAAATGAGAGTTGCGGTAGAAGAAAAGAAAGTCGATAGCCAATGGAGGGGAATAAAGAGATTCTCATATGTAACTACATCGGGTCCTATGAAGAGGAGCAAACAAATTAAGAGCAAAATAGGTTTGAGATTTGGAATGCAATTATGGAGAGTAGTAAAATATTTGAACCCAGTTATTTGTGATTACTACAATTTGTTTTATTTGTAATAACTACAACTTTGGGAACAATATTATAGTTTTTAAGGTTGCTTGTAGTAGTTTGAAAATTCAAAGAAGTAAAGTGTAGATTTTTGTTTTTTTTTTCTAACAAAACGCACAGATTCATTAAATGGTTCTTCATTTTTTTTTTCATCTTCTTGACATTATGACACGTTCTCTTAACTCATTTATCTTATTTTATTCATGGGTAATAACAAAACATGTTACAAATTTGCTTAATATCTCGATACTCACCAACAATTCTATTATTATAGATACAATTTTTCATATAAAATCTAATAATGTATTTCCCGAACATATTTAAGAAAGTAAAACCATATTATTTTTTAGTTTCGAATAAAGTTTTAGTGTCTCGATAATGGTAGAAAATATTTTTAGTAAGGGTATTTTTGTCATTTTAGAAAATATTGGGCGATATTTGTAACGATAATGGTAGGCAGTGGAAATTGATAAGAAAATCAAAATACAAGACGAAATGAATATAATTAAAAAATGTAGGACCTAACTTTAAAATAGGTACAAGTCAAGGGATCAAATTATTATTTAATTATTCATGGAATTAATTAGTCTATGACAAATTTACTCTTTTGGTCTTAATTAATGGTAAGTGATTTATTATATTTATGGTTATTTTTTTTCCAATCATTATTGTTTGGAATGATAAATTTACGTGAATTGTCATTAATAAAATGCATCGATTCATCAAATGATTTTTCATTTTTTTTCATCTTCTTGACATTATAACACATTTTCTTAACACATTTCTCTTATTTTATTCATATGTAATAACTAAAGCATACTTCAAATTTACTTAATAACTCGATACTCACCAATAATTCTATTATTATAGATACAATTTTTCGTATAAATTTAATAATGTCTTTCCCGAACATATTTAAGAAAGTAAAACCATATTATTTTTTTAGTTTTGAATAAAGTTTTACTGTCTCGACTGAGTAAGGGTGTTTTTGTCATTTTAAAAAATAATGGGCGACATTTGTAACGATAATGGTAGGAGGGGGAAACTAATAAGAAAATCAAAATATAAGACGAAATGAATAGAATTAAAAAATGTAGGACCTAACTTTAAAATATGTACAAGTCAAGGGATCAAATTATTATTTAATTATTCATGAAATTAATTAGCCTATGACAAATTTACTCTTTTGGCCTTAATTCATGGCAAGTGATTTATTATATTTATTATGGTTACTTTTTTCCAATCATTATTGTTTGGCATGATAAATTTATATGTATTGTTCTTAACAAAAGACAAATTTATCAAATGGTTCTTCATTTTTTTCATCTTCTTGATATTATGACACATTTTCTTTAACTCATTTCTCTTATTTTATTCATGGGTAATAACTAAACATGCTACAAATTTGCTTAATATCTCAATACTCACCGACAATTCTATTATTATAGATACAATTTGTCATATAAATCTAATAATGTCTTTCCCGAACATATTTAAGAAAGTAAAATCATATTATTTTTTTAGTTTTGAATAAAGGTTTAGTGTCTCAACTGAATAAGGGTATTTTTGTCATTTCAGAAAATATTGGGCGACATTTGTAACGATCATGGTATGTGGGGGAAAGTGATAAGAAAATCAAAATACAAGGCGAATGAATATAATTTAAAAAATGTATGACCTAACTTTAAATTAGGTACAAGTTAAGGGATCAAACTATTATTTAATTATTCATGACATTGATTAGTTTATGACAAATTTATTCTTTTAGCTTTAATTAAGGGTGACTGATTTATTAAGTTAAGGGGTATGTTTGTCCATACATTAAGTTCTAAGAGACAACCTAGACTTTTATAGGTAGTTAGATTAGATTAGATTAGATTAGATAGTTAGATTAATATTACGTAAATTAACTTATAGTTGATGTCTCTCAAAATTATTGTCTTGTTTGATATGCACATGAATTAAGAAAAAAATATTGATTTAATTATTAATATTTGTATAGTGTGTAGTATCCTTTAGGGCATATATGTGCATATAACTCATAATTAAATTAAAAGAAAAAACTAGCTTAAATGATAAGGGTGATATCCTAAAAAAAGAATGTTACAAACAAAATAATTTTTTTTTTACGAACAAAAAAAAATAAACAATAATTTTGACACGAAGAGAGTATAACATTGTATATACAAATTTAGGGCCCCCTCAAAAATTGGGGGGCATAGTCACCGCCAATCTAGACATGCCTTAGGGCCAGGCCTTGTCCTATACTCGTTGATAACCAAATTTAAGTTGTGTTTTCATCTATGCAAAATCTATATTATAACTAGTTTTTTTAAACATGAACGTTAAACGCACGCCAATTAAATCATACATAAACAAAATAAGAAGGATCGGTTTATTAACAATTACACATAAGTATATCACTAATCATTATAGATTCTAAAAAAAAATTTTATACACAACATTTGTTGTCTTATTAGTTGATTTTTCATCTTCACTGCATATCAATGTCTTCAAACCAAAATAATTTGTTACTCTAGAAACTACTACATATAACTAACTGTTTATGGCTAAATATTGATATTTTTCAAAAAAAAAAAAGACATACATGCAATTATTGACTTTGTCGCTTGTTAATTTTCATTACATATGATACCAGTAATCTAAATTATCTTCTTTAAAACTTGAAAGACAGTTTTACATCAGATAGAGTTAATGACAATCTTGGGATAAAAATATTTTCTCCAACATTGCTTCCTTTCAAAAAAATTGTTTCAACAAGGTGATCCCCAAGATTTATGATGATTAGTCTTGTTCCATTGCACAACCTTGCAACATTGTCAATGTTTCTTAATAACATTACTGGAACACTAATTTTAAGTGTCAATTCATGGCTTGACAACCCGAACACTTTATACTATTCAAAAACTTTGTATAATTAATATCTTCAAACAAACTTTAATTTTTTTCACCCTGCAAATAGAATCTGAACTCAAATAAGTTCTTCCTTTTGAATAATTACTTTTATTAAATTATATTTGTATTTTATCAATAAAGAAATTTCTGAGAAGAAAATAAGCTAAAATCAAAATAACGCAATTATTTTTACCGTTAACTATTATTTTTGTTTTGTAAATTTTTTGATTTTAATAACTTTCATTATATATTTTTTGTTTTATTAACTTTGTAACTATTATTTTTGTTTTATTTTTAAGAATTAATTTTACAGAAAAATTTTGTTCCGTATTTTTTTATTATCATTTTGCTAACCTTGGTTTAAATTGTTTTGTTTTATTGACTATGTAACTATTATTTTGTTCCATCAAATATTTTTATTTTACTAATGTATTTTTTGTTTTTTTTGCATAACTATTTTTAAGAATTTGTTTTAAACTGTGGCGACCCAACCCAGATCCCAAGACGAGATCCCAAGGTCGTGCCACCAGGAAATAAGCAAACAACAAATAATGGGTAAGGCTATAACAACAATACGCCAACAACTTCAACACATGTGGAAGCGAAACATAAATACAGTGGTGCCCGAGCTATCAAGCTCAAACTAAACACAGCCAAAGAGATAATGTATCTCTTGGTCCAAAAATTAAAAGCACGTGATGTAACATTGGGCATGTACAACAAAACCACCTGTCATTCAATATAAATATATAACAATTTATAAGCCAAGTCATCGGCGACGTTACAGCCGGAACCCAACATTAAACTAAGCCTACAACTCTAGTTTAACATACTCAACGGCTAAAAGCATGCCGGAGAACAAACACAATAAACCAACCATTACATGGTTAACATAACTGAAACATAATCATCATGAATACACCAGGCTCGACTAACACAAGTCGGCTCCCAAAAGATTAAGTACTAATTAACATGAGTACAAATATCAATACACACAATTAGTCTTGCTACCCTTCATAAAATTTACATAACTTTACGTTTCCCATCGTCCTTGCCAAAAGAAAATGTACTAAACTATAAGGTAGCAACCTTGCCAAAAACTTTGCCAACGCAACTCGACAATCACTTTGATCCGCTAGCACGACTTGGATCTAGGGAAAAACAATCAAACAAATAGGAGTAAGTCATAAAAACTTAGTAAGTTACTAAACATAACTTCCTGTCATGGCATCATGCTCAACAATAATAAATCATGCTATCATCATAGTATAACATTCCATTAGTAATTATGTCAAGGTATTCATACTTAACAATCTTAAATATCATGTTATCAACAAAGTGTAACAATTCATTAAATCGTCTCAATCATCATATCATATCATATTCACGTAGCACGTTATTCACATATAAGCATTCGTGAGTCAATTCATATAAAAGGGATATGATACCATTACCATCTTTCCGTCGTGTCGCTCCTGCAAAAACACGTGCAAACCATATGTGTCCTCGATACCAAAATCGTGGTATCGATGTCCCCGAAACATTCCCCGCTCGAGTTCCATAGTTATCAAAGTCATGTTTTCATACTACAACTAAGATCAACTACTTCCCCACCGTGGCCATCGATGGAGGGGTGTGTGCAACCCGGCACAGTGATCCATCGAAACCACGAATCCCACAATTCGTGAAGACGATACATCGTCCCGCCACATACTCAACAAACCGACTCCAGCTGGACTCAAACTAAAGCACAAGTAATACATACTCATATGCTCAAATAAGTAGGCACGTATTCTACAATCATCTAGTCATGCATTTCAATCATAACTAGCATATAAACACATTAGAGATAATATTAAGACTCTAATAATCAAGTGTCCTTCATACACTTCTAAAATGCTCGGAGGCTTAACCTCCATCAAATCTACCCCAAATTCTATAGGACTTAGGCATATAGTTCCTTAAAGTCATACTAACCCAATGGTTGACTCCGTTGAGTCATTTCTAAACTTTCAAAAATTAGGATATAGAAGCCATTGGCCACAATACCCTCCTATGTCCATAACTAACATCAATGTCTATGTTCTCAAGGTCATTAAACCCATAAAACCCCAACAAAACACTTAGTTAGGAAACATAGAATAAAAGTCACATTTTAAGCATATACATATTTTAGCCATTTCATCAAACATGCTTCCAATACTTGAACATGCAAGATAAGAAAGATTAACATACATCTCTACACATGAATAATAATCTAATCATGATCTCCAACAAGTTCATCCAACCAAAATTCGTCATTTAAGCATATGGAGAACATGGCATCTCTAAAAAGCCCTAAGTGCACTCATTGACCTCAAATAGCACAAGATTGTTTTCCCTAGGGTTAATAAGGCAAAAACAAAGAGAAAGAGATGTAGTAACTTACCTGCAATCAACACTTCAAGTAACAAAAACGAACATGCAATCGGTGGAAAGTGTTTTCCTCAACCTCCTTTTCACTTCTATAGCTTGGATTTGAAAATGGAGCTCTCAAGCTTTGGAATCCATGGAATAACTCTCAAGAAACTCTAGGGAACTCTTTCAAGCTCCCAAGAAATGTTCAGCCCGTTTTTAGAAAAGGATGAGAGAAAAATGAAGGCTTAGTGGTGTATTTGGGTTCCCAAAGGCTGAAAAGGTGAGTGGGATATGTGACCAATAGATGTGGAGGTCTTCCCAAGATAAAAGCCAACTAACCCACTTAAAAATTCAAATAGATGGTTAGGATACAATGGGTGATAGTTAGGATGATTTAGGAAATGGTTTAGGATGGGTTTGGGTAGGATTAGGATAGCCAAATTGGAGTAACAAGCAAAACAACCCGTATCAGGAAATAGGACCATGCGGCCGCATGGCCACTTTAGCATGCGAGCGCATGCTCATCCGAAAATCCAACCCCAAAGTTCTGCCCACCTTGCGAAGGCAAGGTCCAAACCCCTTACGACCGCAAGCTCTCCAGTGTACGAAAGGTCTAGAATTCAACCTAAATTGACCCCAAACTCATACCCAAAATACCCAAGGCTCAAACCTCACTCAAAGATGGTTTAGAACTCAAACAGAACACTCCCGAACAACACTCAAACAAGCCAAACAAAGAAGAACAACAACTAGAAGTAACCAACCATCGAATCGACGATGCAACATGTATTCAATCAACATCTAAATCATGTTAAGGATGTTATGAATGATATCTAACACTTATACATATACTCTTAACATATATAAATAATCAAAGTCCCAAAACATATCATGAAGAAAAGATGCATTCGAGCATAGAAATCGATGTCAATGAACAAGCTATTGAATTCAAACATACGAATGAGCTAAGTAAACATACTTGTGATGAATATGAATGTGTGAACTCAAGCATAAGACAAGCATGCAATAATCTAGGGTATTACATAAACTTTTGTTCCGTAAACTATTTTTATAATTTTATTAACCTCAGTTTAAATTATTTTTGTTTTATTGACTTCCGTAACTATTCTTTTTGTTCCATCAAATATTCTTATTTAACTAATGCATTTTTGTTTTACATAGCTATTTTTAAGAATTTGTTTTAAAATTTTGTTCCATAAATTGTTTTTACTATTTTAGTAACCTCAGTTTAAATTATTTTTGTTCCATCAAATATTTTTATTTTACTAACATATTTTTATTTTGCATATATATTTTTAAGAATTTGTTTTAAACTCTTGTTCCATAAATTATTTTATATTACTAACATCCGCATTAAATTATTTTTGTTTCGTTGATTCTGTAACTTTTTATTTTTATAGTGACTTGTTCTTTGAATTATTTTTATTTTACTAACCTCTTATATTTTTGTTTTTCTTGACTCTGAAACTATTACTTTTGTTTTAGTTACTATTTTTTATATTTAAAGAGGGAAAAATGTTTAAACATAATTAAAAGAGAGAGATGGTGGTGATGAGAGAGAAAATATGGAGGAGACGGGAGAGAGAAAGAGAAATACAACCAGAGAAGATAGGAGAGAGAAAGAGTGAAATGGTAACTCAAAAGTTAATAATTCAAAAGTGAGATTTTGGAGGGAGAAATCTACCTTTGCCATTATATATATATATATATATATATATATATATATATATATATATATATATCTCAGTAGTAAATTACTGAAATTTTACAGCCGTAATTATCCAAGAATATAAATGATCGTTATTATTTAGTATGGACATTATTATCCAGTTTCTTCTCCATTATTATCTCTAATTATCACTAATTTATTCTTTTATTTTTGTCTGGCTTAGATTTAGTTTTTTTTTTAAATGTTCGTAAGTTTTGTAATTAATTTTTGTAATTGTAAATATGTGTATTTTTAATTTATTTATTTAAAAAAATTGTGCTAACTTTCTCTTATTGGTCTGAAATCTTTATGATTTCGATTTTGAATAGTCTTTTGTTAGTTCACATCATCTCATTCAATTTATTTTATGGTTTTGTCTGAAATTTTCATTTTTAAGTTTATTTCAATTAACATGTGTTGGGTTGGTGTGTATGAGAAAGATTGCTTTTGGATGTTTAATTATATTCTTTTTGGATGAGTTACAAAATTTTACAGCTAATAAAATGTGTTTTTCTTTATTTTTTGGGATGTCATATTTGCTTTGTGTAGTGTACATTGATCCGACCCTTACAAAATCTCAAACATATATTAATTCATTCGCATCATGCTTACTTCATACACTAATTATCTCCATACTGATACCGTGCCATAGACACGGACACGGAATCTAGTAAAAAAAACTTACTAGCAATTCATATTTCTGTCTTTTACAAACTAGGGTCATAGTTGAGCCGACAATAAACTTGATATTCATGTTGTTTTTTTAGTTTTCTGCAAGTATCCACAAACACGAAGGATAAAGTAAAATCTTTGAGATGCATCAGGCAATAGAAGCAAAGACTTCTCTCATGGAAGTTGTCTCTTACACAAGAACTCGAAATCAGAAATTTTTGCTTAAGCAGCTAGAGCTCCTAACTAGGCCTGAAAATTTGGTTAGTTTAGGTTAGGTCGGAATGGATAATGGGTTGCAACGGGTCGAAACTCGTTAGAACACAAATATCAAAGCATCAAAATGGGTTGGGTTTGAATGGGTCGAGTTTAAACGGTTTCCCCCCCCCCCAAAAAAAATGGTTTTATAGTATAAAAAGTCACGGGTCGAAACGGGAAACATGCATGACCTGCTTTGACCCGACCCGACCCGACCCATCAATATTTAAAGGTTAAAACAGGTTACCCGTTTCACCCCAACAATGTTAGCGGGTTGAGTTAGATTGGGTGTGTTAATGGGTAATGAGTTGTAATTGTCAGACTTATTCCTAACCCATGTTGTTGCCTTACACTCATGCATTTGAGCAAAATTCAGGATTCTGGCCATGATAGTAAAACTACTATTGTTGCTGAAAGAAAAAAAAATTGAGAATTAATTTGGGTAATTTTTGGCCGGTCCCTTTTCCAAAGTTTTTAACTTCAAAAGTTCACCTTTATTTTTTTTATCCGCAAAATACCACACTTTTGAAATATTGTTTTGAAAATGTCATCGTCTCCTTCAACAGCTCCGGCAACATACTTTAGATTCGAAAATTACCATTGTTGCCCAACGAAACGGAGATCGATATGCTCGATCAGGTTGTAGGGATAGTGTTGCTTTGAGGGGGTTCGGGGGCAACGCCCCCGAAAGGTAAACAACTTGTTTGATTCATTATATACGAAACTGCAATGGATCTGTACTAGATTGAATGATTTTTCAGTAGGACGAAGGCGGTGGGGGAGGGGGAAGAAGAAGGCTTACGACGGAGGATATGAAAGAAAAATGTGAAGGACATGGTCTGGTTCATTATCATTTTGTATCACATTGCAAAATTGGATTAAAAATATTTTATGTATCGCGGTTCAAAAATTTATTTATCAATGTACATAAAAGTTGATACCGCAGTGCAACGTGGATTAGATATATGTATTGCGGTTCAAAAATTAATTTATCCCAATGCATAAAAGCTGGTACCGCAGTGCAATTAGAATAGACAATTAAACTATTGAATCGCGGTGCAAAAATTAATGTAATAAAATTGATGAATTGCGATTCAATAGTTAATGCACAGCGATTCATTTATGTAGCACGCTTCATGCTCATTAAGGGTATGCTGTCTTTTCGCGTCCAAAAGTGTCTTTTTTTGGTTGAAAAAAACATGGTACTGGAACGATTAGAAACTTTGAATAGTGGATCGAACCGCAATTTTTCCAATTAATTTCATTTGCCTAACCTACACTCAAGATAAGCTAACAATTATGGGCCACAAGTCAAAATCAGTTACAATTAGTGGCGGACACACCCTTAGGGGTCTGGGGGCAACGCCCACTTGTTTTTTTTTTTTTTTTGGTGAAGAATCTTTTTAAAAATAATACTGTAAATTTTACTATTCGCCCTCACTTTTGTCAAATTTGTACAAGTTGTCCCTACCTGAAAAAATTTATACGTCCACCATTGGTTACAGTTGATCTCAAATATGTAAGTACTAAGTCAGTCTTCAGCCCATAGGCCATATCTTAGGTGGAGAACTGGTCTTTCATATGAAGTCCTATAAGGAAAGCCCATTTTAGTATTATTTCATATGAAGTCCTATAAGGAAAGCCTATTTTAGTATTATCGGTCAAAATGGGTTAATCAGATATATCAATGAACAACCGCATAAGTCAAATTTTATAAATTTGTTCCAATAATACCCATCAAGGAAAGTCTGGTCGGTTTTCGATGGACATCAGAACTAGGTCTCTCTTCTTCATTGAATATACAGAACTTATTCGTATTCTTCTATGGCCATAGTCGAGATAGATTCGAGGAAGACCAACAAAGGAAGGTCATTCCAAAATTACATAGATAGATGCATCATATTCAACTCTCCTTCATTGTGTAATAAGAAGACTTGGTCTATACTATTCACTACTATATAGATGATCATATTCGAGGATGAAAGCGAAAAAGACGCTTTCCAACTCCCTTTATATTTCATGCCAGAAGGGAAATATCATGGCGAACTTGAATAGTAAGGAATATTGATCTTTTCCACTTTGATAATCAACATGTAAAAGAAATGAGAATGAATGTTTGGAAGCTTTCCGTATTGAATCAAAAAGAATCTAACTCAAAGCTGGAAAAATGAAGTTGCACTAATCCCTAGATCAAAACTAACAAAAAATAAGAGATCCAAAAAGATTTTAAGGAGAGGGAAACGTTTGTCAGCCATGAGATTTTGATATCTCGATGCATAATTGTTGCTTCCCCGATGCATAATTGTGATGCACAATTTGGAATTAATATACCAAAATAAGTCCCGATGCACAATTATTTTTTACGAGGCACAAAATGGATTACCCTGAACAAAATTATGATGCACAATATTGATTTTACGATGCACAACTTTTTTTCCGATGCACAAAATGGATTATCCCTAAAGAAAAAAATATGATGCACAAATGTTTATTTTGCGAGCAACAGTTAATCCCAATGCACAAAATGGATTCTGATGCACAAACTATATTTCCTATGCAACACGCCTAATCCAATTGCATTAAGGATATCTTCCTCATTTTATCTCAACAAGTGTACTTTACATGTTACATAACATTATGTTGAACTATAACGGTTGAATTTCTCCCAAAAGGAACCGACCGATTATCACCCATATATCTACTCCTCTTTTTTGTGTTTAGTTTTAAAGGATACAAATGGGCCGATCCATTTTACATAATATTTAATTTCAAAAGTAATCTATATTTGTATTTAATCTGTAAAAAACACTTTTGAGATGAAATGACAAATATACCCTTAGTGAATTTGGATTTGGCACACTGCATCGCAAATCCAGTTTTTGCATCGAAAAATAAAATTTTACATCGAAATTTACTTTTGTATTCTTAATCTAAATTGTGCATCGCAAATCCAAAATTATGCATCAAAATTTTCAGAGTTCAAAATGTTCCGAATAATCGCTTCTCTGGGAAAAATGGGAAACTTTTCAAGAATTTTATTGTAGAAAAATGGGAAATTTTGAGGTCCAAAAAGTGCAGTCATCTTCCTTGTATATTTTTTCAAGGGTTCACGTTTAACCTCAAAGGGTTTTATGCCCCTATGGTGGGCTAGAACATGAAATGAATAAAATTTGGAAAATTGCGTAAAATTATTCTATAACCCATTTTCCTGAAAAACAAGTTTCATTTGCTGTTGATTACTTTTTCAAAAGGTAACAAAACACCAAAAAATGAGAAAAATATTTTACGGGAGTCATTTTTTGTGAAACAAACGAAACCTTATAGCATCACCAATTGTGATTCTTACCCAATTCTTATTTGGGTAAGAAAAATCACCCAACCATGGTAGAATTCTTAACCAATTCTTATATCCAAAATTCTTCAAAAAATTATTTTTGAAGCCAAAATAAGAATTTCCTCAATAAGAGAGAGAGAGAGAGAGTGAGTGAGTGACGCGCACCGCTGCCTTGCAATTGGCGCGTGCGTCTCACTCTCCATAAAAGCGAGTGAACGAGGCTGCACTTGTGGGCCCCCAAGTCGGTCACTCATTAAATTCTTGATTTTTGTTTTTTTAAATGGCTGTTGGTTGGTGAAGAAAAAACGAGTTTAATTTTTTTTTCTTTTGATTACCGCTTACGTACCGTGTTGCACCAAAAAATTTCTTTTGGTTTTAAAATTTTTACTTTTGGTTTTTAAAGGTTTTTAATATTAGAATTAAAATTATAAATGAATTGAATAATTTTATTTATAAATAATATTTAAAATTACAATATATTTACTAAAATTAAAAACGAATTAATTTATTTATAAAAAGATATACGAATTAATTAATTTATTTACAAAATAAAAAAATAAAAAAGTAGTGTAAATAAAGTGGATGATTTGGTGGTGAGACCCATGTAAGAATGGAGGAAGAATTAAAATCATTGGTGAGATTAATTCTTAGGCTCTATTTGTTTCACGGAAAATGATTTATAGAAAATGTTTTTTGAAAAATTATTTTTAGAAAATGTTTTCCGGAAAATGATTTCTGAAAAATGATAATATTTCATTTTCAGGTGTTTGACAAATCTTTTGAAAATATGTCGAAAAACATTTTCAGGTGTTTGGCAAACGCATAGAAAATGTTACGAAAAACAATTTATGAATAAATACAAAAAATATCTATAATACAATAGAGGTCAGTGTAGCATACTTAAAATTGATAAAAGATAAAGACCGGCTGAGATTTAATGTTTTACCAATATTTTAAGGTTATGATTAAAACTTATCTTCACATGTACGACACCGGTTACAAGGCGGTTTACAAAGTTTACTGTTTTACCACATTTACAGATAATATTTTACGATTTTACAGTTTTACTGCCTGCAGTTATGTGTCAGATTTTCGTATTAACTCTTGATCATATTGTTAGTTTTTTTTTATTTTCAACAGGAAAACCAAGTAATGGCATTAAAGGAAAAAGGATTTGGTGCGGAATTTCTCTCCTCAACTCAGACATCACAAGTTAGAAATAAAGTAATTATCGAACCATGATTTCATTATGCAAAAGAAAAATGTTGAAATCGTTGACGAAGACAGCATATGGGGATTCATTTTAAGTTTTGTAATTTGAAATATTTGTTTTTTTACTTTTTAACTGTTATCGTAATTAATTTAATCAATTTAATTACTATCCGGCCTGTTTTTTTCGGCCCGCAATTTCGTATACAAAATTAATTAATTTCCTCTTTTACCAACACCAATTTCCAAATAATGTCTTTCTTTAAAAAAATAAAAAATTCACTGTAGTTTTTAAAAAAGATTACAATTTTGTCCAAGTAATTTCAATAATCTCTCCTAAAATTTTATAAATAGGTTAGAAATATTCTTAATTAATGGTAGCACATGTATAAATTAGAAAGTATAAGTTAAAGTTATTGACGAATGTCAAAATTTTAAACGAAAAATTATGTGCGGGCATTCATTTCAATGTAATATTGATATATATGAAATATAAAGAATGTCTCTCTATCATGTTTAATCTCACAATCTCAACCATTTTTATCACCTTTTTTTCCATCTCTATTTTATTACTGCGAAAATTATTGAGATATTACGGTTTACAAGACGGTTTACAATTATTATTTTACATTTACGAAAATTAGTTACTCTTTTACTGAGATATTATGGTTTTACAGTTAATATTTTACGGTTTTACAGTTTTATGATTGCGAAAATTTGTATTTGTATTTGTATTTTTTTTCTTTTTAATTGTTATCATAATTAACTTAATCAATTTAATTTTTTCCAACCCGTAATTTCGTATACAAATTAATTTTTTTAAATGTAAGTTTTGTAATTTGAAATATTTGTTTTTTTCTTTTTAACTGTTATCGTAATTAACTTAATCAATTTAATTTTTGCACAACCCATTTTTTTCGGCCCACAATTTCGTATATAAATTATTAATTATCAATTTCATATACAATTTTTTAAAAAATTATTAATTAATCCCTCTGTTCCGGGCAAAGAGGCTCCGTTTGAAAGTCAATTTTTTTTTTAAAAAAATAATATTTTTAGTGGTTCATTTCCATAGTATCTGCTTCATTTATTGATAAATTCTCAAACTGGCGCCGTGCCATCGACATTGGCAAGAGTACTAGTATTCTAATATTAATGCTCATATTGAATATAAGATAGTGTTGAACTTTAAGTAATTTTTCTTAGTAATACTCAATTTATTATTATTTGTGTCAAATAAATAAGGTCCAACATTTTTCAATTTCGCAAGTACAAATAATTTTTTAAATAATTGATATGAAAAAAAAAACAGTTTAAGAAGGAAAATGAATAAGGTTTGGGACGTTTATAAATAATATAGTAGACACTAATTTTAAGACGTAATTTATTAAAATTATAATTTATATATAGTGTGCACAAACTCGATTTATATATTTTTTAAAAATATTTGTTGAGTGTAATATTGCGTGTGTATGTTAAATATATGTAATTATGAAAGGGGACGGAGGGGTGCTCGAATATTTGGAAAATGACTTACGGAAATGAATCTGTAAGTCATTTTTCTGAGACAAAAACTTGTGTAAGACGGTCTTACGAATATTTTTTTGTAAGACGGATCCTCTTTACCCGACCCATCATGTATTGGTGGGTTGAGATGTAAGAGAGTGAGGTCCCGCCTTACGAATTAAGATCCATAATATGGTTTTACAGGAGACTAACTCATTTTCTAAAAATAAACCTTCATTTTTTGTTGACTCAGAAAAGCTTTTACGTTGACTGCGTTTTATAAAGTTTACCAAACACCGAAAAATGAGGGAAACATTTTCTAAAATTATTTTCAGTGAAACAAACGACAAAAGTACTAGTGTTCTAATAATAATGCTCATATTGTATATAAGGTAGTGTTGAACTTTAAGTAATTTTTCTTGGTAATACTCAATTTATTATTCTTTGAGTCAAATAAATAAGGTACATCATTTTTCAATTTCACAAGTACAAATAATTTTTTTAATAATTGATATGAAAAAAAACGGGTTAAGAAGGAAAATGAATAAGGTTTGGGACGTTTATAAATAATATACTAGACACTAATTTTAAGATGTAATTTATTAAAATTATAATTTATATATAATGTGTACAAACTTGATTTATATTTTTTTAAAAAAAATATTTGTTTAGTATAATATTGCGTGTGTATGTAAATATGTGTAATTGTGGAAGGGGGCGGAGGGGTGCTCGGACATTTGGAAAATGACTTACGGAAATAAATATGTAAGTCATTTTTCTTAGGCAAAAATTTGTGTAAGACGGTCTTACTAATTTTTTTTGTAAGACGGATCCTCTTTACCCGACCCATCGTGTATTGGTGGGTTGAGATGTAAGAGAGTGAGGCTCCGTCTTACGAATTAAGATCCGTAAGACGGTTTTACAGGAGACTTACTCATTTTGTAAAAATAAACCTTCATTTTTTGTAGACTCGGAAAAACTTTTACGTTGGCTGCTTTTTCTAAAGGTTACCAAACATCGAAAAATGAAGAAAACATTTTCTAGAAATTATTTTCAGTGAAACAAACGGACTAACGAAGCCTTAGAGTGAGAAATCTATATATATATATATATATATATATATATATATATATATATATATATATATATATATATATATATATATATATATTTAAAGTTGGTGAGGAGCACTATGGTTGTACCATCTCATCACCTTTAGATAAATTTTAATTATAAATCATCCATGTGGAAGTTTTAAAAACCTTTGGTAAAATTTGCATCCACAAAATAGTAACCCCTATTTATAACCATAAGAATCCTATAATTAAATATATATATATATATATATATATATATATATATATATATATATATAAAGCTTAGGTAGTCTAAAAATAGTAATTTCCCGCCAAAATTTGCATCCACAAAATAGTAACCCCTATTTATAACAAACATTTAATGAATCCTATAATTAAATAATTCAAATTTAAATACCTATAACCCCTTGAAACTAGAGCCTAGGAACTAGAACCATTGCATTCATTGTTTTGTTATCCAAACACAACATTTTTTGCATACAACCGTTAGTTTTTTCATTGTTGTCAAATAAACTTCAGAAAAATTATGAATGACTTTACGCAAGAAATTTCACCGAAAGGAATCACAAATACTCACAATTAATTCTAACTGAATGACTAATCTGTATGTGTGTGTGTGTGTGTATATATATATATATATGATTTTATTCATGAATTTTTTTGTCTACTTCACCAGATTAAAAGTTATTAAAATAAATACTTTCAATGAAATCACAAAAACTCACAATTCATTATAACTACATGAATTATATGAATATTTTTTTGTCTATTTCATCGGATCAAAATTCTTAAAAGAAATATTATGAATAAAATTACAAATACTCATTATTGATATTAAATATATGACTGACCAGCAAAAATATATAGATTTGAAATTTTGTTGTCTATTTCATCATATTCAAAATTTAAAAATCATCAAAAGTTCATCTAAAACACGAATGCACATGATTAATTATAAATTACTGACAGATCTAAAAAATATATCGATTTGAAATTTTAAAAAATAACAAATACTTCAAGTAACAAGAACTATATAATGGTAAATAACAAAATGAAACAAACAATATTGCAACATAATTTTTCCTTTAACAAAGAGGAAATGTTTCGGAAGTGCAAAGTTACCTCTCTTTAAAAAAATGAATCGACCATTTAATCATGAACGAATTAATTTGTCGTTATGTTCAAAAAGTAATCAGATTTACATCAAGTTGTAGAGTGCCCAAGTAATCTCACTTGGAAAGTTACCTTGAGTCTCGCTACCTTGCCCTCTCACCGAAGAAAAAACAAACTATTAACTCAACTTATGGAACCAACTCCCATTTTAGTTTTTCTTCTTCACTCCCTTTACTCATTAATATATATATATAACGATGTCATTTTAATATTCGTAAGTGGGGCGAAGTGACAAAGCCAAGAGATTAAATTTGTCTTTGTAATTGTTATTGATTATTGATATTGAAATAAGCCATAAACAGACTTAAATCAGTACAAATAAAATTATTTGAGTCAATTTTCAATCCATCATCGTTAATTAAATTTGTTTAGAGTAAATTTTGTCATTAAATTAATATGTGTTGGGTTATGAATACGTTAGACCCATTTATAATTTTTGTCTTTTAAGGGTTTGAAAAGAATATGATGAAAATTGGGTTGGTCTCTTTTGACAGATATTCAACCGCTGTCCAGTATGTTTTTTTAATCGGAAAAAAACATTTTTGATATAAAAGGACGAGTATACCTTTAATGAATCGGACATGCATGCGATAAATATCAGTTCATACATTGCCATGCATGATTCAAAATTGTGTAATTGTCATTCTCATTCCATAGCAGTGCATAACGATTTTAAATTGATGCCTCACGTTCAAACTGGTCTATTTCTAATTCATAGCGACGTATTGCGATTTTAAATTAATGCATCGTGAATCCAAATCGACGTATCACTACTAAAAATCCATACACTGTGATACACATTTTTTGTATTTTCATTTTAATTATTTATTTAATTTTCATAAATTGCAGTTATTCCAATTTATTTATTTTATTATTGTTAATCAACTGGCACGTATATTTCTTTATTTTCATATTAATTTTTAATCAAATGAATCAAATTATATTTTTCTATTTATTGAAAATCTCTTCTTTTAGTTTTGTTTTTTATCTTCATTTTGTTTGATTATAATTTAACTGGGTATAATTTGATTGAAAAATATATATGTCCGTGCGTTTAACGCACGGGTATAAAACTAGTAATACCTAATAACAATCAATATGATAAGGGATATTAGTATTAGTATATATAACTTCTTCTATTGTCAATAGTAGAAGACTTATATTTAAAAAAATTTACAACTAACATTACTTCTAACCAATGTGGGATAAAACTCTTCAAGGTTAGATATTACTTATAATGTCTCATTTTTAACATCATACTTTAAGTTTTGATATCTTATTCATCCAAAACTTGATTTGGACAAATAAATATATCATTTCGATGTTCTTGTGGAGTAGAACACATTTACAAAATTACTTTTGTCAACAAACAAATGACACGTAAAGAAATTTGTGCCTCAAGTTGCACAATTTCTTTTACTAAAAACACTAATTTTTTAATAAGTATTACACTTTAACTCTTGATATCTTATTCATCAAAACTCAATTTTGACAAATAAATATATCATTTCGATGCTCTCACCGAGTAGAACACATTTGCACAATTACATTTACCAACAAACAAATGACACGTAAAGAAATTTGTACCTCAAGTTGCACAATTTCTCTCACTAAAAACACTAATTTTTTTTAACAAGTATTATACTTTAAGTCTTGATATCTTATTATCAAAAACTCAATTTGGACAAATAAATATATCATTTTGATGCTCTCACCGAGTAGAATACATTTGCGCAATTACCTTCGTTAACAAACAAACGATACGTAAAGAAATTCGTGCCTCAAGTTACACAATTGCTTTCATAAAAAACACTAATTTTTCAACATTAGAAGAGATGTATCCCACATTGGTTAGAAATTGATGTTGGTTTTAAAAATTCTATTATTAAGTACCAATAGAAGAAATGCATCATGCATCATACATTGGTTGGAAAGTGATGTTGACTTTCAAAGTCACTAAAAAACCAAAAGTTTTTAAAGCTTCCACATGGATGCTTTAGAATGAATATTTATCCAAAGGTGGTGAGGTGGCACAACCATAGTGCTCCTCACCAATTATATATATATATATATATATATATATATATATATATATATATATATATATATAATATTTTTACAATTTTTACCAATAGAAGATGTGTATCTCACATTGGTTAGAAAATGATGTTGAGTTTAAATTATTTTATATTATTACCAATAAAAGAGATGTATAATACATTATTTAAAAAGAAAATGTTAGATTTTAACGTCTTTAAAAGACTAAAGACTTTCACTTTTACAAGATATGTATCTCACATGGTTACAAAATATTCTACTATTATTACCAATAGAAGAGATGTATCACACATCGGTTAGAAATTGATGTTTGTATTAAAAATATTCTTATTAATTACTAATTGAAAATATGTATCATACATTTGTTATAAAGTGATGTTGATTTTTAAAGTTTTTTGTTAAAAAACTTCTACCATTATTACCAATAGAAGATGTATATCTTACATTGGTTAAAAAATGATGTTGATTTTTAATTATTTTAGATCATATAAAAAACTTACTATTATTAGCAATATAAGATATATATACTTTTGGTTTTCTAACCATTAACTAATAATAATACATAATAATAATCATAATGATAATGGGTATTAGTATTAGTATATATAACTTCTTCTATTGTCAATAGTAGAAGACTTATATTTAAAAAAAATTACAACTAACATTACTTCTAACCAATGTGGGATAAAACTCTTCAAGGTTAGATATTACTTCTAATGACTCACTTTTAACATCATACTTTAAGCTTTGATATTTTATTCATCCAAAACTTGATTTGGACAAATAAATATATCATTTCGATGTTCTTGACGAGTAGAACATATTTGCACAATTACTTTTGTCAACAAACAAACGACACGTATAGAAATTTGTGCCTCAAGTTGCATAATTTCTTTCACTAAAAACACTAATTTTTAATAAGTATTATACTTTAACTCTTGATATCTTATTCATCCAAAACTTGATTTGGACAAATAAATATATGATTTCGATGCTCTCACCGAATATAATACATTTGCGCAATTACATTCGCCAACAAAAAAATGACACGTAAAGAAATTTGTGCCTCAAGTTGCACAATTTCTCTCACTAAAAACACTAATTATTTTAACAAGTATTATACTTTAAGTCTTGATATCTTATTACCCATAACTCGATTTGGACAAATAAATATATCATTTTGATGCTCTCATCGAGTAGAACAAATTTGCGCAATTACCTTCGTCAACAAACAAATGACACGTAAAGAATTTCGTGCCTCAAGTTGCACAATTTCTTTTACTAAAAACACTATCTTTTCAACAATAGAAGAGATGTATCCCACATTGGTTAAAAATTGATGTTGATTTTAAAAATTCTATTATTATGTATCAATAGAAGAAATGCATCATACATTGGTTGGAAAGTGATGTTGATTTTCAAAGTCACTTGAAAACCAAAAGTTTTTAAAGCTTCCACATGGATGCAAGTATTTCACATTGGTTACAAAGTATTCTACTATTATTATCAATAGAAAAGATGTATCATACATTAGCTATAAATTAATGTTGGTTTTAAAAATACTATTATTACCAATAGAATAGATGTATCATACATTTGGTAGAGGGTAATGTATGTTTTTAAAGTCTTTAAATAGAAGACTTCTACCATTATTATCAATAGAATATGTATATCGCTCATTGGTTAGAAAGTGATGTTGATTTTAATTTTAGATAAAAAAAAACTTTTACTATTATTGCTAATAGAAGAGATATCTTACATTTGCTAAAAAATGATGTTAGTTTTAAAAGTCTTTAGATAAAAGACTTTTACTTTTACCGTCAATGTAATAGAAGAGATGTATCCCACATTATTTAGGAAGAGATGTTGGTTATAAAATTTTAAAATAAAAGACTTCTTCTATTATTACCAAATGAGGATATCTATTACACATTGGTTAGAGAGTAATGTTGATTTTAAAAGTCTACAATTATTAGCAATAGAAGAGAAATATTTCACATTGTTTATAAAGTGATATTGATTTAAAAAGTTTTTAGATGATGTATCTCACATTGGTTACAAAGAAATGTATCTCATATTATTTAGAAATGAGTATTGGTTATAAAAGTCATTAGATACCAATAGAAAATATGTATCCACATTGTTTAGAAATGAATATTGTTTAAAAAATCTTTAATCCACTACTATTATTACTAATAGAAAATATGTATACCACATGGTTAGAATGTGGTGTAGGTTTTAAAGTCATAAAAGACTTAAACTTTCATTACCAATAAAAATATAAAATAAGTATCTCAAAAAATGAATTATGATTTTAAAAGTTTTTCTCAAAATGACTTCTAATATTATTATCAAGTTAAATGTTAATTTTAAAAGTCTTTAGATAAAAAAAATTTACTATTATTATTAATACAAAATATGTATCTCACGTTAGCTAGAAACTTATATTAATTTTAAAAGTATTTAGGTAAAAAAATCGTTTAATATTAGTAACAATATAAAAAAGTTTTATAACAATAGAAGACATTAAAAATCTAATTATAATGTCTAAAAGTTATATTATTATTAAAAAATATATATATATCTCACATTATACTCGTGCATAGCACGGGCTAAATAACTAGTTTTTAAAATGTGTAGGTGAGAGTCGGATCCGCTAAGAATTTGGGGAATAATACTAAGATTTTCGAAAACGACGGCGTATCAAATCACCATCTACCTTGGCGGTCAGGCCAACCGAAACAAACCCTAATTGTTCTGTATATAAGTTCCTTACGGAGCTCTCAACCCGCAGTCATCTCTCAATCTGTTTGTTTTTCTTTTTGTTTTGTGTGTGTGTGTGTTTGTACAGTATATGCACAGTCTGTCATGGCACGACATAGCCCCTTGCAGCTTGAAGGAAATAGCTGCAAGGAAACTTCGAGATCTGGTTTTATTAGTGCTAAATTAACCTTCGTTTTGGCAAACGCTCTTTACCACTCTCGATTGAATTAACCATATTTTCAATCTCTCTACCGTTTTGCCAAAACACACTCTCATTTCCCGTCTCTTGTTTTTCTTCCTTCCAATTTTTAGTCCATAAAAACATCTGCGAAAAGCAAAATGATGAGATTATTTGGTCTGAATATACATGTTGTATCACATCATTTATTACCTTCAAAGTTCTCTGATTGCTTCCCTAATTGTTTGTTTAGTTGCTTTATCTCTATCCCTTTACCTCAATTTTATGCTCAACTTGTTTTTGAATTTGTTAATTCTACTTTATGCTGTAATTCAACTTGATCGTTGCCTTGTTATAGACGGATTAGTTTGTTACGGAAAAATCTATTAGCTGAAAGAATTAATTTCTTTGGTTAGGTAACTCTGGGAGTATCCTTGTTTGCTAAATTTGTATGAATAACGAAAAAGGAAAGTATGACTACTTTTTAGGTTATATGAAATTTTGATAGCAATTCTATGTATGTTTTTGGAGTTGATTTTAATTAGGTTGGGGTTATCGACCCCACTGGCTTGCTCACCAGTACCACACCCCATTTCGTATGGTGTACATCATAAGTTACAACACCTCATTGTGTGTACATATACACACACATTGACATTTCAATCTTTTGCGTGTTGACATGTTGTCTCTTTTATAATTTGGTAAAAGATTTACTCTCTCCGTTTCACGTAAAGAGTTCGTGTTTGAAAATCAAACTTTTTAAGGAAATAATACTTTTAGTAACCCTTAGTAATAAAATAAGCATTTTTATGCCTTAATTTTTGAAAGCGGATTCTTTAAACGAAACATCCCAAAATGGAATAGTGAACTCTTTACCGGAATGGAGGGATTATTTCTTATCAGCTGTCCTGCCCTGCCTGAACTTAATTTCAGCATTTTGGGGTTCATTGAGAAGGAAGTTGGCTATTATTTCACCTAGTTCTTGGAAAGGAAATTCATTAAAGCACCAAAATTCATAGTCTATTGGAAATCTTGCCTTTGGACTTTACGAGCATGGTGCCATAGAGATGTTATCTCGTTGTTCATTATCATTTGACTTGTCCATGTCAAATAACAAAAGAACTGAGTACTGAGATACATTGAGCTACTTTCAAGTTTCAACTATCTTTCATAGTAGTTTTTATAATCACATCTTACGTGATTGCTTCCCTAAGATGTAATTGGATACTGACTGGTCAGATAGATTGTTTTGGTAACGTGTATATGTAAATTGTAAGTCGAGTGTCCCTTGTGTTGGTGCAGCAATCTGGTACTTGGTCAGTGCTCAAATATTTGATCCAGCGAATAACTTTGCCAACTGTTGTGTCACCAGGTCAAAATTCAGGCTTAAAAGGTATGTCATTTCTTTTATAACTTCAATATTCAGTAGCAACTGATCTTAATTTGTAATGTCTTATTGCTAGACTACAAGTTTAAGTTATCTTAATATGTAAATCATTCCTGTCACCATTTGATCCACAAAAAATATGCAGGCGTTGTTTCTCAAACTTTGCTATGCTGCAAAAAGCCTCGTGTAAGGTCTGTTGGCAAAGTCTTCCATTTCGTTATACATTCTATCCACAACTTTATATCTAGTCACAGCTTTACTTTGGGCACTTGAAACAAACCCTGTAGTTCTCCTTAAGTAAGGCCCTTATAGAGGACTATCTGTCTCACAGTCTCCCTCTCTTTTAATTTCTCGCTTTTCCACTGTGTGCATGAATTGGTATTTTATTTGCGTAATCATTGCAGTTGATCCCTCTCAACATCATGGTCGGTAATAGCATTAAACATTCAGGATCTAGTGTAGTTTTGGCACAATTATATGGAATGTTCTAATCATATTGTTTGGATCAATGTTTGTCTTCTGAATCTGTATACTTCAAACTCTAGTTCGTTTCTGGCTACACGACTGTCAAAAATTTTCATTGGGTTGACTCACTTTTGTCTGACGATGGAGCAAGCAAAGTGATGAGCTAATTTGGTCTGAATATACGTGTTGTATCACATTATTTCCTTCAAAGTTCTCTGATTGCTTTGCCATCAATCATTTTAGTAATTTTTTTTGTGTGCTTTTATGCCTCAAATTGAAAGGATTGATGCCTTTTGGTAGATATATATTAGTTTCCTTGGTAGATGCACATTGATTAACTGATTAGTTTCTCCCCACAGTTTGTGTTTGTTTAACTTTGTTTCAGAATGGCAGATTTTGGAATTAAACATTCCTTCTTTATTGATAATGCAAACATTAGTGTCTTGGCATGTATAGTCTGTTTGCTCTTGCTAATTGAATTGCACACCGTTAAATTAAATGTTGTGATAACTGTTGTTGGCTACTTAGAGCCTGGTCTACCTAGCCACTTAGAATCATGTTGGGAAGCTGTGGAATGTTCTTGGAGGACAGGGATTCTTTCTTGTGAAATGCAGTTCTCTGCTTCTTGTATTATTTTGATTCAAGTCTTAATGGATTGTATGAGAGCTGCTGCTTCAGCACTGTTGCCCTTTTTGATCTAGCTTGTCCAGAGAATTTTTGTAGTCACTTTATTAACTCTTGACTCTTACTAGGGTTTGTTTTCTTGAATATTTTGACTTGGACTTGTTGACCCGTTCTATACTTTAATAGTCATTAACTTTTTGACATTAGTTTCTTAGGAGTTATTCTCCCTCTAACATTTTGATATTTGTAGTTTTGCTGAGTTGGATTTCAATTAAATGTAGAAAAAGAAAGCTTGAGAAGCACCTAAATACATTGTCTGTTGTACATCTTACCCTTCAGACTATACGAGCATGGTGCGATAGAGATACATTTTCAGTGTTTATTGTCATTTGACTCTTCCATGTTAAATGACAGGACTGTTAAGAACTGAGAACAATATTGAGCTACTGTAGTTAATTTATGGAATCACAAGTAGGCTGAGCTACCATAGTCAATTTGTGGAAACCATATAGGTTATATTGTTACTAGTAAAACTATTTTAGTAACAAGGCATGATTTCATATTCTTAGCAATTAGCACCAGGTCAAAATCAAGGTTACACAGATATGTGTTTTTTTTTGTTATCTTTAGGTTTGTTCTCTTTTTAGGTTTCTTGGGGTTCTATCTCAAAGGGAACACTAATTATAATTTTTTTTCTAGTAAAATGTAGATATTAGAAATTGAGATTGGTCCTCCATTTATGAACAAGTAATGTTGGGGCCACAATGACTCGACACAAAAATTTGGGTACAAAAATAGTTGACAATTGTTGATTGGTTAGAAACTGTAGGTCCATCTATTGGTGGATTGACCTAGAGAGTTTATAACCAATCAAAAGTTGTCAATTGATTTTGTGTCCATTTTTTGTGGCCCTAGCTATATTCAATTATTCATTATGGTTTACTCTCTTTTCTAATTTTGTAGACTAGTTGGTTCATCGTGAATATATCCAATATATTCTCACATTTGCTTTGTGCGGTTCCATAGCTTTTGAGATCCATAGGTTTGACAAATGGAATTATATGGTTGGGGAATCTAAAATGAGGTCTATAGCTTGTGGGGATCCATTGGTATGACAATTGGACGTATACACATCAGAGAATGTAAAATAGAGTTCTAAAATGGGGGATGTCTAACATTACTCAAGGAAGCCAATGTTTTGAGAATTGATTAAGTAATGGTTGGAGCAAGATGTCACTAATTGTTGCTTGTAATCGCCTGTCCTCATGAAAAGGAATGAAAGAGCTAAGTGTAATGTTTTGGATCCTCCATTTTGGTAAAGGCACCATTGTTGAGTTAATCCACCATTTGTGTTCCTTAAGTGCCATCTGATTGAAATTATTTTTCTTTTAAATTGTATAAATGGTGTTTGCCTCTATACTTTTTTGAAGGAACATTTATACTTTCACTTGTGGATCCAAAGCTTCTCAGCCATTGGATCCACAAATGGTGGATTAATTGGACAGATGTTCACCAGCATTCATTACAAAGAAAAAGAAGTCATGGTTGGAGAAAGACTTCTATTTTTTAGCATTATTCAAGGGAGCCATTAATGTTCCTCTTGACTGTACTGGGTTCATTTGGCCTTGCACATCATGTATGACCTGTGAAAATGACCTAACATGACAATGCTCAGTGGATTTGGGTAACTGGAAATAATGTAAATAAATGAAGTATCCCTTACTCCAGCATTACTTCTTAGAAAAAGTAAAGTTACAATCCTTCTTTTGAATACCTCAACTTCTAGCCTGTGTATTTGTACACATTTAAAAATGGGTGGTAGAATTGGAGTTCCTGTGCATAAATCTAGAAGCAGAAAATGCTTCTCATCAATGAACTTCTCGTGCTTCCATGGTCTATTGGTTATTGGCTTTTGCAAGCCAAGGATTATAATATTGGATAGCTTTGAATTGTCGAAGTTGTTTTTCAATCTATAACTTGTGGAGCCCATTAAAAAGGCCAAACATACCTAGAAATGCCAAGGAAATCAATTGAAGGATAGAATTGGGAGAGGATCTATTATTGCTTGAGAAGTAGAATTTGTTCTTTGTATGATTTGGCAGTGGTGTTATAGTATTTAACTTGGTGATTAAAGATGCTCGGTTTGGGAAAGATAGCACAGGTTGGCTTTGAATTGTTAAAAAATTGGAGTGAGTTAAGTGCGTTAGGAACTCTTGTAGGATGCAGATGTTGCAAATTTACATGAACATTAATTTACATCCTCAATTGCTATATTATTGTGTTAATAATCTTGTGACTGGTTAGTATTCACAGATTTTCTATTTTAAGGGCTAGAGATTCAGACTGAATTTCATGATTTTGATGAATGTTTCTGTTTATTGTAATGCACAAACCACGAATCGCAATGCAGACAATCATCTCATTTCATAACAAGGTATCAGGACTCCCAAATTGATGCATTGCATATCTAAATTAATGCATTGTGATTGAAATTTGATTGCATTGTGATGCAAACTGGTTTTAATTTGCATTTCTTTTACCTCTTTCTCATCCCTTTCGTCGTAAGTATTCTTCCTCCTCTTTTGCCTTCGTCCTTGAAAAATCTTCAAACTCAACTTGACCCGGTAATTCTAACCCATCATCCACATCCACCCAACCCACCTATTAATTACTCAACCTGATCTGTTAAAAATATTAACATGTTGGATCGGGTCGGGTTAAAGCGGATTAGACCTGTTTTTCGTTGTTGGTTTTGTCTTGTGATTTTTTTATACTATAAATCCATGTTTATATGGGGAAAATGTTGGTTAAGACGGTTACTTGTTGACACATTTCGACAAGTTTGATATTTGGGTCTTAACAGGTTTTGACAAGTTTAATCCGTTATCCATCACAGCCTACTCAAACACAATCCAACCAATCCAATTGTCAAACCTAAACCCAGATTATGTCCATTATATACTTGATGAATTAGAAATATCATTTATCTATCGAAGGTGTTGCCCTCGAACCCCAGCCTAGGTTATCCTTGTTTCGTAACTATAACATTTGTGATTTTTGAACAATTTAAAAAGAATATGAAGCTGTGCAAGAAATGTTGGTCGGAGTTGGGAGACGTTTTGGGCATTTTAGGAATAATATATAAAAAGTAAACTTTAGCATGGAGTACTGTAGTGGTTAAAATGTTGAAGAAAGGGACCAACATTTTTCTTCCGCAATTTACCCGTCAATCTCAATTTTGTTTGTTGCAGAGAGGCAAAGGCAAGAAAGGCCTAACCCTTGTTTTGCTGGGCGATGAAGATTGTGATCATAATTCATTGGTGCCCTGGTTACAAAGTTTGTCATTTACAATGTCTGCTTACTGTTATTGTTGGGATGGTGAATTGCCTGCTTCTCCTAAACCCGTAATCAGCGGCACTCGTCAAGATCTTCCCAACTTTGTGGAGAAATTGAATTAAACTTAATAAGATGATAATACTTGTGCAATAGTGCCTAATGTTATAGATGATGATAAATGTTAAAACTTGTTTTTTATTTTCTTTTAATTAACCACAAGTATTTTGCAAAGCTAAATTACTATGCGATCGGCTAGAATACGTGTGTTAAAAACAACCTAGTATCACTCTGTAAGCTTCCAAAAAAGACCGGTGACCTAAATAGCATTGTACAAAGCAATCCATATACTTGTAACTCTTAAACTCATGCGTACCCAACAAAATAAATACATAAATAGAATACATTTCAAACTTTGAAGTTAGAGAAACCCCAAAATTAACATCTTTCATACACTATCAGGAAAACGATAATAAGAGTAATCTAATAGTGTCACTCAATTATACGATTCTAATTATAAGGTGGCATTTTGTTAACACCTACTGTAAGTGGTAGCAAAAATGATGACTATTAAAGTGAAATCAATTATGTGGAATTGATTAATAGCATTTGGTGTTGTCAAAACTTTATTTGAAAAGGAAATTGATTTTTAAAATTAAGAAGTCACAATCTTGATGAAGGAATGAGAGTTGGATTCCTAGTAGGAATTCATGTAAATGGACAATTATATCATTCTAACACAGTACAAGTTTGCTATAGTTATTTCAATCAAATGGTTTTCCATCTTATTTAATTTGTTATTTATGCATTAAACAAAAGCTAAATGTCTAAATGAAACAAAAACAAGTTTGATAGCCGTTTCTATTTCTATTATGAAAAAAAAAATAAAAACTAATCATTTTTTACAAACATTTTTATTTCATTTCACAAAGTTATATTCTTTATCAAAAAAATTAACTCATTACAACTTTGATAATAGTATATTATATCCAATTCAAACGGGTAGAATAATAATTCACGTGATTTCATCTACTATTAAAAAAATGTGGATAAACAACTTCTCATCCGTTGGGTTGGGTTGGAACGGGTGATGGGTTGAAATTTATTAAAACCCGAATATCGAACTGATTTAAACACGTAACATGTTAAAACGGGACGGCTCGTCTTAATCCAGACTTTCTCCCAAAATTTTATAATTTTATAGAGTAAAAGTTATCGGGTCAAAATGTGTAATGAATTCGACCCGCTTTAATCCGACCCGTTAATATTTTTTTGGTCAAAACAGGTTACATGTGCAATCCAAAAAATATTAAAGGGTTCGGTTTGGTCGGGTGAGTTAACGAGTTCAACGTTGTAATTTTCAGGCCTAATACACATACACACACACACACACACACACACATATATATATATATATCAAAGTTCGAAGGCTAGACCTCATTTAAGTTGATCGATCTTGACTCTTCAAAGTTTCGAAAAAGAATCATTTCTCTTAAAAAGAAACGATTTTTTTTTTCATTTCTAAATTTTGGGGAATAATGAGAAACGTTTCTAGTTTATCAGAAATAGAAATAATTGTTAAACGTATTTCTATTTTTATTTTTCACAAAAAATTAGAAATAGAAACAAAAATATTAGAAACGAAATGGTTACCAAACAAGCCCTAAAGTTTTAGCAATTTGTTTCAAAGTATTAATGATCAAACTATTATTTTAAATTTATTTTCGGTGCAATACAACAATCAGTTTCGAATAGTCAATTTTCCAAAAAATAATTCCATCACTACGTGCCTCACGGGACCTTAGGGGAAAGGATAGCCATAAAGTTAATACATACTGCTAAAATCTGTTGGTTCTAATATGGGAAAATTACATCATTAGTCTCTGTATTTTGTAAAAATTCACTCAATCCCTATACAAAGTAAATACATGTCACTGATCAAAGTAAACGAATTTTGCACATCGATAGTCCCTCCGTTGGATACCGTTAAAGGCTGTTCCGTTAATTGAGCACATGATTATTTTTTTTAAGGACAAACCTGTTTTTTTCCACCTTCTCCTCCTTCATACCTTCCAACAATGTATCAAAATGAATAAAACTCAAATTAAATTTGATTTGGTTGATTTGATTATCATAATATGAAAGTCAAATCATCCACCAACTTTTGATTTTAATCCTTTTTTTGTTGGCATTTTTGCAATTCAAAAGGAGAAGATTTTTGTAATTTCCTATAACTAGACGGTCGATAACTCCCTTATGAGAAAAGATTGTCTAGAACGTAAGAATTTGAGTTTTGTACTAGTATAAATTCAGCCCCCTTCATTGTGCAAAAGAAGCACCATAAATCATAATCATAGAAAGTCTTCCTTAGCAACATATACACCTTAGTACTCCCAAACAACAAATCTAAGCATGTCTTCATTCAAGATGGTTCTCCTCTTGGTCCTCATTTCCTCTGCAGGTTACTCTCTCTCTCTCTCTCTCTCTCTCTCTCTCTCTCTCTCTATTTGGGTTAGTTATCTTATAATTATTTTGTTTGACGATGCAGGTGTGTTGGAGGCAGCGATGGAGCAAACAAACTCGAAGAGGGCATTCCAAGTGCGTGTTGCTCTACCACATTGTGTCGTTAATCACGACTGTGCACCCCTTTGTGAACATTGTGGCTTCTGTGCTTGCTTAAACGGCTTATGTTATCGTGGTTGCAAGGACCAAAACGTCGTTGCTCTTGACATCTTTGGACGCAAAATTGCCCCCCAAATCCCTTGAACTTCACTCCATCTCTTGTTAAAGAATGACCTGCTTTTCTCTTTTTCAATGAAACATGTTAACGTTTTTTCATAAATTTTCTTTGGATGTTTATGTTTGGGTTTTGGAAATAGTAAAGGGATGAAAAGGAACAAAAAGAAAAAAAAAAGAGAGAAGAATTGGTGTTTTAATTTTTTAATAGTATCGTCCTCCTTTCTTTTTTTGTCCGTCTCAAAATAATTGTCCAGTTTGAAACTTACCATTTTAGAACATCACTTTTATCACTTTACCCTTACTTTTTCACTCTACTTTAATTATGAGCCACATACACATGAGCTTTAAAGGAAACTACACATTAAATCAATATAAATAATCAAGTCAATTATTTTTTTTAAACTGTGCGCCGGGTCAACCAGGACAATTATTTACGAATGAAGCGAGTAATACAAATATATATCTTAAATAAGTGTCATGTTTTGACTTTTTATAAAAAATCAAGATGCTTTTAAAAAGTCAAAACATGACACTTATTACTTATTTAGGGTATACACTTATATATATATATATATATATATATATATATATATATATATATGCTTCTTATCATCTATCACACTATTTATCATATTTCATGTTTCAGTGAATCTCAGTTTTACATGTCTCCTTATAAAAAAAGCTGACTAAAATAATATATATTGTTGAGATTCAATGAGACAGAAAATATGAAAGTGGTTGGGATAAATAATTTGGAGTCATATATATATATATGCATTGGTACATGTACCCGATTACTCTCTTTGCCTCAAAATAAATGTAATTGTTTTTCAATTGTTTATTTTAAATGGAAAAGAGGAATTTGGTTTTAAAATTACTAAAACATATATATATACATCCATTAGTATGCTTTTGCAAGTCTGCATTATACTCCATTAGTTTCGGACAAAGAATCATTATTTGAAAGTTAAAATTTTTAAGAAGCTCATTGGTAATAAAATAATACTTTTATTCTTTAATTTTTAAAAATTGACTCTTTAACTGAAACATCTCAAAATGAAATAGTCGTTGCTTTATTTGGAACGAAGGGAGTAGTTGGTAAATATAAATTCAGTAACTTCATTATAAAATAAATAAATAAAGACTTATATATTTCAGGACAAGAAAATTACAGAATAAATGGCATTTATTTGGGGCAAAATGTCAAAAACATTGTAGAAGATGGGACGGAAAGAGAAGAGCTTGCATCAATAACTTGCCCTCATGCAACCAATATTTTACTCTTTATAGTAGAAGAAAAAGAAAAGAAAACTGGAAAAAAGTGAAAAAGATATAAATTTGGAGTGATTAATTTTCCTCACAAACACCATAAATCATAATCCGGGCATCAGGAAAATATGAGCAAGTCTTCTGTCAAGTTGATTCTCCTCCTCATCCTCATTTTCACCGGCGGTGATTCTCTGGCTTTATGAGTGCGCGCGCACACACACTTGTTAACATTACTTGTGCGGCCGCCGGCCGGCATCCAAACTGGATTTGTCATATGAATTACTCCTATTTTCTACTCTAGAATATTTCTATCATCAAGTATTTCATATTTTTCCAATTTCAATGTTCCCCTCCTCTTCGATTTTAAGAATTTTGCAATATACATTATAAATTTGTAACTTAGCAAAAATAAACTGAATATAATTTCACAGAAAACATATCATTTATCATCATTTCTAAATAACTATATGATTTTTCAAATTTATTTTTTATTTCTAAATGAGTATCAATTTAATTTAAGCTTTTATTTTCCACACGACAAGATGACCTTATTGAACACATTTTTATACAATTGGTCCCTGTATTTTGAAAAAGTATGATATCAGTCCTTGTACTAAGCAAGTGCATGCCACATACCAAAGATTGCAAATTTTATACATCGATAGTCCCTGACCCTAACTCCGTTAACTGAAATGATGTTAAATGAACGTGCACCAACTCACGTGCACAAACAATTGGGCAAATGAGTCCTTTGGAATCTTGTTTGAAAGTTTATGAACTTGAGGGACCATTCAGTAAATTTTAAGTACTACTAGAAAAAAACCCAAATTTCAGGGGCTACCTACAACGTTTCTCATCCTCCCCAACCCAACTCATTTCCCTGTCCAGTACACCATTTCAGTTGGAATTGGAATGATTCTTCAGAGACACATTTTAGGGCTTCTCGATTACCCATTTTACATGTATAATTTAGGCTCCGTTTGTTTTATAGAATGATTTTTGGAAAATGATTTCTGGAAAATGAAAAGATTTTATTTTCAGGTGTTTGGTAAATCTTTTGAAAATATGTCAGAAAACATTTACGGGTGTTTGACAAACACATGAAAAATGTTACGGAAAAAATATATGAATAAATACAAAAAGTATATTGTGATATTAATGCACATATTGAATATATAAGATAGTGTTGAACATTAAGTAGTTTTTCTTTAGTAGCCCTCAATTTATCATTAGTGATGTCAAATCAATAAGGTTCATCTTTTTTAATCTCATAAATACAAATAAAAAATTTGATAATTGATATGAAAAAAAAAGGTTTTAAAATAGAAAATTGACAATATTTAGGATGTCCATAGAAAATGTTACCGAAAACTATATATGAATAAATACAAAAAAATATATTATAATATTAATGCACATATTGAATATAAGATATTGTTGAATTTTGAAGTAATTTTTCTTTAGTAATCCTCAATTTATCATTAGTGGTATCAAATCAAAGTCTATTTTTTTTCAATATCACAATTACAAATATTTTTTTTTGATAATTGATATGAAAAAAATGTTTTAAAATAGAAAATTGACAATATTTAGGATGCCCATAAATAATATAGTTGACACTAATTTTAGGACGTAATGATTATTTATTAAAATTATAATTTATAAATAATGTACACAAACTTCATTTATATTTCTAAACAATTTATTTGTTGTGAAATATTGTGTGTGTAAGTAAATATGTGTAATTGTGAAAGGGGGTGGAGGGTGCCCGAACATTTGGAAAATGACTTACGTAAAATGAATCCTGTAAGTCATTTTCCGGAAAAGAAACCTTCATTTTCCGTTGACTCGGAAAACCTTTTACGTTGATTACGTTTTCCTAAGGTTACCAAATACCGGGAAAATGAGGAAAACATTTTCCGAAAATCATTTTCCGTGAAACAAACAGAGCCTTATTATCAGTTTAATCCCCTTCATCAATCTATCGATCAATGAACCAACATTTGGATCTCCTAATTTGATCCGATCATTTATCTAATTGCATTTTCCCAGATTTTTTATTTTAATTTCAATTAGTTTTAATTTTTTGCTGATTGAAATTGGAAAGGTGGCAGTTGGAGCGACGATGGTTGGTGCGGCTGCCGTTTGCAGCAGTTGCAACATTGATCGTGCGCCACAGCATGCTGAGTTCGAGCCAGTGGGCTCGAGTGGTTGCTATTCTGAGAGAATTGGAGAAGTGTGGGACCCCTAATGCTAAGTTGAAGCATGTGGTTGACGCTATGGTGGAGTGGAGATGCATGCCAGACTCGCATCCGAAGGTGGCCGAAAGCTCAAGATGCCCATCAGGCATCAGCTACGTCGATAACCTCCCCACTAGGTATACACTTAGATTCTTTTAAAAAAAAATCATTTCTCAGTTTAATATTTACAATTTTATGGATCGACCGATAGTCTGATACTATGGGAGATTCATTATTTCCTAATTCATACAATATCCGCAAGAGTTCATAAATTTATTTAAGCTAGTAGAATAAATCCTGTTATGCAATTTGCTTAACATAAGGTCATATTTTTCCAATTCATCCTTACGAGCCCTCCAACTTTATTCACTATCATGAATAATTTTCAAACTCAGAGCTCGTGTGGTTCCCTACACATGTCATTGCCGTTTGCCTTCCTTATTGCATTTCTTAGAGCTTTCACTGCTTCTCTCTAAGTACCAATTTGAATATATCACTTATCTAAGTTTATAAGATTAAGTTGAAATTGTAGAGCTTGAGCGAAGACATCATTTCTTAGTCTCACTCTTTGTGTGTATGTGTTGTGAAATAGAGTTGGAGAGATTTTAGTGGGTAATGGTTGTAAGAGGTTTATCCATATGTTTGATTTTTGATTTTTGAGATCTGGGATTGATTTTGGGTAAGTTTGATTTTCTTTGGAGTCTGCCATTAACAATTGACCAACAACCTTGAAATCAAACTCCGACGCAACTCTCTAGCATGGAATGATGGCATCCCCTTGAAATTGGTTTGCTAATTGGGTTCTTAAAATTAGTTTAGTAAAACTCAAATTTGGATTTCAAGTACTTGGAGAGAAAAATGGTGGAATGGGCGTTGTTGTCGGAGAAGAAGGCGTTGTAGCTTGTCGGAGAAGAAGGCGTAGTAAAATTTTCACATGACCCCTTTTCTTTTCATGATGTTAATTACCTATGACCTCCAATTTTCATGATGTTACCCAAACCCTTTCTTGAAAATGGAAAAGATTGATTTGCCCTCAATTTAAAGCATGTGAGTTGGTACATGTTCATTTAACGACAATTTAGTTAACGAAGTTACGGTTAGGAAATAACAATTTGCAGAATTTACAATTTGTAATGTATTTTATTTTCGAAATGTATTTATCCCCAATTACTCTTCATTCGAAATATACAACTTCTTTTTGTAGAAAGATAAATTATTTATATAGCAAAATTTCTTTTTCAAGGAAGATGTTAGAGATCATTAATTAATGTGATGAATAAATAATTAATTACGTACACGACCTGTCACGTGAATTGAGATTAAAATAAATAAATTAAGATCTTGTCTAACATTGCTCTTATTAATTCTAAACATCCTTCCTTAGACGTAAAAAAGATTGAGCTAGGAAAAGGAATTGGTGAAGGTGAGATTGAAATTGATGACCGAATAAAGGATATAGAATTGAGATTGCCATTTAATTTCCTTACCTATAAACTAAATGATCATTTACTTAATACTTTCCTGCCTCCCATCCCATCTCTGCATGACATGGGACATGAAAACACCAAAATCAATAAAATGATGATGAGCTTGGTCCAAATCCTAGGCATGAGACAAGCACATGTGCCTTCACATAATAGTCACGTGGGACACATGGACCAAGAAAAAGGCCACCCGAGCAGGATCACCCGGGTTGAGCATTTCACATCTTGTCCGACCAGGAATCCTTCTACAAATCTATTTGAAAATTGTGGCAAGTCTGCCTCGAGTAAACATATACTCATCTTAGACACAACTACTTGATAATTCCCAAGCCCGAAATTTTAGCCATAACTCTGTTAGTTACGCGGTCAACTTGCATTTATGGTCATAAAGGCCTAAAATCTCTCTACAATAACTACTCAGCCCATATTTTACTCCCAAAGGGCTATATATACCACACAAGGTTTCATTTGAAAGGTAGGCTCACTTTACACACCGAAAACTATGTCCTTTTGCTTTCAATCAAGCTTAAGACTTGCTCTCACGTCGGAGGGGTTGCACGAGGCCCTGCCTTGCATTCCTTCTAAGGTGTTCTTCTTTTGACATGTTTCGTCTAAGATCCAACTTTCACATAAGCCTATATATCCTATAATCCACGAATAACGACCCAACAACAAATTGTGTAGCATTAGTTTGGTTCCGTTGTCGGGAAGCGAAATTTTTCCGATCGTTTTATCAACAAAATTATGTTAAACATGGCCAAGAATGGTAAGGGACAAGTCGGAGCAAGTGGAAATGCAAGTGGAGATGCATCTGTTCACCAAGGGGATTGGCCACCAATGAATAATAGGATGAAAGGAGTACCCCACCCCGAACTTCCCCCAAGGAATGGGCTTCCCCCAATGGGTGGAGGCATGATGGCAAGGTTGCATGCGGCGGCACAACATGCTCCTCCTGGTGATGCGAGATTCATTCCCATGAATGATCAACCCCAACCCGATTTAAGGAATCAGTTGAAACAACATAGGGCTAACTCGGTTGAACTACGAGAATCAACACCGAGAGGCAGCTCGGGTTAATTAGCTCGCAGAGCCTGTCCAACTGAATGAGCAGGTGCAAGCCGTGGCTCTACGAAATCAAGCACTGTACAGTCTGTACTTGAACATGATGTATGTCCTGAATCAACAATTGGCCACACTGGGTCAACCACCAAATCGCATAGAGGAACAATTGATTCCAGTTGTGCCCGTAGTAAGTACTCAGTGAATGGCTGAAAGAGCGCCTAGTGTTGGTGGCCCTGCCCCGCACATAGTTCCTTTAGCCATCGAGCAAGCACCAGCCCGGAACCGAGCAGAAAGTGGTGGCAGCCAAAATCAAGGAACTCGTGTGGTCGAAGTCCACGAGGAAAGAAATGGACGGTATAAATGCCGTGCTAGAGAGCATATCATGGTCGCTGAGTCACAACCTACTAGTAGGCGAAGCCGGAGAGAGGAGCATGAACGCTCCTATCATTCTCAATGATCCCGGAGGTAACCACCTCAGAGGGAACACTGACGAACTCAAATAAGTGTGATATTTAATATCGTTTTTGTGACTTAAGTTGTTGTAAATATTGCACTTTTTATGGGTATTTTGTATGTTTGGTGATTACAGGTCTATGAGAGATTGATGGTGAAAAAATGAAAAGAATACCAAGTTCAAAGAAGAAATTCAGATATCATGGTACCGAATGGACATTCGCTATATATCTTAGGGGAGCTGGAGTTGAAGTTGGAAGCAATGTCACATTTTTAAAGGGAATTTCAAACATTAGTCATTTCAGTAATTAGGGAATTATTATTTTTCTCTAAATTATTGTTATTTATTTTCTTTCTCTTTTGTAATTAATGAAAAAAATAGGATAAGAGATAGATTAGATGTTGTGGACTTTGTCAAACAACTACCTAGGAGTGGGAGTTAGGAGTGGAGATCATGACTTCTATAAAGGATGAAAGACTTGGAAAGCAAGGAAGGCTCAGCTATATAAGGAGAAGTCCGTTTTAGAAGTTGGAATCCAATCACTGACAACACGACTGATACACATAATTATACACACACATATACACTCGAAGATTTTGGTAGCAGCTTGCTCGTTTCTTCCATCACACTACTGGGTTTATTTTCGTTTTGAATTCATTTTGTAAGCAATCTTGAATTATGTTTAGTGGCTAGTTTTATTTCTTCCAGTTAATGAATAAGTAATTCTTTACAAGTTTTTGTTGTGAGATCTAAGTGTTTTAATTCTCAATCGGGCTTAAGTATTTATTCATTTTCTGTATGTTTGTTGCAAAAGGAATTGTAACGTAGGATTATTATGATTAGTTAATGCTTGTGACTAGAACCTTAATTAACATAATATTTCATTGCTAGTTATAACCGTTGATCCGTAATTGTCATCGGATTCTAATAAAGTAGCAAGCAACGCACCATTTAGGCATAACAAGCATATTCGATCCGTGTTGCGGGAATGAGTAATCTAAATTAAATGATATTGCTTCAATATGCACTGTTTAGAATTGGGTCTCTCACTCTTAATGCTTTCAAAACATTAAATCCTACGAGCGTCTCGTGGGTTGTCTTTTGATTAGGGAAATAGTTAATGAGATTCTCTTGACTATCGAGACAGTAAGGAGAGATTGGGTGTCTGACGGTTGTCGACAACTATAACCGGTTTATTTGTAGCCAATTGAGTCATCTTTCCATCTATGATCAGTAGTAAACTTATGGGATTACGTTTAGTTCATTGACTAGGACTTTTTCGTTATTAGAATCAAACATCATTTTCTGTTTTGTTAACATTTAGTCATTTAATTTCAACTTTTAATTAAGTCATTGTTGCTAATTAGTTAGATTAAAAACCACAATTTTTATCTTAAATTGTTTTGTTAAAATTCTTAGAAGAAGTGAATTCGATGTTCCCTGTGGATACGATCCCTACTACCCTGTACTCGTTATAAGGAAAATAGGAAATTATTTTTGATGGTTTGACACCCGTCAAATTTTGGCGCCGTTGCCGGGGAACGGTTTTGCTATTTATTTCTTTTTAAGAATTTTATTTTGATATGAATTTCTATGCACAACAATTTGGAAGTAGACACGATAACTTTCCACGATAAAGGAATGAGGTAAATTATAGTTCTATTGATCAAAGATTGAATGCATTGACTTCTCTGGTGGATAAGTTTCTTGTAAATCAGGTATCAAAGACTCAAGTTTGTAGAAATTCATTGATTGCTAGACATGTTGCAGATTATTATCCTCCATGGCAAGATAAATATACAACACGCCATGGTAATGGGAGGATTTCCAAGACAAACTCATGATGACCATGATCCTTATTCCAATAGCTACAATCGAGGATGGTGGGATCAACCAAATTTTAGTTGCGAAAATCAAGAAGGGCAACCGATATTTCCGCAGCGGAATTATCCATTCTCACCTCCTCAATCAGTTCAACAAACTACCAGTTCCAGCACATCATTGGAAGGTCTAATCAAAAGTTTAGCTGAATCATTTCAGCAAGATAGACAGACTCAACAACAAGAAAAATTAGAGACCAAGGCTAGCATTAAATCTTTTGAAAATCGATTTCTCAGCTAGTCGTGTCCGTGAGCAAGTGGGAAGCAAATCAAGTTGAACAGAAAAATGGGCCTGTTGATTGCAGCAAGGAAGAAGTTGTACAAAAGGAGGGTTCGCCAAGAAATGAAGGTGGAGAATTAGGAAAAAAAGAATGGAGAAAATTATTATTCTTCCACCTTTTCCGGGCAGATTCATGAATGAAAAGAAAGAAGAGGATGAGATGGCAATCTTGGAAACCTTCCGTAAGGTTGAGATTAACATTCCTGTCATGAATACCATAAAGGAAGTGCCTCACCATGCTGAGGAATTGTGTGCAAAGAAAATGAAGTTGGAATTAGTGCCTGTGAAAAGTTTGATAGATAAAGATGTGTCTTTCCAAATTAGTGAGAAGGTGCATGAAAATATTATGACACTCTATTCCACACCGGAGGTAACACTAAGGTTTGATTCTCCTTCTTTTCCATTACCGATTTCAAGTGAAAAAATTCTTTCTCGATTGCTAGTTATCATTGGTAATAATTTGACCGAGTTGTAGGAAGAGTGGGTATTGGGTCTAGCTACAGACGTTAAATAGCGGCGCTAATTGGGAGGCAACCCAATAATTTTAATGCTTTAATTTCCTGTTTTTCTAGGTTAAATTTATTTTCTTGTTATTTTCATTCTGTTTTTAGTGTTGTTTTTTTTTTTTTTTGTAGCAATAGGTGTGTGATTTAAATGAGCAAAGAAAAATGAACTGTGGTAGCAGGGCTTGTGAGAGCTTAGCACATGCCCATGTGGTATTGTCACTCTTCCTCGTTTCATTCCAAGAGCAACCAAGTGGTAGAACCAAATTAGGATTATTTTTTGCCTCTGTTCAGCATGATAGGGAGTAGCTCTCTTCCCTCCACTTTGCTCTTTTTGCTTCAATTTTTTTTTTCTTGTTTTGCACACCTTGATTATGTACAAATTAAGGACAATGCATAATATAAGTGTGGGGGGATTTGAGCGTGTGCATATGGGGTAATCGGGGGTCCCTATTTGCTGTTATGTTGGTTGTTATATATGTCTTTATCTGAGGATTTTTGAACTTTCATGACATGATTTGGGTTCATAGGTTGAAATGAAAAGGAGATATTGTTGCTATGTTGATAGATGTGCATTATCAAATTAAATTAAGGAATTTATGATAAATGATGGGCATTTTGAAATTTTTTTGTCATGAAATTGTAAAACATGTCTATAATTGATACTTTCAATTAGTGTGTGTAAGTCTTAACTCATTAGTCACTTTGGTGAGATTTTGGGCCAACAGTAGAGCAGTCCGTTATATATGCTATTTTCTTGTTTCTTTGAGTGATATTCATGCACGTGTGATTATTCTAGAACTTGTATTTTGTATACATATCGAGATCACATCAATGAGTTCTTTGCACCAATATGATTAAGGCACTTATTAGACATCATCACTTTTGTCTATCTTTTTCTATCCTACCCATGCATATTTATCTCTAGTTAACCATTTTGAGCCTAAACCATTTCTTTTTGATAAACCTTCAAATGAACCTTTAGCCTTTCTTTTTGCCCTATTTGATTAACCTGATGTCAAAGGAGTTGCATATGACCATGTGAATTATAGAGTCTTATTCTTATATAGATGTGAAGTTGCAAATGATAGTTGTTTAATTGAGTGAATTGTTCTTGGGTCATGTTTTGTACAAGCAAAAAAAAAAGTATGTTCCAGTTATGTTGTTAAAAAAATGAAAAAAAGGGAAAAAAAGAGAAGTATGTAGCAGCACTTCAAAGAGAAGAGAATTTGAGTCAAGTAAAATGTGCAATTCAATTTTATGGTGACTAAAGGCATTGATATACTTCATTTTGTGACTAATGCTGACTGACGAGTTGGAAATGACTCATGTGGTTATTTTGACATTTTTCTTTGACAATTTTCTTTGACATCTTAGCCATATAAATCCCTTATATCCTACCCATTTTCACCTCTAGCCACGTTACAACCCTTTTAAAGACCTTTTGATTGGTGCGTTATGAACTCATATTCAGTGATGGAGACTTTATCAATTTGCAAGCATATGGTAATGTCATTTCGTTGTGTGATTTGAGTGCTTCATGATATACATCCCTCTTTAAACACTTTTGTGTGATTTGAGAGATACCGTGAGAATAGTTGAGTCTTGCATATGTGAAGTTGAAGGATAATTTTAGAGACATGCAAATCAATTTAAATTGAAAAATTGGCGAATGCCCATCATGTTGATTGGATTTTGATTTTCAATGTGAGAATGCACATTTGATGTCAAGTTGGGAACAATGTCTATTTTTCTTGGGTTGGTTCGAGCAGCAATGATCATGTTTATGAAGTTTAAAAATGCTTGAGGACAAGCATCGTTTAAGTGTGGGGAATTTTGACGAACTCAAATAAGTGTGATATTTAATATCGTTTTTGTGACTTAACTTGTTGTAAATATATATTGCACTTTTTATGGGTATTTTGTATGTCTGGTGATTACAGGTCTATGAGAGATTGATGGTGAAAAAGTGAAAAGAATACCAAGTTCAAAGAAGAAATTCGGATATCATGGTACCGAATAGGCATTTGCTATATATCTGAGGGGAGATGGAGTTGAAGTTGGAAGCAATGTCACGTTTTTAAAAGGGAATTTCAAACATTAGTCATTTCAGTAATTAGGGAATTATTATTTTTCTCTAAATTGTTGTTATTTCTTTTCTTTCTCTTTTGTAATTAATGAAAAAAATAGGATAAGAGATAGATTAGATGTTGTGGACTTTGTCAAACAACTACCTAGGAGTAGGAGTTAGGAGTGGAGATCATGGCTTCTATAAAGGAGGAAAGACTTGGAAAGCAAGGAAGGCTCAGCTATATAAGGAGAAGTCAGTTTTAGAAGTTGGAATCCAATTACAGACAACACGGCTGATACACATAATTATACACACACATATACACTCGAAGATTTTTGGTAGCAGCTTGCTCGTTTCTTCCATCACACTGCTGGGTTTATTTTCGTTTTGAATTCATTTTGTAAGTAATCTTGAATTATGTTTAGTAGCTAGTTTTATTTCTTCTAGTTAATGAACAAGTAATTCTTTGCAAGTTTTTGCTGTGAGATCTAAGTGTTTTAATTCTCAATTGGGTTTAATTATTTATTTATTCTCAGTTTGTTTGTTGCAAAAGGAGTTGTAACGTATGATTATTATGATTAGTTAATGTTTGTGGCCAGAACCTTAATTAACATAATATTTCGTTGCTAGTTATAACCGTTGATCCGTAATTGTCATCGGGTTCTAACAAAGTAGCAAGCAACGCACCGTTTAGGCATCACAAGCATATTTGGTCCGTGTTGCGGGAATGAGTAATCTAAATTAAATGATATTGCTTCAATATGCATTGTTTAGAATCGGGTCTCTCACTCTTAATGCTTTCAAAACATTAAATCCTACAAGCGTCTCGGGGGTTGTCTTTTGATTAGGGAAATAGTTAATGAGATTATCTTGACTAGCGAGACAGTAAGGAGAGATTGCGTGTCTGGCGGTTGTCGACAACTATAACCGGTTTATTTGTAGTCAATTGAGTCATCTTTGCATCTATGATCAGTAGTAAACTTATGGGATTACGTTTAGTTCATTGACTGTGACTTTTTCGTTATTAGAATCAAACATCATTTTTCTGTTTTGTTAACATTTAGTCATTTAATTTCAGCTTTTAATTAAGTCATTGTTGCTAATTAGTTAGATTAAAAACCACAATTTTTATCTTAAATTGTTTTGTTAAAATTCTTAGAAGAAGTGAATTCGACGTTCCATGTGGATATGATCCCTACTACCCTATCCTTGTTATAAGGAAAATATGAAATTATTTTTGACGGTTTGACACCCGTCAAACACGACAGACGGGCAGATCTCCCCGTCGTTCCCCGACCACCAAGATCTCTCTTACCTGTTGCAACACAACCACTGGTTGCACCTCAACCAGCTATAGTTCAGCCCGTGGTAGTACCGCCAGCACAACCTCAAACCATGGCCGAGGTCTTAGTAATTGTACTGGCGAGGATGGACGGATGGGAAGCTGGTCGCCGACCTAATGGGACAATTCAACCAATGATGAGCGCAAGATTTCCACGAATTTTCCTGGGAATTTTCTTCTATTTCGTTCTATTTTTGAGTTAATTATGCTTTGGAAATATTATTATTTGTGTATTTGTGCTTAATGTAGGTTTCCATGCATAATCGAGCAATTATATGGTGTTTAACACAAAGTTCGAGACAATTCCGGGCTTAAAAGTTGAATTGAATTTATTTGATGAAAGTCTGTTAATTCCGTTAAGGAATTCAATGGCAAATCAGGCTTAACAGAGGCTAATGGAGGCTGACAAAGCTAACGGAGGACCAATCTACAAGAGATGGAGAAGGCTGGAAGGTGGCGCTCAGTCCAGGAAGGCTAGGGGCACCAGAGTAAATATCATGACCACAGGGGAGGCCAGCCATTTCCAGAAAGCCATTGTGCGTTGTCGGCCCACCGCTGGAGCCACGTGTCGCGCGCTCAGCCAGCCACACCAAGCTTGACCCACGTCCTTCTATCCAGACCCTGTCTAACCCGCGTGCACATCCTGGCTCACCTGACCCAATCACCCGCCATTTAACCCACTTCCTTCACTCCTTCAAGCCCGTTTCCCACCTGGTCCAACCCGCGCTTCCTCCCTGGTTGTCCCGCTTGTCCCAGCTGTGCCCAACCTATCTTTTCCTTCCCAAACAGCCCTCATTTCTTTCCTGTTTGCCCCAAATTTCCCCTGCCTCCTTTGGCCTTCTTCCTTTTATTTCAGCCAGCCTTCATCTTTTAAAAACTAAGTCCCCATTGCGGGACATGTTCCCAAAATTGGGCACCAGCCCTATTTCACTAAAATTTTCTTCCATTCCTCTGATGCTTGATCACCATTGAAGGTTTGAAGCTTCAAATCAAGAGCCAACGAAGCATCTACAATTGATTTCAACCCCGAAAACCCGATTTGTTCGGTTTAATTCTTCCTATCTCTATTTTTGATAGTTGTATAATTTCTTAGGTTGATTAATTTTGTAAATGAAGAATTGGTTTATGCATTAAATATTTATGGAATGCAATTATTTTTCTATGTTAAATATAGTGTTTTAATTTAATTTATCTCTTTATTTAGTACGCAATCATGTTGGTTATTATTTTTGAATTTAGTGCTTTTAATTATTTGACCAATAATTAAATGATTTTAGAAATATTTAGAATCCGCAAGAGCTACCTTTATATTTCAGACCAATCAATTTAATAGTTGGTGTTTTGTGACACACATCGATAGCCATTATGAGACTAGGTTTGACACGCGATCGAACCACCTCAGCCATTCACGAGGTCGGGGAGGTTAGGGTTGACTATAAGATGCGAGAGCCCGTAGTTAACCAATTTTAGTTGTCTCGGCTACCAACATGAATTGTAGAAAAATATTGAGAGTTTTTTTTTTGCGAAGTATTACCTATGCGCTTGGTTATTATTGTGTGCTCTTCATGCTTTTAATGGCGCATCGAACCATTAGATGATCACTATAATGATAGGATACGAAGCGAAAGCCCTTCCTGTTATTCTGAAAATCACAATAGTAGTTTGCGTGGCGTGAGACCGAAAGGAGATCGTGCGTAGATAGTCATTGGATGCTTGTTTAGACATGCGGTTATTTTCTCCCCTATGTTATGTGTTACGATGATATGAGCCCGTAGCAAGGTTGAGTGATAACTAGATTTGCTATACACAGCGAAAGCCCGTAGTGAATAAAATAGCGCGTCCGATTGCCAAGACTTGAGTTAAAGAAAAACAGAAATAAGATTAAATTAAACACCGGCTAGACTAGAAATATTGCACTCCTATATTTCTATCTTGATTTGTTGTTGCCAAACCACCTCGCAGTAGTGTAGATTTAATTGCTTTCTAGGTTGTTTATATTTTTAGATTTTAATTCATTTTCTTTTCGCTCAAATATAATTAGTTAGCCTAATTTTGGTACTTAGTCGGAGTGAGAATTACGCGCATTCCCTGTGGGATCGATAACTCGTACTTAGGTACACTCTATTACTTGATACGGCCGGGTAATCTAGCCAGAGTTGCGTTTTTGCGCACATCAAGTTTTTGGCGCAATTTCCGGGGAATGATTTAATTTTTGCTCCTTTATGCTAATATCGATACCAAGTGAAGCTATTTGTATTTTGAGTATGTTTTTTTAAAATTAGTTTACTTGCTTTTGTATTTATATGTTTTGTATATTGAGTCGTTTTTCGAAGCCCTCCCAAGTTTGTGGGTTTGTAGGGAGGTGTACATAGTGTCGCCACACAAAAATATTTTCTTTTCTTTTTTATTCCATAATTGTGTTCCTACTTTTTTCTTTTGAGCTTAATTTGATACAGGGCTTTAGCGCTTTATTGTAGAGGTTGCTTGTAGAGATTTTTGGAGTGGATCTTTTCGGTTCGGACTTCATAAGAAATCAACTTTGAGGGAGTTTTCTTTCCTTTCATTCTCCTTTTACTTTAAGTTTAGGGAGTATGTTTGGTTGGTAAACTTTGAAAATTCTAAAAATCTTGTGCTTTATACGCCCCAAATTATTTATGCTTTGATCACTCGTCTTTCCATTTTTTGGTGCTCTTTGAGTTTTGCTTGCATTATTCACTTGGAGTCAATTTTGAGATTACTATATGCATATATAGTTGAGGATATGTTTGTGATTCATGTGGTAGCATCACCTCATTCATGATAGATAATGCCCAAGTTGATGATTAAAATATTTTTATGCTTTGCTTTAGTGATGGTTATGCATGTCTAAGAATACCATATTGTGAGTCCAAATGCCGAGAGTTATATTTTGATGATTAAAAGCATGGTTTGGGCATGTGTGTATGACAAGAGCATGATATAGGCCATCTTTCGACCGTTTGTGCCTTTCTCTATCCTACCCATTTATCTCACAAAAATCCCTAGTGTCCCCGTTGAGCTCATTTAAAGAATGACGTGTGCCTAGAGCACACAATGACCCCCATTCGACTTCATTTCTTATACCTGTATTATCTTATCATGTGAACCTATACACTTTCGACGTCACCCTTCAAGAGAGCTTGATTTGGAATGGTTTATCATTTTTTTAAATTCTTGTTGGAAGTGTGTGCTTCATGAAGGTTTTGTTCATTAATGTTGATGTTGGGAATTTGATAATTGTTGTTGAATGGTGGTGAAAAAAAATGAAATGAAAAAGAAAAGAGCCCCTTTGGAAAGCAATGAAAAAGAAAGAAAAGAAAAGAAAATGGAAAGGGTGGACACAAAAGAAAAAAATGTCATTGTTCTTCATTTTCTCAAGAAGATATAACGGTGGTGCTTTATTGTTTGTGGTAGATGAGACACTTTTTCAACTCAAAGTTTAACGCTTAAGGGGTTGTTGAAGTGAGGTTGTGGTTATTTGAAGAGTTGTGCTTTCATGAAGCTAGTCATCTTGTGAAGACTTCAAATTCTTTGCTCTCTTGGCTTGCTATCATATCCTTCATTTGTAGCCCAAACATTGGCCGAACATTACAAGCTTTATAATGTCCTATTGATATTGTTATGACGTGTGTTCTTGCCTTGGCTTATGAGAAAATATTAGTCGATGACTCTTTCGGTTTGACTTGCATTTGGTAACTCAGTTGGCCGTTCAATCTAAGCTAGAGCATTGCTACTTTGGGCGAAAAAATGTTTTATGGTATGAATAATTGTTTGAGGATTGTTTGATAGCATTTGAATCAATTCATATCTCTATTATGCATGTTTATAATCTTGGGTTGATCTCTTAAATGGTAATGCTTGTGGGATCTTAATTGAGCGCTATCTTCATTTCAAATTGTTCTCGAGCTTTTTCATAATTCATTTTCTTTGCTCGGGACGATCAAAGTTTAAGTTTGGGGGCGTGATGAGCGCAAGATTTCCACGAATTTTCCTGGGAATTTTCTTCTATTTCGTGCTATTTTTGAGTAAATTATGCTTTGGAAATATTATTATTTGTGTATTTGTGCTTAATGTAGGCTTTCATGCATAATCGAGCAATTATATGGTGTTTAGCACGAACTTCGAGATGATTTCGGGCTTAAAAGTTGAATTGGAATTTATTTGGTGAAAATATGTTAAGTCCGTTAAAGAAGTCAAGGCAAATCAGGCTTAACAGAGGCTAACGGAGGCTGACAGAGCTAACGGAGGACCAATCTGCAACAGCTGGAGAAGGTTGGAAGACGGCGCTCAGTCCAGGAAGGCTAAGGGCACCGGAGTAAATATTAGGACCAAAGGGGAAGCTAGCTGTGAGGTTCTCGGGACGTGCGCCCGCGCCCCGCGCGCCTTTGGATAGGGGTGCGTGTACGTGCGAATGTGGGACATCCACTGCTCTCGTTCCACCCTCCCTTTTTTAGGGGAATGCGAAATCCAAAGTGCGAGAGGAGTGCTGCCAAAGTAGCGTGTTGAATACGCCTCGGTTGCCTTTAGTGGATTTTTGATCCAATATGGGAACTTTGGGTTTCCCGCATCAAGTTATCCATTTTTTAGGGGTTACCAGGATATGAGAATGCATCATCCTTTCATTCTCATTTTCCCTTTTTTAGGGAAAAACAGAAAAGTGCAAAAAAGGATGTTGCGGCGCCCCCACTATGGATTTTATTAAAATAGCCTTATGGCCAGTTTCGGATCACTATGGGAGCTTTGAGTTTCCCGCATCAAGTTATCCCTTGTTTATGGGATACCGGGATATGGAATACACCACCCTTTCATTCTCATTCTCCTTTTTTAGGGGAAAACAAAAAAGTGCAAGAAAGGAGTGCTGCGAGGCCCCACTGGATCCAAAAAGTTTTAGAGTCGTCATCTTTATTTTAAGGCAAATATAAAGCAAAACCAGAAAAAGAAAACCGAGATAGTAAAACGGTTCGGAGGCTAAGTTATTTGGGAAGGTGCTAGGCACCCAACTCGCCTTTCGTCTCAAAATAGTTTTTGGCTAAAGTATGCTCATTGTTATATTTATTTAGCAAATGAATAAAGCATTAAAAGACAGAAAATAAAACAAATACATCCGTGGCTACATTATTTACGCATTTGCATTCTTTCCTTACAATAATTACAAATATATTTAAAAAAAATTGGCCATTATAACGGCTCTTTTACATAATATTTTCTAACTAAATCCGGGCAGCACAAAGGTTTATATTGTCTACATTGGGCCGGATTTTAAATAACAACTTTAAAAATAAATATTAAAAAAGGCGGCCTTAAAGGCAATTACCTTTTAGAGCGGAGTGTGCTCACTCTGTCCTTCTCGGAAGAGGGAGACTTTTATTGCTGCTGCTGCTGTGATTTGGGCAGAGTGACGGCTTATTTATGGTAGTTTTGGCTCACTCACTCGGGTAGAATGACGGCTTAATTTTGGTGGTTTTGGCCTATTTGGTCAAGCGTATAACGCTTATTTCGAGTGATTTTAGCCTATTTACTGGGCGTAGTAACACCTTACTTTATGGTTTTGGGCCGGGGAAATAAGGTGGATACCTAACTAAAGGGCTATGGATCACTTTAACCGGTTGGATTTGTGTTTGGAGGAGGTTTGGCAGAGTTTTGAGGCTTTGGGTGGATCACTCAATGTCTTCGTTCTTTCAGCGTTACGAGAACGCAGAAAGTTTACGGAGAGAAAATTATGCTCTGAAGGTCGACCCCGAAGCTCTATTTATAGCTGGGGATGAGGACTCATCGGGGAATAAATTTTCCTCTTCCGTGCTTCAGCTGATTGTACACAACGCCGAAGAAATTGCACTTTACGACAACTCTACAAGATCGCTTTGGAGGAAATAGCGCCTACCCATGTTGGGCGCCACTCCCACTTTAAGTGTGGGTGGCGCCAGCACTATGCAAATTGGTTTCAAATTTCGCACTTTAGCCCCTGCATTTCACTCTTTTGCGCATCCTGCTTTGTCCTTTTGCATTTTCGACCCTGTAACTTGACATTTGTTAATGTTTTAACAGGTCTTGATATTTTATGTCATGTCACATTCCAGGGGTACGAAATTGGGGTGTCTACAGAGCCCCTCAACGATGGAGTATACGGGTAACCGAAGGCTTACTGAGTAGACGAACATCGTTGATAAACAATAGACTCTCCAATTTCGTTCAATTATAAAACGAGGAAGAGATGCAACAGGTAGCAGTCATAATGCAACAGTTTATAATGCAAGCCAAACCTCCATATCCTAGACTATTTTAGTTAGTTATAGCAGGTTATCGTAGTTTTTAAGCAGATATACAAATTAAATGCTCTAATGGTCGGACCTACTAGTGTAGGCTGCATACGTATCCCTTAATAAAGGAAATCAGACCAAACGTAGTTCAGGACAAAACCTAAACTATCATTCGTGCAACGGTCGTACCTACCGAAATAGGCTGCCTACGTATCCTTATACAAGGAATCAGACCGAGACGTAGTTCACTCAGTTGTGGACCAAATGCTATGGTGCAAGTGCGGCAATGCTAAATGAGCAAGTGTATGCAAAACTTTATCAAATGAGTGCTGCAAGGGTAAATATAACGTGCTGTGATGGTCGCGTCTACCGAGATAGACTGCCTACGTATCCTTAGCCAAGGAATCAGACCAATCGTAGTTCGCCTACGGTTGTGCGGCATGAATTACCTCCTCAGGAACTCAGCCTTCGTCGGAGGACAAGACATTTCTCTCTGAATCCGGGGTTGCATGCCCCTTAAAAGAAAGTTGTCCAACACAGCGATTGATGTCTGGAATTCAATGTCTCCTCAGGAACTCAGCCTTCGCTGGAGGACAAAGCCTTTCCCTTGCCCCGGGGTTGCCTGCCCCGTTAGGAAAGTCTTCCAAACATCATACAACTGCACTGCAAAAAGGAAAATACCTTCATTTTCTTACCCTTGCCATGCCAATGCGGCAAATTGTCTATTGCTGCTTGCTTCTTGCCGCTTTTTACTGCTTCTGCTCTTGACTTTTTTGGGATTTTTCTTTTGTCACTATTTCAGTTTTCGCTGGAAAATCCTTTCCCCTGTTCCGCTATGTTTTCGGCTTTAGCTGGAAAATCTTTCTTGATGCTGCTGCATTTTACTTTACCGCTCTTTCCAACCTTGGTTAGAAACTTCTTTTTTTCTTCTTAGTATCTTTTGGTTCAATGAAATCATTTTTTTTCATTTTTTTTTCTTTTCGCTCAATTTGCTAGCTTCAGCCGAAAGTTTCTTCTTCTGCCGCCGCATTTCTTTTGTTGCATGCACTTATAAAATTTTCATTTTCTCTTATTGTACATGCATTTTTCCCTCTCCCGATTTTTTCTTTTCTTTTTTCTCTTTTTTTTCTTTTCTCTCTTTTTTCCTTCTATATTCTGCATGCTCGTCATTTTTCTTTATTTGCATGCTTATTATCTGCTTATTTTTTCTCTCTCTTTTTTTAGATCTGACTGGATATACTTCAGATCTGCTAGATTTTAACACTGTTTGACACTTTTGAAGCATTCCTGGCTTTATTATTAATGTTTATGCATAAGTTTCGGTAACCCCCTAAGACCATAGATCATACTAACAAATCTCAAAAAATCCTCTCTCTAAGCGGCTCTCCTTGGTTGCCCTAATCCTTGGGTGCGGCTGCCATGGCAGCGCCGGCTCCCACTCCTTCGGATCACCCTCCTTCTTTTGCACAAGTTCTCTCTTCTTCTCCTCTCCCTTCTTCTTCAAACCCTCTTGCCTTTATGATTCCCCCGTCTTCATATAAAGGGGAACCAGCTTTGAAGCTTACCGATGAGGTCGTTCATCATCTGGCTCAGCCCTTCCAACACACCCTTATTGGTAAGTTCTCTCATGGCAGACCTTCAATGGAATCCACCCGCAAACTCTTCCATACTTTTGGTCTAAAGGCTGCCTTTTCTCTTGGACATCTTGATTCTAAACACATCCTCATCCAAGTTAATCATGATGAGGATTACCAACGTCTTTGGATCAAAGATCAATGGTTTGTGGGCGTTATCCTCCTATGCGTGTTTTTAAATGGACTCGATTTTCGTCCGAGAAAGAAAGCTCGATAGTCGGTTTGGTTTTCTCCCTAATCTCCCTATTCATCTTTTTCATAAAACAGCGCCTTATTCTCCATTGCTAATCTTTTGGCAAGCCATTGATGTTAGATCAGACAACTATCAATCTCACAAGACCAAGTGTTGCCCGAATATGCGTGGAGATTGATCTGCTCAAACCAGTTCCTAAACGTATCTGGATTGAAAGTGGCACACAAGCTTCAGGTTTCTGGCAATCTTTGGAAGCTGAAAATCTTCTAAATTATTGTACCCACTGCTTTCGTCAAGGGCACGCTGTTGAATCTTGCAAGTTTAAAAATCCGCCAATGTCTACTTCGACAAAGCCAAGTACTTCTCAACCAGCCATGCAATCAAATGATATTCCCCAACCTAGTAAACCAGCCATGCAAGATCCTAAGGCTCCTTCCGGGTCTAATATGCGCTGGACTCCAAAAAAACTGGATAAAGGCAAGGCTGTCCTCGTTGACTCTTCTCCCAGCAACATTAAAAACCCAATTGTGGCGGCAGTCAATAATGTCATTAATAATATTAATGAGCCGCAATCTGTAACTGAAACTTTCCAAGATAATACAACTGTTGAATTGGATCCGTTGGTTGAAATTATTCAAAAGCCTCGAGGGGATAATTAGAACACGGTCGAGAAATTGTCAAGATAATTGCAATGAAGGTGCAAGTCCCAGCCAAGATAATTGTAACGAAGGTGAAAGTCCCAGCCAAGACAAAACTTTGAGCCCTCAAGGAGATAATTCTGTCCACAATTCGTCTATTCTTGAGGAGACCTCCAAAGATCAACATTCGAGGACAGTTTAAATGATGTTATTCAAGATATTGATTCCATTCTCGAGCAAATTCCTAATGTTGAGGGTCAACTGAAGCTAATCGAGATTTGCGGAACATTCTCTCTCCAAATCGGTTTGCTATTTTAGAAGAGCCGAACGAGGATAATCTTTGAATCCCTTCGGGATATGGGCTTCATTCCTACGATTTCTAAAAAACCGAACAGAATTATTCCCCCTTCAGATAGACAGACTCGATCTCAGGCTCAAACTAAGCCCTCTTCAGCTCAACAAATCAATCCTTCTCATGGCTGTTAATATGCTATTCTGGAATGTACGCGGGATAGGTAACGATCCAACGGTATCTCGTCTTAAACAGCTCATTAAATTACATAAAATCTCCTTAATTGCAGTTTTTGAACCCATGATTGCCTCGGACAAAGTTCGACTTATTGCTCGTCGTCTTAAATTGATTTAGCTCTTCTAACCACGGCTCAATGCGGATTTTTGCTAAGGCTGCATATACATGTCTTGCCCTATTCGAATCTTCTCAACATTTAAGCTGTTCAAATGCAGCATTTTTCTTGGCCCTCTAGCTATAGTTTCTTGTATTTACGCTAAATGTTCGGTAGTGGGTCGATTCTTTGGGCTGATTTAGTGAATCATAGCAGAACTTTCTCTAATACCCCTTGGATTGTTGGGGGTGATTTCAATATTGTTCTTTCTCCATCAGAAAAGTCAGGTGGTAATGGTGGGAGCAGAGCCTTGGAATTTCATAAGCAGTATCACTTGCGGGATTGACGGATCTTGGGTACAAGGCGGCTCTTTTACTTGGTGGAACAAGCGAGAAGGGGATGCTATCATACACCGGATCGGCAATTTTATGTAACCAAGCTTGGCAAGATAAGTTTTTCATACGGCCTATTTCTCACTTGAGCGAGCGTGTTCGGACCATACTCGTTCTTTGGTTTCTATCACTCGAAGTGGGGTTCAAAAAAATCAGCATTTCGTTTCCTTAATGTGCGGACGAAACATTGTTCTTTCTTAGATACTATCAGAGATGCTTGGAGCATAGCGCCGGTAGACCTATGGTTGCTTTTTCTATGAAATTAAAGAACACTCGCCAAGCTCTTAATCTTTGGAACAAGACTACTTTTGGGAATATTTTTCAACATCTTAAAAATGCTTTGAAGGGAGGTTCAGGCTATGGAAATTCTTTATGAAGAAAATCATTCACAGGAAAATCGGGCTTCTCTTCATCTTGCTCAAGCTAATTTGTTGCATTATCTTAATATTGAGGAGGAGTTCTGGAAGCAAAAAGCTCGTGTTAAATGGCTGAAAGAGGGAGAAGGAAATACTAAACTCTTTCATTCATCTGTTTCTCAATCCCGTCGTAAAATGCATATTCATAGCATTCAAGCTTCGGATGGAAGTCTTATCTCTGATGTTGAGTCTATTAAACAGGAAGCTATTAATTATTTTCAGGCTCAATTGAGTGCGGATCCTGTTTCAGACAATGGCTTGTTGGATAAAATTCCTTTGCTTATTTCCGAGGATATGAATAAAAATCTTAGTTCCTTTCCTTCTATGGAGGAAGTTTTTGCCGCTATTAAGAACTTAAGTGGAGATAGCGCCGTTGGAATGGTTTCTTGGCCATTTTATGTAGCTTGTTGGGATGTTATTGGTGCGGACTTTTTTCAGGCTGTGCTTGAATTTTTTGCAGGGTTTCAGCTTCCTCGCTCTTGGTCCAGTACATTGATAGCCACTATTCCGAAGCATGAAAATCCCCTCTCCCTTCAAGATTTCCGGCCAATCAGTTTATGCAATTTTTGCAACAAAGTGATCTCTAAGATTCTTTCTAGTCGTTTGGCGAAAATCCTTCCCTCTATCATTTCTGAGAATCAAAGTGGTTTTGTTAAAGGCCGGGTGATACATGATAATATTTTATTAGCTCAGGAGCTGATGTCTCACATCAAGAAAAAAGTGACTGGATCAAATATAGCCATTAAATTGGATATGGCTAAGGCTTTCGACAGGGTTTCATGGGTTTACCTTATTAAAGTTCTCCGGCAATTTGGCTTTAGCGAGACTTTTATTGATCTTGTGTGGAGGTTGATCTCAGACAATTGGTTTTCGGTGCTTATTAATGGAGAAGCCTCTGGTTTCTTCCACTCTACTCGTGGATTGCGGCAAGGAGATCCTCTTTCTCCTAGTCTTTTTATTATCTCTGCGGAGGTTCTTAGTCGCGCTTTAAATGATCTTCATTCCTCTTCTCGTCACTGCAGTTTCTCTACGCAGAGTGGTTGCCCCATTGTCTCGCACCTTGCTTTTGCGGATGACATATTGATTTTCTGTAATGGCGCTGGTCCCTCTTTAAGGAAACATCGTGAGCTTCCGTCTCTTTATGAGAGGCTGTTCGGTCGAGAAAATTAATGGTTCCAAGAGTAATTTTGTTTCTAGCCCTTCTCTTTCATCTAGTCGCAGATCTAATATAGCTCGCCGTTTGGGTTTTAATTGGAAGCCTCTTCCTTTAATTTATCTGGGCTGTCCGCTATACGTGGGAAGCGATTAAAGAAATATTTTGATAACATCCTTCTTAAAATTCGGGGCAAGATAGAATCTTGGCTGGGTAATCTTCTTTCTGCTGCCGGTCGTATTACATTGATTAACCATGTGCTTCAATCCATGGCTGTTTATATCTTAGCTGTTCTTGATCCTCTTGCTGGTGTGGTTAATCAAATTGAGTCCATGTTAGCTAACTTTTTAGGGGTCGGATTGAGGCCAAGCAGAATTGCATTGGGTGGCTTGGGTTAAATGTTGTACCAGCTTAAGGAAGGTGGTTTGGGCATTCGATCTATGGGAGATATTATAAAAGCTTATTCTATAAATCTACGGTGGAAATTTCGGACTCAAGATAGCTTATGGATTCGGTTCTTCAAAGCTAAAATCGTTTGCGGTCTCATCCTTGTCTTTGCCTCTACTCACGGCTCTCATGTTTGGCGCATGTTGCCATCAAACCGATGGCGAGTTTATTTTATGGAATATCGGTAATGGTCAATGCTCTATTTGGCTTGATAAGTGGCTGCCCAATATATCTCTGTCGGGCACCGACAACTGTGCTTTGGAACAAGTTCGAGACTGTGCTTGCTTCGGCTCGGTTCTACATGATTTTGCTCTAACTTTCTTCCTTTTTCACCATAAATTACATCCATTCTCAGCAGATTTCTCTCTCGATAATTCGATTCGGCGGTTTAGGCGGCCTCATCTAATGGTCTCTTGACCTTTCTTGACTGGCGGACCATTAGGCGTCATCAATCGACTATTCTTTCGGCGAATTTCATCGATCCAAGCTTCTCTCCGGCCGCATTAGTGTGTTTCTTTGGAAGCTTTTTCAGCTCAAGCTTCCCATAGATGAAGCCCTCTCATCTAAAGGATTCTCTCTAGCTTCAAAGTGTGCTTGTTGCCCAACCGGTTTCGCTGAAACTTTTTCTCATGTGTTTCTTCACAGCCACATTGCATTTGAGGTTTGGAGGTATTTTAGTTACGTTTGCGGCATCCACACTCACAAGTTATCTATCCCTCAAGCACGCTTCTCTTGGTGGTTGGTTTCTAAATCAAATGCTTCTCATATTCTTATCCCTTCTTTGATTCTTTGGCATTTATGGAAGCATCGGAACTGTGCTATATTTGATGGCTCTCTTCTCCACTCATCTCAAGTCATAAGACTCATCAAGCAGGATCTCTTTGTTCACTTAAAGGCTGCTAATCGTCTTGGCTACACTCCTAGCTCGTTAAGGCTGGTTTAATGGCTCTTGTGTTTTGTTCTCTCTTTTTTGTGTTCCTTAGGTCTCTTTTTCGCCTTTGTGCTTTCTTCTCTTTCGAGGTTAGGCTCCTCTGTCCCCCCGATTATAAGGGTAAGGCTGGTTGTCCCCCTCAAGTTTGTACCCTTATTTATTTTTAATAAAATCGCGCAGGGTGCCGCCCCTGCTTCCTGAAAAAAAAAATATATTAATGTTTATGCATGTCCTATTTATGCCTAAATGATGCAATTAGGTAATGATGCATGAAATTTATGCAATTTATTGTTGCGATGCATGATTGAACTAGTGGTCACTATTTGACCCTACTATGCATGATTTATACTATAAATGCAATTGAGGCTATATGATGCATGTTCTAGGTTAAAACATATTTTTGCATGCTATGTGTTCACGAAACGGACTTTTCGGAATACAATTCAATTTTTTTTTCTGAACACATTCTCGGGCATATTTTCGGATAAATACAAGACAAAACAGATATATTTTATGCCTTCAAATTCATTTTTCATGCATGCTTATGCTGCAGGGACATAGTAAATGTCATGAGAATATTTATTTTCATGATTGGCGGCATTTTATTTTCTTTTTAGCGCACCCCTAATGCAGCTTATTGGATAATAAATGCAAATGATGGATGCATGTATTACTTTATTTGATGCAAATACAATGCCTAAAAATTACAGGATGCTTATTAACATGATGCATTGGCATTCTTTATTCTATCATGCATACGATAATGCAGTACATATTTTAAAATGCAAAATACACTTTTATGATACCTAGGATGCAAAAATGACTATTTAGATGCAAAACAATACGTATAATTTTTTTTTGTTTTTTTGTTTTGGCTTTTTAAACCTATACAAACATTTACAATGCAATAATTTTATATGGTGCAAAATAAAATAAAAAAATACAGACTCAAAACACACACACAAAGCAAAAATATACCGATATCTAATGGGTAATGACACGTTGTATCTCAGAAACGGATTTTAAAGGAATATACCTTCGGGCTCGAGCGGGCTTCCCCTTTTTTATGATGATAATATGCAGGGAGAGGAAAAGGCAGTCATCTCTTCATGTTCTCGGCCATATAATTGATGCAGGGCTACACTTGGCATAATGCTATTCTCATAGTCCCTGCATTTTTCTTCGCAATCAGACAGGGCAGCAGTGAATGGTTAGAACCCAAGTCGTCTGGCTGTTTCAGGGCAACGACAGTGCGGATAATGAATAGGATAAAGACACTTCTGGTGCTTCTCATTCTGATGAGACTGAGCCTTTTCTGTGCCTTGCAGAAGAAGTATATGGGCCCGGCTGGGCGGACGCCGCAGACATTGATAGACCACCTTGGGGCTTAGGCTGCAAATGAAGGAATATTGGGGGGAACAAAGGGGGTGGAGGCAATAATAGATATGTACATACAATTAATGTATAACCTAAATTTCTTTAACAATTATTCCTAAGTTGCACCTTAGGACCTGAAAATTTTATATTTTAGTGTTTTATTGCGAGCTTCCTGTCGTGGTCTTTCTTCTTTTTCTTTTGTCAGTCGAGCCCCCTTGCATGCTGAAGACTGAAGGTAGGATGCTGAGGTTTCAAAGAGTGCGTTCCCTCCCCTTTTTCTCCTGATATATATTTTTTTATTTGGCTCTAACTTTTGCCTGGGCTACCCTTTCGGGTTTTCAACCTAGCGAGTCCTTCTTTCTCTTTTTTTATTTTATTTTATTTTATTTATTTGCTCTAATTTTTGCCTAGGCCGCCCTTTCGGGTTTTCAGCCTAGCGAGTCCTTATTTCTCCTTTTTTTTAATTTTTTAATTTGCTCTAATTTTTGCCTAAGCCGCCCTTTCGGGTTTTCAGCCTAGCGAGCCCTTATTTCTCCTTTTTATTTTTTTTATTTTCCTTTTTTTTAAATTTTTTTTATGCTCTAACTTTTGCCTAGGCCGCCCTTTCAGGTTTTCGGCCTAACGAGCTGGAGAGGGAAGCACTTGCCATATAGGATGGCTCAAGCATAATACCTTTTAAGCTCGTTGAGATTGGAGGGCTGAACAAGGTCTTCTTTTTCTTGGTTTGTGAGGAGTATGACACCTCCTGACCGGATCTCTTTGACAATATACGGCACATCGTGGAAGAGAGTGGTGGCAGCCTTTTGATAAGTAGCCCCAACATTTTTTTAGTCCAGACGGCATGACATGATAGCAGTAGGTCCCCCAAGGGGTGGTGAATGAGGTCTTTTCTTGGTCCTCTGCTGCCATTTTGATTTGACTATAGCTCAACATGCCGTCGACGAAGGATCTGATTTCATGAGCAGCTACGGCGTCTACCACAATATTGATATTGAGTAGAGAGAAGTCATATTTGGGTGACGCCTTGTTGAGGTCGCGGAAGTCTACGCAGATTTGGACCTTCCTTTTGGGCTTGGGAATGGTCACTATATTGGACAGCCAGATCGGGTATTTTACTACCCGAATGAAATTGACGTGCAGCTGCTTCATGATTTTTTTTCTTTGACTTGTAGTGACCATTCTGGTTTGATCCGGCGGAACTTTTGTCTGATTGGCCGAGCATCCGGATATATGGGGGTCTGGTGTTCGACTATGGCTGGGTCTAGTCCCGACATATCTCCATAGGACAGGTGAGAATATGTCCACGAACTCTTTGAGGAGGTCAGTGAGTGCTACCCTTTCAGAGCCTTGCAGGTAGCTGCTGATTTTGATTTTTTTTAATTTCGTTGTTCAGCCCTAGATTGATAGTGGATAAGTCTTCAGTTGCTGCTGATGAATGATGTTGTTCCTAGTGCTCAACTGACTTTACAAGCTCAAGCAAATAATCTTATCTTTCGGGTCCACTTCATTAAATGACTCATTATTATTATTATTTAATGCGTCTTTTAATGTAGGTGCAACTAAGAAATAATCAAAGACATTTAGATTATCATTAAAAGCAAACCGTATAGGGTTTATTACATTATTGAGGACCTGGGGTTTGAGATCCTCAACTTTTAAGGAGCGGATCGGTAGATGACCAATCCGTAAAGCTAGGGAAAGAAATAGGGATAATATATCCGAAGCGGTCCACCAGTTCTGCGGGCGTTAAAAGTGGGCCGGTCGTAGTATACTAGTTCTGTAGAGGCTTATCAGCAATAAGCTCAAACTCAGCAGGGAGCTCTCTATAACAAGTGCCTCCATTTATCATACCCAGAAAACTGTCTCCTTTAGACATTTATTAGAAACTTCTTTATTGATCAGCATATCTTACAACAACTTTATTCATGGTTAACTAGACTAACTTGCTTCTCTTAGACCTCATTGGCTTGATTTGTTTCAAAGATTTTTGTGCTTGCCACCGTGATTACCTCGTTGTCAATGAGATCCTGAATCACATCTTTGAGCGCATAGCACTTGTCAGTAAGATGACCGCTGCATCGATGATACTCACAATACTGGGCATGGTTCCAGGAAATAGGTATCAGTTTGGGTGGTCGGTAATTATCCATGGGCTTCAGTATCCCATGGGCCCACAGTGTTTGGAGTATTTCAGATCTTGGGGCGGGCAGGTCATCATAATGCCTTGAAATTGTTTCTTTTCGGCTTTTTGGCTTGGGTAAATGGCCAGATGGGGTTTTGGTCAAGCAAGTGAGTGGGGTTTTCTCTCTCGGATAATATTGTATTGGAATGGGGTTGCCTGGACCTTGGCCTAATAGGGATTCTTTTTCTGGTATACAAATGATTTCCTTTAGAGTCCCTGGGGTCAATTGTTGAGAATAAGTATTTGAGGGATCAAGAGGAGGGTAATTCCTTTGGCTGTAATAACAGGCATTCAGGTGAGGGGGATCAGAGCTGATTTCTGGAGAAATGGGGTTAGAATTATGGGCGCTTGAAATCATATTACCTTAGGCAAGGAGGTCATCATTTGGCTGGTGGCTGGCACTGGGTAGTTTTCTGGAGGCTTGGAAAAGGATATTTTCTACGGTATCAGGGGAATTTATTTCAGGAGAACGAGAAGTATTAGGGTCGTATTTTGGGATTTTGGCTTTTTGGGAAAAAATGGCGAGAGTTTCTGAAAAACCTGTCAGGAGATCATTTACCACCTGATTTGTTATTCTTTCTGCATGAGCATCCAGTTCCTTTCTTAGCCAAGCTTCAAGCCCAGGAGGAGGTGCATACACAGGAGTTTCCCTTTCTGGTTTCTAACTGTTCCAGTTGTCGCTAGCCCATGCCATAGCTTGTTTATCTTTTGCTGCCATACTGCTCGGATCTGTTCCCTATGTATTGATTTTGCCCTTGTCTGATCTGAAACTGATACCCTCTGTTCTGATTTCAGCACTATTTTCCCGTATCAACCGGCCAGTACTATCTCTGACTTTCCAAATTTGGACCAGGTTTCTGAGGAAAATGGGTTTGGAGGTATCAGAAGGCTGGCTGAACGACCTTAAAAATTGATTCGAAGATAGATCTATAGATCTTGCCCATGGAAGATGAAGAGCTATTTGTCTACATTGCATTCATATATTTAGATTTGTATTTCATTACAAATGATGTTGATTGTGCAATCATCGATCATCATAGGAAGTCGAGTGCTCTGTACTCAGTCATTCAGATATCTCTTATTTGAACGACCTTAAAAATTGTCTTCTCATATCTATCCCTCGTTCTCGTATCCTATTGCTATCCGTACTTTTGAAATTCTTAAAGGAATAATTAAGTATGGATTGACACTTGAGATAATGAGGATATACGATGTACATAGAGAGTCTAGGTTGATGTATTCTGTAAGTCTGTGTTTGAATAAACTTTAGATGTTCTTTCACATTATATCTTATTTTATATTCAACCTTAACTCCTCTATGAGCTTTTATAAAATGATTTACCTATTGAAAATATATTCTCTCATGACCTCCTAAACCTATATTTAGAAAAAGGATTAAGTGTGTTGTTGTTCTGAATATATATTCATGTATAACCACATAAGACTTCCTCTTTAAATCCAAGAATTTTCATTTCCTCTGCTAAAGCTCTTCAACCAGGCTTTGGATTTACCAAGCAGTTCGCCAGCAGAGTTCATTACTCAGCTTAGAGCAAGTCTACTATTCTGTGTTACCAGGAGACATGCTCGTTATGCCAACTACTTGAGCCTTTAAAACCTACCCTTCATGAATACAAAAAGAGAAGTTTTTTAAATTGGTATCATAGGCTATTCACCCCCCCCTCTAGCCTATTTGAGTAATACTGTGGACCAATAATTGGTATCAGAGCTAGACTCTGAGAGCTTTCTGCCAGGTCTAACAACCTGAGAGTTTGATCCTCGATTGCTCACTCCAGATGCATGTCAAAAGAAAATGCTTTCCTCATTCTTATTATTTTCAAAAACTCTTTTGACAAGGAATTTTCATGAGGTATATTTGCGAATACATGGTCACTTTGAAAAATTATTTTATTTTAAAAACTCTCTTGAGTTAGACAATTCCTATGATGATTTGTTGTTTGAATATGAGAAATTTATTCATATGATAGAAGTGCTCTTCTATTGACACTATGAGTAAAATTGTCTCAGATGTACAAAACTCAGATGGATGCTTCTCTTTAAATGATCCTTGATCCAAATTCTACGTTCCAGAATCTCAATGATGTATTTCCTTTGATGGAGAAAGAGGCCTTGAGATGTGGGTATGACTTCAACGCCCAAGAAGTACAAGAGCATCCCAAGATCCTTGAGAGAAAACCTGGTAGCCAAACTTGAGATGAAGGCATTAAGAAGAGCAATATCCGGGCCTGTCACAATAATATCGTCAACATACACAATGAGATAAATGGGGGAGGTGGACGAATTATTAATAAAGAGTAATGCATCAGCAGCTAATCTGGTAAAGCCCGATGTAAGAAGAAATGATGTAAGCTTAGATTTACCATGCCCGAGGGGCCTGTTTAAGTCTGTAAATTGCCTTTCGTAATTTGCAAACATGTTTAGGGAATTGTGCATCGATAAATCCCAGAGGTTGCGACATATAAACTTCTTCATGAAGAGTACCATGAACGAATGCATTGTTAATGTCAAGTTGACAGAGCTGTCAATTGCTAGTGATAGCAAGTGTAAATAACGTGCGGATGGTGGTTGGTTTTACCACGGGACTGAAGGTGTCAGTATAATCAATGCCAGACGTTGTTGGAAACCTTTTGCCACAAGACGAGCTTTGTATCATTCAACGCTTCCATCAGGATTATGTTTTATGTGAAAAAACCCATTTACATTTAACAAGATTTTGGGAAGTAGAAAGAGGTACCAAGTCCCAAGTGCCAAGATAATGGAGAGCCTGAATTTCTGCTGCCATATCGTACTGCCAAGAGGGGTCTTTAAGAGCCTGAGCAGTGATGGTTGGTTCAATCTGTAGTGAGGGGACGGTAGTGTGATAATTGTACTTGGGGTTGGGCTTGTAAATGTTATGTTTGGAGCGGGTGACCATGCTAGGCGGTGGTCAATGGGGGAGGAGGAGGGGAAAGTAGGTTGACTGGCGAGTTTTCGGTGGGGGGTAGGGCTGTCAACCGAGGATATAGACACATGGGCTGTTTTAGTGGGAATAGGTTCAAGATTCAGTGAGTGGTGACAGGTGAGGAGATGGGTAATGAGATAGTGCACCAACTATCTGGGGAAGGGATAAAGAAAAAGGGGGAAAGAAGACGAGGATACGGAAATTCGGTTTCAATAAAACGAACATGACGAGAAGTGTAGACTTTCTGAGTGACCGGGTCTAAACAATGATAAGCACTTTATGTTTTGGAGTACCCCTATGAATATACACAGAGTGGACTTTGGGTCTATTTTGTGAGTGGTATAAGGACATAACCAAGGGTAACAAAGACACCCGAAGCTACGAAGTTTGTCATAATTGGGAAAGATCCTAAAAAGATTAAGGTAAGGTGATGATTGGGATAGGGTGAGGGTGGGAAGGCAATTTATGAAATATACAAAAGTGGTAAAATCATAGGACCAAAATTCAAGAGGGGGTTGAGCATGGGAAAGGAGAGATAGACATGTTTCAACAATATGACGGTGTCTTCGTTCTGCATAGCCATTGTGTTCAGGTGTGTGAGGAGGTGACGTGAGATGGGAAACACCATCGATAATGAGGAAATTGGTTAAGGCTTTATATTCCCCCCCCCCATTGTCTGAGTATAATATTTTGATGGTTTCCCAAAGAATTTTTCGACCAAGGCTTTGAAACGAATGAACACAAGTTTAGTGTCATATTTGTGCTTAAGTGGATAAAACCACATGTATTTTGTGTAATGGTCAACAAATAACATAATACTTATAACCATCGACGGAATGTAGAGGAGATGTCCACAAATCTGTGTATATAATATCGAAAGGAGCATGAGATTCTAAAGTTGAAACACTAAACGGAAGCTTGTGACTTTTATTACAAAGACAATAATTGCAATGAAAACAAAATCACTAGAAACATTGAGTTTAAAACGCGAGACAATATATTTAAAGGTAGACAAAGAGGGATGACGAAGACGATGATGCCATTCAATAGCCGAGGCGTTGACACCAGAGAAAACTGTAATAGGAGTTGAAGAAGCCCATTCGTAGACCCCATGATTAGTCGGACCTTGGAATAGATGTGCCCTCGTGAGACGATCCTTCACGACAAAAGAGTCACAAGAGAATTCAAGAGTGAGATTATTTTCAGAACACAATTGAGAGATAGAAATAATATTTCGTGACATGGTGGGTGCACATAAGACATTAGATAAAGTGAGGAATTTATGAGAGAAGTAGGAAGTAAATAAGAACCAATATATGTAATGGGAACACCTGTGCCGTCACCGATAAAAATTTCTTCAGTGCCATCATAAGGATGATGAAGAGAGAGGTTGGTGAGATCATTGGTAACATGATGTGATGCCCTGGTATCTAGTAGACATGGAGCGGAGTGGGAGGGAGAGGTAGTTGTAGCATGGACCTTTGGTTAAGTATTCTGGTAATTGGGACGGGGTGGTGGGCGGATGGTAGGATGTTTCTCTTAAAAAGCTGGACAGTAGTGGAGGGAGTGACCAATGGTGTGACACCATTGGCACTTGCCTTGATATCCACTGGAAGTTTGTTGGGTGGAAGGTTTGGAGTAGGTTATAGATGAACGAGATTTTGAGTTGGAGCGGAAGGAAGGAAGATGGTGTAATAGGATTTTGGTTATGGGCGGCTGAATTGTTTTGGGTGGATGTGGGGTGAGTTGTGGCGGGCAAGGAGGTAAGAATGGGTTGGGATTTATTGATGAGTTCACGATTAATAAGTTTCTCGTGAAGTTCATCGAAGGATATGGGTGTGTCGCGAGCATGAACCACATCAACGACTCCTTGAAAAGAGGAATCAAGAGAATCAAGAATTTTATCGGTGATGTCCTCGAGGTCAATAGGATTCCCAAGGAGTGCCAATTGATTTATGCACACCTTGATGGAGTGCATGTATTCAGTGATGGATTTAGAGCCTTTGGTTAGAGCTTTGAAGGTGGTTTTAATTTGCTTGAAATGTCCACGGGAGGGGCAACATAGGTATGAGATAAAGTTTCCCAAACCTCTTGAGATGTGCGAGATCTTGAGACAAGAGGCACGAGGGTAGGCTCCAAGGTTTCAATCAGTGCACCGAAGATTAGTTTGTCCTGTCAATACCACGTGGAGAAATTTGGATTGGATTTGGTTCAGATGTTGACTCTTTGGTGATAGTGGCGGGGGGTTTAGGGTGGGAACCATCGAGAAATTTAAAGAGATCGTACCCAACAAGAGTGGCTTCGACCTGGAGTTTCCATGAGAAAAAATTCGTGGAGGAGAGTTTATTGAGGATGTTGGTGAGAGACTGTGAGGGACAACAACGAGGGGGGATTAAGGGTCAGCATAATTTGGGATGGCATGAGGAGAGGCCATAGTTTGGGATTAAAGATCAGGTGTGCTCTGATACCATATAGGAAGTTTACCAAGCTTGCTTTTCATTAAGCAAAGAATACAATATATATTACAAAGGATGGACAAAACCAAGACCTGTTAGACTTAGCATATGTGCTGGAGATATAATAAAATACTAGGACTATGAACAAGAAGACAATAATAAACAGACTTGTAAAGGCATTAGGAGAAGAGGTTGAGCCACATTAGAACACTGCAGCATGCATGGCGTGGGCACATGTAGGAGGTTTCAAAGGAGTAAATAATCTGTTAACAATGCAACCAGTTGATAATTACATAGTCTAACATGCAACTATAGCATTACCAGGGTTCAAAAACATAAAAAAGGATCTAGTAATTGGTGCATGTTTGTCCAGGAAGACTTTTTTTTTTTTTAACTTTCATTGGTTAAAAGGCTAAAACAACAATTCAATCAAAACCCTTACTATATAGATCAGATAGAACAAACTAGAAGGAAAATTTTTAAAGTAAAACCAAATCACAAATCAATCAAAACCCTTTCTAAAAAAAATTATTTATCAAATCATGAAAATAACTAAATCCTAATGAACATTAAAACCATAAAATTGGTAGAAAACAACTGAAACCTAGTTTAAATAAACCCCAATGATCATCAACGTAATCGAAAGCATAGAACATAGATATGGTAGAATTAACAGTTGGAAATCTGCATACCACCACCTCTGTCTCACGGATGAAGAGCAAGCGGAGATATGGCCCTTATTGTCATCTGTTAAAAAAAGGGAGAATAGTTTTATGAAAGCCATGTTTGCATACTCGGCAATTTTTTCCACATAGGATTGGCTAGTAGCGGAAGTCTGATTCTTGATTCTTGCCTCTGATGATTCTTTTGAAAACTATTAAATATCGTCCACAAACCCAAAGGCTTTGGAGAAGAAATAAAGAAATCAAAGAAGGAAGAGAGAAATTAAATGTACCTTTAGAGAGGAAAGAAGAGAGCGTCTTTGGGGAGTTTGTAGGTGGGAGCGAGCCGCCGCCCGCCGTTGGAAAATGACTTACGGAGGAAAAAAGTCATTTTCCATTTACCTTAAAATGTTTTCCATTGACCATCTCACTGGGAAATGTAAAAAACGTTTTCCATGATACAAAGCGTAACCATATTAGTGTTTGGTAATATTTCTATTTCTTTTTTTTATTTTACATGTTTTTGTTTCATTTTGTTTCTATTTTTTTATTATTTTGGACAAAAAACAAAAACACGTTTGATAATCGTTTCTATTTCTATTATGAAAAAGAACCAAAAGCAAATCATTTTTGACAAACATTTTTATTTTCTTTCACAAAGTTATATTCTTTTTCAAAATTATTAACATATTACAACTTCGATAATAGTATATTATATCAAATTCAAACAGGTAGAATAATAATTCACATGATTTCATCTACTATTAAAAAAATTGTGGATAAGTAGCTTCTCATCCGTTGGGTTGGAACGATTGATGAGTCGAAACTCATTAGAACCCGAATATCAAACTGATTGAAATGGGACGGCTCCTCTTATCCAAAATTTCTCCCAAAATTTCATATTTTTATAGAATAAAAGCTATCGAGTCAAAATGGGTAATGGACTCGATCCGCTTTAACCTGATTCGTTAATATTTTTGGGTCAAAACATGTTACACATGTAACCCAAAAATATTAACAGGTTCAATTGGGGCGGGTTATTTGAAGGTCAGGTTGGGTGGGTTAACGATTTCAGAGTTTTAATTGTCAGACCTAATATACACGTACGTACGTACGTACGTACACACACACACACACACATATATATATATATATATCAAAGTTCGAAGGCTCGACCTCATTTAAGTTGACTGACTTGACTCTTCCAAGTTTCGAAAAATAATCATTTCTCTTAAAAAAGAAACGGTTTTTTTTTTCATTTCTAAATTTCGGCTCCGTTTGTTTCACGGAAAATGACTTCCGGAAAACGTTTTCCTTATTTTCCGGTGTTTGGTAACCTTAAGAAATTACAGTCAACGGAAAATGAAGGCTTCTTTTTCGGAAAATGACTTACAGATTCATTTTCCGTAAGTCATTTTCCAAATATTCGGACACCCTCCGCCCCCTTTCACAATTGCACATATTTACTTACACACACAATATTTCACTCAACAAATAAATTGTTTAGAAATATAAATAAAGTTTGTGCATACTATTTATAAATTATAATTTTAATAAATGCTTACTACATTCTAAAATTAGTGTCACCTATATTATTTAGGGACATCCTAACCATTGTCAATTTTCTATTTTAAAACGTTTTTTCATATCAATTATCAAAAAATTTATTTGTAGTTGTAAGATTGAAAAAAGATAGACATTGATTTGACACCACTAATGATAAGTTGAGGGTTACTAAAGAAAAATTACTTAAAGTTCAACACTATTTTATATTCAATATGTGCATTAATATTAGAATATTTTTTTGTATTTATTCATATATAGTTTTCCGTAACATTTTCTAGGGACATCCTAAACATTCTCTATTTTCGATTTTAAAATGTTTTTCATATCAATTATCAAATAAATTATTTGTAATTGTGAGATTAAAAAAAGATGAACATTATTAAAAAAAGATGGTCCTTATTGATTTTCTAGAAACATCCTAAACATTGTTTATTTTCTATTTTTATTTTTGTATTTATTCATATATTGTTTTCCGTGTGTTTACCAAACACCCGTAAATGTTTTCTGACATATTTTCAAAAAAATTATCAAACACCTGAAAATGAAATCTTTTGATTTTCCGGAAATCATTTTCTGGAAATGATTTTCCGTGAAACAAACGGAGCCTTAGTGTATATATATACTAGTACTCTTGCCAGCGCCAGTTTGGGAATTTATCAATAAATAGAGCAGATATTATGGAAATGAACTACTAAAAATATTATTTTCTTAAAAAATTGACTTTCAAACGGGGCTTCTTTGCCCGGAATGGAGATTAATTAATAATTTGTATACAAAATTGCGGACGGGAAAAAACGGTCGGGCAAAAATTAAATTGATTAAGTTAATTAAGATAACAGTTAAAAAGAAAAAAAACAATATTTCAAATTACAAAACTGACGTTTTTTTTTAATTTTTTAAATTTGTATATGATATTACAGGTCGAAAAATACGATTCCCTTCTCTACACTCTAGACTCTAGTGACTCGTTTCCCAGTTCTCTTTCGTTAGCTTTTACCTTTCTTTACCTTGAATAGTGCTCCATTTGTTTTTTTTATAGTATTATTATTTTATTTTTTTAATCACTAAAACTTCCGGACGCACACCCGTCAAGCTTCCTCTCTATCTTTACCCCCTCACTCCAAATGGTCTCACTAAACTCAAGAAAAGTAAGACTCTTTTGAAGGCAGAGCTCATCCATTAGGACTTGTTTGACGTTATTATCTCGTAATTTTGTTGTATAGAAGAAGAGGAAGAATGAGCAGGAATTGGGCAATCTTTGTTTTCATTTTTTTGCTTTTATTAGGGTGGTTTCTCATTAGCTTCTGCCACTCCACCACCTGCTTTAGTTGGTGGTTTCTCATCAGCTTCTGCCACTCCACCACCTGCAAGTAAGCAAACCCTTTACACATTTCTCTATTTCACACACTACTACAAAATTTTAAAATGAATTAGTCCAATATGTAATTACATGTTATAATGCAGAAATTGTGTCAAATGTACCTCTGCTCTTTTCAAGTGGCTCTGGTCACTCAAGTCCACCCCTAGAACCAGTAAGGCTCTTTTCCCAACAACTCTCACATTTTCACAATCTTCATTTGTTTGCGCCATGAAATTAATGATGGGTTTTTGTTCTTTTCGATTTTTTCAACCATTGCTAGTCGTTCAATGATGAAATTTGAAGGTGGATAATTACTGTAAGAGGACCAATCAATTTCATCGCCATCTTCTCCAACCGCTCCCAGCACTCATCCTCCATCCTGTTCCTCCGTTCACCAAAATGGCAGGGACCTATCTTCTCTCCCATCCCCAACTTTTCTCTCACCTGCTCTGCCCAAGCATACTAGCGGTCATCGTCTTCGGCGAATCCCCGCCTCCCTCTCTAAATCCGGCCTTTTTCCTCCGGCACCAGCCAAACATCTCCATCCCGTCTTCATCCCCGATTTCCCCCAAACCTGAGTCCACCTACTCCATCTCTCTCTCACGCATTGAACCCAGCAGCAAACCCATGAAAGCCGCCATCTTCTCCGTCACCCCAAGATTCATGAAGAAACCAGTGTTTGTCAATTATTTGCAGTGCAAAAATAATTGCAAAATGACCCAGAATACATACTGCCTCAGGTTTTGGACAATCAAGAGGTCGCTGGTGGGGAATTGGCAAATTGGCCCAAGAGATTGGATACTGTCCCACCTAGGATTAGTAGCAGAAACATTGAAGACGAGGTTGAGAGTGAGACGGGGAAGGAAGAAAGACGATTGAGATTAGAATAAAAAACGTGAATAGGAAGTGGTTGAGATAAAAACGTGGGAAAACCGTCATTGGCACATGCGAGAGCTGGCCTACGGTAGAGCTAGGGTTTCACAAAGTGTGAGGTCTTAGGTTCGATCCTTTCCACACCCCCTTAGAAAAAAAAAGTAATCATCTATCTATAACTATTACTAAAACAGATACCGTTGTTGTCACATGTTAGTTTATGTAAAATGTATGTCACATGTCAATTTTTCTATAAAATAAGACAATTTTTTTTTCAAATATAGTTTAATTTAAAACCAAATTTTATCATATTTAATTTATATAAATCTAGCTAGACAAAAACTCTTCAATTTCACATATTTTCATCTTCTTATATTATTTTATTTATACAAGTTATTTACGGGATAACTTTATGTTAATTGTTTCTTCTATTAATTATTAATTGAGTAAAATTTTCATCGATTGGCGGTGTAAAATCTTTTTTACACAAGCTTGGATCATGGTCATGTCAATCACAATTTTGTCTTGATTTATTAAGATTTTGATTGCACACGTGTAGTGTTCAAATGTCGTTTGTGTAAAAAAGATTATACAACGCAAATTGATGAAAATTTAATATTAATTACTACTAACATAAGTCAATGCTGCTACATGATGACTCTATTTAAAATGATCAATTTCACCAAAAAAATTACTAATTAAGTTACATATATATTAATTATTAAGTTCTTTTTTCTACAAAAACTCATACGCAAATCTTTCAAATACCCACTTGAATAATCAATTTCAATCTATTCTATTAACTATTACTAAAATAGAACTTTTGTTGTCACGTGTCAACTTTCTGTAAAATAAGATTTTTCTTTTGTCAAATATACTTTAATTTAAAACTAGACTTTATTTTATTTTATTTATAAAAGTTTAATTTGATTGAAACTCTTCGATTCTCATCAATTTTCATTTCCCTACTATTTTATTTATACAAGTTATTTACAGGACAAGTTTATGGACTTTTTTTTCTATTAATATATATCTATTAACTATTAATTGATAAAGTTTCATCTACCGTCTGTGTAGAAATTTTTTTACACAATCGATCCTTAGATCATATGACGCGTGTCAATCAGAACATTTGTCTTGATTTATTTAGATTTTGGTTGCACACGTGTCATGCTCAAAAAGTCGTTTGTGTAAAAAAGATTCTACACTACTGATGGATGAAAGTTTAATTCTTATTCATTACTACTAACACAGATACTACTGTTGCCACATGACGAATTTTTTGTTAAAATGATTAATTTCACCAGAAAAATACTAATTAATCTATATCCATTCATTATTAATTACATTATTTATGAAGTTTTGTTTTTTTCTACAGAAAACTACTATGCAAATATTTAAGTTACTCATTCAATGATCAATTTCAAAATTTGCATTATTTTAGTTTTATTCAAAGTATTCTAATTTAAAATTTTAATTACTTATAAAAAGTTTAGAAAGTCATCTTATTATAAATAGCTTTTACAAACAAAAATATTATTCGAGATGTGCATCGCACGGTGAAAGAACGATAGTAGCTAGGATTCTCCAAACTGCCTAATGTAGTTTCCAATGTAGCTTGTGAAAAGGCTATGATGGAAGTCACAATAGACAGAAAAATATCAAAAACAGCGGAAGACTTAATACTAAAGCATGAAAATAATCACAAAAGTTTACCAAACAATCTACAAGTCTATACTTGTAGATCTAGCCTCATGGACAAAAAGATTTCACTAAAAACGATGAATTGTTTTACAAAAACTATGTAAAATCACACAAAAAATATTCTCACAAGATAATGAATCTTGGAGAACAAAACCCCACATAAACAAGTTAAACAAAACGTGGGAAGAAACAAAAATGCCTCCTTTAAACAAAGCGGGGAAGACAAAACAGCTGCATTTTCAATGTGATCGCCAATGTAGCCGCATTGACAGAACATCTTGGCCGACGCACTTCGGCACTTCAAAACTGCTTCAGGACGTCCTCGGATCTGCTCACAGCCTCTACGGTTTTTGTTCTCTTCCTGGAGCTCTACAAGAAGGCCGAATCCCAGCTCCTGGATATATAGTTATGCGTCTCCTACACACACCCAAAAACAGTCCGTCTACTACAAGGAAAAGGATTAGAACTTAAGGAAAAAATCAACAACTTACCAAACTAATGGGATTTTGTTACCAAATATGAAAGTGGTCAACAATCATGGTTTGACAAGGATTTATGCTAAGATTTTGTTACCAAAGATGAGATATACCAAAATCTAATCAAGGATTTTGTTACCAAAAATGATTCCTAGACTTTAGGATCAAGAAAACCAAAAATCTAATTAAAGATTTAGTTTCCAAAAATGTCACACTTGTCAAATATGAATTTTACCAAGAAAGGAGAAACAAAAATAAAATAGGTCATGCCTATTTTACCCTTACAATCTCCCCCTTTGTTGAGCCTTTCTGGTCAAATCAGAAGACAAGTGTTTATTCAACACCAATCAAATCATCTAACCTGCATTGGTTAGAAAATCTCATCTCCCCCTGAATTTGTGCAAGGAGCACAAATCAGAAATCATTACCATCACAAGAAACACTTGATCTCTCTCCCCCTATTTGACCGGAAAAGGAAGAGGGATAAACAATCTTTTTGTAACTCTCAAAAAGCAAAGATTTTGAAAAACATAATGAAGTGTTCACCAAGACTTGATCACACCATTAGCAATAACTGAGCATATCATATCCAGATTCAAAACCTCTTAGTTCCACACAAAAATTAGACATCCACTAAATATTTTCAACATGGAGATTTTTGGAAATTGATTTGCACAGTTTATATTAGGACAAAATTTCACCAAGCTGATATCCTTACCAACAATGCATGTCCTAAAATTTATGCCTAAAAACATGATAACAAAAAGCTAGGCAAAAAAAATGCAATCGCCAAAATTGTGATTTTATTTTCAATTTTGCATTTATTTTTGTTTTCTCAACCAAATTTCTCTCCCAAGATCATAAATTTTTCATAACAAAAATCCATAGGTACTTTATTTCCCTAGGAATATAGCTCTACTTTATTTCAAGCTATAAAAAACATGCCACTTGGAACCTTTCACACTATTTACCAAGGGAAGCCACGTAACTTTTTGATCAACCCATGAAATCCGAGGATTCATAGTCCCAAAAGAAAGGTGCCACAACCTTGTTCATAGGTAGCTCTTTTCCGTTAGGTAGCTTTCACACCTTTTCAATTCAAGGGAGTCAATTTTCTCAAGATCAACCCATGAGAACCTAAGTTCCATAGTACTTTGATAAATTGCAGCATCCCAGAAATTTCAAAAGGTAGCTCTTTCCTTTGTGGATTTCAAACATACTCAAGAACTGGGAGAGAGAGAGAATCATAACAAAAAAAATCACAATTGATTTTGAATGAAATTCCCAATCAACCAAGAGGCACAAACATGTGAAACAATGATCTAGAGTGCCCTCTAAAGACAAAATGCAAGCATGCCTAAATTTTATTTTATTTTATAATTTTTTTATAACTAAGTGTAAAATCATATGACACACAAAAACACAAAAGATTTCCAAAGATTGAAAAATCTCTCAAAAACAAGACACTTGGCAAATATATCAGCAAGATGATTTTCAATCCCAACATGTACAATGCAAACAATTTCCATATTTAATCAAGTCTCTAATAAAGTGGTGTCTTAAATTAATGTGTTTTGTTCGAGAATGATGAACTGGATTTTTGTGCTAAGCAAAATGCATAGGTGTTATCAAAAAACAAGGTTAACACATCAATGTGAAGTCCATAACCTTTGATCATTTGGAGCATCCATAAAAGATTTAAGGCTTCTCACAAAAATATTTTGATAAGCATGCTAATTTGTGAGATTCAACCTTACTTCTTCTCCTTGTGTATATGTCATCATGAATATTACCTATCACTTGAGAGATTGGATGGTTTTTCTGTATGCGGCTGGGAATGTCATGGCTGCAATCATTCAAATTGGAATGTTCGAGGACTGTTTCGAATGTTCAGACTGCTTCGACCGCAAGTTTCGTCCAATGTCGCCGATGTAGCTGCATTCGAATCACATTGGGTGACACATTGTGAATCACATTGGCCGAACTTTCGAATATGCGTGTTCTGCTCGATCATGTGCAGATTTACTGGTTTCAGATGCTGGTTCTGAAGATTTTGGAGAAGATTCATCATGGTATTCATCAATGGTTTCATAAAACCACCTAGCACCAGGACATATATCAAAGGGTTCACAGTATTTGGACTTGCCTTTGTCATTACTACCCTTAGGCTCCGTTTGTTTCACGGAAAATGACTTCCGGAAAACGTTTTCCTCATTTTCCGGTGTTTGGTAACCTTAGGAAAATGCAGTCAACGTAAAAGGTTTTCCGAGTCAACGGAAAATGTAGGCTTTTTAGGAAAATGACTTACGGATTCATTTTCCGTAAGTCATTTTCCAAATGTTCGGGGATCCTTCGTCCCCTTTCACAATTGCACATATTTACTTACACACACAATATTTCACTCAACAAATAAATTGTTTAGAAATATAAATAAAGTTTGTGCATACTATTTATAAATTATAATTTTAATAAATGCTTACTACGTTCTAAAATTAGTGTCACCTACATTATTTAGGGACATCCTAACCATTGTCAATTTTCTATTTTAAAACATTTTTTTTCATATCAATTATCAAAAAAAATAATTGTAATTGTAAGATTGAAAAAATATAGACATTGATTTGACACCACTAATGATAAATTGAGGGTTAATAAAGAAAAATTACTTAAAGTTCAACATTATTTTTATATTCAATATGTGCATTAATATTAGAATTTATATATTTTTGTATTTATTAATATATAGTTTTCTGTAACATTTTCTAGGGACATCCTAAACATTGTCTATTTTCTATTTTAAAACATTTTTTTCATATCAATTATCAAAAAAATTATTTGTAATTGTGAGATTAAAAAAAGATGGATCTTATTAAAAAAAGATGGTCCTTATTGATTTCTATGGACATCTTAAACATTATTTATTTTCTATTTTATTTTTGTATTTATTTATATATTGTTTTCTGTAACATTTTCCGTGTGTTTTCCAAACACCCGTAAATGTTTTTTGACATATTTTCAAAAGATTTACCAAACACATGAAAATGAAATCTTTTGATTTTCCGGAAATCATTTTTTGGAAATGATTTTCCGTGAAACAAACGGAGCCGTATATTCAAAAATTATCCAAAGTATGCTGCCATTTTATGGTCATTATTGCGTTTGTAAAGTAGCTAGTATACATGGAGAGTTGATAATTCGTGTGAAAATTTATATACAAATGATATTGTAAAAAATGATTTCCAACACATTTTCACAAAGTTTACCAAACACCGGAAAATGTTTTCCACAACATTTTCATAAGACTTACCAAACAGCGGAAAATATAATGATTTCATTTTCCGGAAATCATTTTCCGGAAAACGTTTTCCGGAAAATGTTTTCCCTGAAACAAACGGAGCCTTAGGAACCCACATCTGTTTAAAAACTTTAGTTTGATTTTTCTGAGGATGAGATTTCTGATGCGACTTCGAATGAGACTTCCATGTATTCGCCAATGTTCTTTGCATTGGTCGTCGCAATGGTCAAGCTTTCATACGATTCTTCATCTGAGTTTTTGCCAAGAAAGCCTGCCTAACATATATAGCCTTTTTCAGAAAACAAAAAGGTTGTATATGTCCAGGCTTATGGCAAAAATGGCACACAAAATTTTTCTTTCTTGATTTCGGTTTTTCAAAGAAATTTGGATTTTGAAAATTTTGCATGGGATGTTTTGGTTCAGTAGACATACCTTCACCTTCTTTCACAAACGTCTTGGGCATAAAACCAATTCCTGACTTACCTGAATTTTCAGAATTCAACATCCCATCCATTTTTTGTTGGCTTGAGTTCCATTTAGCCATGGTTTCATTGGCTTGGATGAGCTTTTCTTTCAGATCTTCATTCTCCGCATCCTTTTTGGTCAACAGACTCTCCAACCTTGTAATACACTCCTTTTGTTCTTCATTAGCCTTCTTTAGCAAGTCATTTGCCTTTTTAAGTAACTTAACTTGACAAACTCTTTTTTCCCAATCATTGTACAACTCCTTATATGCATCCATCAGATCTGATTCTGATTCTGCACCATCTTCAGAGATAGAAGAGTTAAAGCAACGAAAGTCATTGTACAAACCCTTCTTTTTCAAAGTATTAGGACAAACAAAATTCTCATATTGAGAATCCATCATGGCTACAACCAGAATCTACTCTTAGTGACGTCAAGAGGAGGCTCTGATACAAATTGAAAGAACGAGAGTAGCTAGGATTCTCCAAACTGCCTAATGTAGTTTCCAATGTAGCTTGTGAAAAGGCTATAATGGAAGTCACAATAGACAAAAAAATATCAAAAACAACGGAAGACTTAATACTAAAGCACGAAAATAATCACAAAAGTTTACCAAACAATCTACAAGTCTATACTTGTAGATCTAGCCTCATGACCAAAAAGATTTCACTAAAAACGATGAATTGTTTTACAAAAACTATGTGAAATCACACAAAAAATATTCTCACAAGATAATGAATCTTGGAGAACAAAAACCCCACATAAACAAGTTAAACAAAACATGGGAAGAAGCAAAAACATCATCCTTTAAACAAAACAGGAAGCACAAAACAGTTTCAGAATTTTCAATGTGACTGCCAATGTAGCTGCATTGACAGAACATGCCGACCGGCACTTCAAAAGCGCCGGGGCGTCCTCGGATCGCTCCACGCCTCTACGGTTTTGTTCTCTTCACGGAGCTCTACAAGAAGGCCGAATCTCAGCCTCACGGATATATAGTTATGCGTCCTACACACACCCAAAACAAATGCGTCTACTACAAGGAAAAGGATTAGAACTTAAGGAAAAAATCAACAACTTACTAAACTAATGAGATTTTGTTACCAAATATGAAAGTGGTCAACAATCATGGTTTGACAAGGATTTATGCTAAGATTTTGTTACCAAAGATGAGATATACCAAAATCTAATCAAGGATTTTGTTACAAAAAATGATTCCTAGACTTTAGGATCAAGAAAACCAAAAATATAATTAAAGATTTAGTTTCCAAAAATGTCACACTTGTCAAATATGAATTTTACCAAGAAAGGAGAAACAAAAATAAAATAGGTCATGCCTATTTTACCCTTACACACGGGTATAAACTAGTTAGTAATAAAATGATTTATACCTTAATTTTTGAAAGTGGATTTTTTAAGTAAAACATCATAAAATAGAATAGTAGACTATTTGTCCGGAATAAAGGGAATATATGAAAACTTATTCTAGAATATCGCAGGCATAACCTAGCCAAAATTAGTCGATATAGCTTGTTTACAAATTTGTGCAATGCTCACGAGCTAAATTTTATTTTATTTGCAATTTGAAATTTTCAATTATCTAGGCATTCCCATACGTGTCGTACAAAAGAAAAATAACGTTAGTGGCTTAAGAGTTACTCTAAGTAATAGTCTGTTGGCTCCCATTTCCCAAGAATATATATAGAGATTTGATTCTTATAGCTCGCATTTGGGAGATAATACGGTAAGAATTGATTAAGTTGAGCAGGTGCGAGTAAGCCAAACCAAACAAAAATGAATGGACTTATATAAATAGAAGTAAGAAAATTCAAATAGTCGGATAGTTGAGTCATTTGGGAATCAGATGTCATCCTTTCGTCACAAATGTAGGGGATAAACTATATAAAAAATGAGTGAGAGACATTTTAACTAAATAAAATAGTTTTACCAAATGTATGAAGACATATGATTGAGCTTCAATCTTATACACATTTTATGGGATCCTTGTGATTTTCAAGATGACATTATGAGGCACTTTACAAGGCTACATTTTCAAAGATTAAAAGATCAGTTTGGATTGATGATCTTTAAATGCTTCTCCTCCCTATTTCTCTCCACGCAAAACCCCTCATCTTCACTTCTTCAAGGATGGATTACGATTTGTAAGCATTATATTGTCTAAAGAGAGGGGCGTTTAGGTCATCTTCTTAGGTGTGCTTATTTTGTCTTTGTTTCTTAAACATAAAATTAAGGAGAGAGGCTTTATTGTTGTTGTTTGTTGGTTGATTGTGTGTAGGATTGATGTAGGACTTATGCCTTGATTTGTTAGGATTGAAAGGTTGTCAAACTTGGTTAGGGAACTTGCTCAGTGTTGATCACAACTAACTTAATCTTGTAGAGTAGGCCTGACAATTGTAATTCATTACGTATTAACCCACCCAACTCAATCCAACCCACTAATATTTTTGGATTGAAACGGGTAATCCGTTTCGACCCAATAATATTAACGGGTTTGGTTGGATTGGGTTAAAGCAGGTCGGACACGTTACCCATTTGACCCGTGATTTTTTATGCTATAAATTGATGTTTTTTGGGGGAAAATTTTGGGTTGAGACGGGTTGACCCTCTTTAACATGTTACCCATTTCAACTCGACTCATTTCCGACTCAACCCATTTCAACTCGTTTGACATTTGAGTTCTAACGGGTTTCGACATGTTTCAACCAATTACCCATTCCAACCCAACTCAAACCCAACCTAACTCATTCAAACGTAACTCATAACCGAGGGGTTCATTTATAACTCACATACTTACGAATCAATCTGGATCGTCGATTGTGTTTAGCACAATTCGATCAGGGCCACCAGTTAGACCCTTACCTGTATTTTAATATAGATAATGGGAGGCACATTTTACACAACGCCACAATTTTTGGAGCAAGGCCAAGTGCTTTTCAAATATTTAATTTTGAAAAAATGTTGCCCGATACCTTTTCACGAATATTTAATCGCTCTGCTTCCCTGTATTTTTTTAACCGATAAAGTTCATTTTCGAAAAATTGTTCATAAAATGCCTAGATCGGCTCCTATTACAGCTTCGACCAACATTTGTTACGGCAACGAAACGGGGATCGACCTGCCAGGCCAGGTCAATCATCGGGGTTAAGGGGGCAGTGCCCCTTAGTGAGGGTTCGATCGGCGTTGCCCTTGAAGTGTAAATGATTTTTGCAATTCTTTAAGTACGATACTAGAATGGACCTGAGCTGGGTTTGATGATTTTTTAGTAGAGACAAAGGTGGAGAAGGAGGAAGAAAAAGGCTTATGACGGAGGAGGAAGAAGAAGGCGAGAGGACATGAATGTCTGGTTCATTATAATTGTGCAGCACGATGCACTAATTGAGTGTTTAACTTGGTACAATGTGATGTATAAATTGGATTATGTAATTTAAATCGATATAGCGCAATGCACTGAGTGAGTGATTCGTAGCATGCCTTCGATTAGAGCTGTCAAAACGGGCCTGTGGGGCGGGTTTACCTGCGGGCCTCTAAAGCCCGCTATAAAATGAGTCGGGGCGGGAAAGCTTGCAAACACGAAGATCCCTAAAAGTCTTGGCCCAGCCCACCCCACGTAGGGCCACGGGCAAAAAGGGCAAGCCCGCAAAATTCTGCCTGCACGAAATTGTTAAAGTTTTAAATTTTAATACATGTAATAGAATTATACCAAAATCACCAGATATAGCAAAAGGACTTCATAATCATAAACCAACACTACAATAGAAATAAACAATCAAAGTATTGTCAACAAAATGGCAAAATTAATTGATTAAAGTTGATACTGGCACACATTAAAACATTATAGAAGTTTCCAAGTCAGGAAATACATAACTTCTAGTGTTTGACGGCATTAAGGGCCTTGAGGTTGAGGTTGTGACGGTACGGTGGAGGTGGCAGATAGGATCTGGAAGCAGAATGAGACTTGGGAGACAGGGAGCGCGAGACCGAAAGTCTTAGTCTCTCAAACCAGAATACCAGATCGAGAGAGAAAAAGACATGAGATGAGAGTTGACTGTTGAGAGTTTGAGACTTACAACTCAAAAGGCAACGACTAAAGCGAGAGAGGTCGACGCTGGACCGGGGAGCTGGAGGCCAGGAGGCGGCATCGTGCGTGAGAAAGAGAGTCGCCGTGCGTAAGAGAGAAATTCGTTGTTCCGTGCGTGAAAGAGACTAGAGAGAGCGTGTGTGTTTTGATTTTTTATGAGATAAAGAGAGTGAGAGAATTGAACTACTTACCTTTACTTAAGTCTAAGTTAGAATGAAGTGGGCTTGGCAGTTGCAGTTGGGCCGCTTATAAATGTGCATAGTTTTAATTTTAAAGACCTTAAGTAGTTAAGTCCATAAAGTGCGGGTTGCCCGCCCCTCGTCCCACAAAAGCCTGCAGCTCGTGCGGGCAAAACCCGAAAAGCCCGTATCCAAATGGTCATCTAATACACCAGCCCAACCCGCCCCTAATAGGTGGCGAGGTGGGCATGCCCGCGGACTTTTACCCTATTTGACAACCCTACCTTCGGTTTATTAAGGGTATCACAGTCTTTTTTGCCCCAACAAGTGACTTTTTCCGATAAAAAAAACATGATGCATTGCAGTGGTTGCACATTTGAAAAATGGACCGACCCGAATTTACCCCTTTAATTTTTACCAAGTTATCAAACTTTATCCATGCCTTTTGTTTAAGTTGACTCGCATGAGCAATAGAACTGTCAATGGACCGGGCCGAACGAGGCCTGCACCAAGCCCATCTGGCTAAATGTTAAAATTGGACCGGGCATGATCGTCCCAAAATTTACACGGGCGCCCAAGCCCACATAAAACACTTGGTCAACCGGGCTATCCCATGGGTCTACCCATTAAACGGGCCAATTTTTCATTTTCACCTATTTTTGGCCCATGTCAAAGCTCACCGGGGCAATCATTAAAGGTGGGCCGACACAAAATTTCATTGAGGCTATAAAACCTAAAGCCCAATCCAACATAATATAGGGTGGACTGGGTCGGACATGTTTTTGACAGCTCTAATGAGCATTTTACTAATATGTATAAACTATTAGGTTTAATATATGATTGTAAATATCAGAACCTTAACAAACTGAATGTACCTTTATCCAAGTTTTTTTTTTATTTAGGTATAGTATAAACGGTCAAAATAGATCAATCAAAAAAATTGCTAGATCTAAACCAAATTTAAATCTTTTATCCAACCGCATGTTACATTTTATGTTATTGTAATTTTACTCAGATTTTTTTATATAAAGACACGTGTAAGGATAAATTTCAATTAGATAAGGGGGTGGGACATGTGGGAGATTGAAGATTTAAACCCTCTAATTCCACTTAGTTATAGAATAAACGGGTAAAACATGTTAATCAAAACGTTTCGTTAAACTCTGAATCCACATACATAGATCGAGTATCAAATCGAATGAGTAAAAGTATTCTATCCATTTGACGGTCCATAATGGCATAGTCTCATAGACGAAGTGGAGATATTTCGTTGCAATAATATTACTGGCGAAGGACTATCCAGAGTTTGAGGCAGGTGAGAGGGGGCAGAAGGTAAATTCGCAAAATGAAAAATGCAATCTGTATCGGTTTAACGGAAAATGCATATGATAAAGAGAGAACGAAACAAAACGCTCAAACGAGAGAGAAACAAGACTTGACAGATTAGGAGAGAGAAAGAGAAACCGAAGTCGGAGGAAGGTGAGGTCGCCGGAGAATCAAAATAGAGACGCTGTCAGAAGCCTCCAGATCTATATTTATTAGGGCTTCCAAAGTGGGAGCGGTGTGCGTGAAATAGAAAGCAACGACCGGATTATTGAAGTGTTAAAGGCGAAGAAAAGAGAATTGAATCCAAGGGAATTGATTGCACCTGCAGATTGAGGGACTAGTTGATCGGAGTCCCCAACAGGTATCACTGCCCTTCTGTTCATTTATCTTTTTTTCAATCGGGCTCTCTGTGTCAACTCGGTGATTGAACTGAGTTTATGATAATTTAGCAATTTAGCCGAGTTACCGCCCAATGAATCACTGTCCTAGTTTTAATTGGTGAAGAGTCTGTCTGGTCCATTTGGTTGTACAGTTTTCATTTTATTAACTTCAGCTAGTAATTGAACTTCTACGAAAGGAATTTTGAGAAATGGGGGAATTGCCAAGCATGTTGATGCAGTTGCTTGACGTTTACTTCGGACTGATCATATTCGATTTTGAACTTTCTCTTTGGAATGGTGTAATTTTAGACTGAATTTGCAAATTCGATTTGGATTGCGTGAAAAGGGCTAATGAGAGTAATCTAGGTTTTTTTTTGTGATTTGTCAAAAAAGACTCAATTTTGCTGCAAAAATTTGGTTCGATGGTTGGAGCAGGGTAAGAGGTCGACTCTACCTTTGGTTAAGAGTGGAAATGACAACAAAAGAAGAAAAGTCCCATTTTCAATTTGTTTTTCCCCGCATCGTCATACCCCAGCATTTTTTTTTGCATGGTTATTTCATAATGTATGTTTATATGTATTTTCCATTGTGCCCTGTATCAAGGCATTTGATAAGTTGTTGGGGATTGCCCAGAGAACATTTCTGTGAAGTACTTTTATGGTTAGACTTTGTTGACTAAAGCTGTGTTAAAGCAAGTCCTAAAATATCATGCGAAGGATGGATGGATCAGTCATATTTTGTTGTTTGCTACCATATTTTGTGCTTAAAATGATTTATTCTGAATTACAATCAAGTATTTTAAAATGTTTTTTGCATTTTACAGTTTACATGCATCAAGGTAAAATGGATAATACTGATGTTGCTGAAGATTTTCCTTCTAGTAAAAGCAGTTTTTAGGTTATTTATCAATTATCATCCCTGGTGAAAGTTCTCATTCATAACTTGAAATATCTTTCCTTTGGTCTAATGCAGTACGTAAACAAGGAAAGAGTGGAATCGAGCTGAATTGATGATTATTTTGTTTTTTGCTGTATTTTAGAGATAGGCTGATTGTAGTTACCCACTAGGCCTTATTGGGGGTTATAAAGAATTTTAAAAATACCCAGCCCATAGACCCAAGTAGGATTAGTACTGGAGTTTAATTATACTCCTAGTATTTAGTTTCTAGAAATATTAGGATTTTCTTTCATGCAGACATGCCCTCGGCCTAACGGCTTCAGGCGCAACTTGCGTTCAAAGACTCGATGGTTCACGGGATTCTGCAATTCACACCAAGTATCACATTTAGCTACGTTTCTTCATCGATGCGAGAGCCGAGATATCCGTTGCCGAGAGTCATTTGTGTTTTTCACTAAGAAGCGACTGCCCAACCGTGCGCACACCGTGAACGGGGCGATGGGAGGACGAGGTGCTCCTTGAGTTAAGTTTTCATTGGCGCAGATCGTACCGGGGTTCGTTTGGCGACAAAGGACGCACGCACGCTCCTTGCCACCAAGTGGTTGGGCGGGCACGCGCCGACAATAGATTAGCCTTAGTCCTCGTAGTCATAGGACGGGATCTCCGTTCCTTATCAGCGGCCCATAAAAAGAGCTATATTTTAACTTTTCAAAGTTAATTTGATTAGTTTTCAATGTTATTGACATATACGTATTTAAGTTTATGCTAACCATTATATAATACATGAAAAAAATTATGAAGCCTAAATTTTATAATTTGAAAATGGTGATAAAGTAATATCAAATCTTTATTAGGGAAGTGGTCAAATTAAAATTGGAAAGACAAAATAATTTCTTTTCTAGTGGGATGGTGGGAGTATTTATTACTGAGAAGGGAGGAAAAGAGAGGAGAAGCTCTTTTTTTGTTTCTACTTATCAGCAATATGGGCCACTCTTTGGTAAACATCAAATATTCACTTGTGTTTTGGTGCTTCTGCATGTCTCATACTTGCCTAAACTTTTACTGATATCCTGCTCAATCTGTCAAGGACACATGAAAAGTAAAAAGAATGATCACCCATCGATTGATGTGGATCACTAGTAAAACCGGTTCTAATGTTCATTTGTTCCTTGAATGATGGCTTCTCAGTCTGGATACAGGAGTTTGAAGATTCAAATCGAAAATGCGAGAATATGATAGAGATGTAAGCAATTCTGGAGCTCTATTCTTCTTTCTGCGGCTTTGCTTTTGTTTTCGTGACTTATAACTTAACTAAGTTGTGTTTCCTGCAGGAATACGAAGATTTGGATGAGTATGAAGTGGAAGGTGAAGAGCAAGAAGAGGAGGATGGCGAAGATGAAGAGGAAGAGGTCCGTCTACCAACAAAGGAGGAATTAGAATACCTGGAATTACGGCAACGGTTAAAGGAATCCATTAGAAAGCAGATGAAGAAGGAGTCTGGTTCTGTGCTCTCGAATTCTCGTGAGAAAAAGAGCAAAATGCCTAATGACACGTAAGTATTATTCTTTATGGTAATAATCGGAACACAAATTCTTGTAGTTTATTTTTTGGTGGGTTATTTGGAGGCATTTTACCCTTATTACCTCTTTTTGATAATGTTTTCCAGATTTAACTCTTACTTGATCTGTCGTGGTGTGTGAGTGCATGTTTAAGATAATGCAGTAATTCATTTCAGAGATGCATTAGTATCATCGCAGTTAACTACTTCTTTTCGTAGTCTTGTTCTTTTCGGAATGATTTGACCGAAGCAATATAGTGCAAATCCACAAGTAGGACTAACCGACTAAGTATATTGTTTGAACTCTCTTCATTGCTGATCAGAGCGATTCAAGTTGACCTTTTATCCTCCTATTATTAGAATGGAAAATGATAGTGGAGAATGCTGAGTTTTTAGCCTCATGTTTTGGTTGTAAGATTGCTCATCTTCCTTCTACTTATTTGGGTTTGCCTCTCAGTGCGCCGTTTAAGAACAAAACCACTTGGAATCCAGTTTTTTGAGAGATTTGAAAGACGTTTGGCAGGTTGGAAAAATGAGTTATTATCGAAAGCGGGGCGGCTTACCCTTGTCAAGTGCACTTTGTCAAGCCTCCCTACATACTTCTTGTCTCCTTTAGTGATGCCTTCTTCGGTTTGTGACAGACTTGAAAGGTTGGAAAGGGACTTTTTGTGGGAAGGCTCGGGTGAGGCCTGAAAGTATCATCTAGTAAAATGGGACAAGGTTTGTGCTAGTTGGAGAGGAGGAGGATGAGGGATCAAGAATTTGAAAAAATTTAATGCTGCCTTGCTTGGTAAGTGGTTATGGAGATACATGACTGACTCATGGCTTGTGGAGGAAAGTGGTAGGTTGAAAATATGGGAAAGGAGTTAAGAAATGAACTCCGAACAGTGTTTCAGCCCCATATGGGGTGGGGGTTTGGAAAGGGATTCGTAAAGGATGGGAAGCTTTTGCGAGACATACCTCCTTTGAAATAGGGAATGGCTCTTCAATTCGTTTTTGGAAAGATAGTTGGTGTGGGGAGGTGGAGTTGTGGAGACTTTTTCCCGATCTTTTCAATTTGGCTTCCGATAAAGATTGCTTGGTTAGCTCGATTCTTCAAGTACATGGGGATAATGTGGTTTGGAATCCTACGTTCCGAAGATGTTTTCAAGACTGGGATATGATCTCGTGTGGAATTTTTTGAAAAGATTTATGATCAGCAGGTGGCAGCAGGTGGAAAGAACTAGAGAGGACTCAATTTGGTGGAAGGGGAGCAGAGGCGGAATTTTCTCGGTTAGTTCCTTCTATTCCCAGTTGTTGAATGAAGGAGTTAGTAGCTTCCCTTGGAAGATTCTATGGAAGTCTAAAGTTCCCAGTCGTGTAGCTTTTTTTGCTTGGGAGGCTAGTCATGAAGCCATCTTAACTGGGGACAACTTGTGGCCTCGTCGCAATATCTATGTTAATTGGTGCTATATGTGCAAAAAGAGAATGAAAGTGTTATCCACTTGCTTCCCCATGGCGACGGAATTGTGGAATTGGATTTTTGGTCCGTTTGGAGTATCTTGGGTTATGCCCGGATCAGTTTTAGAATTATTCTTGAGTTGGCCCCTTTTTGAGAAGGAGAAATTCCTTTTGGGAGGTAGTCCCGTTAGCGGTTTGTTGGATTATTTGGAAGGAGAGAAATAGTAGGGCTTTTGACAATGAGGAAGGGACTTTAGAGCAGCTTAAAGACATTTTTCTGCGTACTATACTTTTTTGTTGTTCTGAGTTCACAGATCTTTCCCAGTCTTCTACTTTCTCTCTTGCAGAAATTGTTAATTCCTTCCATCTAGAGTAGCTCTAGATTTTTTGTATATTCAATCTATTGTACAAAGGGCGCGTCACCTGTTTTGACGCTATTCGTTTATAATACTTTACTTATCAAAAAAAATAAATTCATCCCAATTTAGGTATAAAGCACGTGATGGGTTAAAGGGTGTCATCATACGTTATGTGATGTCATTTCTAACCAATGACATGCTTGCCACCTATATTGAGATGAAAAATTTGGAAAAGATATTTGTATCTGTGTCACTACTCTATTAGTATATGTGTAAGTATGTAACGTTGATTAGGGTTCTAACAAATAACAGTAATGTTTGAATATTTGAGGTGTGCTGGCGGGGTGGTCTTAAAGGATTTCTAAGATCTCTGAGATTTGTATGTTGTCTCTAGGCTTATGTCCATGTATTAGAGAATTTTCCGACCTTTGATTTTATAGATGAAATGCCTTAGTCTTACATGTATTGGTTAGAGAACGAACGTGGCTGATTTGTCATATGCTTTATCTTCTTCTGGAAGGACCATGTTTTGTTTGATATCATATAAAGCCACTTATTGTCTTATTGAGCAATATGAGTATTCTTTTACAGATTTGCGGAACTTGAATTTTCCTGCAGTAGTTGTGATTATGAGACTAAAATTTCTGATAAATACTAATTCACACCTGTGATGGAATGTAAGCATTTCATACTGTGTTCTGGTTTTACGAAGTCTCATTTCTTATCTATTATTTTTGCAGTTTCGGATCTTTTTTTGGACCTTCGCAGCCAGTTATTGCTCAGAGAGTAATCGAAGAGAGCAAGTCATTGTTAGAGAACCCACATTTGGCAGCAAGGGTTTCTAAAGGAAACAGTAGTGTATGTGTCAGAATTTAAACTTCTTGCTTATCCTTCATGAATGATGCAATCCTGGGGTTGCAGTTTACTTGCACGCCATTAACTTGGAATCCTTGGAAAAGTGCCCTTGTATGCATATGTCCTGTTTGAGAAGTTAAAAAATCATGCCTTCTTGTGTTGGGCCTAGCAGATTTTTGCGCTTAAATGAAAAATGTTATAAGATGACATCACATGAATTTTATCTGAAACATGGCGCACTGTTGTATCCATATGGATTTTAATTTGTGTACCTTCACTATCTAAACTAAGAGAATTAACTTTTGAATTATCATTGCTGTGAAATACCTTCTTGTTTTTTCGTTTGCTTTTTCATCGCTGTCTTTTCATCTTCTTCTCCAAATCAAAAAAAGTTTTTTTCTCTTCCTTTTTATAGGCCTATATGCGATTGCTATTGGTTTCCTCATTTGGGAAGTCCCGTTGGGAACTGTTTTATGTTATATCCTTTTATTTGATTCGACCTATCAAATTTGAAACCAGATTTGACTTATAATATTGAAGAATTGATATTTCATCTGCCTTGTGTGTGTTTATGTTATTGTTGTAGTTATTGTGACATCTTTACTTTGGTTTATTTTCTGATGATTAATGTGCCCGGAGAAAACAGAAAATAATTTTTTTTTAGTGGTGCTTTGATATAATCTTGTGGCTCATAGGTGGAACTCTAGTTGTCTTTGGCTTGACAAAGCTGTTATTTGGTTTAGGTTGATATCAGATCACTCACACACACACACACACACACACATATTCACGAGAAGGTGGGGGGGTTGAAAGGGATTTGCTTTTGGCTCTGTGCAGCTCCTTCCATTAATCAAGTCACAAAAGATTTACAAAGTTTGTATGCATAATGCATTTCCCCTCAAATGGTCTTCTGCCCTTTCAACTTGATTGGAAATGGTTTATTTGAAGTACAACTTGCTTGCAGAAGAACAAAGGCTATGCTTCAACTCCTGTGAGATCCAAGCCCCGAGCAAACAACCGTCTTCCAGATGTCACAAATCGAGTAAGATTTATAGTTATGCTTTTTGATGTTAATTTTCCTCTGAATTTCATTTTCTTCTTACTCATACATCATATTTTTCCCTTTGGTAGTTGAAAACAAAAACAAAAATCCAGATGGTTAAGAATACAAGGGATTATTCATTTTTGTTATCAGATGATGCAGAGCTTCCAGCACCTGCTAAAGATCTGCCTCCTCGAAGTGTCTCTGTTCCCAAATCTGGTTTGTCACTAATTCTGCAAAAAATTCCAGGCTGTTGATCTCATGACCCATAATGTATTATTTTCAGCGAGAAAACTTATACTAGTTTTTAAAATCATGTTGAAGAAGCGCAGTTGGCTCATAGAACACCAAGCAGTAACAATAGAAAAGTTCCCAGTGGGCGCGAGGAGAGGAAGCCCCTGCCTGCAGTTAGCCAAATGCGAGCTAAAGTGGGCCCTCAGAAGCTGGCTTCCTCAAGTAGACCAAATCCGGGATCAATAGACCCTAGGCAACAACTCGGTCGCAATAATGCTAGTGGGCCGGGCCGGCCATCGGTGCCAAAAGGCTTGCCCTCTAAAAGTTTGATACCCACCAAAGATAAGGTGATATCAGCACCAGGTGCGAAGAGTTCAATGCCTGGTGTGTGCAAACCACTGCCTGCAAAGTCGCAATCATCTGTTCCCAAGCAACCGTTAGAGCAGAAAAAGGATTATCGAGAATCTAATCAAAAGATGATTGCTAAACGACCGATAATAACGTCAAAGCCTCAGGTATACATTGTTCCCTATATATTATGTAGATCAAATTTTATTTTATATCCATTTGTTATTGGAGATGGCTTATGTTTTTGTCAAACATTGTGCATAATCCCTATTGCTATCTTCATAACAATTCACAGATAAAGCAACAGCCAGCAAAATCTTCCGCTCGTCCTACCTTGCAAGAGCAACGGCCAAAGAAAAGACCGGCTCGGCCGCATTATGATGATGAGGATGATGATGGTGCTGCAATTAGTATGATCAGAAACATGTTTAGGTAGATATAATTCTATCCTCTGTCATTTCCTCGTGGCCTTATTTGATCTCGTAAATGTGTCATAAAATTATAACTGAAAAATTGCGCTGTGGGATTCCGGTTTGGAAATGATTTTATGTTTTCTCGCCTGTGATAATTTTGGTTTTCTAGGGCTTGAAAAACCGAAATGGAAAACGTATGGTGCATACTACTTGTTTTTAAACATATACATATAGAATTACATTTTTATCCACTGACGGTGTAGAATCTTTTGTCACACAAGCGGCCTTCGGATCATGACATATGTCCAACCAAAATCTAAAAAAATCAAGACAGATTGTGATTGGCATGTGTCAAGATCCAAAGGCCGCTTGTGTAAAAAAGATTATAAAAAATTTACTCATACATATATGTATATGTAAAGTAAATTAGGATATAAGAAAACATTATGGACTCCGAGTTAGGAAGTTGAACTGCACTGGCATCTTTTTTTTTTTAATATTTGATATTTGAAAATAATTGTTTATATTTTCTCCAAGTGTGCAAGTGGTGTGATTCGTACTTGGTGACCCTTATGAACTGATATTGCTATTGTATGTGAAACTGGAGAAATCCAGACTGGAGAAACTGAAAGTCTGAAACAGGTGGTTGTCTTTGGTTTCAGTTTGATTTTTAGAGAATTGGTCTAATTGGTTTGTTTCAATTTTTAATTAGAAACTGGTGAAACTGGAACTGTGCATACCCCCAGGCAATGGAATCCAATGTAATATTGAGTTTACTGTTTGTGCGTGCCCTAGTTATTAGGACTTTTTGCATCCAACTGTAGCTTTTTTTCTCTTCTCATCAATGGTATTGGATGTGGTTGTTGTGCTGAATGGACTAGTCCAGTGGCAAATGTGTCAATTAGAGGACACTATGGTTTTCTTTTTTCTGGGCTAAGCCAAAGAATTGCACAGACCTGCTTCAATCCCGTCCACAGTGCATACAAATTTTTGATCCTGCAACCTCTAGCATGGGGGAGAGCAGTCTAACTAGAAGCGCAGACTTCAGACTTCCTTGAGTATATAATTTATAATAAGTGTAACCATTTGTGCTTTACTCTTTAGAGCTTGCCAAACCCTAGCTCGCTTGGTGACCAAGCCTTTTTAATTGCTTAATTATTATCTCTAATTTGGCTTGTAATCTGGTCATGATATTGGATTTCTATTTTTGTAGTCTAAATGTGGGTCATGATGTTAGATACTTATCTGTAATTTAAATGTACTTTGGCCTAGATTTGTATTCTTAGCTGCGTTAACCAAGAGGTAAACCAAGGATGAATGTGGACGATCTCTTGGTTTTTCTTACTATACTGCTCTATGTTGTCACTAATGCCTTTGTTGTTAATATGAAACCATCCAGCCTGGTTTCAACAAGATGGATCTCTCAGAACCCAGTTATTCGCCAATTTTTGGTTTTTGTCATCTTTTGAATGTTGGAATGAGTTGCCTAATCTAATTCTAGTGCTAGACCCATTCTCTTATTCCCAATGTTTTTTCTTAGACTAGTATGGACATTTTTTTGATAGTGGGTTACCAATAATTTGCTATTTCACTGCTGAGCTTTGCATGATATCGGAGCTGTGATCTTCATTGCAGGTATAATCCCAACAAATACCGTGATGATGATGACGATAGTGACATGGAGGCTAACTTTGAGGATATTATGAAGGAGGAGAGACGCAGGTTAGTAAAGTTGCTCAATTTAGTGGCATTTTGGTTTTTTAACTTTTTTTTTTGCCTCCATGCACTTTTGACCATTTTGATGTTCTAAAATTTGGCTTGTCGAATTCCAAAATTTTGAACTCCACATTGTTACCTTCTCTTAAGTACAATATATTAAGTAGATGCCTGGGGCTCTCCAAGAATATATTTCTATGGAGTTAACTTCCTTATGTGAACGAGGAAATTATGCTGTTCTGTCTGGACCCATTTTTATGTAAAATATGTTGGCTCATGTGGACTAATTTTTAAGCCCTCAGAACTTACTGCAGAAACAATGCTACGTGATATCAAAATTTCTCTGTTCCCTTTCTTGTTTGTCTGGGTTTCTCTCCTTTTAACCTTAATATTACTGTCTTGTCCTCTTTCATGAGCGAACAGACACACATTACAACATTTGCACATGAAATAGTTCTATCATCCATCACATTCACTAGTATGTTTTCATAAACCAAATATGCTCGTTGTAGTTGGATGGCTAGACTATCTTCTTGTATTTATTATGAAGAAAATGCCTAAAGCACATGTTAGAAGTAGGGAGTTTTTATTTTCCTCTCCTTCTGAAGGATTATGGCAGGTCAGAATTCATTCTTCCCCCATTGAAAGAGAGAACTCCGACCGTCTTACCAAATTAGCCGATTAGATTCAGTATCACCGAAAGATTGGATGGTGTCTATTAGACATGCCATTTATCTTCATGTTATTTTCTTACATATTTCTACCCTTCATTATCCATTTTCTTTTTTTAATATCTGTTTATCATTATCTTCTAAAATGTACTACTCATCCATCATCAACCAACCGCTTAGTGTGTAGATCAGTTGTAGGGCTAGGGGCTGTTTTAGCTTAACCATAGGTCTCGGGTTCAAGCCATGGAATTGAAGCTGCGTTAAAACTTCATAGGGAGAGCTTTACTGCCCTTGTAGTCCTATCTGGCTCGGGGATTAGTCTTCGGAAAAGAAGAAGTAATGTACTACTCATCCCAAAAAAGTAGTCCCACCATGACTCTTCTTCGTCAAATTGATCAACCTTAGACAAAAATATCTATAAAAATTTACTTATCCTTGCAACGTTCTAAAAGTTGTTATTGATATTATTTTTCTTTGATAAGTAAAAATTGTTATTGATAGTATTCTTAATATTATTTTAATGATTGAGATTTCATTACGTAAGACATAATAAATGTTTGTTAAATAGTGATTTGATATTGCCCTAGGATGACTTTCCAGTAAGACTTTTTGTGGATGAATAGTGACACATTATTCTGTGGTTTTCATATAGTGTTTTTAAAGCACTTGGTAGTTGTAAGACATCAAGTATTCTTAACATTTTAGTTTAAAACCAAGCTTGGATGCAAGGTAATATGTTTAAAACTAAGCTTGGATGGATGCAAGGTAATATGTCATGGTGGGCTATAGAAGCGGCACTGCATGTAAGAGATCCTTTGCTACCTCGTGGCTGGATCCTTAGGCACTTGGCCTTACATGAGTAGACAGTTATGTTATGTAATTAATGCAGGAATTTATTTGGGTTATGTTTTTCAGTTTTTCATGTTGCATTTTACAATAGTAGATTGACTTAGTAATTGGGTCAAATTTATATTAATAATTGTGTTTGTTATTGGCTGGCACTAACAACCATCTCCTTTCTCGCTTGTGATTTAGTGCGAAAATTGCCAAGAAGGAAGATGAAGAAGAATTGCGGAAGATTGAAGAAGAAGAGAGGAGGGAAAGGATGAGAAAAGAGGCAAAGAAGCGCAGACTGAGTTGATAAGCGCCTAAGCGGTACTTTAATTTTATCCAGGCCCCATTGTCATTTTTATCTGACAAATTTGTTGGTAGTTTCTCGGCTAATTTTAGCATGTGTGGTCAGGGTTTGTTATTTATCTCTTGTTGGGGAGACTTAAATTCCACAATGTTTTAGGTCTGTCTTCATTTGTATCTTTGTCGGCTTAGGTGATTTGACCCAAATGGGATCTGAAGTTCGGAGTCTTGTTTCTTTCATATGAACACGCATCAACACCATACCTAGAATTTTCATGGTTGTATAGAGGAGGAAAAATGAGAGGAAGGGATCTTTGAAGTCAAGATTTACAATTTCTTAATGTTAACGGTTAGTTTGTTTTGCTAGTATTTATGAACTAGAGAAGTGCAATAAAATTACTGGAGCCAGTGGAACCGTCTTGGTTTCACAATACTTATTTCTACAGTTTTGAACTCAAGCCTGCCTATACAACCTTAAATCCAAAAAAACCATGTAATTCTCTCTTTGATAAGAGTTCATCAATGGTCTGTGTGTATGCAACATTTTCTAATAGATTAAGGATATTGCTTTTAAGAGGAGAAAAGATTCATTCAAATTAGAGCTTCCTTCTTGGTTATGGGTTATGGATAGGTCTGTCAATTTTGACCCGTTATCCACCAATTCACCCACCCGACCTCTCAATTAAGCGACTCAACCCAACCAGTTAACAAAGCTGGGTTATCCATCTTAACCCAACAAAATTCCTGGGTTAAGACCGGTTGAACCCACTTAAACCCAATATATCATTCTTACTCCTTGCTCGAACTCATCTCCATCAAATTCAGATCCGCTGGAAAGGAGATGTCAATTTAACAGTTAAAATTAATGCCAAGCCAAACGAATTATCCGTTGCGTCACCTTAGAACCAATAAGTAGGATTTTGAAGACACGTCTTCAAACATCAAATACCTGTCAGTTGCTTAACCATGAATAATCGGAGATTAAAAAACGGAAAGTCAATCAAGTGAGTTTACAATCGAGTCGGAGAAAGACGCCATTAACGTGATTTCTTTAAAACGGAACAAACATGGTCATTAACCTGATTTCTTCTAAACGGAGTGATCACAATCACACCAAGGAGAGAGAGAGAGAGAAAGAGAGAAGTGAATTGCCTTTGCTTCAAAACTAGGGCGGGCGATTGGATATGTTGGGTTAGGTATGAGTTGTGAGCTGTTATAACCTAAAATTGAACGTGTTGAAACGAGTTGGGTTGAAGTGGGTAACGGGTCGTCCCGTTTCAACCCACATTTCCATCAAAAACCTACATTTATATAGTAGAAAAATAACGGGTCGAAATGAATAATTGGGTTGACCCATTTTAATCCGACCCAAATTAACCCGTTAATTTTTTGTCGAAATGAGTAACCCGTTTCGATCCAAAAAAATCTGACGGATCGGGTTGGATGGGTTAACGCGCTTTGGGTTGTAATTGCCAGTTATTCAAAACTGTCGAGGCGGTAGGAGAAATGTGAGCATGGTGATCATGGTCTGTTGCGTGTTGATTGTGGTTGTGACTTTGTTGTGGTGTTTTGTGTATATATATATTGATTTCTTATTTTTCATGTAGAAGATTACTGTTGTATTACATTATCGCTGACAAGCCGTCGACCATGTTCTGTAATTTCTCCAGTTTAACGCCGGTTGACTGCTTGTACGTTTATTCATGACATGAGAATGAGACCACTAAAATTGTCCCGAGTCTGCTAGCTAGAGCTTTATACAGTTATACCACACTATTAGTATTTATATCCTCAATCACTTGTATCTATCATCTGTAGTGATCATGAGCCTAACCTTTTGTCGTTTGGAATAAGGTTTCCACAGTTTGATTCCCTAATCTAAGTAACCTCCGCACTCCTTTATTCTACCCACCTTATTCATAGGGACAAGTATTCTGGCTTTTAACAATAGTACCCTAAACTAAGAGTAACGACAACGGCAACGACATTGAATGACTTATTATTATTAGTCCATCTTATTTGAATTTATATCATATCCCGAACAAATAGTCTATTATATTATTTTATAATATTTCACTTCAAGATTATGTTTAATACTATTTTATAATGTTTCACTTTGAACGAAACCGAGAGAGTAAGTAGATAATGTTTAACTTACCAACCAATGAACCAATTGTGTGACAATACCCCAATTTTGGTGAAAATTTGAGAAAAAACTTTATTTGTGGACCAATTATGTGATCAAGAGATAGTACACATCGACAAAGTCTAATGGGGAAAAATATTTTTTAACCAACGTACTATATAATAGTGATACAATTGATTACATAATTATATAAGACAAATTTAACTAATATACTAAAATTTGAAACAAAATGTATGAAATGTACAAATAATTAATACAAAATATGACAAAAATCGTGAAGTTGCCGTCTCACTTCGTTAATAAGTCGCTGATGTGACTGTCAAAGGCTGAATTCGTTGCTGAGTAGACCCACATTGGCTTTTGCTGTAATATCCTTTAATTTTTATATTTTGCACGAAAAACAATAATCAATGGACTAAGAATGAGATGATCAGAATATAAAATAATTCTCATAATATCAATCCTAAGTTAATTAGTACAGATAAAAGATAGAAAGTTGATTTAGAAAGATTAATTAATTAATGTTTCAAATATGACTACTTAATAAGGTGGAAGGTCCCAAAGTAGTAACAAAGGAATTGTGAAGAGGATAATCTTGATTATATTGGAAGTCTAAATATAAATATATTTAAAGTTAGTGAGGAAGTTTGAAGGTGTGACACCTCACATCATTTTGTTAAAGTTGTATTTTAAAGCTTTCTAATAAATGAGTCTTTTCAAATTCAACCTTAAATGATTTGTTTGTTATTATCTAATAACTATACTTAATTACAATAGCTATAACATAGGGTATTAACATCTTCTATATAATATTCATAATCCTACCTATAAGACTCCTATTATTACCAATTGTAGAAGCGTTTTAGCTATTAGCTCAATAATTCAAAAAGTTTCATATATATTGTGTGTTTAAGTTGACAAAAATCATACATTTTTCAACATCGTCCATTCCATGTCTCGTCCTCGGTCTTTCTTTTTCATTGTCACGTGCGGTAACTTCATCATCCCCTTTATTTCTTTTTCATTCATCAAATGGAGAGAGATTTAAAACTAGATCCCAAAAGATCACTGATGGGCGATGACATCAGTTGAATCCGACATATTGGAACAATAAATTAAAGATATTGAAGTGAATTTTTTTTAGGTCAACGCCTCAAACATCTTATGTTGGGACCTCATTAGAGATTCATCTTTCGTACTTTTAAAAGTTTATTAAATTGTTATCATGACACGCAAAAGTAATACTGATACGGTAAGACCCCTATTAAGCTATTTGGGTGATAGAATTTTAATTTTGGTTTTGATGTATGGTTATTACAAAATTGTTTAATTTTTGTTTCGTTTTCAACTTTTTTGGATATTGACCCTCACGATTTGTTTTACTTTTTAATTATAAATTTTGTTCATCTGATGATTTTGATATTAATTTTATTTGGTATTTAAATTTGGATTTAAATATGATTTCAATTTTAAAATTTATTTTTAATTGATTCCTAGATTTCTTTTAGGTTTTAGTTTTCGTTCATGGTTCTTGATTAATATCTTTATTTCAAGTGTGCTTTTGATTTTTGATTTGCTTCTATTTAGATAAAATTATATTGATTTTGACTGATTTTAATTTTTGGTTTTGGCACCGATTTTAGTTTTATTTTAGATTTGTGTATTGGTTTTGATCTTTGATTGTTGTCTTTGTTTTTTTAGCGGTTATTTTATTTTATTTTTATTAATTATTTTTTAGTTATAATTGTATTTGTGTTATTTTCTTTCTTCGATTCCGTATTGATTTCAAATATAATATTTGCTACTCGATATAAATTGGTTTTTATATATTACATTTTGTTCATTTGATGATTTTGATATTATTTTTATTTGTTATTTTATTTTGGATTTAAAAATGATTTCAGTTTTAATTTTTTGTAATTGATTCATAGATTTCTTTTAGGTTTTGGTTTATGGCTCTTGATTAGTAGCTTTGTTTCAATTGAGCTTTTGATTTTTTAATTTGCTTCTATTGAGATAAAATTATATTGATTTTAATATTTGGTTTTGACACCTATTTTAGTTTTAGTTTAGATTTTTGTGCAAGTTTTTATATTGGCTTTGATATTGATTGTTACTTTTGTTTTTTCAAAATGGTTATTTTATTTTCATTAATATTTTTTAGTTATAATTTTATTTGTGTTATTTTCTTTCTTCAATGTCGTATTGATTTCAAATCTAATATTTGCTACTCGATACAAATTGGTTTCTTATTTTACTTTTGATTTTGGCATTTGATTGTTTTAGTTTTTTTTATTTCAATTTAAATTTTGATATATAATTTCTTGGGTTTGATTTATTGTGTAGTAACCTTAAAATACTTTTAATAAATTAAAATCTCTACATATTTGTTTAAATACTATTTCTTACAAGCATTACTACAAAATGTATGTATTTTATATAAAATATTAACACATAAAATAACAAATATACTTGATTTACCTTCTTTTTTAATTTTGAACTAATACAAGAAAAAAAAATTGAAATCAAACACAATGTCATTTCACAAATAGGAAAATGTATACACATGGATTAATCATGCCAAGATCGATACAATAGTTGACGTGCAACAACTTGCAAAAAAAATCATGAATCATATGAAATTGGAAATGCAAAGGGTCTTTAGATCGAGGAGGGGAGGAAGAAGAACAATAATTTGGTTCTCATTATGTTGTTAATATGACATTAAAATGACCATCAATTGCATTCATTATAGACAATAATTAAGGGTATTGTAACAATAATTCATGTAACCGTAAGAATTATTAATCATTACTTTTTATTTGAGTAATAATAATAATAAAGTGAACATAATTAATTACTTTCTTAATTAACAACCTTTTAAACTTTATTTTACCAATTTGTAAGTTTTTTTGCAATTTCATTTATTATTAAACAACATTGCTAGTCTTACAATTATTTCTACAACTAAGTTTTGAAGAAGGGTAAAGTTATCTTTGTCCAAAACAACTTTCCCCAATTCAAGGCTTAGTTGTAACGAAAGTTGTTGGATTAGTGGTAAAGATAACATTTCCATTATTAAATGACATTAACATACCATTCATGTTTCTATTAATACATTTATATTATATAGGTCTGGCAATTGGATGGGTTGTAATGGATAATGAGTTGAAACATGTTGAAACCCGTTAAAACCCAAATGTCAAATGGGTTGAAATGGGTTGTGTCGAAATGAGTCGGGTTGAAACGGGTAATGGGTTAAAGCGGGTCGACCCGTCTCAACCCAAAATTTTCCCCTAAAAACATAAATTTATAGCATAAAAAGTCACGGGCGAAATGGGTACGGGTCCGACCCGACACGTTAATATTATTAGGTCGAAACGGGTTACCTGTTTCAACCCAAAAATATTAATGGATTGGGTAATTAGTGGGTTTGGTTGGATGGGTTAATAAGTAATGTGTTATAATTGACAGGCCTAATATCATATTATATATATCTTATGAAATATACTCGATACAAATTGGTTTCTTATTTTTCTCTTGATTTTGGCATTTGATCGTTTTATTTTTTTTATTTCAATTTAAATTTTGGTATATAATTTCTTTGGTTTGATTTATTGTGTAGTAACCTTAAAATACTTTTAATAAATTAAAATCTCTACATATTTGTTTAAAATCTCTACATATTTTGCTTACAAGCATTACTATCAAATGTATGTATTTTATATAAAATATTAACACATAAAATAACAAGTATACTTGATTTACCTTCTTTTTTTAATTTTGAACTAATACAAGGAAAAAAATTGAAGTCATACACAATGTCATTTCACAAGTAGGAAAATGTATACATATGGATTGATTATGTCAAGATCGATACAATAGTTGACGTACAACAACTTGCAAAAAAATAATTAATCATACAAAAAATGGAAATGCAAGGATTTTTAGATTGAGAAGGAGGGGAGGAAGAAGAACAATAATTTGGTTCTCATTATGTTATTAATATGACATTAAAATGACCATCAATTGCATTCATTAGAGACAATAATTAAGGGTATTGTAACAATAATTCATGTAACTGTAAGAATTATTAATCATTTACTTTTTATTTAAGTAATAATAATATTAAAGTGAATATAATCAATTACTTTCTTAATTGACAACCTTTTAAACTTCATTTTACCAATTTGTAAGCTTTTTTGCAATTTAATTTATTATCAAATGATATTAACATACCATTCATGTTTCAATTAATATATTTATATCATATATCATATATATATATATACATATATATATATATATATATATATATATATATATATATATATATATATATATATATATATATATATATTATAAAATATACTCGATACAAATTGGTTAATTATAGTCTTGGTTTTTGCATTTTATCGTTTTAGTTTTTTTTTTAATTTCAATTTAAATTTTGGTATATGATTTCTTGGGTTTGATTTATTGTGTAGTAACCTTAAAATACTTTTAATAAATTAAAATCTATACATATTTGTTTAAATACTATTGCTTACAAGCATTACTATCAAATGTATGTATTTTATATAAAATATTAATACATAAAATAACAAGTATACTTAATTTACCTTCTTTTTTAATTTTGAACTAATACAAGGAAAAAAATTAAAGTCATACACAATGTCATTTCACAAGTAGGAAATTGTATACACATGGATTTATCATGCCAAGATCGATATAATAGTTGACGTGCAATAACTTGAGTAATGACATTAAAATGACCATCAATTGCATTCATTAGGGACAATAATTAAGGGTATTGAAACAATAATTAATGTAATCGTAAAAATTATTAATCATTTACTTTTTATTTGAGTAATAATAATAATAAAATGAATATAATCAATTATTTTCTTAATTGACAACCTTTTAAACTTCATTTTACCAATTTGTAAGTTTTTTTGTAATTTAATTTATTATTAAATGACGTTAACATATAATTCATGTTTCAATTAATACATTTATATCATATATATATATATATATATATATATATATATATATATATATATATATATATATATATATATATATATATATATATATATATATATATATATATATATATATATATATATATATATATATATATATATATATCTTATCTTATGAAATATACTCGATACAAATTGGTTTCTTATTTTTCTCTTGATTTTGGCATTTGATCGTTTTATTTTTTTATTTCAATTTAAATTTTTGTATATAATTTCGTGGGTTTGATTTATTGTGTAGTAACCTTAAAATACTTTTAATAAATTAAAATCTCTACATATTTGTTTAAATACTATTGCTTACAAGCATTACTACCAAATGTATGTATTTTATGTTTTTTGTAATTTAATTTATTATTAAATAACATTAACATATATCTTATCTTATAAAATATACTTGATACAAAGTTTCTTATTTTGCTCTTGATTTTGGCATTTGATCGTTTTAGTTTTTTTTTAATTTCAATTTAAATTTTGGTATATAATTTCTTGGGTTTGATTTATTGTGTAGTAACCTTAAATACTTTTAATAAATTAAAATCTCTACATATTTGTTTAAATACTATTTCTAACAAGCATTATTACCAAATGTATGTATTTTATATAAAATATTAACACATAAAATAACAAGTATACTTGATTTACCTTCTTTTTTTAATTTTGAACTAATACAAGGAAAAAAAATTGAAATCAAACACAATGTCATTTCACAAGTAGGAAAATATATACACATGGATTGATCATGCTAAGATCAATACAATAGTTGACGTGCAACGATATTAAAATGACCATCAATTGCATTCATTAGAGACAATAATTAAGAGTATTGTAACAATAATTCATTTAACCGTAAGAATTATTAATCATTTAATTTTTATTTGAGTAATAATAATAATAAAGTGAACATAATCAATTACTTTTTAAATTGACAACCTTTTAAACTTCATTTTACCAATTTGTAAGTTTTTTTGTAATTTAATTTATTATTAAATGATATTAACATATCATTCATGTTTTAATTAATAAATTTATATGATATGATATATATATATCGTATCTTATAAAATAAGTATATCTCATATTTAATAAATTTAGTGATTAAAGAAAAACTATCCGTACAAAGCACGGGTTACACATTAGTATCATTAAAACTAAAAGTTGAAATCAACATTAATGTATACTTATCTTGCAATTAAACATATAGATATTGTACCAAAAAGAAGAAAGTTATTAATGGCCTATAAATGTGAAGGAAACAGATGAAAACTATGGCATTGCGAACGGAAGAAAATCTTTATAGATGAGGTTTACCAAAATGAACGTCTTCACTGTCCTCTTAGTGGGATTCCATTGTATGTAACTCTCTCTCTCTCTCTCTCTCTCTCAGCTTAATTTACCATTAAATTAAACTAACGAAGAATTATGTATGTATGTGTGTGTATGTATACAGGCCTTGGGGGGTTGGAATTGTCAGTGGTGAGTGGTGCTACATGTGTGTATGATCAAGATTGTAGAGCTAAATGCAATAACCCTTACATAAGCTGTAAGAACGGATTATGCCCTCAATGCCCAGACCCTTCTAAACGTGACTGTCAGCACCCTAGTGATTGCAAGGAATGGTGTTTTGGCAGGCCTGGTACCTGTATTCTCAAAAAGTGTGTCTGTCGTGGTTGGTTTAATTAATCACTTCTATTTATTTTTCTTTACTCAATAATCAATATTAATCAAATATTCAGGGATTCCTTCATATTATATATATATATATATATATATATATATATATATATATATATATATATGTTTCGACTCCACCTTGCTTATTCTTTTATTTTTCGTGAAAACTAGAGACTGCTAATCACTTGTTTCTTTCGTGGTTTCATCTAGTTTAATTAATAATTCTTCAACTTGGTTATTTCATTGAGCCTCTGCCTCCCCCTCTCCCGCCGCCCCTTACTTCAATATCAATTTATCAACTCAATTCATTATAACCCCTCCAAAAAAAAAAGTTACTATCATTTCCGAGAAGGTTCAATCATTTCATGTTTCCATTTTGATCCAAAACATGAATTCCACCTAAGACATAAAGAATAAAATTTCACTTAATTGGTATCTCCATCCTAATTAATTAAAAAACATACTCCCTCCACACTATTCCATTTTTGGAAGAGTTCACTTTTAAAAATTGTCGTTTTATTACTAATGACCTACTAAAAGTATCACTTTCTTAAAAGGTTTAACTTTCAAACGTGAGACCTTTTGCCCAAAATAAAAGGAGTAGTTAAAGGTTGGAGGGGCATACCAACCCCTATTAACGTATTTATTATTTGATGAGACTTCTAGTAATACTTGAACACCGACTCCATCATTAAATAAAGTAATCACCACCAATTGGTATTTGTTACTGTCATTACGATAATGGGTTCAAATGAAATCTTCAACAGCAGCCATGGAAATTATTACAATCACTTAGAGATGTTAATAGGGTCGAAAATCGTAGGTTCGAACCGAAATCGTTAAGTTTTTGATCTGTTAGACCGAAATTGTTAGGGTTGAAATTTTAGATAGATCGTTTAAGCCGGACCGTTTAGGGACTGAAACCATTAGGGCTAGGCCGAAACCCGTTAGGGTTGAACCGAAAACCGACTTTCATACGGTTTAGTATAGTTAGTAATATACGAGACGTGTATAATACCGAAAACCGTTAGTGTTGGACTGATTAACAACTTTAATATAGTTAGTATAATATACGGGACACGTATAATACACTGAAATAAGCGTACAAGCCTCGAAATTGGGAAAAAACGTACAAGTTTAATCATTGGCTGGTTTGAACCGAAACCGCCAGGGTCAGATCGAAACCGTTAGGTTTTTTGACCGGACAACAGCGATAACCGACTAAACCGAACCTAAGATGGATTGGAACGGTTAGGGTTGGACCGAAACCGTTAGGACTATGCCGATTAACATCTTCTTGGTGAAGTTAACTTTGCCCACTAATTAATACTTCATTCGTTCCTAAATAATCGTTATTTTCGATCCAGCATACCGATTAAGAAAAATAATTGACTATATTATAAATATTGGTTTAATGTGTGATTTCCTTTAATGTTCTTGTGCATGTGGTCATAATTAAAGTAAATAAAAAAAGTAAATATAAAATAATAAAAGTATTTTTCTAAAAAAGAAAGTTTTGAAAAATGATAATTATTTTTAAACGAACAAAAAAAAAATGATAATTATTTAGGAATGCAAGGAGTATCTCCATCCCAAATTGAGTCCATTTATATTCATGATTGTGAACAAATATAAGGCTCCATTCCATTTGTTTAACGGAAAATATTTTTCAGAAACATTTTATTTTCATGTGTTTGGTAATCTTAGGAAAATATAGTCAATGCAAAAGCTTTTTCGAGTCAATGGAAAGTGAAGTCTTCTTTTCAGGAAAATGATTTACAGATTCATTTTTCGTAAGTCATTTTCTAAATGTTCGAGCACCAGCCCGTCCCCTTCCATAATTACACATATTTACACACACAATATTTCACTCAAGAAATAAATTGTTTAAAAATATAAATGGAGCTTATGAACACTATTTATGAATTATAATTTTAATAAATATTAATACGCCCTAAAATTAGTGTCCATTATATTTTTTAGGACGTCCCAAACATTATTAATTTTCTTTTTTAAAACGCTTTTTCATATCAACTATCAATTTTTTATCTGTATTTGTTAAATTGAAAAAAGATGAACTTTATTAATTTGACACCATTAATGATAAATTTGGGGTTATTAAAAAAATTACTTAAAGTTCAACACTATTTATATTAAATATGAACATTAATATTAAAATATATATTTTTTATTTATTTATATATTTTTTTCCGTAACATTTTTCGTGTATTTGTCAAACACCCAAAAATATTTTTCGATATATTTTCAAAAGATTTATCAAACACCTGAAAATGAAATCTTTTCATTTTTCAGAAATTATTTTCCGCAAAATAAATACATGTTTTGAGAAGGAGTGGGTATTAAAATTTTTTTAAAAAAATGTACTAAGATCGAAAGAGGATATATCAGAATATATTGAAATCAAATATCCAAAAATAAATGAGGTGGTCTCCTGTAAGACGGAGCTCCATTTAAAAATTCACGGGTCATAATAAATAAGTAATATGTTATAAAAAGTCATAAAAGGCTGTTAGGTGCGGTGGTTCACAAATTGTGCATAAGGTCTACTTGCTAGTGCGGTCTACGGTTTGAACCTCCTTTAGCGCTAGAATTAATTTTTATTGCCAAAAATGTGTTGTTTTGCTCCGGTGTCCCTGCACTTCAAGGTTTGTCACCGTAATTCTTATGTTTTCCACGCTTTACAGTTTAAACCTTTGTCAGTCCCGTTAGCATCAATTGCCTTGAGATACTTAACGGATCTTAATTGACTTTAAAGAAATACTAAATGACACGTTTAAAGCCAAACGTGACACATTGAAAAGACAAAAGAGATACATTTTAAGGTTGAAAGTGACACTATAAAGGGTAATTTATTATAATTCTTTTTAAAATACAAAGTAATACTCTTAATACTAAAAAGTGACATTTTTAATACTAAAAAATTGACAAATTTAATACTAAAAAGTAACACTTTTAATACTAAAAAATAAGAGTCATGGTGAAGAGGAATCAAAGAATTAAGAGTGTCACTTTTTAGTATTAAATGTGTCAATTTTTAGTATTACGAGTGTCACTTTTTAGTATTAAGAGTGTCACTTTTTAGTATTAAGAGTGTCAATTTTTAGTATTAAATTTGTCACTTTTTAGTATTAAAAGTGTCACTTTTTAATATTAAGAGTGTCACTTTTTATTATTAAGAGTGTCACTTTTTAGTAATAAGAGTGTCACTTTTTAGTATTATAAGAGCAAACCCAATGGGGGTTTTACCGTTTTAATTGAAATCTAACCCAAATCATGGGTTCCAATAGCAATTTTAAAAAAATCTTCCACAAATCATTGGTTGATTTTGTGAAAAAAAAAAAAATCATTAGAAGATACCAAATGGCTCCAATTCCAAGACATGTGCCTCCTTTCCCAATCCCCCATTTCCATGTGTCAAATTAATATTGGTCATCACTTTATTTTTTCTTTTTTTCCTCTGAATTAAAGTACATATTTTTACCTATAAATAGATACTTGGTTTGTTTCATTTGGAAATCAGAAAATATTTCTATGATTTTTTTAAGTTTCTAGTCATTATTAATTGAGATAAATATTTCTATGTAAATGTGTTGGATTTTGTGCCACCATTGAAAAGATTTTTTGATTTTAAATCAAATAGGTATCTAATTGATTATTTAATTGGGTTTTAATGGGTTATGTTTGATTTTTTGTTTGATTTGGGTATCACCATTGTACATGCTCTAAGAGTGTCACTTTTTAGTATTATAAGAGTGTCACTTTTTAGTATTAAATGTGTCACTTTTTAATATTAAATGTGTCACTATTTAGTATTAAGAGTGTCACTTTTTAGTATTAAATGTGTCACCTCTTAGTATTAATAGTGTTATTTTGTATTTTAATAAGAATTATAATAAATTTTTATTTATAGTGTTACATTTAATATTAAATGTGTCACTTTTTAGAATTAAGAGTGTCACATTTTAGCATCAAGAGTGTCATTTTTTAGTATTATAAGAGTGTCACTTTTTAATATTAAGAGTGTTACTTTTTAGTGTTATAAGAGTGTCACTTTTTAGTATTAAGAGTGTCACTTTTTAATATTAAGAGTGTCACTTTTTAGTATTAAGAGTGTCACTCTTTAGTATTAAGAGTGTTACTTTGCATTTTAATAAAAATTATAATAAGTTTTCATTTATAGTGTCACTTTTAGCATTAAAATGTGTCATTTTTTTTGTGTTTTTAATGTGTCACGTTTGGTTTTAAATGTGTCATTTAGCATTTCGTCAAAATCTGTTAGGATCTGTCAAGTATCCCAAGGCAATTGATGCTAACGGAGCTAACAAACATTGAAAGTGGAGGGGCACCAAGCAAATAGAGGAAATGAGCATTAAAAAAAATTCATTGCTAGAGAGAGTCGAAACCCAGACCAGCACACCTTAAACCCTTAAGGGCCAGCACTTTACCAATTCATCCAACAAACTTTTGTGTTTTATATTAACATGTTTTGTTATTAACCCACGAATTTATAAATGGGGCCGTCCTGCACAAGTTTTTGCCAAAATAAATAGACACATGACACGGATAGATATTCTTATCTTGACTTGTATAATCGAAAACATGTGGATAGAAAATTTGAAATGGTGTTTTGTCAAATGTGGTAGAGGTCTATGTGTATTAATTAATTAAATTATAGTCGAAAACGTCTAATCATAAGTTTCAGAAAACTCATTTCCACGAAATGTCGAGACGGCCATAGCACGCCAAATAATTTTCAAACCAGTCGCTATCTAAAATAATTTTTATTTGTGGAGAACGGAGGAGGAAGGGAGGGAGTATATTCCTAGAAATGTCATTTCTTACCACTTTATAACCATCTATCTGGATTCAATTATTATAGCTTAGGTATTCAAGCAGAAGTGCACAGAGAGGAAGACAGCTATGGATATCAATCATGATTCCAAGGAGATGAACAACTCATCGGTGCTCCCCTCAGAAGAAATCATTTTTTCAGTATCATTTATATCAGTCTTTGCCCTTCTACAGTTACCTTATGAGAAGATAGATGGCAATCCAATCCCCACTATCATCTTCAACAACAGGCCAAACTTATTTCATGCTTTTGTCTTGGGCCTTAATTTCGCCTTCACCGGAGCCATTTTGACTATTTGTTTCCGCCGTACTACTCACAAAATCACAAAATACTTCCGTCTACTTGCTGTTATTTCTCTGTCCATATCTGCCGGGATACTGATTGCTTTGACCCTGCCCTTAGCTTTCACGTTTTTGGCATCAGTTTGGTGTCACCACACAGCTGCCTCCTAACATGTGATGTGGTCAATCACGGAATCACCATGTCAACGCACCAGAATCACAGCTCTAGTAGTAAGTCATCTGGTGCTCACGGTTGGTGAGTGGTGACTCAACAACCAGAGAAGAATATAGCTGTTTCTCCTTTCAATAATACTTAGACTCTGTACAAATTATGTATAATTTAACTGTAATGCATGAACTCATTTTTGCCCAATTCCCTCTCGAGCATACGATTGGATAGGTTTTTACATGGCCGAATGTAATTCACTTCTGTAAGCAAATTGTTCATACTCACCAAGGACTCTCCAATTCATTTCATAAGCCAAGTTGAGGCAAAGAAGAACCAGGGAAGACATTCGTGAGGTCATAGTATCACCATAAACTACAGCAACAAACATCTCACTTTTTATATCAGCTTAGCGTCCGCACTTTTTCAAACAGGATAAGTGTCTCTTCTATGAAAGAAAATCAGCTTTGGCCAGCAAGAACAAAGTATCAGTCAAGCACACCTATAGGCTGCATCAGGGTTGACAAGAAAACTTGCACTCACCAATTCTTTAGGTTTTAGCAACAGCAAAGACACCATCAAGGCACCGGTTATGCTCACAAAAACCTTAACCTAGTAAAACAAAATTTGATCTAATCCAACCTTTTAGAAGTAAATTTAATATATTCAAGCAAATCAACAATAACTCCAATCTTACTTATCATATGCCTGATGCCTCCATGATGTCTATTCAAGCAAATCAATCATATACCGTGATTGAAATCACTGTAACATTAGACCAATTTGTGCCTCAGCAATAAGTTGTCAGCCATCGATCATCTAGGAAGAACAACAATTTTCCTGAATACTGTCACTTCCTGTATAGACTTCCAACAAAAAAAAGTGTTGCAGCAAGCCATGGATTAAAAATCATTCATAGAATGAGAATTGGGCACTTTAGGGATTCGAGATAAGATGGTAATAATTCCAGTAGTGTTGCACCAAGCCCATATAAGCTCAAATTAATCACAGCAATTTAGTTGTAAATGAACAAATTTTACTAGGCATCATTGAACTAGTCATCACTCATCAACGTGAAGAAACAGAAAATGTAAAAGTAGCTCTGCTCAATACGTGTGCATTTCAATATAATATAATATTATGTTCATAACAAGATTTCTAAAGCATGCTTTACAGTAGACAGCATCAACTGAATATTGAGCCTAGTTTCTACGATTTTAGTTGAGGAAAGAATGAAGCTACATTACAAGTCGCCTGAAATTAAGTGTACCTTAAGACAACCTGTCTTAGATGTTGAAGCTTCTCTCAGGTTAAATTTGCTCGGAAAGATGAAACAATTCATTCCATAGTTAACAGAGCAGTGAGCGGCAGGAAGATACTGCTTTAGTGAGCTTAGAAGCACACTTCATGATAAGATTTGCTGCTTCTTCGCAAACATAGTAGTTCAAATGAGCAGCTGGATGCAATGGGTATATTATTCTCTAACCATGATTCCATATTTTGATGAATGAAAAGTGGAAGTCAAGAAATGATACTCAACAAGAATGACCAGAATATTTCATTCTAGTCAGAAACCGTCTAATCGCATTGATTACAAGGAGAGGATTCTCTAGATGAACAGCATGCCCGCAATTAGAAATTTCAACTAGTTCACTATGACATTTTGATGAAATATCTCTTTCTGTTGTACCCTGACTGATTTCCGAATACATGGCATGAGCAATCCTCTTAAATTTCTCGTCCCTCTCTCCAAAAATAATTAGAACGGGTGATTTGCAGTGCTTCAGGTCCTCCCACAGTGACCTATAAAATGAATAACAGATGTTGATCTGGATGAGTGACAAGTTACTGAAAATTTTCCTACAAAATGTTTTGACTGGTAGAAATGACTTTAGTTAAGTTTGTTCAAATGCACACAAAAACACATTTACCCATTAATCATAAGCTGTTATGACTTGCGCTGAGTAAACTGCACATGTCCTATGAGCAAAGAGAAACCCATATGTACTATACATGGACCTTTTTAGTTTTTACCCAAGCCTAGCCAATAGAGTTCAATGTAATCTTTCTATGGCAAAATAAAGCAGAAAACCTAGTCATTAGACTCGTTACTCATCACACAACTAGCATGTACCAGATTAGTTTTAAACAATTAACATTGATTCATGAGCCATAAACATGATTTGAATTCCAAGACAACAAAGCGTAGGAACTCACAAGAACACTGCTGTGTAGGTGTCAGAGGCAGATCCATGATGGGATATGGGGCTGCATGTGCCGTGACTTAGGTTTAGCGGGTTAAGAAAAACTAAATAGTACTGAAGATCTACAAAAGGTTTTAAAAATAGATTTGCATTTGTAAGTGCTTCCCAATAACTTTGGGGAAAAAGAAAAATAATCCATGTCTTTAAAAAATAGAAATAAAAAATTGTTGATTTCAATATATTCTAGTTTTATGCTGAGCATGGTTCATGTATTTCACAGAAAAAAGAAAATCACTGTTAACTCCTTATAATGATTAATTAGCTAATTGGAATATGAACGAAAAATATTATGTATGATCAAAATTTCTGTCTCATATCAGTGGGTAGAAGGGAAATAGAGAATTTAGCCTGAGAAAGAGGAAATAACATTCCATGCTGCAAGGCTTCGCTGATAACATCGCTGTTGAATAGTTGCTTTAACCTAGAAGCCAACCTCAAGGACAATATCCAAAAGTAGGAGCAGCTAACTGTGCAGATAGATGTCTTTCCTGTTGCAGTAAAGCTATTCCTTGACTGGAGATTCTACTGGATTGCCCAAGTACATTGTTCTAATGTTTATCATGGTGAAAACTCCACATGGAATCTTTTCTCCTTTCGTATCAAAAAGAGTCTAATGTTTCCCCTCTTTCTCAAAATAGGCTTCATGTAGGCAACCTATAGCTTGATCAGGTATAAAAAACGCACTGGTTCATGCACATGTGCTTCAGTGCGGACATGCAAATAGAATAGGCACTGATAGTACAAAAATAAACAACCCTGTAACTTTTTAATAAACTAATTAGCTTGCCCGGGACATTATTAACTCTTTAACTTATAATTCAAGAAAGTTTAAATGGTCAATATATTGATTTCTTTAATTCTTTTATTATTTATCTTTGAGAAATAAGCCAACCCGGCAAGATTTTGAGACGTACTAAAAATGGGGTTGGCCTTTTGTATATGCAAATATAAACGGTTCATGGAAATAAATCTAGTTCTCGTTATACGTCTAGTGTACTAAGGACGTGTCACCTGCTATGACGCTTATATTTATATACTAATCTTTACTTATCAAAAATAAAAAAACTAGTTCTTGTTCTAACTGATTATTTTGTTAAAAAAGTAAATATAAAAACAAATGTTTCAAGATTTTACTATATGTATCTTGGATTGACGGATGTTTTAAGGTAACCATCTTTTTGTTTTCATTTTTCTAAATGGAGTATATTCAAGTGATCCACTTTCTAGTGTAAAGATTTCAAACCTACTATCTTAACTTTCAAATTTTAATTATGAGTGAATTATGGAGTGGTTGGGGTGAATAAAGAGGTAAAAATATATTTTACTAATATTCAGATTAAAAACATAATTAAAAGCATAATAATAACCAATGAGAGTTTCACACCTATCTTTACCAATTAAAAAAGTAAAGTTCAAAGAAATTAGGATTGAGGTTTTGGAGCTCATCTAGCTAGTTCACATTATTATAATATATAGAATGTGTTGATACAATAATAATCAATTTCTCTCCCAACCATTTATTTCTTACTTTAACACAAATAGACAATGAACCATATTGTATGAAGGAAAAAAGGTCAAAAGGAACCCTAAACCATTAAAAGGTCCAAAGACCATACGGATTGATATCATAGGTAATAAATCTGACATAAACCTACTGTCTCAAAAGAATGTAAATTAAACAAATTACTCTCTCCATCTCAAATATATATGCCAACTTTCCTTTTTTTGATGTTCAAAGCTTTTGGCCACATGGAAATCAGATGCAGCTTAAAATACTAAATTCTCATACACCCCAAATAAAAAAAAATAGAACTCCTTCACGTGCAATGGAAATATAAATTAATGGTATAAATGAAAATTTAGATGAATATGTATGCATTTATGAGGAATCCTAAAAATGTGATCATTTGTCTGGTGGCCAATATATAAGACTGAGGGTGTATCAAGCTACAATTAACTCCTATATGTACCACTCAATCAAGCCAACAATCAAATGTAATTTTCTGTTTTCAGAAAGAAATATCTCACCTATTGATATTTTAGAGTGACTTATTAAATGTCAGGTTCTACAATTAATCATGTTATTTCAAACAAATTATAAAGAGGAAGTTTTACAGAACTACACAAACTTACGGCTGCCTCCCAATGCTTAGATCAGACAGAATTTTTGCAAGAGCATGCACATCTTCATGCTTTAAGCGGCCAGCAACTATTCGCTTAAAATGCGGATGGACTCTTAAGCTGCATGATGCAAGAAGAGTCCAACTCAGTAATACTTGTAAGCAGAAAAAAAGAATGAGTTAGGCCAAACAATATCTAGGGAAGTTCTAGAACTACCTTTTCCACAATTCTTCATCATACCAAGTCTCTAAGAAAATATCTAAACCCTGAGCAACAAGTGCACACGCTCTGGAATCATCTTTGAGCCTACGGACTTTTCTTTTTACCTCATCATGTAACCCAGGGCTTCCAGATATTACAATGATTCCTTCAACCTTGGACAGCCAAAGATTAAATGTACATCACCTAGTGAGTTGTATGTCAATATCTAAAATAAAGCTCAAATAGAAGCATTAATTTACCATATCACAGCATCTCAGGGCCATATACAATGTGATCCTTGCCCCCATTGAGTATCCAACAATTGTAACTTTTCCTGGGGTAAGCTGAAGAAACAGCTTGCACAATACGTCTGCAACTACATTGATTGATAGATTAGCTGGTTCTTGTGTTGGGATCATCACCAGCCTTATTTCTCATCTTTGAACCCCCATGACCCGGAAGGTCAATTGCAATGCATCTTGCAGATCCTGACATGGCCTTCATGATGGGAATCCAATCCTCACCAGTCCCAAGAAAGCCGTGAATAAACACAAGAACATTGTTCTACATCAACAAAACAATGGAAGAGTTAAGGCATAGCAATCAAGCATAGTGGTAAATAGCCATATTCAGTCTTCCATGGGAATGTAGCTACAAGTGGGAAGCCTCTTTGATATTTGATTTGTGCAAGAAAGTAGGCAAATATAATGTAAATGCATATGTACCAACCAAATAAAATGTGTGCATGTATCAGAACAATAAGGACCCAAAATATTAATAACAAGCTACATATCGCTGATATTTAGGAATATGTGGAACATAGAATATATATATAAATGAATGGTACAGATAAATGTACCCTAGTTTTATTTATTAGCTTGTGTTTGCAGTATTGTGTGTACTGTCACAAGTACATGAAATTTGCTATGTCCTGGAGCTTTCTGAAGATGTGCTTAGGTACAAGTAAATGTACCCAAGTGTAACTTATTAGTTTGCATTTGTAGTACTCTGAGGATCACAAGTACATCAAAGTTGCCACATAGAGGAGGATCCTGGAACTGCTAAAGCAGCTCAGTGGTGGGTCTTCGGGAATTAAATTATCGTGATATTCATGCCAAGCCAAAAAAGAAGATCTTGTGAAATTCCTTACACTTGTCTCTTGTCCAACCTCTTGCACATTGAAAGAAAGACTCAAATCTTCTAAATAAATCCTCAACTGATAATTACACACTCCATCTCCTGTAAAATTCCAAATAATTGACTTTTGGTTGATCCGAAGGTTGCACAATAGTTGACCAGCATCTAGGACATATGCTTCCATAATTCCACTGCATTCATTACGATGAATACACAATGATTCAGTGATTACATCTTCTTTAAACCACCGGTAGGTTCCAAGACCATGAGCAACGGGTGATGCTGATTCCTTATTCATTAATTTGCATATATCTTCATTTTGCAATTCAAGATAACGAGAAAACTGAATATAGGCTGATAAGCCAAGACCACTTTCAAATGCAGCGCTGACGACAGTCATTTTCCCCTGCTGCTGAGCCCATCTTGCAATCAGTGCTGCATTTTCAAAACCGCCAACAATGCTCGGTTTGATAACCTGTCAGGAAATCTATCAGGCCCAGATGAGACTCGCATCAATTTGTCTACTAAAAATGGTAAAATTCTTTAACTATACTTTCGGAGGATGAGACAGTAATACCACAGACTAACATTTACACTTACATTCGAACTTGGTATGTTACGTCTACCAGCTATATTTGAAATATTTGCTCTAAACAGGTACCTCTTAGTTAGACTAATAAAAAGCACTTCTTTGGCATCTTGTGTATAAAAACTACTTTTCATATTAGAAGGCTACTTTGAAGTGCTTTAATTACTGGGTGTAGTGTGAAAGCTCTAACAAATGAAATAGGATTCTAGAACATCAACAAGAGGTAGGTAAACAGTAAGACAAAAGCTTGTCCTGTTTATTTAGTTATGAATACTAAGACTAGTCTTTGGACACTTTTTCATCCGAAGAAGACATTGATTTGGGGTTGACAATTGTATTTTCTGAATTTGTGAGACAAATTGTTATAATGGAATACAAGGAAGACTCCATACTGAGAAATTTATTTATTAACAGAAATCATATAGTTGTAAGGAAAGCTTTTACATACAACAGCAACAACTCCTTTGTGATTAAACCTCGCAAGCATTTGAAGAGGATTTTCTTGAATACTGCCAATTGTTTCATCCAGTGCCACAGGTAAGCCACTTTCTTCGCAGAACTTGATTATATTGTCTTCATCCCTAACAGGTTCCTGAAAATGGGAGAGTAACATGTACATGATTACTTCACATTGGAGCTGATGATAATCTTCTAGATACATCCATAAAAAACTGGAAAGGATAACTAAGCAGTAGTTAAGACCAACAGAAGAAAAGCCCAAAGATAAAACGAACGAATGTTCATATTAAACTACCATAAATTGACAATAAGAAAAATCTACCGTGAGTTTTCATTAAATGAGCTTTGAACGCATCTATGCAAAATAAACATATAAACAAATAGCAAATGTACTACAGTGAATAGATATAAGGATCAAACTATGGGAGATACTTTTCAGTTTCCATAGGGTTACCTCAATGTATTGTAGTCCACAATCTTTGACATAAGAGCCAAACTGAATAGCATCTTTGTATGCCCACTTCCTATTTGCATCGACACGGAGTTCGATGTGGTTCCCAACCTTCTTCCTTATTTCTTGTATGACAGCAGCATCTTCTAGGGGATCTGCCCGACGTGCTACCTGTTAGGTCATGCATTGCAGTTACAAGGCTAGATAATATGCACAGGAGATAAATAAGAGCCACATTGACCAAATTGCTTCATGACATTTCAGTGTAAGAACCATTGAATATTTCATCACCTTTAGCTTTATTGCAGTAAATCCCTCTTCAACGAGAGTACTCGCAAAATAAGCTACATCCTCAGGAGTCCCATTAGAGTCAATTAGAGCACAGATTTGAACATTTGAAGACCTTCCAGTTACTTCTTCTTTTTGGGGCTGCGGAAGGAGTACATTCAACAAACTGGAACCTTCTGCTGCCGCTATGGCACAAAGAACGGCCATCTCCAAACCACACCTGACACTAGGAAAGATTGAACCTGGCTATATAGCAAGTGAAAGAAAACATGTAAGACTAAAATAATCGTATATGGTAAACTTGAGAAGGTGAATTCAGTAACAATCCCAGCACCCCAGTTGTCTTATGTTGGCTATTGTAATCTCTATGCACTAATGATAATGAATACAGAATAAAGATAGGCGTACTTACCGATATTCCTAAAGTGGTCCATATCCAAGAAGAGAATGAGCCCTTTAGCAGAGGAAGGGAAACACTAATGTTAGTTCCTTTCATGACATGAACAAGGAACCGAAGTTGATCTTCTACATCCAGCAAGCTTTCTTTGTGGATCTCCATCGGTGCAACCTGTTCAAGATTGCTGCATCAGAAACAAGAAGAATCTTACATCTACCAATAATAGTCTAATACTATAGGTAGCTGTTCAAATTTTTCCTTTTGAAAGTTTTCGTTGCCTGGACTTTCTCCTTATTAACCAAGTATGGACCCTAGGGTGCTTAAATAATGAATAAAACTTCTGTCTAGCTGGCTCATAGCATGGAATAATCAAGAACTAACCTCCCCATAACCAATACTTCCATCTACCAGAGACAGAGATAAAACAAATCCTTCTCTATAATATGAGGTAGGGTCATAACTGACAGGAGCTGGTGTCAGGGGGGCGCAGAGCTGAACTCTGTCAACAACATAAAAAAGTCAGAAATAAACTTTCAAGGAACTTGAGAATACAAGGTACCCCGACCCAAAAAAAAAAAATCTTACACCAAAAAAAAAAAAAAAAAATCCTACCTATACTGAGAGAACTTCATCTCACGTACTTTAAGAAACATAAAACCATGTAAGAAAGACTCCGAAACTGTGAGTCTTGACAGGGTGGTAAAAGCATAATCTGCCGCCTGACAAGCAAATTTTCTCAAAGTTCTGAAAGAGGAGCAAGATGATTTAGCAATACAAATAGATATAACTTGTGATTTAACAGAGAAATAGGTAAAAGAAGGACAGGGAGGGATGTGATTACCTGTGGAAGCTTGCATTGGTGTTGATGCAACTCTCTACTTCTATGACACAATCAACTTCTTCTCGTTGAGATGCGAACAAAGCATCTTGCAGCTCCCTTTTTGTCTGGACTAGTACATGCTTCAAACTGCACGGCAGAGTGTCTTAATTTTGTGTTACTGATATAGATGATGTAGGTTATTGGAAAAGGATTACATCAAAGACGAACCAACAAATGCATCTCAAAGGATTTAACTGACAGATTTGTTATTCACCAAATATTCAGGGCAGAAATAACAAAAGAAGCTACAAGTCAAACTTATACAACCTATGTGATTTCAGGATTCAAATATCAAACAAAGCGAGAAGGTCAACTTCTTCAAATCATCAAAAAGGTAGTAACTTGTCCTCCCTTCCTCTCTCCAAGATGTCACCTGTTCACTCTTGATCATTTTTCTTAGGCTTAAATCGCAATTTGGTCACCCTACTTTCCCACTTTTTGCAATATGGTGACTCTACAAAAAAAAAAAAATAGAAAAACTTCAAAAAAGTAAAAGTTGAGCGTCTATTGCTACTCTCCCCTTAGACGAAAGTCTCTTCTTGGATTGGGCGGGACTACTTGATCGGATGGGTACTATGCTTAGGATTTGCAGAAGTCAGTAGCTGCTTTTTTTGCTGTAGTCTGAGAACTTCTTCTCTTATGTGATTTTGATTGAAAGATGGAAAGGTTCTCAATCTTGCCATAGTCCTCCAATCTATCAACGACCCCGCATCAGTGCGCCGGCATAAGAAGATTGCCAAGAATCTCCATTCCAAGAAATGTTTAGAGACAGGAGTTCCTATCTATCAGAAATGGATGCTCTTTCCGTCGTCTATCATAATGCGAAAGAAAGAATTCAACTAGAATTCTCAGTTCCGGAAGGGAAAGATATAATTCAGAACTTGAAGAGCTAGATGCGCTAAGATAAAAAGAGTAGTCTACGCTGGCTGGACCACTGGCCAAACCTACAACTGACAACTCACAGATACGAAATCTGCCCTACGGCTATTACAAATGACCTGAGGAAGAAAGGAAACTTGGTTCTTAAGTATTAGGCGGATCGGCTGATAGGATTGACTCGTGGACTGAAGGGAAGTACTATTGTAACTGCTTTACCGGCTCAAGTAATCATTCCAAGCCCTGGAAGTCTTCCTACCAGTCTTATCTTGTTCTATTCTGGTAGTCCCTAAAGTTGTAAGGTTAGAGAGATGCCAAAGATGAAAGGAAGGAGAGGGCATCCAAGTAATCATTCCAATACGGGATCCATAAGAAGAAAGAAGACTAAAGAAAGCCGAGACGATAGGAATAAGAAAAAAGAGAAGCATGGCCAGAGAGCAGAGGAGAGCCATAATTAAAGACAGCACCTCCGGGATAGAGATGTCGAAGGTACAGGTACCGAAGTTAGCCTTCTCCGACTTGCAAAATCGAAGACGAATCTTAGTTACGATCAAAGCCCTAAACTAACTCCGTTACGAGGCTATCACACAGTGGTTGTTAATTCCTTATTGAATATGAGCTTCCCGGAAAGAGAAGTTTTTTTTCAAATAAAGCAAGAATCAAAATGTTTTCGAGCCTTCGTGACACACCAAGGTCAGGAACTTAACACTTGCTAAAAGAGAAACGCGTCCTTGCCTCACGGAGTTTCATAGACTCAAACAAAAGGAACTCACTCTACAGGACCAGGATAGGGCTTAAGTGCTACGGATTACGGGCAATGTGATGGCCATGGTGGAATGAAGGGAGAAAAAGGGTTACAATAGAAAGGGGCTGAAAAATTGATTTTTTTTTTTTTTGTAGAGAGTCACCTTATTGAAAATGTGGGGAAGTAGGGTGACTAAATTGTGACTAAGACAAAACAATTCGATTTAGTTCAGAGGGTATTTTAGTCTTTTTAAGTATTTCCATCCAACATAACGGACGAAAATGGCTTGAGTGACCTTATTGAATGTCCAAACAAAGTATAATGAGTAAATTGAAAAAAAAAAATTGTAGAGTCACCATATTGCAAAAAGTGTGAAAGTAGAGCGACCAAATTGTGATTTAAGTTTTTTTCTTAATAATCTATTTTTTGATACGTAAATGTGACCCCTTGTTGGTATGGGGATTGGATTATTGGAACCAAGGACCTCAAGGCCTTTGCCTGAGTTCCCTTGCCATCTCTCCCACCCCTTGGGACAGATTTTTCTTAATAATTAGCATTCTTATGGGTATTAGGGCTAAGTAACACCATGTAATCTGCGCAATAGTGTTGCTATTCATTATTTAAGATATGATGCTGTTCCTTTTCATTTTATTTTTGTATAACACATCATTATCTTTCTCCCTTTCTCAATCATTTGGTAGTTGTATCCTCTTTACACAAGTCAGTCCCAAGCCCATGTTAAAAGGAAGATAACAGTCCCTAGCTGATGGGCCAGCATAAAACTTATCAGTTCCCTCATGTAAATCAATAAATTAAATGAGTGTAGCTAAGAATCGAGGTGAGAATGGTAAGATGGACGTTAAGTCAAACTAGATAAGATGAATTCAAAACTAAAGCATTTGTGAAATGTAAAACATTGCCGGTTAGAAAGCCATATAACCTAGACAACGAAGTGCAGCTTGAGTGGTAAAAGACGTTTCACCTACACGTAATAGGTTGTGGGTTCGAGTCACCATAGGTGTAAGTGGGAACCACTATTGATCCTCTTTTAAAAAAAGGACATATAACCTAGACATCAAGGGTAAGAGGACAAAAATAGTACAGACAGAAATAAGTATGAAGGATATGACCATCTATGGATAACAGGATTCAAGTTGCCATGGAAAGTAATTAAGCCAAAGTCTGTACCAAAGTGAAACTCTACTGTAGTAATGTTATATCCTTTATGTGATGGATTCCTATTTATGTTTTGCTACTCTATACCAATGCTACAAAGACTCAGAGGCAGGCGTTTGGTGTTGGTACTTGCACATCCATCTAAACCATGAATCTTAGGATACGCATAGTAAACTAACAAGGACCCAGAATAAGAGTGTGGGTGCTCAGACACAGCCTTTATGTCTAGATATCTAATACTCCATGGGAGTATGGGAATTGGGATGGAACTCAATGAATTATCTAATACTTTTGGGTCTATTTCAGAATAGCTGTCAGTTTAGTTGGTGGATATAGAATTTTTTTTAAACTTGACTTAAAAACATGAGCTGGCTTGTCCGAGGTACTCCTCAAAGAATCCAACCATGTCCATCACTTGTATCCCTGGAGTGTCATGAACATCTCTCATGCCTTAAAGTATACATCACACCGAATAAAAGGGGATTTTATCTGACTTAGGAAAGTTGCAGATGTTATGGGTTTCTACATGTAGAGAGCACAGAGGTTTGCTTCCATTTTTGAATGGAACGTGGCAAAATCATGTACTTCAATTAGATGGTTGAGAGAGGTTACAACCTTAACCCAAAGACACCTGTTCAAGTGTTTGTGGGAGTGATATCACAACCTTAACCCCAAAGACAGCTATTTTTCATGTTTCCCTAAATTACTTAGAATGAAAAGTTTATGCTGTTAAGGAGCTGAATTAATATTTCTTACGTTCCATTCGTACATATGAGCAGATCCACAAGGCATGTCAGTCTATTCCCTAGCGCATATTTAGGTTTTTTTTACCTAAAGGTCCGAACATGGCTCAATGACGTCATGTCTAACAGAGTTTTGAAAGAAATTATCGCAAGGCTCAATACTCAACTTTATGTTTGCAGTTGCCATGCTGAGCAACAGTTACCACTCAGAAGCAGGAAAACCTTGATAAAGATATAATCATTAACGTACACAAGCATGGTGACACTTAATGATCACTTGGCTTGAAAGAAACAAGATAATATAGAAGTAGCTACCATATGCTTGGAGTCTTTTCTTACCCGTGCGCCAAGCAGAGGTTCTGGACACCCACATTATGAGAAGTGTAGAAATATTGATCTAACAACCTTTGTTCAGTTCTATTTGCGATAGGAAGGAGACTAAAGATTGCACCGCCATGATTGTTAATTACTAGTATGGTCATTTGTTTCCGCAAAATCCTATGAAAAAAAGAGAAACAGTAAGAAATTAGCTGTCAGGGACTTGTGCTATTGCATAGAAACACAAGGAAAATACATTGCATGAATGACATAACTTGAAACATGGATGCATACTGATTTCTCTATGCAAAATGATCAAGACGCAACCAATAAATACAAGTCAAAATCAAAATGCAAATGGAGAAAATCTCTGCAAATAATATCAAACTAAGCCCATACTGAAGCTGAATAAATATGTTCTTTGGTGATCAAAGAATCATATATTTCCCTTTTTGCTGTTATTTGTTTAACATTCATCACAACAATATGATGGTCAACCAGCACATGCTAGAACAAACAGAAAATGGCACAGAAAAAACAAATAGCAAACTTGTATTCTTTATAATTAAGCTTTATTAAAAAATTACAAATATTACAAAAAAAAGTACTGAAACACCTTTCCGTGTAAATAAAATGCAATACAAAAACATAAGGAATAATAACCAAAATAGCTTAGGAACCTGAACTATCCCAAGAAAGAAAAATGGCCTGATTTAAAACAAGTGCTAAATTTACTCAACATCTCTAGAATTATTTTAGCTGAATTTGTGTTTCTCAAGGTAAATTAAAGACAATGAACAAATAGCAGCATACATTTGCAAATACACAAGTTCTTACCTTTGTTTCAGTAGAGCCAATCCATTAGTATCATGTAAAAAAGAAACATCTCCAATCACACAAAGTACCTGAACATAGTTAGAGAAGACTTAAGGATGCAACATCAGCCAATAAATAAACAGTGGTAACTGTAGGCAACTAGCCATAAAGTACTGCAAGGATTTTCATTTCTGGCAGACTTATTACACCAGAAAGATTGTTTCCACATCCTTAACAATAAGAATTCTCAAGGGGAAAAAAGAAACATAACAAAAAACCAATTTTTTAAGAATTTAACCAGAAAAATGAGATGAAAACGGAAGTCCATGTAAGAAGTCAAAGCCACGAAACCAGGAGTCACGGATCTGAAAATTACATTGAAGGAGAAACTCCGAATGAAGTCCACTCTTCTACCAATATATTATATGCCTGTTGTATATTAGAACTCATCGGAAATGAGACTCGTGAAGCACACCATAAAATTATTCAGTCTAAAGGCAGCTTAAATACATACTAGGACAGCTACTGGTCGGAGTTCTTCTTTGTAAACATCTTCCCTCAAGTAATATGTTGCACTGAAAGATTCATAGGACAGCTATAAGACTATTTCCTTAGTGGTTGGGAAAGAAAAAGCAACCAAGGACAGCATGTGCCTCAACTGAGCTTTGTGGTAATGACGACAGTGATATAAAAACCCTAAAATCAACAACATAAGACTGTACAAGTACATCTGATAAGTGCTCAACTGAGAAATGATTCACTTAGGTTATTTTGCACACATACAACGTGACAAACACAGCACAGATGAGAAAGGGTGGTGCTCTCATTATTAATCGTAAAACAAGGGGAAGAGCATGAAAAGAGATAGTGAGAAAAGGGACAACACTTTGTCATGTCACGGAGGTTATCCCAGACAAAGCAGAATAGAAAATGTCATTCATTATGCTGATGTTTTCAAAGCTTACAAATGCTTACAGAAAGTAACAAGACAATCATTGACTTAACCCAATAAAAAAGTAAAAGTGCCTAGTGTATAATATCTCTAATGTAAAGTGATCGATTTATATACTTCATGTGTACATAGGTAGCAACTCCTTTTTGACGCATATTAATACAATCTCTTACTTATCAAAAAATAAATAAAAGACAAAGATGCAGTTATATTCAAGAATCACTCTTTAAAACTTCTGACAAACAAAGCTTCAATTACTCACTCGTTTGTTGCAACCCACAGCAAAGCCAACAGCTGTGCTAGTCAAACCGTCAATACCACTAGCTCCTCTATTCCCCGCCACATGTATCCAGTGACATGGTACTCTTGATGTTACAAGCATATCACTAATGCAAGCATATCCTGCAAGGCTTCCACCATACATATCTGCATCACGTATAGGCATGCTGTTACCTATGAATATGGCAGACCCACAATCGAGGGCTTCGGGAGTTAGACCGGCAACAAAAGGTTCGGTCAAGGAGCACTCTGAATTGATTAGAAATGAGATCTCCCAGGCAACCTACAATAAGGAAAGATGAAGGAAGTCCAGATAATCAAGTAGAGGGAGACAAGAACTTACTCACCTCAAGCACAAGCACACACACACACACACACAAAAAAAAAACTGCTGATTTTCATGGAAAGCTAAATCACAAAATTCTTAACAAGAAATAGAAAGTTATTGTGGAATTCTACTGGTGACAACGAAGTACATCTTGTAAATGTTAGAATGAAAAGAATAGCTCATTTAACTATAAGCACAACAAATATATCTATTTGCCTTCCAATTTTATACTCCCTCCGTCCCAAAATAAATGACATTTGAGAAAAAAAAAAGTTTGTCCCAAAATAAATGATGTTATAGGACTTCAAGAAAAAATTGTACACATTTTGCTAAAATTGCCCTGATTAATTACTCCCTAATTAAATGTTGTAATAGGAATGAAAAGCATTTGTCTTCAAATCCAAAGATTTCGAGAGAAAGTGGGATAATTAAAGATGTGTTGTTCAAACTTTGAGAAAAAATAGAATGATTTAAAGAGGATGTTAAGAGGAAAGAGAAAAATAATCATGCAACTTATCAACAATAATTGCACTTAAATAAGGGTACATCAAGTCTTTTTATAAGTTTCCTTAATCTGTGTGCAAATTTCTAAAATGTCATTTATTTTGGGACGGCAGATTATACTCCCTTTGTCCCTACTTAAGTTTCCCATATTGTATGAAATCACTAAATTCACTTTGCTATGTATCATGTCTCAATGTACAGTTGCAATTCTATAGTGTGGACCTTAAGGGCAAGTCCAATGATAAGGGTCAAAAGCAAATTTTGATACGTATGTATGAGCACGAGGTTGTCCAATTATAAAAATAAAGAGTATCAAAATTAGGTTTTGTATCAAATTTAACACTTCCTCTAGTACCAAACCTAATTTTTGATACCCTTCATTTTTTATACACATGGTTGGAGATGATAATTTGATACTCATGAATAATAACCAATAGGTATCAAAGTTAAGTTTTGATACCTATGGGACAAGTACAAACATTGAACTTGCCCTAAGGGCATTCGTGTATGTATTATAGAAATGGCCTAAAAGTCAACTTCCTTGATTATTGAAAAAAATTAAAAAGGGATACTCAATTAGGGACGGTGGGAGTATATGTATACGTATGTACATATGTATGTATGTCCGTATGTACATAGCATATGTATGTATGTTAAACATATACTCCCGCCATTCGGATAAATGTTCCTACTTTCTATTTTGGGATGAATGTTCCTAAAGACTTTTTGATGTACAAATTCTTTACCATTCTTCCCAATATACCCTTAAAGCTTCATTTAATATCAACATAACACATCCTAAAGAAACCCACTTATTTGGAATAGCAAAACTCAATTAATGCTAATCTCAATCACTCTTATTCAAAAACCAAGAAAAATATTACCGAAAAGAGATGTTGCTAAGAAGATTTGAACCCCTTGGGGGTAAATGTAAAGTCTTGACCATTGTACCATATTGAATTACCTCATATTTTGAGCTTTAATATTTTACTTAACATGTAATGGGTATTATCTTCAGAACACATTTTATAGCCCACATCATTAATTACGTTTTTAATCCATGTGCTTTGTCAACGAGAAACATATAGCCGGGACGGAGGGAGTATTGATATACATTACTTAACTAGTATGGCACATCTTAGTAAAGGAGCAATGCAGAGGAAATTGGAGTAATCATCACATGACACTGAACTTGTATCATCTGTTTCACAAATTGGAACCATGAATGATTATATTCTTAAAAACATGATTCCTTTCGTAAGGTCAAAAGTGCCGACAACCTCTCATAGTCGTTATGGTTTCCCGAATGTTACAGGTACCTTCTCTAAGCAAGGAATATGGGGGCTGATCGCTTATGACATGCAAAAAATACAAAGTACAAGTAAATAGGGATGTATAGCATGAGTTCTGAATTGCTGATAAATGACTTACAAATTATCTATTGACACAGTTTATAGAAAAGCATCTTGCTTGTTATATTTCCCAAGAGTATTAATCAAAAGGTCTGTCTACAATGTGGAATCAGTAATTCACTTGATTAAAGGCAACCAGTTCTTAGTTTGTAATAAGGATAATAAAGAAGGAATAAAAATATTTAATTGCCTGTGACAAACCAAAAAATACCATGCAACTTAAGCTAGAATCAAAATACAGATTTCAGTAATCACGTTTAGCAGAGTTTAAATTTGTCAAGTAGATCTGGCTTGACCTTGACTAAACCAAGCCAACCAAAAGAGCAGTCCAATCGAATATGCTGAGGACATATCAAGCAAAGATGCAAAGCAGGTTTAGTTTTGAACAAGTACATGTAGAGGCGAAGGAACAAAAACCAAAATGCAGTATATCTAAGGAAAGCATCAACGGTGAAGAATAAATACCATGCTGTCTAATGCCCGTAGGAAACTGCTCCATTTGCTGTAAGTATGTGGTATGCAAGATCTGAGCATAAAATCGGTGAACTGGGTAACAGTACTCTGGATCCTATGTGTAACAATATGTGAAGGATCGTGGCGACTTGGATGGTTGTCTACCAATATATATGAGCATGGGAAGCAATCTTCTAACATTTGAGAAATGCTCTTGCTCGTAATGCGGCTTCCAATCTGTATGCAAAACTAGAAACACATTAACAAGACCAAAAGATATGGTAACACCAATACCAATCACATCAGGAGCATGTCAAAACTCTCTGGTTTGTAGTCTCACAAAGATCATAAGCCTCTCCCGTTCACTCATAGTCAATCGAATATTTCAGATATTGCAGTCTCAGCCAATATAACAGATTTCCACCCAGAAGAAAACTAGACACTGCCGATATTTATTTTTCAAAACCATTTCTTCCGGTCCGTTAGTTTAGATCTGACATCAACAAACCTTCTGTAGACAATCAGGGTAAATGGAAATTAATGGTTAGATGATCGAAGGGCCACTAAATTATATCTAAATCAAACAACTGCTCTTGCTCGAGTAAGTAAAAGTAACTCAAAACTTTAAAATTGTTGTTGCCTTGTTTGGGTGATTGGGTTGTGCCAGAAAGTGTACAAGCCTTTATATTCACTTGGTCAGGGGCCCTTGTTAGTAAATTCAATAAGAGAGATGGCAAACAGCTCCCTCTCGTCTTAAGTAGAGACTTCCGAAAGAAAAAATCAGTGAAGTTCAAATGAACTTCCAGTCAAATGATTCTAATTTTGGTTGCACAAGTCTCTCACAAAGTCTGCAAAACTTTTGCAACTATGGGTGAACTAACGCCACTGTTACAAAATAACTTTACTACCACTGGGTTGGATAAGCAACGTCCAACAAATCCTTCAAACAACTCTCTGAACTAATCTTTAATCCAATAAATCTCTTGTTCATATTTCCCATTGTTCTTACCCACATGGAAACTTATAACAAAAGTTAAGAACCAAAACTATTCTAATAGATAGCTTTTTGTTGTTATTACAGGAAATCGTGTACCAAGATAAATATTCAACCAAAAATATGTGAGGTAAACATGAGATACTTTGATAATTATTCAAAAAGATACTTACAAAGCACTTGAAAAATGCTAGCTAAATGTTTAGGAGATGCCTAGATTTGATTAAGAGAATTTCAATTAAAACATTCGTCATGCTCTTCCTGTCCTGTTTCCACTATGAGCCAACATAGATTGTGCAATGTGTTGAAATGTTCAATGGAACTCAATCTGCAAAGTTCCACACTTTTCTGATCGACATTACTGCTTGAAGCCCTTCCCCTCTCCCCCCCCCCCTCCTCCCTAAAAAAAATATGACTTTTTCCAAGCACCATTACCAACTAAACACCAAGTTGTGACATCAAAAATACACTTCAATTGGAAAGAACAACAAAAAACAAAGTATACCTGAAGAACAACATCTGCTTGCACCCAATGCCTAACTTCACCAGAGAGTAGACAATGGTCAAGGTGATCAACAAACAAGATGTTCTCTTCTATGTCAGAAAATGAAGTTCCATACTTTCTCAAGCGCAGACCTGACAAGATGTCAGCTACAACCGGCCAGCAAAGGTGTTTAGCAAGGAGAAGAGCAGCCCATATATCATCCTCTGTGTGAATTCCACCCAGTAATAAGAAGTCCACGCTTTGCCCCTGAACTATTTGTAGTACATCTGCCAGATGACCATGAGTATCACCACATGCAAAAGAATGCTGAGCTTGGATATAGTTCGTAAACGGTTCGCTACTCGACACCCAAAAATCCAATCCCTTCAAACAGCTGAGTAACCACTTTTTTGTACTACCATCCAGAGGGTCCCTAAAAGGACAGTTGATATGAACTGGCCCACATGGTGAAGAAGTTGCATAATATACAGCAGAGTCAATGGTGGTAAGAACCATCCTCGCAGGAATAGTGTCCGTGGGAGCAGGAAGAACAAAGGAGTGCCTTACAAATGAACCAAAATGATTGACCTGGTAAACGAATTGGAAAGGTGATTAATGCATGCCAACAAATAAATTAATTGAGTAAAACATTAGATTAGAATGAATGGTTCTTACTGGATCAAGTGCAAAGAGCTTGTCAGTATTACTATGTATGATTCCAACAAAAATATGAAACAGATGCAAAGCCAAAATGCCAATATGTATGATGCATGAGGCAACTACATGAATAAATCATGACAGTGGGATATAAATCTAAAACTTATTCTGCAGTAAGTCAGTAACGTGAGCTCTAAGATCAAGTTTATACCAATCAGGAAGCTCAAACTGAAGTAACACCGTATTTTGGGTGAATATCTCACCAGGTAAGGGAAAAGGGTAGAAGGTAACAAAAGGGTGATGAAAAATCCTTTCCATAACAATCTCAATCATCATTAAAATTGAGACTGTAAGAAAACAGCTGATACAAATCGGGATATGTACGTGTATCGTACATTTTCATGATATGTACCGGTATAAGTTTTATATATTGTAGAATACATTTTGCATAAGGAAATTCACAAATACTTTTGGTATACCATCTGAAATTATGAAATATATGTACGAAGTAGGAACCAAAAGTAGATATAAGTGTATCCATAAAATTTAAAGAGCCAAGTATTGCAACCATGATATTTGTAAGTTACACAGAAACCATGTTTTCGCTGATTTTCAACAGAAAAGTTGTTCAATATCATCAAAACTTCGAAAACTTTCAAGAAATAATATATTTTTGGAAAGCTCCAACAATCTTTTTACATCAGACTTTGTAAGAATATATTATTTTTTATATCTATAATATAGTTCTATTTGGTTCAATTATCTATTATAAGACAAAAACGTACCATCAGATATAAACATAGTTATCGTAGATATGCAACCGTATCTTAAGATGTGAATGACCTATCGTAGAATACGTTGCCAAACGGGATATGCACCAAAGATGCATATCGGTTGCTCCCATATGTACAAGGAATCGAAGGGTTTGTATCGCGTATCATAAGATACTGATAACTATGCTGGCCGATATGCAATTCTTCATAGAGAAAGAACTGCAGTAACGCAGTGAAGCACCAGAGTGAAAATTCAATTGCCTCAAATCATTTAGCATTGTTATTAGAGCAGGAAGTTGTCACGAGGTCCAATACATCATATAGAAATGCAAATAGAAGTTGAACATGACCTCATATACAATTCAACCATCCTGAAGAGACATTCAGTTAATAAAACAATAAAAAGTACAATTTGAAGCAATAGTTGTTAGCCTAGATGTTAGACTCTTCTACCCTTTTGACCAAAACCATAAAGCAACAAAAACCATACAGTAACTATGGAAAAGAAAAGAAACACGTACCTGATTGATTGATTGATTGGCTCCAGCATCCTGCAACTCCAGGGGACGGTCCGCAGTGAGTAATACAAGTGGTAGAAAATCTTGATAAGCCTCCACGACCTGGTAATTAGCACTTGGTGAAGGTTACAACACATTTTCAAAGCGGAGGAATGTCTACCCCAGCAAATATCAAACTATATAAGATAATGATATTAAAAAAAGGAAGACTTGCAAAACAAAGCCAAGGAATAAGACTTTTCAAACGATGCAGAATATAAAAGAATGGGAAGTGATTTAATAAATAAATAAAAATTGATAAGTAAAGATAATAAAAAACAAGCGTCAAAACAGGTGACGCGTCCTATTTACGCGGACTTCATAAATATATATACAAGCAACTCAAAGAAAGAATCTGCAGGTGTAGACTCGGAAGTTGAATCAAATAAAAGTGTCCACTAACATGTGCCCTAAGGGCATACTTTAAAGTATTCTTTGGTGGTATTCAAAATCATAACAGTTACGAAATAATTGAATAAGTTTCTAGAATGAGCATGCTTTTAGTGTGTTCTCATGGCACATGATGCTTTGCCAAAATAATACTCCCTCCATCCCAAAAAATAGTCTCATTTGACAAGTCAAACCTTTTACGATAGTAGCTTCATTTGCTTGTACCTTCTTTAAACTGCACTACAAATATTTCCTCTTTTAGAAATGGGACTATTTTTTGGGACAAACCAAAGAGGAAAGTGGGACTATTTTTATGGGATGGAGGGAGTAATGTAAAAGCAGCCTACTCAATCAGCAAACTCACCGCAGGAAGAAGGTTTGAAACTGCAGTGCCTGATGATGTAATGACTACAGCTGGTCTATTTGAACCTCTAGCATACCCAATAGCATGGAATGCAAGTGACCGCTCATCCACGCAGGCAACACAAGCTGTGAGTGGATGACTAGAAGCAGCAACTGCAAGAGGAGATGATCTGGATCCTGGAGCTATACAAAAATACTAGATGAAGAATAAATCAGAAAAGTTTATCCTAATGGAGGTAGCAAAGATAATCATCGTTCAATCTCACCGTCAAACCAAGCCGATAGCATTCTTCAACTATAAGTGACGCCCACAAGGTATTGATGTTTGAATATTCTCGCAAAGGGCAACTTATTACTCCGATATGATTCAACTGGTTGTGAGGTTAAAAAATAGTCTCAATAATTCATGTGCAATTTCCATATTTGGAAGAAAAAAAATATCACTGAAAGTAAAAGGCATTAAATGCAAATTATTAAAGTGATGAAACACTAAATGGGTCAAACAGTTCTTCATGCCTATGGTAGGAACTGGTTGAGTTGGGCAAAGTACAATGACCCCCAATAATAGATGCACTATTCTATCGAATTATAAAGCTGTCATTCTTCTTTGCAGGGACTCCACTCATTCTAATCAGTAACAACACATATTATATGCTCACGTAAATTATGAATCGACCACAAGATTAGCAGAATTTTAATAATATGCTCCTTTAGGAGTTTAAAGTAAAATAAGTATCACTAACAAAAAAATACTTTACCATGCTATTAGAGACAGCTACAGTAGCTGAAAGTCTGAGGGAGAACTGATAGGAGCTTGAAGCATTCTTCTGCCAGAAAATTGGCCATCAAAAGACATTGAGAAGTATGAACAATATTAGGGTGCCAATAGGCAATGCCAAGCAACATCAAATCTTTGAAGGAAGAAAAATTACCAGGATAAAGAGGATACCAGTTCCATAGGCTCAAGCAAACCATCCCTCCCACCCAAAGAAAGATCCTTTATGAATACCTACAACATCAAGCTACTTAATAGTAGAAGATTGTAGGAGATGACAAATATATGATTGATACTCTAGGGTAAAATCCACATTAATATAATTCTTATGAAGGTGTTGTCAAATATTCTATAGTAACATCTAAAGAGAGAATCTAAATGCACCCAATTACAAATTCAGTACTACCCATTACCCAACACATGAACGCTAGGCAGAACAATAATAATGCCACAGACAACTTCAAACCATTCTTCAGCTAAATAAGTCATGCAGCTTTAACACAAACTTTTCAAATAACACCGCTACTACTTAAATTACTCACAATTTTTACTACAAATCTCCGATAACCATGAAAACACACTCTAACCGTCATAAAAGATAATGCAGTTTTTTATTTAAAAATTTTAATTTTTTAACTAAAGCTTATTTCAACTAAAGCTTTATTTTATTTTATTTTATGTTTTTGATAAATAAAAATGTATATATAAAACAGCGTCAAACAGGTGGCTCGTCCTTTGTACACTAGATGTATACCATCAATTAGAGACATTGAAACTGTAACACCCGGAAATTTCTTGGCTTGCTTAGACTTTTTTTTATAAATAAAGTATATTAATAAAAGCGTCTAAGCAGAGACGCGTCCTTGTACACGGGACATATACAAGACACCAACAACTATATATCGACAAAACTATCCGTAATATTAACAAAAGACTCCCCCCCTCTGAAGGATCCAACTTTAAGCACCACAGCCCAATAAGCTGCAAAACATTCTTTTTGAGGTGATCAAATCTGCTTCGATATTGTCAAAAACCCTCATGTTCCTCTCTAGCCATATACTCCACCAAATCGCAAGAGGAGTTGTTACCCAACACTTGTTTTTCCTCCTCCGCTTATACACTGACCAACCTTGCAGAACCTGACTCACCGATCTAGGCATGACCCACGTGATACCAGCCGATCTGAAAACCAAATGCCATAGATCCTTCACTACCGGGCAATGGAGAAGAAGGTGATTCACAGTCTCTTCCTCTCGTTTACACATATAGCACCTATTCACGAGAATCCTCCCACAAACTCTAAAGTTATCCCCTGTCAAAATGGCCTCCCTCGTGGCTTCCCAGGCAAAAAAAGCCATTTTCCTTACTAAGCAGGAATAAAAAGATCTCACTTAGAAACTTCTACCCTTGCTTAGACTTGCATTAGTGTATACTTAGTATGTAATTTCATGTCATAACTTGCTTATGGTTTGTATTGTTTTGGTGATGTGGTTGAACTTGTGTAAAGGCATCTTTAGAGTCCAATTTGAGTTCATACCATGTTAGTTGAATTTTCGGACTTTGGTAACGATGGGTTTGATGTTATTGCCTTTGAATTGTAGTGGTAACTTGAATCATTGCATCTTAAAGTTCATACTTCGGAATTTTGTACTCTTCTTATCAAAAAAAAGAAAAAAAGTTCAATTGATGCTCATACCTTGTTTTGATTGGGCTTTGGTATATGTTTGAGTTGGTGGTTTTGCCTTAGAAATAGTTTAGTCCAGATTTGGAGTTTTTGTTCCAGAACTAGACGCGCTCGCATCATGTTCTTTGACGTGACCGCGTCATCTTCTGGGAGTTGTGCATTTTTTTACTAGCTTAGACACACTTGCGTCGGCGTTGGGGACACGACCGAGTCATCTTCTGGGAGTTCAACAATTTGTGAAAAGCCTGGACGCGCTTGCGTCGAGTCGGCACACTCGCATCATATCTTGGGCGCAACCGCATCACTATGTTTCCATTTTTTACTTGTTTGACCTTTAGACTCAGTGATGGGGCCCTAGGCTGAATTAGTGACTTGGTTTAGTAAGTATAAGCTGGATTTGAGTGATGTTACCATGTTTACTTCCTTACTTAGCATTATTTTTTTTGATAGGTAAAAATATGTATAAATATGAGCGTCAAAACAGGTGACGCGTCCTTACTTAGCATTATTAAGTGTAATTATGGTTTAATCCACCTACAATTACATAGCGACCAATGAGCCTTTTCCACCTCACTTTGTAGACCGTCACCACTTCCACACCTCTTCGACAACCATTGAAGTGAAGAAACCTCATTTCCTCTTCCTTCTTCATATTAGCCAAGTCCTTAGAGAGAGAGAGAGAGAGGGTTTTTTGAGTTTTAAAGCTTCGTTGTTGAAGAATTTCTTGCCCATTTTCAATTCAACTCTATAAAAGCGTAGGGCTCGACGAGGGGAACATTTAAGTACCAATCTCTTGCATTTTAATCGGTAGTTTTCATTTGAGGTAAGTTACTATCCCTGCCCTTTTTTAATATGCATAGAGCATATAATACATGTTAATTAGACAAAAAAATATATAAGTAATGCTGATTTAATAAATAAAAAACAATTTCCATGATATTATGTTGAGTTTTGGAGTAGAAAGTACTCTATTTATGAATTGTTGATAAATGGAACTTGTTTACATGTTTGGGTGATTATTTACCATATTTACGTTGGGAATAGTGATTGTGAGATTTCATTGGAGTGATTCCACAAGGTGCGGTTGTAACCCAAAAATTATGAATAGTTTGTAAATGACTCAATGAAGTCGATTTAGGGATGACTAAAACGTAACGAGTGATATTCTATGTTACTACGATATTCGGGAATATTTTGTGGCAGTTTATCATTATATGAAGTTACTACATGATTCGGTGTTTACTATTACAAGCAATTACATGCTTGGTATGTGTGTTGAGCTCCCCTACTTTGGGACTCGATGGTCATGTGTTTCATGGCAAATAAACATCTACTTGTGCATTGTATAGAGTCGAGCTGATATACTTGGTTCGTGTCGGTAATAGGACAACACAAAATGATCGGTAACAATGATTATGGGTCATCGTATTAGTCGTTTTGCCTTCACTATCGGCCGTAGTGAAAAAGTAACCCCACTGTTGTAGCAATATGCATGACTTTGGAGGGTTATGCTTCGTATGACAATCGGTGATGTTGTGTGTTCTTGTCACCAAGCTAGTCTACAAAGGGATTGTTCTTGAGCATGTACATTGGTTCAGACAGATTTCGGCTTGTGATCAGCAGCGACACGGTTTCAACATCAGCTTGTGGATAGACTTGAAAGCTATCCTATTGTATATCCTTTGTAATGTGTCTACTTACGTTGAGTAATGTGCATTATCACATGATCTTCGTGAGTTGGTGCAAGTATATCTATATGTGTACTTGGTTGATTTAACGAATGAGTTATGATTTGTGCATATAGTATGCATGCAGTTGCATTTAGTAACTTACTAAGTTTCCACTCACCCCGTTCCTTTTGGTTCCCTTAGATTCCAGCCAACCGGGAGGTTCGCAATTTGGCCGGTGAGACTCACGAGCATTAGCAGGTGATCTACTAGGTAGCAGGTGTGTCTTTTGTATATTTTGGTGAGGTCGTGGTTGATGGAGTTATATAAACTCTATTTTGGATAATTGTTATTGTACCTATTGTTAACAATTGTATTAGTATATTCTTTTGATGCCAACGTGTGGCGTCATGCTTGTGTATAGTGGTACTTGTTGGTTAGGCTATTGTGCCTCTGTTGTGCATAGTTTCCGAGCGTGGCTCGAAGAGTTTTTGTTTTACCGGCTCGTGTTGTTAGCCAAGGTTGTGTATAGTTGTTATACTGTTGTTGTTTATATTATTTGAGTTTTGTATCCCACATTTAGTTGGGCTTTGTGTTTAATTGCTTACTTGCTACACACTTGATCCAGATTCTTTATAGGGATTTGGGGTCGGGTCGTGTCAAAACTATACAAAAACTCTACAAAAGAATTAGACACCCTCGAGCTGTCGTCAACAGGCGTGTCTCCAAAGATCTCCAATGGAATAAAGTTTGAAGCAAGGAATCCTTCATTGCCAATATGGAACCTTCCACTCCATCAAAGGCCCTCCTATTTCTTTCCCTCCAAATAGTCCAGCACGCGCCTAATGGAGCAGCATCCCAAATGTATTTTTTCCTTTTACGCTTGTAAAGGGACCAGCACCAGAAGAGTTCCCCAATAATTTTTCCTTTCAACTTAAGCTTAATAAAAGGTGTAAAGTACAATGAAGCCTGTCTAGGTTGGATCAGACTTGAGTAAAGGATTGAAATATGCTAATCTGACTGTCCTACTCATTTCAGCTAAGAAAACACTACCTCGACAATTGTATTACTGTACTAATGAGCATAGAGAATCTCACCTAATGTAATAACCTTGCAAATAAAGGTTGTTTCTATGCAAGAATGGTATTTAAAGTTCAAAGAGGAGGAAAACAAAGAGCATACAAGACCCAGGTGAGGGAAGTTCACAATATTCAAAAGAACAAAGGTACATAGTAGCTTTGTAGGACAAGTTGTGTTTACCATTTGGGAATTTTTATCCTCCACGATATTGAAGTTTCTTAGAGCAGCACTGATGCATATATTAGCATGTTCCTCTGTCATGGGCCACAAACTACGCTTGGCCTAAAAGTAAATTTGAAGAAAACAATGAGTGTCCTTTCAAAATAAGGAAATTAAACCTCTCTCTCTCTCTCTCTGTGTGTGTATCAGCATAAGCTTTCGGTGGATGTAGTGCTCGTTTGTTGCAGCTTATTTGGAGTGACTTTTGGCTTTTGGCTTTTGAAAAGTCATATTTAAAGTGTTTGTTTCAGCTTATAAGCCAAAAGCCAATAAGTAAGGTACAACACCCTTTATGCATTGAAAAGCCAAAAGCCAAAAAGCCAAAATTTTAAGCTTTTTTGGTTTTTTTTAAAACATGAAAACAACTATTCATTAATAAATATTTGATTGTCTTCATTTCATCCTTTTATGAAATATACATAAAAATATGAATACTAATTTTCAAGTTTTTTTTTTAACAAATAATTTATAACGACTCATAAGCAGCTTTTCAACAACTGTAACAAACAGTCTATCATGCAATCAGCCAAAAATCATTCAGCTATCAGCTTAAGCTATTAGCCATAAGTCATAAGCCATCAGCCACAACAAACGAGCCCGTAATATGGTAGGTCCAACATTTGAACCACACAACCTCCAAAATGACCATAAGTCTAGAATATATGCATGCATCAACCTCTCAGAAGTCAGAACAAAGTAATTAGATCCATATATATATAACAACAGAGAAACAAACAAACAAGTGACTGGAGAAGACTTTTTCAGAGGCATAAAATATTGTAAAAAAGATATTAAAAAGGGTATTCCGCTACTATATGACATCTAGAGTGGCCAGAAGACCCAACAATTCACAAAGATATAAGCGGTAAATACCTGAAATATCATGTCATATTTTTCAATCTATCTACTCAGCTCACAAGTCTCAACCAGTTTAAAGCATCAATCTCTTAATCAATTTTTGGGTCCACTACAGCCAAGAAATTGGAAGACTGGAACAGAGGTCAATATGAACTATAAAGTACCACGTATGTCCTTGAGGAGGGAAATGGAAGCACTATGTTTAGGGACTGAAGATCCTTAGATCAATAGCAAGAAGAGGCCCTGCTTTTACATTGTACGGTGGAAGTTGACACGCTAATGCAGAAAAAAAAACTGTAAGTTACAACATCAGCTCCAAAAATTGAACAATCTATTATCGAAGAACTTATTGCTAATACATATATTGGTAGTACCATAAAAGATAAATATTTGAATGTAGGATCATCCTTTGTAGCAGGAATCGGATGAGGTAATAATTATATGTACATTTAAATGTATTCTGTATTCTCAATTTTCAAATGAAGATAATACAGAGGAAATCATCATCACAGATGATATGAAGTTTTTTCATTTTATGCTAAGTGGCAAACTGTATACACAATATTGGTTGGTAGAGATGACAACCTCAGGATACCTGGTTTAGGGATAACTCGTGAAATTGGACAGCCTCATCAAAGGCACAAAGGGAAGAGTTGCTCCACACGAGTGTTCCGGCTAATAAAGATAAACCCTCAAGCTCAACCAACTCTATCTGCAAAAAAATTAATTATAATTCCCTCATTAAAAGTCTGGAACTTTAATACTTTCTCTCAAAAATGTCCCCAAAAACTTCAACACATTGCACATCCAAGTATAATTATCCATGAAACTACCAATGACACAAAATGATACTTAACTATCATAAACTAGCAAATCTTAACAAGGATTTGACAATGAAGTAAAAGATACTTTAACAATATGAGCAATAATAAACATGTATCTGCTCTTGCATTGCCCCATAACACAAGAAGTATGGAATTTGTTCTTCAATTTGGTTGGGGTTTCCTGGGTCATGCCTCGGACTGTTATTGAGCTTCTGCGTGGGTGGTCTCTGAACAAAAGAAGAAACATGAATTCTTTCTGGATCTCTGCTCCTTCAGCGGTTTGGTGGATCATTTGGAAGGAAAGGAACCGAAGGATCTTTGAGAACGTTGAGACTAATATAGGAGGGATAAAGGAACCTTTTCTCCAGACCCTTAGATTTTGGTGCTTAGAAGATGTTCCCAGATCAGAGGATTCTTCTGTATATACTATGGATAGGTCTTTTGCTATATAATATTTTTGTCTTGTATACCCCGTGTACAAGGGCGCGCCACCTTTTTTGGTGTCTGATATATAATACTCTTTACTTATCAAAAATAATAATAAATATGTATCAGAATGAATGCTTACCTGGGGAATGAATGTGCAAAAGGAACTAGACTCGTACTTCATGGAAGAAGAGGTTCCTAGAAAATTGCTATCCAACACACCGTAAGCTGCTAGAAGTGATGAATTGGCTGAACTGTATCTGTACAACAGTACAAGTACCACAAAAACATTTATTGCGTCATGTTCAGAATGTCATAAAACCTTTAGTAAAGAATAAGACCTCAACCATCTTAATTTCAAACAAAGAAGCATTGATCTTGTAAAAACCTAGATTCACAACAAAATGACAGCAAGAAGGTTATCAAAATTGTGCTCCACAATTGGTTCCCAGTGAGACGGAATGGCAAGAAATTACTTAAGCATGCCGAACATGAAAATCATAGTCTTTTTTTTTTCTTTTTTTGATAAGTAAATAGTATTCTATAAGCAAAAGGCGCCAAAACAGGTGACGCAAACTGTGTACACTGGGAGTATACTCAATCACAAGCAAAAGCATAGTCTTTCATGATTTGGGTTGATTAAATAATTACTTCTAGAATACTCTATTATTCTTAAATGAGCATTCAATTTGATGCTGCATAAAGTTCTAAAAAAGTTGTTTGAATGCCTTAATTGTGGGTAACGGTGATCTCTTTTTTCCCCTTGCTTTTTTAGCCTTCCATTGTTGCCCCCACTTTATAGTGGATGCTAGTAATTTGAATTCGATAGATTTTATATTTCCTTCCATCCCTGAAGTCCTTTATCAACCTCTTATCTTACTATACTCTTTTCAAGGGTTTTCCCATAAGAGGGTGCAAATTTTTCATGAACAAACATCCATTTTACTCATAGATATTGTGCAGCTCCTCATGCTTCCTCCAATAACATTCCCACAAAAAGTGGCCCCTAACTTAGTATTCCATGCTTGTTAGGAGAATAGTACTGGCGTGATACACCGACCTACGGAAATTATCTTCTGTAATCGAAAGAGAAAAAAATCATTGGTGCAACAAGCTAGTAGCTCCACGCATTATCATATGTAAATTGTAATCTCTTGTTTCAGCTTCTTGGCTGAAATACAACACAAAACCTGATGTTAGGGCAGTTGATGACAGCACTCGTCACCACCTGCATGCACACCCTGAACTTCTGAAAAACCTTCATTATACCAGACAGGTTACTCCACAAATACCATTTCTTTAATCCACTCAATTATTGGCCATGTTTCAGTTAAATTTGTGGGCCATAAAACCATCTCTTACAAGTACAAGTCAGTCAAGGTTGTGGTCACTTCATTCATAGCCATCTCAACATCAACCTACATCAGTCTCTAGTCAAGGTCCCCAACTCAACTTCTGAAAAACCTTCAATATACCAGACAGGCTTCTCCAATATCATTTAATCCACTCAATTATTGGCCATGTTTCAGTTAAATTTGTGAGTCATAACACTATCTCTTACGAGTACAAGTCAGTCATGGTTGTCATCATTTCATTCATAACCATCTCAACATCAACCTACACCAGTCTCTCTTCAAGGTCCCCAGTGTCTCATAGAACTGTGGGTCATAACATGTTGATAAAATCAATTCAATTTATCGTCCTGTTGCCATGTGATCTCCACTTTTCAGTTTTCACCAATGCACTCATATCTGAGTCACAATCAGCCCCATAAAATCATGTCATATATTTTAGTAGCAAAGTAACAATTCAATGATAGTGAGGATTTTTTGCCCAGATATTTCCCAGAAGAGATAAAGAAACATCAAGCATTGATATCAAAGGAAAAGCTATTTAATCAGCAAGGAAAAGCCTAACCTTTTTGATGAAATCTCCTCTGCTAAGGCACACAAATATGGCCCCTTGAAATAGACTGCAGCCCCAATTCCAAAAACCCCACGGGTTCCCTCGACAAAAGTGATTTAGAAGTTGGGTATTCAACCTCTGTTGAAACAAAAAATTGAGGAAATACTCCAGATGAAGCTGCTTGACGGCAAAACCAACTGATGGCTTTTGCACCAGGGGATACAGCAACCTACACTCAAAATCATATTCACGTAAGTAGCATAGTGCTAAGTTCAAGTAGGGAGTGACAACTATTTCTATTCAATACATCTACAACATACTTGGAAAAAAAAAATTGAACCTTGCACCGTGATGGTTTAGTAGAGCTTCGAATAAGCCTGTCCTTTAGAATGACCTCTAAACTACAACTGTAGCCTCTACAGAAGTAGAATACTGTATCTGATTGTAAATTTAAGCAGTGACGGTGTTTTTATCAATCATAAGGAATATATAACCTTCTTCTCTTTACTCTGTGAGTTAATCTATAAATAATTTATTTTTCTTATCTGGAAGGATCAACAGCTTTCAAATCAATTAACCAAACAGTCACACTTACCCGCAAGGGCATACCCTTTCTTGGGCTTACAAGCTAGAACAGGAAGCATGCTACAGAACAAAACACTAACTAATCAACTAAAAGTACACTGTGACAATATCCCATTGTATACTTAAATCCCAATTTGAACTGTCTGTGACTCGGTGGTCCCTCTCAATGTCTCAGTTTTCAGCCTCAATACATAATTAACTTCCTTAAGAAACTCTTCTGCATTTTTGCTTTGAAGCTGAAAAAATCTGTAATCCTTTTCCTTCCATATGCAATAACTGCTATGGCAGAAGATGGGTCAATTCTTTGCATCTCTGACTAAGCCAATCTAAAGTCTTTGATGCCAATAATTATAAATTGATCCCATTTTCCAAAGATTAGCTGAAAAGAAGAAGAGATGCACCTTGGTTGTTATGTGAAGTCCAGAAAGCACACATTTATACTTATGAACTAAGCCTAATTCCATGAGCTTACCATTGGACTTAAATCCTTGCCCTAGAGCTGATATGCAAGATGGAAGCACCACCTAGGCATATGCCCATTCAATCACACCAATATTCACCAAGAAAAACAAGAAACTTCTACTTCTATAGATTCACTGGAAGAACTCACTGTGAGAACCCCGTATCGAAGACAATGTTCGGGAACGAGATTGAGGTGTCTACACCCACCGAAAAATTGTCCATTGTTTGCTAGCTCCCAATGCTCTACATCTTTCTCAGGAGGACTAGGAATCAAACTTGCAAGCATAGCATCCAAAACAAATAGCCAAACCGAACCACTAAAGCATAACACCAAACCGGATATCAAGTATTTCTTGCTTTTAACTTCTTTTGGGTTTGTTTTATTTAATCACTTGGATTATTTGGAATTTATTTATTAAGAACTTCTTCTTGTTAACCAACTCATCTAGAAGCTTAAGCTACTAGATAGGGGCTCATCAATGTATATCAGGCTTAACACTCTCCCTCACGTGTGACCCGCCCACATGTAGAGAGATACACAAACATGCCTCACGAGGGGGATCACAAACCAAACAGAGTGACATGCACTCACAAAATTCTGGGAAACAAATACATGCAGGATGATCTTGCCAAACCAGAGCTCTCATACCATTTTAAGTTACCAACTCATCTAAAAGCTTAAGCTATGAGATAGGGGCTCAACATTGTATATCAAGCTTAACAATTGTGTTTAAGAATTGCTTATAATTCAATTACAATGATGTATGTCTAACTTTCATAGTTAACAATTTTTTGAGGAATTTTCTATTTTATCTTATATTTTAAAAAGGCGAAAAAGAAACATTTCAAAGCAAATTGAACCATCATATCGATCTACTGAACCAAACCATCAAACTAAAATGTCACGTGTAAACGTACTGTTCGGTTCGAACGGTTTGGTTCCACACTTTAAATTGTTGCTCATTTTGTAGTTTTGTGGTAAACCAAACCATTTCCAGTTTTCCACCCCTAGCTAGAGAAACGTCCCATCCTAGGTTTCGACTTTATTGGGACCGTCACTGAGAAGCTTGAAGTAGTTGGGGTTGGAACGGCCCGTGATGCGCCCAGAACAAGAAGAGTTTTCGGAACAAGGTCATGTCGAGTTCAAACCCAAGCAGCCTGCAAGCAACGATATATGCGACCAGAAACCTCACTGTGGTAAGGATCAGATCGTAGGGGAGGGCGTTGTTGTAGAGAAGGAATTCGACGATGAAGAGGTCTAAAGGAAGCCTTAAGCCGACCAGGAAAAAATTGAAGCAAAAAACCATGCGGTCTCCCTGATAGTTGTGCCCGTCTATCTCTATGTCCAAGTCGAAAGCCTTCACTCGGTAATTTTTGGGGTCAATGCCCAGAGAGTAGAACCAAGCGGAAACGTCCTCATCACAAGTCAGATCGTCCCATTTCATCAAGGCAGGTTCATCGACCACAGGTTTTTTCCCTTTCCGGCGAGCAGCCCTCTTCCTCTTTCCCCGAGGAGCGCTTGTGCTCGGAGATTCAGACCCAGAGCGCCTGTCCTCAACGTCGGCAAAATGATCCTCACTTTGCCCGTCTTGAACGTTGGCATGGTTGTCCACGACCTGCTCGTTCTCAGCATGTGCATCAGGGGCTAAGGTTTCATCCTGTTCGGTTCTTTCGGAGCTAATGGATTCAACTTCAAAGCTCTCCTCCTGCTCACTTTTTATGAAGCAAGTTAGCTTCGTAGAGGCGTAGAGTAGCACACGTGCCTAAGCACCACCCATTAGTAAGCGCCAAAATAACTTTGATAGTACAATTACATGCGGCTATCATAGCAAAAGAAAGAGAGGCCACATAAAAAGAATGAACGGATCACTCAGCCACAGTTAATCGGCCACCTTACCCCAAGCGTTCCCTTGTATTACCTAGTATTCTTTGCCTCGATCAACAGAACACCTGTATAATACATTTTGACCCTTATTGGCGATGCAAAATTCACAAAATAACCTCCCTGCACATATAACATGTTGTGGCTCAATTATAAGAATTGCAACTCTCTTGTTTCATGTTCCAATTAAGCCAGACCGTCCTTCCATTTCGTGCAATCCAGAAGATGTTTAGGAATTAGCGATTGTTCTGTCACTTGTGAAACATGTTGCTGAACGTAAAGTGTAGCAGGTTTGTTCTCCAATAGTCTTCATGATGCTCAATTCCAAATACTCAACTCAATCCTTGTCCTAATCTCTAGTTGTCGACTACGTGGATCCTTTATCGCCGCTAAGATTCATGTTCGTAGAGGTCTAAAAGTTTAGGTTGGCAGGCTACCTAACGCGACCCTCCTCTTTTATATGAGAATCAGGTCGATTGTGCTCAAATTTTTATTACATTGGTGGCCTTACTCCTGATATGCATGTAAAATCATGAATTAGTTCACGTAACAGAATCCAAAATAAACATTCTTAATAAGGCTCAAGGCTGATATCCTTCAAAAACAACAGAAATAGCATTCCCGTGGTGTTCCCTATTAGCCATAAGATCGGAACAGAGCTAATTTTGAATACCCAAATGGCTGTACCGACCGTTGGAGTGGCAATAGTTTAAAATAGGAGCATGTAGGTAGGGAACCCAAGAAACAACCCCCAAACTTACCAATGCATTCTCCGAACAAACCCAAACATCCCACATCCCACAGCATTCTTAGTACACATTTGACATTCCCCTACTAACGACCCATTGCATCCGCAGTTTTAACCCGCGACCACCAATTCAATTATGATGCAAGCTTCAAACAAGTAATTGTTTGTAATTCTAACTATTGCACTACACACGGGACACAAGTTGAGCAAATTAAAGAAAATATCCGTCTTGCCAATTTCCAACAATTAAATAAATTATCTCAACAATCAGATCCACCTCACGAGTAAACTAAATGTGAGAATGCATACGCTACTCGATGTCCACCCAATACTCATCAATTAGCGCACATATACAAATTCAACTGCTAAAATCAAACCAGTATAAATTCAGAAACCTGAAATCTGTACATTCCACAGGTGGAACGCGGAGGATTCGACTTCAACACCTCAACGGCATCCTTAATCTTATCAAGCCCCTGCTCCAGAGTCAATGCAGGCGGCAAATAACGAGTAATGCAGGTCGCCAACAGCAATTCAGCCTCCTCGCCGTCCAAGAACCGACGGTCGTCGTCCGGGATTAAGCTGCTTCGAACAACAACCTACACAAAACAAAGTCAAAACATAAAACCAATGTTTAGAGGGAGTGGGCAATTATTATGATTGTTTGAAGGTTAACGGACCTTGAACTTGGGGTAACGGCGTCGGGGAAGGAGAGTGGCGTGCGAGGAATGGTTGAGACGACGGCGTGAACAGGGGATTGTAACGGTTCTGGTTCTGGTGGTGTGGAATTGGAGAGTTGGAAATGGAGGGGAGAGAGTGTGTAAAGTGTTGAGGAGGTTCATTCTTTGATTGTGTGAAGAGATAAGAGAACACTGGAAAGGGTGTTTGAATTTATAGGCTTGAGCGGTATGGGACGAAAATGAAGATTGAAATTACATTATGCTCCTTGTACTATACTATTTTAACTGTCTTCCTCAACTATTGATTGCACATCAATTACCTCGTCTTAACTTGGTCTGCGAATTTCCTCAAGTGAATTTCATATGCGATCGTCTAAACATATTTTGAATGCACATTGTTTGTACTATTAAAAACGGGAATATTTTTGAATTAAGAATATTAAGTTTTTATCTTTAATGCGGAAGCGAATTAGTCGAAAATAATAACACCATGTATTTGAACGAATAATGGCAAAATAATAGAAAATATAATGGAATAAAGCAAAAGGGAATAAAGGATTTTACGTGGTTTAACTCACTCCAATGCAAGCAACAACTTCACTATAAACGATGAGGAATTACAATAGAGAATTTTCAATGTACTCACCTTACCTAGGATAAGGGTTACAAAGATTGATATTCCTCTCCCAAATTATTTGTCTTTTCGCTCGTCAAAATAATTGTCTTGTTTGAAACTTTCCTTTAGGACTTTTAGGCCACAAACTTTTTTTTTATTTTTTTAATTATAGACCACATAAACATGAGTTTTAAAGTAAACTACATATTAAACTAATATTAATAATCCAGTCAAATGTGTTTTCTTAAAAAGACAAATTGTGAATAATAGTTAACAGAGGAATGGAAATCTAGAGGAAAGTATCACACCTCTCACAGCCCAAAATAATCACGCACTATTACCATCGACCACCAATTGTATTATTGCCGTCTGTTTCCACTTTATATCACAAAAACATGTCATCGGCTTGTATCGTCTCACTTCCACGCATGGCCTATATATAGGTCATGTTCACTTGCTTAATCTTATACTAATTAGGATTAACTTTCCAAGTCAAAGGACACTTGGTATTTATAATATTATTCTTTCTCCAACTAGGATTTGAGACACCAATTTTTAACAAATCTCCACATTTGTTCAAATTCCACCAATCACATATCCCCATTGTTGTTTGCCAATCATGCACCCCACCATGGGTGCCTAAAATTGACCTTGAACACACGAATCCAAACGACTCTTGAACTCGTTCCATGAAATACTACCAAACCGGATACTTCCAAATTCTTCATATTTGGCATCTTCGGTTTGAAACTTAATATGAGCTCCACCTTGAATGATACTCTCTTGTAGTAAATACAAGTTGCCCCTTATTTTGTTTCCATTCATGAAAAACGACAACTACGAAAGATTTTCATCTTTCCATCACAAACATTGTAATTACATCCTTTCGAATCCAAGTAACCCAAAAAATTAAATTCTTCATCAAGTTAGGAACATGACGAACTTCAGTTAGCGTTTTTACTCCACCCTGAGTCTTGAATTTTATTGTTCCAACACATTCAATCTTGCAAAAAAATCATCCGCTAAAAATACATCGTCACTTGCACTTTTGTAAGTAGAAAACATATCTTTATTAGAACATATTGTAGAAAGTTGCATGTTTAAAATTTAATTAAATCCATTTAGTTAAAAGAGCTAGTCTAAACTTTAGTTACTTTAAATCTTTAGGTTGTTTTACTACTTTTATCAAGTTTAAACTGTATACTGAAACCTTCAGTATATAGATGCACACTGTTGTTTACACAACAGATGTCTCTTAAACTATGTTAAGTAGCCTTCTTAAAGTAAAATATCTTATATACCTCAGTGTCAGTGTCTACTTTGTGTATAAAAATTCTCTATTTGCTGAAACATTGGCTCACTGTTGGAATACTGCTCTAAATTCTTAAAGACTTTAACTTTCAACTTTTGTTAAAAGGATTCCAAACAGTATCGATTAAAACTCTTGGCCTTCATGATCAAATATTTAACTATTATCTAGCCATCATATTTCAAACAATGAACTATTCATAGAAGACTTTTTTCTTTATTTGTCTTATCAATAGAAGACTTTTATGTCATGTCTTAAATGTTCTATAGTATTTCATGTCTACTAGCTAACCAGCCTCTTTATTATTTAATGCTAGGATATACCATTTATCTATAATCTTCTGCAAGATCTCTGTGCATTCAATGAAAGATTTTCATCATCATTCTTCAAATAAATTCAAGATTCAATCTTGTTCTCTCAAACGGCTCCAAAATTCAAAGATCTCGATCTATAAAACGTTTGAAGCAAGGATTGAAAAAGATCTAGTAGACTTATGTGTGTAGACTTCAAAAATCTTACGAATCCTCAAATCACACAAATAAAGACAATACATTGAAGCCTTCATTCGATTCAGAACTTCAATCTTTCTTTGAAGAACTTCTTTTCTAAAATACCAACTAGATAACCTCTCATATATAATCTCTTTCTAGTTCTTCTTTAAACAATCATTGTTTAGATTGTTCCTTTATTCTTTTGAATCATTAAGGAACCATTGATTGTTGCACGAGTTTGATTGTTTCTCAATCATACTCCTCAAAAACTGGTTTTTGTTGTACACATATCCGTTAGTGATCATTTGAGATTTCAATAATATTTAGTACACTTCAAAAGTCCGAGTTTGACCAACTTGGTAGTGGACATAACATTTTATACTATGAACCACTCCTAAATACTCTGTCATTTATCTTTCAGCTGATAGAATTATTTCCAACACTTAAGCAGCTTCCATCTACTTAAGTGTCAATCAGTTACATTATTGAATCATTTACTTAATTGTTTTATATATTGTCTTTCAATTCTTTTTTTATAGTAGTGATCTACTTAAAACACTTACTGCTTAAACATGTGTCAACAAGCTAATACGGAGTATTTTGTTCATCAGCTGATAGAGAATTTTTCTATCTGCTCATAACTTACCCTTTTCGTTGCAACTTTTAAAGGTTTTCAAAATAACCCCTAAAGTTTTTAAGAGGCTATTCACCCTTAACCGTATTTCGTTGCCTACTGGACTTACACATACGTGAAAAGAACAATCGGAATCAAGAACTCATTCACTTCGTAGATTATCACCCACGGTCATATTGAGTAGATCACCACTATTCTCGTCATTGCTAATATCACACTCGTCAAAGGTGACAATATTAACATTAGAATTCAATTCTTTATTCACTTCATCCTTGAGCTTTTGACAATTACGAATAACGTGACACATCTCATCACAATGCCAACACTTTTGCTTGGAAGTCTTCATATTCTTCTTACCACCACTTGAACCTTGATCGGATGAATCACCAACATGTTTAATTTTGCTTCTCACATACAATGCATCACTATTATTATTCTTAGAACCCTTGTTCATAGAATCATCTGTTAATAATGAAGTTTTTACCTCTCCCAAAGTAAGCGCGCCTTTCCCATGCATAATAGTAGTAACTAAATACTTGTAACATGGTGGCAAAGACTTCAACAAAATTAAACATTGATCTTCATCCTCAATTTTAACACCAATATTCGTCAACTCGCAAAGTATCTTGTTAAAAGCATTCAAGTGATCACGAATATTCGTACATTCGTCCATCGTGAAAATGAACAGCTCATTCTTTAGGTATAACCGGTTTGACATTAATTTTCTCATGTAGAGACTCTTCAACTTCTCCCACAAAGCGTTCGTGGATTTTTCGGAGATAACACTATAGAGAACATTATCCGCGCAATATCATCGGATAGTGCTAGCGCCTTTAGATCAATTCTCTTTCATACCTCATCTTTCATATTGTCAAATTTTGCTTTCTTTCCTTCCAAAGTAATCTGTTGATCTGCCGGGATCAACACATTCCTAACTTTAACTTGCCACAAGCTAAAGTTATTACTTCCATTAAATTTCTCCAATTGGAATTGCGTAGAATTTCCAAATTTTGCCATCTTAAAAAAACTCCAATATCTTGATCTCAAAATTTCGACTATCCACAAAGCTCTGATACCAGTTTGTTATAAAAACGGGGATATTTTTGGATTAAGAATTCCAAGTTTCTATCTTCAATGCGAAAGCGAATCAGTCGAAAATAATAGCACCATGTATTTGGACGAATAATGATAAGATAATAGAAAATATAACGGAATAAAGCAAAAGAGAACAAAAGATTTTACGTGGTTTAATCCACTCCAAGGCAAGTAACAACTTCACTATAAACGATGACGAATTACAATAGAGAGTTTTCAATGTACTCACCCTACCTAGGACAAAGGTTACAAGGATTGATATGATCCCACAAAGTACCACACCTCTCACAGCCCAAAATAGCCACACATTATTTTGTTTAACAACACCAAGACCTCGAGACCCTCGACCATTAATTATATCGTTGTCGTCCGTCTCCACTTTTGTATCACAAAAACACGTCTTCGACTTGCATCATTTCACTTCCACGCATGACCTATATATAGATCATGTTCATTTTCTTAATCCTACACTAATTAGGATTAACTTTCCAAGTCAAAGGACACTTGGTATTTATAATACTATTCATTCTCCAACTAGGATTTGAGACACTAATTTTTAGCATAATGTTTAACTTACAATATTATTCTTATTATTTATAACCTAACTTTTTTAATTACCATTTATAAAACATTGGTACCACGAATATGGTGCTCATTGACGTACTAACTTAAAAGTAAATTTTTCAGTTTGAGCTCTCACCCATATTGTGATGTCACTACTCATAGGATCCTCGATCATCAATGAGGAATGCCTTTGAACAAGGATATGACTTTGGGTGGGTGGGGGTATGAAAACTTAGTATGTATTGAAATAGATCTAACTAAGTCTATCCCTAAATGATATTGGATTGATTGCATGTGTTAATGCATGGCAACATGGGGAACTTTTGGTAACCGTTTCAACCTAATTAAAAATGTCCCCGCTTTTTGAGAGCATTGTAGCTAGGTGTCAATGCTATGCATTGAATTCATGCAAGGTTATCAACCCTGATAAGGTCCCTATCTATACAGGGTGTTCAACTTTCAAGACGAACTACAATAACCCCACTGGGTTAAAAGGAATATCATGTAAATTGTAACTCTTGTGGCTAAGGTAACTGACGCAATTGTGATGAATAATGGTGTTCCTTTAATGCACGCGACAATTATCACCCTTATTTCAAGCAAATGGAATTATCCTTCTGAAATAGAAGAGAATGAGACCACAATCACAAGATTGAACGAAGCAAGGGATTCTATTGATAGCTTTAAGGCTTTAAATGCTAAGGATGATAATAATCCTACAAAAGGGCCTTGGTTATTGACAATGCTTAAAGTGTTGATGTTTAAGAATGCAAAAACTGTTCCGCTTGAGGAGAAAATGAGAATAATGATTATGATGAGGAGCCACTTACAAAAGGCTTAAACGTAGACAACTCAGTCCCCCATTGACTTTGGGGTTGGGCATTTTCTGCCATGCCTAATTTCAACGAGAATAAGCATATTTCTAAAAGTCTAAATATACTAATATAGATATCTCTATTCGACATATGTTTCTTCGAGGAAATTTAAAATAAAAAAAGCTTGTCTTTTGTTTCAACTATTAACATTTCCATAGAAAACAACTTAATTTCTTAAGAGGTGGTTTCTTATTCGGGGTAAAACCTTATATCTTCCTCATTGTAGCCTAAAGGCATCCAAAGTGGTGAACCCCAACTTTTATTTTATTTTGTTCATTGTGACCCTTCATCATTTCACTAAATGAAAGTGATCAATTGGTCACTCTCATTATTATCATAGCCGATCAAGTAAAAAATAGGCACTTTAACTAGCCAGTTATGAAACAAGCCATCTCTAGCCAAAATACTTTTGAGTTTTCACAGTACCTCTCTAACTGCTCGATGCACTACATACTAGGAGAATTTTCTTTTCTTTTTTTGAAATGGCTACTAGGAGGATATATATGGACAAATATGTCATTCACGGAGGCACTTGCTTCTAAGGAGTATTACGTGTTGAGATTACTGTGCCAAGAGGTTATGGAGAAAAATGTCTGAAATTAATATTGGATGTATTTGAAAAAACGTAGGTTATTAAAGCTTGGATTTAGTTTCTACTAGATTTTGTGCATGTGTCTATGTCACGACATCCGTACGGACTTCATCAAAATATGGGGCGAGCAGTATTCGAATAAATCAATATATGCTTAATTTTTGAAAATGAACTCTTTAAGTGAAACGTTTCAAAATGAAATAGTTGACTATTTGCCCTGAACGGTGGGAGTATTTAATAATTTTCTAGTCCAAAAAAATTATATGTTTCATGTTACACTTTTAATGACATGTTATTGAAAAGCACTTATATATCTCCCACTATCTTAATGAAAACAGTATAAAACTAACTACTATCATGATATAACTATTGCACAGTCTGTACCCTCCATTTTCGTCAAAATTTAGAAACCACAATTTATTATATTTACAAATCTTATCTACTGTTAATCTCTACTTGTGGATATGCAAATTTGGGGATAGAGGTCTATAAAAGAAAAAAAAAATCAAAGTAAATGGGTAATGTTGGACATGGACCGAACTCGAATGAAAGAAAGAAAGTTTATAAGTTTATAAGTTTTCCATCACCCTTCACATGATATAACTACTGCACAGTCTGCACCCTCCAGTTTCGTCGAAATTTAGAAACCACTATTTATTATATTTGCAAATCTTATCTACAGTCAATCTCTACTTGCAGATATGCGAATTTGGGGATAGAGGTCTATAAAAGATAAAATTCAAAGTAAATGGGTAATGTTGGACGTGGACCCAAATGGAAAGAAAGAAAGAAAGTTTATAAGTTTTTTATCACCCCTACCCCAGCAAAATCAATATGAGCAGAAGACGGAAGGCATCTTGAAAACACAAATCAACCCAAACAAAAGCTTAAAGAAAAGTAAAAAAAGATAAGGAAGAAGAAGAAGATTAAGACATACAAAAGAATGGAAGAAGAAAATCCACTGAACTTAAGCAAGCACCAAATTACATGAACTTATATTCAAACATAAAATAGGTACACCATTCCTAAATAATTGGACACTATCATGATGATATGACCATATTAATTCTACTTATAAATTATAAAGCTAATTTCTTTCTTACCAACATGAGCAATACCAATTATGAGATCATGCATATTGTTTTTTCTCTTTCTTAAGTGAAGGGGGGTGGAGAGAATAAACCTTCCATTGTTTTGGGTAGGTCAACTCTTTCAATTAATGTTCCTCTCTTCTAGAGTCATCCTACTACTCATTTGTACATAATGTTTAATCTACATTGTGGTTGACTTGAAGTGAAATGGAACTTTATTTTTTTGGGATTTGCGTAAAGATCCATTTGTAACTTGAACATATCAACATATCCATGTGAATCGTTGCTTAAACCCGAGGGAAGCATGGTTATCTTAGAAATTTCTGCAACATTGAATCAAACATCAAATTAGACTAAAACTTGTTGGATCAAAGCAAATAACTAAAATGTACAGTTCTTGTATCAAGTTAACTAAATGCATACTATCTATCTCTCTTCTGCAACCTCGGTTTCTCTCCATCTTCCTTTTTTTTTTTGAAACAACAAACAGGCACACCACCAAATACAAATCTCCCTCCTCTCCAATTCATCTTCCCCCTCCCCTTTTCAATCTCTCTCTTACATGACCTCACTTTATCTCCCCCTCTTCCATTTTTTGAAACAATAGACACACACACCACTACCACCAATCTCTCTCTTCTTCAATTTTCTCTTCCGTTGTTGCCGGACACACTCACACAAAGTATACAATTAGAATATACAAAATATAAAAGTAAAGTCATGGTATTAACCTAATAGAAGCAACATATTTAAACTCGATCAATTTCAAACAGCAGACATATTTAAACTTAATCAAAGTTGAAACAAATAAAAATTCAAACAAAAAGGGGAGGGTGATTTCGGGGGCGACAAGAGCAAAAAACAATGATTTCAAAATACGAATTTAAAAACTCAATTCAAGCCTTTAAAAACTCAATGAAAAAAAATCGACAAAGTGAAAATAGAAAAGAGAAAAAAAAATTGACTAAGGAGTGGGAGCTGGAAGATTACCTCAATAGGTTTTCTTGGGAGCGATCGACTGACAGGAAAGCGGAGGGGTCAAAAAACTAACGCGTTGAAGGGGCGTATGTGAGGACTAACAAAAATTAGACGCTTGATAGTTGACACACTCGACGAAACTGAGATTTAATCCTGGCTAGTAATTTTCTTTGGTAAGCGTAAATCCTGGCCAGTAGTTAGCTTTTTAGAATGTAAGCGTGCGAGACTGAGTTGTATTGTAATATAGACTAGTACTTTTGCCCGTGCTGATGGCACGACGCCAGTTTGAGAATTTATCAATAAATGAAGCAGATACTGTGGAAATGAACTACTAAAAATATTATTTCCTTTAAAAAAGTGACTTTCAAACGGGGCCTTTTTGCCCGAAACGAAGGGATTAATTAATAATTTGTATACGAAATTGCGGGCCAGAAAAAATGGGTTGGACAAAAATTAAATTGATTAAGTTAATGGGAGAATTTCAAGTGGGTACAATTTTGAAAACATGTTTTCATCTAGGACCACTAATTTTTTTTATATTTCATAAAACTACAAATTGCTTGCCAAATGACAAAAATGTCATTAATGAAAACTCTGATGCCAATTCTTGGCATCAGAAATCAACCTGATGCCAAAATCAACCTCGATGCCGCATCGAAATCGCCGATGCTAGGCATCAGAAATCAACCTGATGCCAAAATCAACCTCGATGTCGCATCGAATCAACCTGATGCCAAAAATCAACCTGATGTCAGGCATCAGAAATCAACCTCGATACCAAAATCAACCCGATGCCAAAAATATTTTTTTTTGAAAATCGAACTCACCCATCTCAAGCAAAAGTCAATCACGACACCTAAAATATGGGCAAAACACATAGTACACCTAAAAGTTCATTAGCTGTCCTTCGTGCTGGGAACTTTCAAGTCCTCTTTTTCTTCCTCACCGACGGTAGTAGTATTCTGAATAGCCTCAAGATGAGAATCGGGTTCTTTTTTCACTCTTCGTTTCAATTCCTTTTCGCCTTGTTGGAAGCTCTTGACGGTTTTGCCGATACTACGGCCAACTTGGGTAACTTGGGACCAAAAACAAGGGCAACAACGCCAAGCAATAACAACTAACTCCCAGACACCAAGTCCGAACAAGCAGTTACAACCTTACAGGACAAACCCTTGCTTTTCTTGGGACCAAGAAGAACGAGACGAGCTCTGGAATTTACTTGGGTGACGAAGAGATTAGTGGAGCTTAAGAAAGATGAACGCAGGGAGAACGACGGTGGTAATAACAATGATTAGGGTAGTTATGTACTTTCACACTAAAATTGTACCTAAAAGATATATCTAAAAAATAGTTGGATTTATTTGAAAACATGTTTTAAAAGGTGTACCGGCTTGTAATTATTCCTAAGTTAATTACGATAACAATTAAAAAAAACAAATGTTTCAAATTACAAAACTTACGATTTTTTCTAAATTTTTAAAATTTGTATACGAAATTACGGGTCGGAAAAAAATTAAATTGATTAAGTTAATTACGATAACAATTAAAAAGAAAAAAATACAAATACAAATTTTCGTAACCATAAAACTGTAAAACCATAAAATATTAACTGTAAAACTGTAATATCTCAGTAAAAGAGTAACTAATTTTCACAAATGTAAAATAATAACTGTAAATCGTCTTGTAAACCGTAATATCTCAATAAATCAATTTTCACAAAACTGAGACTGGTGTTCTGATTATCTGATAAATCAATTTTCTTCTTAACATTGTAATGATTAAAATTAAGAGATCAAAGAGTCAAGTAACGGTGAAAATGGCATGCATATAGCAGGAATCATGCAAAATGACATTTTAATAATAATAATAATCACTTTTATCTTCATTTAGTCATTTAGTGATGAAACAAAGTTCAAACTGATACCCCCTCCATCCCTGAAAAGTGGGAGTTGCATTTGACAAATCAAGCTTTTTTATATCTTACTTTTGCTTCTTTATATCTCTTTTAAATTGCACTATGTTAAGTATCTTTCGGTATCAACACCATGGATGCATATCAATATCTTTGAAAGGAAAGAAAAGAAAATGAAAAAAGAAAGTATGGAGATTCGCAATCTAAAGAATTTATCATCTGCTATTTCAATGTTACAACTTACAACTCAAAAGCTCAACAGTAAGAACAATTTGCTCTAGAAAGTAAAAGATAAAAGTAAAGAAAAAGAAGTTAAAGTAAATCAATTTGAACAAAATGATCCCATCAATAAAAAATAGCCTGCACAACTACAAACTCTCACTCAGACAAAGTAAACGAAAAAAATCACCCAAGTAGGCTCCAATCCACAACAGACCTCACCGGCAATCTAGTAGCATCTTTTTCAAGCAATCGATTTCAAGGGTACTTTTACTAAAGTAAACTAATTACACGATATAAAAAATGTTGCAAAAGAAAATTCAAAATGTTTCATACAAGAACAAAACTTAACCTTCCCCGTTTAGAAAATTCTATGTATATGATATTGATTTCCATGCCTAAGTGTAACTATATTATATGTGCATGAGACCTTCATAAAGGATGCTCTTATGTGACTTGTAACTCCTCCCGCATCCTAAACGACGGAAGCTTTTGAAGTCACTTCAGAGGGCCCCTAACTTGATTATCAAGAGGTATTCGTCGGAGAACTAGAATGGTATAATATGATATAGGAGTTGACTGAACCCATGACCAACTGGACTGGAATTGAAAGTGGTATCTTGTTTTACTTGTGCAAATATGTGCAACGTGTATATTGAAATCATGCTACGAATAAATTGAACCTGTGACATGATCGAATGAATTGCATGGTATTGAATGCCTTCTTTGAAAGGCGAATATGTGGTCCATGATGATTGACTACTTGATTTTATTGTAAGGGCGTTAGATCCTATAGATTCGTGTTGTGACCGGAATAATTTAGTTAGTCTGGAAAACACTTGGTTGGAAAGTTGTTAGTTTGGTGCAACTATTGCACGTGCATACGAATCACCTGTTTAGTTGATTAAGAGGAATTTCCACCTCAATGTCCACGTTTGTTGGAACTTTGTAAGCCTCGATAATGTCCTTGAACCCTGTCAAGAGTCAAGATGACTCGACTTTGGAAGTGATTGGAGATGGTGTTTAAGTATTTCTTTCCCCTACCGTTTTCGCAGATTCGTTTCTTCATGACCCGTATTTTGGTACGGCTTATCTACCTTTATTGAGCCCGTTAGCTCAACTATCCGACTCGCACTACTGTCTTGCAAGTGCTTGTCCTCTTCTTGCCTTGTCCTTGTAGCACGACTTTGGTACTATGCATTGCCTCCCGACCGAGAATTAGAGCTTTGTATTGAGCTTGTACCAGGGACTTCGCCTTTATCTAGAGCGCCTTACAGAATAGCTCCAGCGTAGTTGAGAGAATTGAAAGAGTAGTTGCAAGAACTTCAAGATAGAGAGTTCATTAAACCGAGTGTGTCACCGTGGGGTGCACCGGTATTGTTTGTGAAATAAATACGGTAGTTTACGCCTTTGTATAGACTAACGACAGTTGAACCAGGCTACTATCAAAAATAGGTATCCCTTGCCACACATTGATGATCTCTTTGATCAACTTCGGGGTTCAGTTGTCTATTCCAAGCTTGACTTGAGGAGTGGCTATTATTAATTGAGAGTTCGAGAGGAGGATGTCCCGAAGACAGCCTTTCGTACGCGTTACGGCCACTATGAGTTGTTGTGATGCCGTTTGGGTTGACCATCGCACCCGCAGTTTTTATGGACTTGATGAATAGGGTTTTTCATGAATATCTTGATTGCTTTGTGGTTGTGTTTATTGATGATATCCTCGTGTACTCCAAGTCACGAGAGGAGGTTGACTACGGCTCCTATCTTAGCATTGCCTAGTGGTTCGGAGAACTTTGTGATTTTTATCGATGCCTCGTTAGAAGGCTTGGGTTGCGTGCTTGTGCCATGGATTTCAAGGGCAGTTGGGATTCTCATTTGCCATTAGCTGAATTTGCTTATTATAACAGTTACCAGTCTAGTATTGAGATGGCGCCATATGAAGCTTTATTATGGGCGTAAGTGTTGTTCACCGATTTGCTGGGACGAAGTTGGTGAAGCTAAGCTTTGGGGTTCGGAGATGGTACAACAGTCGGCTGAGAGTGTGAAGCTTATTAGAGATAGATTGCTTGCAGCTCAGAGTAGACAGAAAAGCTACGCAGACAACCGGAGACGTGACTTAGAGTTTCAGGTTGGTGACTTTGTATTTTTGAAAGTATCGCCTAGACGAGGTACTAAGCGATTTGGGAAGAAAGGTAAGCTTTCTCCTAGATTTATTGGACCATTCGAGATCCTAGAGAGGATTGGAGCTTTGGCGTATCGGTTGGCATTGCCACCTTCTATATCAGATGTTCATGACGTCTTTCATGTCTCGATGCTACACAAGTACTTGAAGGATGAGTCTCATGTCCTTACTTATGAGGAGATTTCCATTGAACCTGACCTTTCTTATGATGAGAAGCCGATGAGAATTCTTGATACGAAGGAACAAGTCTTGAGAACCAAAAGAATTCCGTTAGTGAAAGTCTTGTGGAAGAATCATAACATTGAGGAAGCCACGTGGGAGACCGAGCTTGATATGAGAGAGAGATACCCTTTCCTATTCGATGAACTTGGTAAGAATTTAGGGACTAAATTCCTAAAGGAGGGGAGAATGTAACACCTCGGATTCTTGCATGTGTATTGTGTGCTTGCCTTCATGATTTCTCGTTGATTATGAGCATGTTTACCTAGTCTATATATATGATTTAGAAACATTCTTAAGTCATTCATGAAGCTCTTAACATGTTTAGAATCATGTAAGCTTACTTGTTGAATCGCCGATTCGATTGCTTCGTTTGAGCCTTAGGGTTTCTCGGGATTTCCTTCGTTGCTTGTATTCTTTGTGTTTTCAACTTGTGAGAAGTTCATTTGGGTTATAGACCAAGTGTACTAGTAATTATCATTCTTGCACAATCATTGTTCATAGACTTGTTACCTTTGGTTATGAGATGACCAATTTATTCCCTCATAGACGCACTCATGTTTTGGGCAAACTTCGGGAAAATTCTGGTACTAATCCACTGAATAGAATTTTCTAAAAATTTAGTATGTTTTACCTTCATACGTTAGGATACTCTCTGTAAAATTTTGTAATTTTCCAAGGTGTCTAAGTACCTCAATTAGGTCTTGACTTACGGCTGTGCCAGAATTCAGTTTTCAGAAAAACAACTTATGTACTTGATTTTTGTTGTAACCATATCTTGATGAATATAAGTCCAAATGGAGTAATTTAAAATTCTAAAATATAATTTAATGAGTCTAGTTTCAGAAAAATCAAAAATCACCTCATTTGGAGTTATGAGCGATTTATGGTCGATTTTACAAGATTGACTGTCCAGTAACTTATCAAAAAATGGTCATGAACTTAGCTGCAGCATTCCAGGCGCCCGCCTGGACTTTAGTGAGGCGCCCGCCTCAACTTCTGGGAGAATTTCAATTTCAGCTTCCAGCCTCAGCTTCCCAGGCGCCCGCCTCATCTTCTGAGAGCTATTTACGGGATTTTTCCCCTGTTTTGCTGTTGTACGACTTATGGCACCCAAACCCCTATCCAAACCTTTTCTAAACCTCACTTAAACCTCCCTAACACTCCTTGATTATGTCCTAACATTAGTTACATGTTTTAAGAGTGGATTGAGAGTCCATTAGTGAGCATTAACAAGCCAAAAATCAGATATTTTCTTACCACAAGAGGGTGACACTTGTCCCACTCAGATTTTCAGCAAATATAAGCCACAATCTGACTTGTTGACCCTCATTCTTCACCCTCACTCTCCATGAACGAAATTTCTTCTTCTCCCAAGTCTCCCATGGCTCCTTGAAGGTGTTCTCTTGGTCCTCCATCATCCTCTCATCCTTTGCTCAAGCCCCCTTCATTAAAAATGTAGATCTTGAAGAGTTGATCATTTCCAACCGATTGGTTTGTGCTCTTTCCATCTTCTTCCTTGGTGAAAGGTAAGCTTTTGATTCCCCTTAGGAAGTATGTTAGTCTTGCCATGTCCCCCTCTTCTCATGTTTCCCATGCTCCTACCATGTCCATGCCATGCTTCTTGATGAATTGAGCTTGTAAGGATTTTTAATGATATGTTCATCTTGATCTTTTGGTCCTATGCCTAGAAGTAAATATGTCCTATGCCTCCTTAGGAACAACTATTGTTCTTGGACCAATGACTTTTGATAACTCTTGGAGATGATGATTTCTAGGGTTTCACATGCTACAAATTGTTCATCTTATTGATTGAGTCCTATGCCTAGAAGTAAATATGTTCTATGCCTCCTTAGGAACAACTATTGTTCTTGGACCAATGACTTTTGATAACTCTTGGAGATGATGATTTCTAGGGTTTCACATGCTACAAATTGTTCATCCTATTGATTGAGTCCTATGCCTAGAAGTAAATATGTTCTATGCCTCCTTAGGAACAACTATTGTTCTTGGACCAATGACTTTTGATAACTCTTGGAGATGATGATTTCTAGGGTTTCACATGCTACAAATTGTTCATCCTATTGATTGAGTCCTATGCCTAGAATTGAATATGTTCTATGCCTCCTTAGGAACAACTAATGTTCTTGGACTAATGACTTTTGACAACTCTTGGAGATTATGAATTCTAGGGTTTCACATGTTATGGATTGTTCATCCTATTGATTGGGTCCTATGCTTAGAATCAAATGTGATCTATGTCTTCCTAGGAGTAACTAATGTTCTTGGACTATTGGCTTTTGATAACTTTTGAAATAATGATTCTAAAGTTCCCTTGAATTATGAAATGTTGAACTTATGATAATTCTTGACTATGGTTGTTAAGTGGATTAACGGCTGGTTACTCGATCTGAGAACTTAGAAAGCAGGGTTTTGGATGCATTTAGCATCTTAACTCTCTTGGATGAATTGTTAGAGACGACTCATCGGAGTCAAACTTAAGTGAGCCATTGAACAATACCGGCTCAATGATCAATCCCTACGACGTTCTAAACACGTTTCTCTAAGAATGATAATTCTAGACTCTTGAGATTTGGATTGATTACCTTGCTTGATTCTTGATGTCATGTAATAGAATACCTATTTGACATGTTGAGTTCGCTCTTGTCGAACTCATTCCTGCTTGACTATTGATGATAATTCTAGACTCTTGAGAATTGGAGTGATTACCGTGCTTGATTCTTGATGTCATGTAATGGAATACCTATTTGACATGTTGAGTTCGCTCTTGTCGAACTCATTCTGCTTGATTATTGATGAGAATATTTACTTGTCATGAGCGAGTTCGCTCTTGTCGACCTCGTTCCCTACTTGAAATTTGTTAAGTAGACACTACTTGGCATTTGCATGAGTCGGTGGCATCATGTCCTTGTTCACACACGCCTCCTGGCGGTGGGAAGTAGCTCCCTTGCGTAATCAATACGAGCATCATTGGTGTCTATCCGGGCATCTCCTCGGAAGATCGATGTACTTACACACATCGATACTGCACACTCGAGATAACGCTTCTATGCAGGAACTGAAGCGGCCGGCTCTCCATATATCCTTATCCTATGTGATTTAATTTCGTGCACCTATGTGAAACAATGTGCATCTTGGATATATGATCTCTATGCTTATGTGACGATATCTTGCCTTGTATGTTGCATATTGCCATGACATGCATGATTGATAGCTTACAAGTCTTTATGACTTACCCATTCCCCTTTACTGCTTTAGATCCTAGCAAGACAGGTCCTTCCCGTTGAGGCTTGCGGTGTTCGTGCCTTGTTCCCCTTTTGTACGCCGTTGCAGTTGAAGAGGTGGTTTAGATGTCCTCTTCCTTTCTTTTGTTATTTTGCAAGGACGATGGGTCAAAGCAAGTCACTTAGACTATGCTTGGGAATTTGTATAGAACTTGATCTTGATACTATTATTAGCTACTTGTAGTTTAACACTTGTAGTACTTGTAACCCCTTTTTTCCGGCAATGTGTAAGCCGAGCTTGGTTATCTTGTTTATAGTTCACTACGTATTAGTCTTCCGCTGAGCATGTTATTAGCTCTTATTTAATTCTTGTCCATGAACTGTTAGCTTGGGTTCCGGCATGTAGTGTCGCCGATGACTTGGTTTAATTGCTTAACTGTTTTATCAGGTTTGAAAAGTTTTAAAAATACCGGCCTTTTAGGGCCGAGGCGTGTTACGTCTCTAATGTTGCGTCACGTCGTTTTCTTAAAATGAGTCCTTGCATGTTAATTGTTCACTTGTTTCCCCCTTATTTGGGCGGTCCGACCGCGGTTCCTCCTCGGGTCCGGGTCGGGTCGCCACAACGATTATGACCATAGGATCTTGGAAAATGAATTGATCTCAGCCCCTGAATAGCTTTTGTCAATTGTGAGCGTGCAAGACCGAACTGTATTGTATTATAGATACTTTGCAGAAGTTTGATGACGTATTAATGTGAAACAACTAGAAATAAAAAAGAATGGCATAAATTGGGGTCGGTCCACTTTGATAAGTTTTCAATCGCTATAGTAGTCTATTTCTTTTTAACTAGAAAACGTCAATTTTGTGGGGCGAAAAGACTACGATACCCCTAATGAGTTTGAGGCGCGCTATGGATCGCTCGCTCAAATGAATCGTGTTGCATCAATTTCTGCACTGCGATGCATTAATTTTAATTACATAACAATTTTGCATCGCGCTCCAAAATCATAATGAATCAGACATTCATGTACCTTCTTTTCAGTACACAATTAACAAATGATTCAAAATTGATGCATCCAAATTCAAAAACAGTTTCCAACAACGAACAAATTTATATTCATGCATTTCATCAAACAGTTTACATGCATAGCAATACAACACACAAAATGAATCTAATTTGAATCAAACACACAAACACAATGAAAAAGAAGATGACACTTTTGAAACTGATACGGGTTGGGAGGGCAACAAGCCTAAGGGGGTTCGAGACTATGAGGGGTGGATTGGGTTACCAGTCGGCCTGGGCATAATTCCAGCAATTACGAGTTCCTGGTTCAAAGAGATAGGAGTTGGGCTGCAAGGGCACACAAGATGGATTGGGTTTAGGAAGAAGGGCAACTATGTGGGTTGTAAGACGCAAAGACGGAGAGAGGCAGTTGGATTGGGTTGGGGAGGAACCAGTATGGACGTCTAAGCGAGACATGGGGCTGTGCATGGGAATACTTTTGAGCACGGGGTCCAAGGGTTCTGTAGAGTCACATGGAGTGTCTAAGAGGTTGTACAGACATGCTGGGTGTTCGGCTCGTGGTGAAGACCGAGTCATCAAGGAAGCCGAGAGTTTTTGATAGTTTTATTTAGTTTATTAATTTGTTTTATTTAAGTCAATGTTTATTTCATTTAGCCTCGTTTTGTTCCGTTTATTAGGATAGGATTTCTTTTAAAAGTTATCTAGTTTAGGATGTCTTTTATTGTTTTTCTAGTCTGATAGGAACTCTTAAAGTTATTAGATTTAGGTTTGAACTCTTGTAGCCTATCTAAAGGCATTTAATTTAATTAGTAGGGCAAATTTTGATGTTTGAGAAAACTCTCTATAGAACACAGTTGTGTTTTTCTTTCGATTTCTTCTTCTTGGGAGAGTAAAGCTGAAGAGTATTAATCAAACGGACATCTTTGCGTTGGGCGAGTGAAACCTGACCGGTGAGTCTGATTTTATTGTTTTTATTTTTGTGTTATTGTTGATATCCACCAAACTAGTAAGTTGTTCGTGATCAATTCGGTCAGCCTCTTATTATCTGAATTATTTCTGTGCAATTTTGGGTTGAGGGATTTTTGGCACCGTATCAAGTGGTATCAAAGCGAGTTTTTCACAAATTCTTATTCGTGGAACGATCATGGAGAACTGAAGCCAACGAGAACATATTTTTTGTACGAGGTGTCTTGTACAAGAAAGAGTTTGCAATATGGTAATAGATGGAGGTAGTTGTGTTAATACCATCTCCGATACACTTATCAAAAAGTTAAAAGTACCGACTACTGCACATCCATGTCCGTATGAACTGTTTGGGCTCCAAAGCCACGTTGGTATCAAGGTAACTCTACAATCTTCAATTTCTTTTTCAATTGGTAAATACGAAGAGGAAGTTGTTTGTGATGTACTGCCTCTAGATTTTTGTCATGCTATGTTGGGACGTCCGTGGCAGTATGACGGATTCATCACACACAACGAAAGGGAGAATACCTATGTGGTAAGGAAGCAGGGAAAGAAATTCATGCTGAAACCGTCATCTTCGGTGAATGAAAAGGACAGCCCGGAACTTATTACAAACCGGCCAAGAAGTGGATAAACAATCTGATCAAGAATTGGAAAAACAATCCGTGCAAGGAATTGAAAAAACAAGCGACACAAAAATCATATTTAGCTCAGACGGAACAAGAAAAATTGAAGCCAACACACGTTCACAAAGATCCGTTAGGCTTTGAAGTTCCAAACCCTTTTACATCGAGGATTTCAAATTCAGATGTAAAGGTATGTTACATTACGATTCTGATTTCCATACATGAGCAGATTTTTGTTACGGTTTGCATGGTATGGAGGAAGAAACGTGAGGTTACATCATTATGGATCTCGTACAGTTTTAAAACGCCTTGGAGAGGAGTAATGTTCGAGGCTGTTTTGGATTGTCCGTTGGCACGATGTGGTATTGTTGTGATAGACAAAAGGACAGGGGCTGTTTTAGGGGAAAGCCACATATTTGTTAGTGAGAACCTGGACTAGGAAATTCGATGCAAGTGACACGGGAATGTACTCCACAATCCAGAACTTCCCTTATGAAAGAGGGTGAATAAAGTCCAATCAACTCATGTTATTGAGTGAGCAAGAAACGATGAAGTGGAAAGAATTTCTCAAATGCTTCACCATGATCGCAAGGCACAACGAAAGGGCGGTTGAGGGATAGGTGATTCGGGTTCTTTGGCAACAATGATTTTGAAATTTACAATGTTACAAGATCATGTCTCGGGTTGTAATATGGAATGGACAGATTGTGAAAGAGGAACGAGATTGAAGAAGTTCTTAAGGAAAGGAAATGGTACACGGTTAGAGGTTGTTTTACGTGAAAACTTGAAGGTTTGGGTTGCCTTGTCACAAAGGAAGGAATATTTAAGAGGAACATGTTTTACTTCAAAAAAAAATGCTAGAGTTAGCAAAGTCAAAAACAATCTTGTTGGGGCTTGAATTAGTGGAGAACATTACTAAAAGGGCAGCTAGGAATGACAACTGGTGTTGGGTTGTTTGGGGTAAACATACAACAAGGGTTGCGGGTTAGAAACATGTTGGAAAGGTTAATTTGTCAAACGGAAAGGAGTTACTCAAGTGGGAAGGAATAATTGTTTTAGGGGTGGAACTAGCCAAGGATTGAGGTCAATCCTTTTCAAAGAAGGGGAGTTTTGATACGGGTTGGGAGGGCAACAAGCCTAAGGGGGTTCAAGACTATGAGGGGTGGATTGGGTTACAAGTCGGCCTGGGCATAATTCTAGCAATTACGGGTTCCTGGTTCAAAGAAATAGGAATTGGGCTGCAAGGGCACATAAGATGGATTGGGTTTAGAAAGAGGGGCAACTACGTCGGTTGTAAGACGTAAAGATGGAGAGAGGCAGCTGGGTTGGGCTGGGGAGGAACAAGCATGGACATCTAAGCGAGACATAGGGCTGTGCATGGGAATACTTTTGAGCACGGGGTCCAAGGGTTCCATAGAGTCACATGGAGTGGCTAAGAGGTTGTGCAGACAAGATAGGTGTTCGGCTCGTGGTAAAGACCCCGTCATCAAGGAAGCCGAGAGTTTTTGATAGTTTAATTTAGTTTATTAATCTGTTTTATTTAAGTCAATGTTTATTTCCTTTAGCCTAGTTTTGTTCCGTTTTTTATTAGGATAGGATTTCTTTTTATAGTTATCTAGTTTAGATGTCTTTTATTGTTTTTCTAGTGTGATAGGAACTCTTAAAGTTATTAGATTTTGGTTTGAACTCTTGTAGCCTATTTAAAGGCATTTAATTTAATTAGTAGGGCAAATTTTGATGTTTGAGAAAACTCTCTATAGAACACAGTTGTGCTCTTCTTTCGATTTCTTCTTCTTGGGCGAGTGAAGCTGAAGAGAATTAATCAAACGGACACCTTTACGTTGGGCGAGTGAAATCTGACCGGTGAGTCTGATTCTATCGATTTATTTTGTGTTATTGTTGATAGCCACCGAACTAGTAAGTTGTTCGTGATCAATTTGGTCAGCCTCTTGTTATCCGAATTGTTTGTGTGCAATTGTGGGTTGAGGGATTTTTGACACAGTATCAGAAACTAAGGTTCTAAAAGTCGCCAGACGTCAGACCAGCGCCTAGGGGACTAGTCGGGCTTAGAAATTAAGGTATAATTATTGTATTTCTTGATTTTTAAATGTAAATCTTAAAGATACATTAAACACTTGTTACAATTTGAAAATTTTAAAAAATATTATTTTTTTATTTCATTAATTACATTGACTACACTATGTAAATTGTTAAAATCAACTGAAATTAAAAATACGCAAACAATAAAATAAAATAAGAGTTCTGAATTTATAATTTTTTATAAATTTATAAATTTAAGGGACCAAAGCTAGCAAAATCCCAAAGATTGAGGGAGAATTGTATAATCCACCATCCCTTACCGATTTGCGTGTTCTTTTCACTGTCCAAAAAGACTTTTGGAAAGTCCCAAGAGCTTTCATTTTCTAATTGGGATAATTGTACCATTAGTCCCTAAACTTTGGCCAAGACATCTCCCAACTCTCCGACCTAAGTAGACCTTTTTGCTCATCTGAGGTCCCTAGCCCTAACGCCGTTTGTTTATTTCCGTTAAGTCAACATGTGTCACTCACATGCACAAAATAAGGGAGTTACGTGTAACATCATCAAAATATGGGGCAAAGTATAACATCATTAAAAAAATTACATTTTCATTTTTATTTTTTCCCTAATACTATGTTATCTCTTCTTCGGCCTCTGGGCAATTTTCATAAAATTCATTGGTGGGTTAATTAGTGGTGGATTTAGAACTGAGGAAGAAAGAAGGATGGAAGAAGGTGAAATGAATTCCGAAACAACTCATCTCTAATTTTGATATGTCGGGTGAAGGAATTTATTTATTTTATTTTATTATATATGTATATATATAATATTATTATATAAGTATATATATTAATTCCTAATACTTTATTTGTTCTACTTTTTAATTGGTACTCTTTTATTATTTTGTTTCCACCGATTTGTTATGCTATGAGTTTATGAGTTCGACATTTTTAATTGTTGAATGTACTTTTATCGAAGGCTTTTTAATTTTTTTATGAAGTTTCAGTCTTAAAATTTTTATTATGTATTTGTATATTAAGCAGTTAAAAAGTAAAAAATCATCTAGTATTGGATTCTTTGCCATGGCATCGGTTCTCATACATCTTGTGATTGGTTTTGGAACCAATATTTTGATGGTTCTCATATATATTGGGTTGGTTCTTGTTTTGGGTTAGTTTCTTTTTTCCAAAAAGTTGACCTAAGACCCTTGCCAGCTCTCTACTAGAGACTCCTCACCGGCTCACCATCATCCTCATCCTAAATATTCCTTGATCTTCCTCTAATCCGTCTTTCCTTTATTCCTCCCAAATGAGTTTTGACACTGCCCAAAATTCTTTTCGTTCACCGATTCCGAAGATCTTTCTTCCCTCTCCCATCTCACGGTAGCTCACTCTTGAGATCTAAATCGTGAGGTAAGTGTTCTATATTTTTTCCCATTTCCATCGACTTCATAACTGGTCGGAGCCTCACCTCTGTGACGCCTCTGTTTGTCCGATTTGGTAAAGAAGCCCAAAAACGAGATCTTCATACTTCAGCTGGTCTAGGCGTGGGTGCCGATTTGAGCGACTAGCCGACGATTTTTTCCCGGTCGATTTTTTTGGGCGATTTGACGGAAGTCGCGGCGTTGTGGACGCGCCCAGCGCCTAGGCGGCCGGCCGCTTTAGTTCGATTTTTAGAACACTGGTTGAAACTGAAGATCGATAGATGAAGAGGAAAGAGAGTGAACCGTTAGGATGGTGGATTAATTGATCCAAGGTGAAACATATAAGTGTTCTTCACCGCCCCACTTTTCCACTTTAGCTTTAAGAAAAAACAATTGACTTGTAATTGGTTTATAGTTTCTTAAAGCTCATGTGTATGTGGCTCATAATTAAAGTAGAGTGAAAAAGTAAGGGTAAAGTGGTAAAAGTGATGTTTAAAAATGGTAAGTTTCAAGCAAAAGGCAATTATTTGGGACACGAAAAAAGAAAAGTAGGACGAAATAAACGGGCATTTTTGAATGACGGTTGAAAAAAACACGGTTGAAAAAACAACTTTAGGAGTTATAAACTTGGAAAATAGGACTGAGAGCGATCTCTCCAAAAAGAATTTCCTTTGGATTAAATGGTATGGCATTAACATTCTATAGACCTTTTTCATTAGTTTCTCTAAGGGAAAAAGGTGTTTGAGGCCCGCCTATTTTTCAAAATATTCATATAGGCTACATTTTTTGTAAATGATTTAGTTAGGCCACCAAGTTATGACAAATTGCTTCATTTTTTTAGATTTCGTTAATTTTGTTGTTAAGTGGGTTGAAAATACCGATTGTACCCTTTTGATAAACTAATTGGTGTGAACAACTATGACAAAAATGATCTTTCAGGCCACCTTATTTTTTTCAAAATATTTGTATAAGCCGCTTTACTTTTTCAAAATATTTGTATTCAACAAATTCATTTTATTTATATATAAAAAGAAGAAACGGAAAGTTTAGCGTATGATTATATTTGATAATTTTACCACAAATATTAAGAAACAAGTGTAAGCTTTAATTTAATAATTTTTACGGTACAATAAACTTTAGAATCACAACAAGTTTTAAATTTTCTTAATATTTGAGATAAAATTATCAAACACAAATCATGCTCGTTCCTTTTTTTTTAATAAGTGAATATTGTTCAATATGAATATTTTGAAAATAAATAGGGTGGCCTATATGAATATTCTTAAAAAGTAGGGTGGCCTGAAAGATTGTTTTTGTCATAGTTGTTCACACCAATTAGTAAAATGTGTATTTCAAACCACTTAACATCAAAATTAATCGAAACTCAACAATGAGACAATTTGTTGACAAAATCATAGTTCGATGATAGCCTAACAGAATAATTTACGAGTTAGGTCGCCTATATGAATATTTTAGAAAATTACGGTGGCCCAAGAGACCTTTTCCCATTTTTGTAATATTGATTGATACAAAATTGGAAAAATTGCGGGTCAGTTCACTTTTCAAAGTTTCTAATCGTTTCAGTACCAATTTTTTTTTTCCATCTGGAAAAAGACACTTTTGGATGCGAAAAGATAACGATAACCTTGATGAGCATGAGGCGCACTACATAAATGAATCGCGGTGCATTCAGTATTTAACCGCGATTCATCAATTTTATTGCATTAATTTCCGCACCACGTTTCAATAGTTTAATTGTCTAATTCTATTGCACCGTAATTCATCAATTTTATTTCATTAATTTTTTGCACTGTGATTCAATAGTGTACTTGTCTATTTTAATTGCATCGCAATACCAACTTTTATGTACTACGATGAATTAATTTTTGAACTGTGATACATATACATAATCCAAGTTGCACCGCGATATCAACTTTTATATACCACGATAAATTAATTTTTGAACCGCGATGTATAAAATATTATTAATTCATTTTTGCACCGTGATACAAAATGATAATGAACCATACCATATCTTCCACCTTCTTCTTTCATCTCCTCCATCGTAAGCCTTCTACTTCTTTCTCTTCCTCCGCCTTTGTCCTACTGAAAAATCATTCAACCCAGTACAGATCCATTACTGTTTCGTACATAATGAATCAATCAAACCGTTTACCTTTCAGGGTCGTTGCCCCCGAACCCCTACAAAGGGGCGCAACCTCCTCGACTTGACCAGGCAGGTCGATCCCCGTTTCGTTGCACAACAATGGTGATTTTCAAATCCAAATTGTGTTGCCAGAGTTGTTGAAGGAGACGATGATATTTTCGAAACAATATTTCGAAAAGTGGTCTTTTGTGTTTGAAAAAAAGAACGATAGACTTTTGAGGTTAAAAACTTTGGAAAATGGACCGACTAGAATTTTACCCTACAAAATTTCTGGCACAAAATATAAAGAAGAAAAAATTACAAGTCGGTATATTTTTTAAAATATGTTTTTAAATGAATCCACCTATTTTTTGCTTATATCTTTTAGGTACAATTTTGGGGCGAAAGTACATCTCTGCCCCTCTATGTCGTATTTGATGAGCGGGAGGTGGATATTACATTCTAGTTATAGAGCATAACTTCAAATGGAATCTCTTCACCAAGGCTACCATTCTGCAATTGCTCAGTCGCCGTCGTCTCCCTCTGCCCAATCAGTCCAACAGGCGTCCTTCATCTCCTCTTGGTTCAATTTTCGGCCCCAAGCAAACAAGCTCCACTCCGTCTCGTCACTCCAAACTCCCCCTACCGGTTTGTCCCACCATTCTTTGCCTCTTTCCCCAAAGGCGACTCCATCTCTTTCTTCCTGCATCCAGCAGGCACCTGTCATCTCATTTGCCATATCTGTTTTTTTTCCCCGATTCTTTACGTAGATTTGGTGATTTGAACGGGGAAGACGAAGATGACGATGGGGCTCCGATGAAGACAACCGGAACTGGGGTTTAGCGGGAGCACGAAGATGGAGGCCGGATCTGTGGGATGTTCTGAAGCCGACAAGAGGGAAAAAAGACGGAGGCGGAGCTAGCGCAGGGTGGCGAATACGACATTTCTCGCTTCGAGACTAAAACATGCATACCAAGGGGGCTCGAGATCGCTAGAGAAGATGAAGGAGGGAAAGATGGATGGCGGCCATGGGGGCTTTGATGGTTGAAGATCGTGGTTGGTCAGGCGTAGGGGATGGAGATTGAGGAACAGCATCGACAAGAATGGTGGGCGACAGAGAGTGGAGATGGCGTGGTGGTGACAGGAAGGGAGGTCGGACCGAGTATTAGGAGAAGAAAAAAGACGGCGGCTTTGCCAAGCCTTGGCATCAACCTGATGCTTGGTTTGTCAACTTGATGCCTGGATTTGTCAACATGATGCTTGGATTGTCAACCTGATGCTTGGATTGTCAACCTGATGCCTTGGTTTGTCAACTTGATGCCTGGATTAAGCATTTTTGAATTTTTTTTGGTCTTCCTGGTGTCAAGCCTTGGCATCAGTATTTTTGAATTTTTTTTGTTGAATAAACTGTGAAAACAGTCCTGATGCCAAGCCTTGACATCAGCATTTTTTTTTGTGTTTTTTGGGCTTGAAATAAACTGTGAAACAGTCTTGATGCCAAGCCTTGACATCAACATTTTTGAATTTTTTTAGGCTTGAATAAATTGTGAAATAGTCCTGATGCCAAGTCTTGACATCATAATTTTTTTGTTTTTTTGGGCTTTGAATAAAATGTGAAAACAGTTCTGATGCCAAACCTTGACATCAACATTTTTGAAAGAACGTGATAGCATGGATTCTCAAAAGAGATCAATGTGATTACTAATGTAGCTGTGATTGTAGCTACAATGACAAACACAATGAAATAACAAATAATAGCAGCAGCGGAAGATTGATTATATCAACTACAAAACAGAAAGTTTGAACTCAAGTTTTTACCAAAAAATAATCTACAAGTTTAATACTTGTAGACCAAGCCTCAAAGCCACACAAAATTCACTAAAAATATCAATGTTTTACACGGAAAAACTTAGTGAAATCACTAGTAAAAATTCTCACAAGACAATATATCTTAGAGAACACAAAATCCCACATAAACAGTTAAACAAAACGTGAGGAATAAACAAACACAGCTTCCTTAACAAAACAGGAAGAGCAAAACGCTTTTTCCGTAAAATCGTTGCCGCCAATGTTGCAACATTGACAGCTTTCAGCAATTGATCTTCTGCTCGGCAAAACTGGTTCTATATGTTATATTATTGACTCTCAGACCTCTTGCCTTGATTCTTTCTCACCAGCTCTGCAAATCACCCGTAACCCAGACCTTAATATATATACGGCAGTCCCTGCAATCACACGGCAAAAGATACCACATTCTACAAGGAAAAGGATTAGCAATTTCAATGGTAAAATCAACAACTTTTCAAACTTGCAAGATTATCTTACCAATTATGAGGAAAGACAAGAGTCTTGGTTTGACTAGGATATTTGCCAAGATTTAGTTACTAAAAATAATGTAGTCGAAATCTACAAAAAAAACTTGCTACCAAAAAATTAACTAAACTAAATCTAACACAATATACAAAGTCCTAAATTAACACTTACTAATTTAAAAATCCTACTTTGACCAAGAAAGGTGAGAACAAGTAAAAATAGGCCTTGCCTATTTTACCCTTACAATTTTTTATTTTTTTTGCTTGAATAAACTGTAAAAACAGTCCTGATGCCAAGCCTTAGCATCAACATTTTTTGGTTTTTTAGGCCGGATGAGATTTATCTTCATTAATGACATTTTTGTCATTTGACACCCAATTTGTAGTTATATGAAATGTTAAAAAAATTGATGGACCTAAATGAAAAGATGTTTCTAAAATTGTACCAACTTGAAATTTGCCCTATAAAGAACTTCGCACAACTCAAGTCGCAACTATGCCCAACAGTTTTGTTATTCATTTTATAGGTGTTAGAAAAAAAATTAGTCGTTACAACCAAACTTTTTAGTTTCTTCCTTGATTTTGCTAGGTTGTTTTGAAGTTTGATTTGTCTTTTGCGGTTGTCTAATTTTGATTCAAAACGAACATGACAGAAGTACTTGGAATCAAACCTTAATTGGCCCGACAAAAATTGCCTACTTGAGAACTTAATTTGATTATTTATAAGTTGTATTGTCTAGTGTTTAATTGTTTATTGCCATTTCGCCTAAGCGGTCAGGCAAATAGCACAGCTACAGAAGGGATGAGAAGAGCAAACCCACAGATCACGCCCCAAGACCAAGATAGGTCGGAATGAAAGTGTGCTGCGTAGCCAACTACAACAGCGGCTGCACCAATTACGACACTAACTTTTCCCAGATATCGTGCTACCTTTGGCAATCTATCCCGAAGCAACATGGCAGAGAATGCACCTAAGAAACCAACCACAGTACTTGCTCCGACACAATTCAGAGTTGGCGAATTGGACATGCTGATGAGGGTGAACGCGGCCTGACCGGTGATTGCTAAGATTGCAGCAATCACTGTATAAAAGGAATCAGCGGATGATGGCATCATCTTAGCTGCTAACGCTGAATGGTCTATGTCAATGCGTGTCTCAAGGACATTTTCCTCCCTTTTTATTTCGCTCTCATCAAATGGTTCTTTAATAGCTCCCAAAGTGGCTCCTTCCTACAATATGAATTTCAGCAATTTCATTAGTATATCATCTGATGAGACTAAAAGTATTTAACCAATCAAAAGTTGTAATACACATTTTGTGGCTCTAGGATTACTTAGTACTTAATTCTTTTATTGCAAAATATAATGTAATTGTACAAATCTTTGTTACATTTGTAGAATGTCACACACCTAAAGAAGAAAGTATAGGGAAATGCTCTGGAAATTTGAGGATATACACTTACGTTGGCATTTCTGTCTCGATTAGAGTTTGACGATGGATCGAAATGGTGGAAAGAAGAATTATATAGCATTCTCCAGTCAATGTGGTCTTGCATAGGCTCAGAACTATGTTCATACTTGCGGTCCCAAAATTATGATAAATACTTCTTCGTGCTCTAAAAATTTTACAAATTATCCACGAGTCCTGCAACTTCTCCAATAAAACATCAGATTAATCGTTAAGGATTCATGGAAGACACTGACACATCCAAACCATCTTAAACTAATTTTTAATGTAGAATGTAGTTGTCGTAAATAAATAGAGGACCAAGATTGAGCGAGTCCCCAACTATGTGAAAAACTTACCCAAACAACCACAACTTGAAACTTTGTTGTTTATGGATAAGACTTAAGAGGAAGGAAACAAAAAAGCTCCTGAGAAGACTTACAGTTTTGGGTTCAAGTCCATTAGGAGGCCTGGTGCGATCAATTGTTTCAGGTAACCGAAACTCATGCATCGTCCAGTCGGTCTTTCTGGATTTACCGGCTGCAGGAGTACCTGCACGGTAGAATGCCAAGCTCCTTTTGAAGCCAATGAGTTTTGACCTTCCGGAGGAATAGATCGGCTTGTCCATTCCGGTGGCTTTCCAATATCCATTTTGAGTGATACGAGTACTGCTTCTATACATCCGGCCTCTATTAATATTGGAGAAAAAGTACCGTTCTTTCTCTCCAACTGTTGACGGCTCAACTAATCAACAAAGAGTTAAGATTCAAAATCAGTAGGGAACATAGTTGACTTTAGATTAGCTAAGCAGTTCTTTTTGGTTTAAGTCAGTGAATTTGCACAAGTAGAGGAAAAATGTAACCTAGATATATATATATTTCCGTTAGTATGAATTGTGAAACTAAATATCAATTCTGAAGGGTGATGGAAAACAAGATGTAATCTTGAATTTATCTTACTTGGTGGTAGATCCCAGGGATCAAACCTATAGAGGTCCGTTTGCTGGATTATGTCATTAACGTACATCGACCTTTTCTCAACCATCCTCCTTAGATAGAACTCCAGAAGCTCCTCCTCCGTGGGATGAAACCGAAACCCAGGCAGCGCTACCTCTTCATCCATGTCATCAGCTACATACCTTCTATCATCATCCATTCTTGTTTTCTTTCCCTATGATTCTTTTCACCTTTTTTCTTGTGATTTTTTTAAAATACGAGTGTCTCTCTCCTTAAAGTGGACAGGAGTATTTTTCTTAACTTTCCCTTGATCATGAAGTACACACCGAACTGGGCATTTCTTTGTATGCTCTGTTACTCTCTTGGGTTGTTTACACTTGACAACCTAAAGTATGCACCAATTATTAAATGGTCCCTTGGCAGAAAACTTTACATTTCACTCCCACAAAGATGAAACATCATTGAAATTGACATTGTGCAATTTCTTGAGAAGGAGCCTGACCATTTTGATATAGAATAGACATTTCAGATGAGTAGGTGAATCACTGTACAATCCAAACGCAACATTTTGTATGCATTATAAACTAATTGTGCTTCCATAGTTGTACCCTATGATTTCATACAATGCTGTTTTGATGGTGATGGTAATGTGACAGCTTTGGTGGAGGACCAGAATGGGAGGTGTCTTATCTCTAGTTCTCTACCTCCACGTATATATTCAAACGCAGTAGCCATATAAAGTTCCAATAAAAACGAAAACGCGTTTGCGTGCTCTTTGCTCTTAATATTTTAACATAAACGCCTTTGAAAATATTCACAAGTTTGTACAAAGTCCGTATGATGACAAAACGGATTAGGTCAAAATGTTGAATAGCGTTAGTATATTATAAATTGCGTTATAGTTGGTTTTACATTTTCTCAATGAATATATGTGGCTGATAACGACGGTAATTGATGTTTGACAACTTTAAGGGGAGGTCAGTGTAATAAAATTAAATAAAGATCAGAAAAGGAACTCACCCAAATAAAAGTGCATTGCCAATACCCATTTCAAACGTTCTTCTTTTTATTTTTAAACCTCTCATTTTATTCTTCTCTATTTTAACAAAAGAAATGAGAAATTTAGAAAACAATCCCCATTTTCATTTTCCATTGAATTCTGATTCAACTTTAGGTGGTATCAAAATCACCGAATCCATCTTGTTTGTCACCCTCACAGTACCAGCAATGCTGAAATTATTTCCATGTGAGACTACCATCTTTCAGAATCTGCAGGCGGAATTTCGAGCCTTCATAGTATTCTGTATGTTCGCGTTCTCATATTCATCAGCAGCGTTGTTGCTTCATAACAAGCCGAAGATGGCTAGATTTTTCCGCTTCTGTTCTGTGCTGTGCATATCATCTGCACTTCTCACTCTTTTCTTTGCTATCTATGTGACCAAATTTGGATCTCACAAAATCATATCCTGGCCGAATATGTGGAGTCGACCAGCTGTAAAATCGATTTCAAGGCCAGCTGGTAATTGATTTTAACTTTCTCTTTAGTTGGACCAGACTATTGATCATTGATGGAAGAACAGGGGGAGCTGAAATGATGGGCTGTGAATTGTGATAATCTAATTCTATTGCTGGTTTTGATTCTAGAATGATGAGGTTTTCCTATCTATGACTATATATATAGCGTTCCCATTATAGAATCATAGAAATTATGCATCTATTTGGATTATGTTTGTGCAGTTCTCAATTTCTTCAGATTTTCTCCTTGTGTATCTAATTCTGCTTAACAATGTAATTTGCGATGCTCATGAGTCATGAGTCATGACAACTAAATGAGTCATGACAACGTTTGAAAAATCAAACCGAGCTAAACCGTTTAAGTCTTGAGGCCGAACCGAACCGAACCATGATGGTTCGACTTGCCCGTGGTTCGGTTTTGGTTCGGTTTGGTTTCATTTCGGTGAATTTAGAAAGTTCTACTCATTCAAAATTTAAGTAAACCAAGAAAATATTACAGAAACACGCTAAAGAAAATACTAAAAAATTAAATACAATACAATTATATTCATAAACTCACTTTTAAAAAAATTACACAAACTTTCAAATAAAAAGATTAACATTTTTAATTCTTATAATCAATAAATTGAATCCAATATAATAAAAATACAACAACGTACATTATATTTAAAACGTTTATGTAAATTAAAAAATTCTAAAGGCAAATTCCTAAATACTAATATTAGCCTTATAGTTTATATAGTATAAAAATATTAATAGTATAAGAGTATTAAAGTATAAAGGTTAGGAATTCAAAAGAATTTGTTGTTTGGCTCGGTGGTTCGACTTGGTGGTTCTCGATGGTTCGACTTGGTGGTTCAATTCAAAATGGTTTGGTTTGGTTCGGTTTGACTCGACTCGACATGTTAAGCCGCAAACCAAACCAAACCGTTCGACTTCCCAAAATCTCAAACCGAGCTGAACCATATTGCACCCAAAACCGAACCAAACCGCATGGTTTGACTTGGTTCGACTCGACTTGGTGGTTTGACGACTCGGATTGACACCCCTAGTAAACAGTATTAGCACTACAAAATATATTAAGGTAAAAAAGGGTGTCAAGTTTAAATTTTTTTCAACAAATGTTGCTATTTAAATCCCTTTGCATATGAGCCGTTGCTTCAAATATCATCACGCAGTGAAGCCAACTTCATTTATGCAATCTGATAAGATAACATGACTTGCTCCTCCAAAACTAGACTTGTGCTAAAAACTCTAAACCCCTCTACCCAACATTTAGCTTCCTTGCCACAGCGCTTACTAAATTCACTTGGCTATCTCCCAAACTATAGTGTTAAAACTAAAGACTAAAAGTTAACTTAATGTGTGAATAACTAAACAACTTAAGACACTCCATTAGGTACGGAGGGAGTACAATTTTGTACGAAAACCAAGGATTTTCCCTTTTGCGTTATAATCGAAATTCAGAAGGATCCATCTGTAGGGTGTAGATGTAGTAGCTGAAAGAAAAAATGGTACCAATGAGCAATGTTTGGGAGTGCTGAATTTCATCCAAAAATCATAACATTTAAAAAACAAAGGATAAAAACTTAAATACAACTGCCCCTATAGCTCAGTGGTAGAGCGCCAGTCTTGTAAACTGGAGGTCTGTAGTTCGATCCTGCATGGGGGCACTTTTTATTTCTGAGGAATAAATAATTATTTGGTCCCTGAACTATCCCAAAACTTTGCGTTTGGTCCATGTATTTTTTTTGAAATATGTTTGGTCCCTCAATTAGTTTTTTTTGGTCAATTCCCCCTTCCTACCGTTACCGTTATTAAAAAAAATTAACATTGACTAACTTTTCAAAATATCCAAACTTTAGGAAGTTAATGTCCCAATTGAAAAAGTCACAATCCCTTACCTCTAACCGACCCCCCACTCCATCTCCGACCAAAAAAAATAAATAAATAAAAAACGGCTACCTAGATACCTATTCCCCCATTGATAACATCCTTGCTATCTCTCTCTCACACACGCATGCACGAATAAAACCCATTGCTCTCCTCATTTGCTAAACATTCTCTCTCTCTCTCTCTCTCTCTCTCTCTCTCTCAATCACACTCCTTAGGGCAGCCATAAGTTTCTTTCTTGACCAACACCCATGGCAATAACATTTTGACCCTAATTCTTCCCCCGTTTGTTTGAAATGCTTGTTGGAGAAATCTGGAAATGGGTCTATTGTTTCTGCCAAAAAGGGTTCAGCAAGAAGGAGCTCATGCTTGTCCATTCTGCTCCTCAAGTTCTCTCTGCTCCGGGATGTCTCAAATAACACAACTCCTTCTTGGTGGCCCCATTTTGAAGACCTTAAAGAGAGAGAGAGAGAGAGAGAGAGAAATCAAAGATGGATGCATCTTAATTTGTTATGGGTTTTAAAAGCAGCGAATGGAAAAGGAGAACACAAAGACCTCCGCCCAAATCCTCTACCATAATCTATTCCATAGCCGTCGGCGTTTCTCTTTAGTCGGTTCCTGCTCCAAAACCGCCTCAACCCCGGCGATATGTCTCTTCCATTCTCCACCCAGATCTACAGAAGCACTATGTCCATGCTTCAACCGACTCCATCGCCGGTCATCTATCCCAGATCTGGATCTGGATAGTACTCACCCAACCGGCTCCTAAGTCTCTCCGCCTGCTCTATCCCCGACCCTCCTTCATCTACCATCACCAAGCGAACCCAGTTCGCTCTCCCTTTTCTCCATAAAGCCGACCGAGCCTCGCCATCAATCTAACACCACCTTCCCTCAACAGTGCTGACTGAAGCCTCCAGCCCCAAGCGCCATTGCTTATGTCAACTTTAACTCCACAGCCGTTCTTCGTCTACTACCGAGTCCTTCTGCCTCCCAACAAATTATCGCCTAAATCTCTGCTCTAGTAGAGCCCAGCGGCCATCCAAGTCCATCATCACCCACATCTCCGGTTGAGTTTTACATTTTTGGGTGAGTTTTACATCTCCGGTAACACCCCATTTCGACAACTTCAAGTAAGATTTGTCCCTGATTCAACCCATTTGGCAGGTGATGACACAACTATAATAATTTTGGACATTAACTCCCTAAAGTTTGAACATTTTGAAAAGTTAGCCAATGTTAAATTTTTTAGTAACGGTAATGGTAGGAAGGAAAAATTGACCAAAAAAATCGAATTGAGGAACCAAACACATTTAAAAAAAAATACAGGGACCAAACGCATAGTATTGGAATAGTTCAGGGACCAAATAATTATTTAATCCTATTTCTGATAAAGCAATATTGGGCGTATTTAATGTTTACCAGGAAATGTATGAAACAACTACTTCAACTAACGACAAGCTACATGCTTCTAATAAAAGAAAATTAAGTTCAATTTCTGAAAGGTTCTTGAGATCGTTCGAATTTCAGCATCAAATACTTGCGTAATGAGGATGAAGAAACTGCAAGGTCAGAAATAGAAGGGTGCCAAGTGCCCAACTATTTGAATTGGTTTTGAATTTAGAGGTGACAAATGGGCGGGCATGGACGGGCCTAAATGGGTGGCAGACTCAAATGGACGGGTAAGTAAGTGTCCATTTAATAACATGGGCACATATGGACGGGCACTAGATGGACATGTGCACCCATTTACTAATTAACATGCACTTATTAAATAAATATAAAAATTACAAAAAAAATAATTTTCTTTTACAAAAAGTTATCAAAAGTTACAATTAACTATATATACATATATAATTACAACCACAATAATTGGAAAAATGCCAACATTTTTGGTAATATTTTAACCTCTGTCACCATTTCTAATGCAACCAAATTTTTAAAAAGAACTCAAAAACTTTACATGTCGTGTTAGTGTTGGCAGAACCACTAATAATATCAAAACAAGAACATATTTTCACTTTTGCCGTATGTTAATTGAAATAAAATACTCCATTAGTTCCCTAATTTTTACGTCAAAACGATTATTTTTAAATGAAAATTTGATATATATATATTTTTTCATAACCAGAAAATACATAATTGATTGAATATAAAAAGTAATATGATATCGAAAAAAATAAAAAAATGGGTCAATTTTTTTTTTCTTTAAAAATAAAGGTTACTCCCACCATTACTGACTATTTCTTTGGTTTTGAAAACCCAACCCGAAAAACAAGTAGCAACCATGCATCTCTTTCTCTAGTTTCTCTCTTTGTTTTAATGAATGTGATGTGGCAAAACACGCCTTGGGCCGCCTTGAATTGGGTAGGATATCCTGGCTTTGAATCGCCCCTCCTTGAGCTCATAAGATCACAAACAACCCGAGTGGAAGCTGCTAAGGGAAATCTCAAAACCCTCCTCCGTGAGAGTAAGTATCGTGTGTGATTGTCAAAAGGTAAATTGATTGAGTAACGAGGCTCAAGAAAGTGTGCAACCTTGTTAATGATTATGGAGAGGTATTTATAGGCCTCGGTGGTGTTTGAATCCGTCCTAGATTCGCTTCATAACGCTCCATAACCGCTTAATCACTGCTGAGAGAATCTCGACTCGATTTTAGCGTGATAGCTTCTTCGCCAGACGCTAGATGTAGGAGTAGATAAGGCAAGTATCCTCGCTAATTACTTCTGAAACCTTTGACTTGTCTCGAGAGAAGCCTCCAGTCGTTTGTGATGATGTATCGGCAGGGGCAAGGCTCGCCTCGAAGCAGTGTACAATAATGTGCCGCTTCGAACTTGTCAGTTGCTGTCCATTGGAAGGGCCTCGGTCGGCAGTGTGGCCAATGCCGGCTGGTTTGGACAAAATGAGTAGGTTTCTTTGCCAAGACGTATGCCGTCCCCAGATGGCTCCCCCCCTGGCTCGATAGCAAGGCCTGGCCTCGACCAAAGTTTGGACGGTATGTTCTCTGTTTCGTTGCTTCCACCATTTTTTGCTCGCTGGGCCGCTGGGCCCCACATACATTGTGCTCGTGATTACACGTGATGCAAGCAATTGCCTTGCTGCTGACCCGACTGGGCCGGTATATCACGTCCCAGCCTCGACCGGCGAGCATTCATGCTCTACGGAAATGCTCAAGTCCGGATAGTCGCACAAGCTTCAACACTTACAAATTTTCTAAAAGACAAGGAATCTCTTTGTAGACTTTGTTGTCCAAAGAAGTTGTCATGGCTGACAGGCCATGGCGAGACAAGTCATGGAGTCAAGTCATGGCGATGGGACGGGGCACAAAAGACGAAGGCTCGCATTTAATGCCTGTCATGACGGGCCGCCCACTCCAAAGCCGTGCTGCTCCGAGCCTCTCAAAAACCGTAGCGGCCACCCTATAAAAAGGCACACCCATTCCTCTTTTCTCTTTTTATCGCCTTCGAATTTGTTTTGAGAGAGAAATTTCCGCAGAGTCTAGTTGCCATCGTCTGCCATATTTTCCCTCGATTTCTGAAGTTTCTTCCTTGCCCTGCATCCACTCATCCCTCTGGCTTTGCAGCATCTCCACGGCATTGGGGTCGTCTTCCTTGATCGTCGTTGAAGACCCATTGCTCCGCAGATTACAAGAAGCTCTCGACCCCTCTTTATTGAAGTTTTTGACTTTTCTAGTTTTGGTAACTTTTGGCTTTCTTTCCTTCGTCTCAAGATGATTTTGTTAGTATTTAAGAG
>CM028377.1:56061118-56307451 GCA_013146195.2 Codonopsis lanceolata | reverse complement strand
CCGAGCACATTCTGCCCGCGGAACTTGTCCGAGAACTGAGTCCCATGGTCGGATATGATTGCTCGAGGGAGGCCAAATCTGCACCATACTTGGTCGTATACAAACTTGATGATATTCGCCTCCGAAATTTTGGCCAAAGGCTTTGCCTCAATCCACTTCGTGAAGTAATCTATGGTGACTACAACAGATTTGTATTTGTATTGTGCCACGGGAATGGGCCGATCGTGATCGATTCCCCACATGTCGGCGGGCCAGCCGCAACGACCGGGTTTGCATAGTGGATGGAAGCCTGGTATATCCGCGCATCTCTCGGCATTTGTCACATTCGCGAGCATACTTTTCTGCGCCCTTTCGAAGGGTGATCCAAGAGTATCCTGCCGCAGACCCTTTCTGCTAGAGCTCTGTGCCCGGTGGCCGCCACATTCCCTTCATGTACCTCATACAAAATACCTCTGTTAACTCGGGGTACGCAACGAAGCATAGGTCTGACCCTAGATCGCTTGTATAGATTCCCCAACTACCGAGTACCGACAAAGCTTTGGCTTGGCGACCGTTGCTAGGCCTTGACTTTGTTCGCGGCGTAACTCCCCGCCGATGTAATCTTTATAATCATCAATCCAACTTCTGGCCGCTGGCTCGATGTCCATAATTATAGGTCTATCGATGGCGGGAGTTTCCATATGCTCGATCATTACCGAGGGATTTAGCAAAGCAAGACTATCCTCGCCTATCTTGGATAAGTAGTCCTGCTCAAGCATGTTGTCTCGCTTCTGGCCAATCCCGATCATTTCCCGTAACTTGAAATTTTTCAAGATTTCCTTGACCACCAAGCAAGATTTAACAGGTAGGGTGGTGCACCATGTATTCCCCTCGACTTGGTTCACGACTAGCCGTGAATCCGAGTACACTGCGTGATGCCTTCTACACCCATGTCTGCGGCGAGCTCGAGCCCCGCGATCATTGCTTCATACTGCCACGTTGTCGATGCGTGAAATTTGAACCCAGAGCTAACTCGAATTCGTGATTTCATCGGGAGCCACGAAGGATGCCCGCCTCCGCCTCCCCTTTTTGCTCGCCGCCCATCCACATAGAGATCCCAACAAGAGGCGGGTCGTGGTCAGGCAATTGCTTTTGCTCTGCTCGCCGATTGCTTGATCTCGTCCTCGCGCTGGGTGAAGCTTGTTTCAACCAAGAAGTCGGCCAATGCTTGCGCTTTGATTGCTCGCCTCGGGCAAGTAGTCTATGTGGAACTCTGTGAGCTCGACGACTGGCTGAGCACCGCCTCGATGTATCAGTTTGTGCAGACTTTTTGCGCTGCTTGGTGCATCCGTATACTATGATTGTGTGTGAAAAATAAGCCCTTAATTTTCTGCAGCCTATGACAAGCGAGTAGGCTAATTTTTCAACATTAAAATAACGACCCTCAACAGATCGAGGGCCTTAGATACATAGTACACATGTGTTTTTGTATATCTAACTCCTCCCTAATAAACAATGGCCACTACCGGTCCGCGTCAGATACACAAATAAAGGCTCACCGGCATGGGCCGCTGAGGAGAGGTGGTTTGCCAAGATATTCCCCGAGCCGCTCGAGGCCTCGCACCGCATTCCACTCAAATCCCTTTGCCGCTAATCTTGAAGAAAGGGAGGCACTTTTCACCGATCGAGAAATGAAGCGCGCCCTAAGCAATGATTCTCGCCATTTAGCCGCCGGATGTGCTTGATGCAACAGGGTCGCTCCATGTCCAGCAGGCTTGTATCTTCTCCCGGTTGGCTTCTATGCCGCTACTGTTGACCATGAATCCCAGAACTTCCCGCTGACCTCGAAAGCGCACTTACTCTGTTCACCATGTCAGGCTCAAGAAGTTGGCAAATGTCTCGGCCAAGTCAAGAGTGTGGTCGCCCCTTGGTTTTGATGACCATGTCATCTATGTAAGCCTCCATATTTCTCGCCATTTGAGAGCCGAACACCTTATTGACCATGCGCCGTAAGTGGCTCCTCGCATTTTTGAGCCCGGCGGCATCATTTTGTAGCAATAGAGGCCGCCACGCTCTAAGGTCAAGTGCTCGCTTTATCTCGCTGCTCATTTTGACTGTGGTATCTCCGAGTACGCATCCAGAAACCGAGCATCTCGAACCCGCTATAGAGTCGACGAGCATATCGACGCGGGCAATGGATAAAGCGCTTTTCTCGCAGTTTTGCTTAGGCCGGTGAAGTCCACGCACATTCTCCACTTATCATTTGCCTTTTTACCATTACCACATTTGCTAGCCTGCGGGTATTGAATCTCCTCAATGATGTTCCGCCAGAGTTTCGACCTCGCTTTGATCGCCTATTCTTCTCTCGTGAGTACTGCTTGGTCGCCGTTGACGGGCCGAAGGTAGGGTCGACATTGAGGTCGGGCGAGCAATGCTTTCACCGATGCCCTCATGTCTTCAACCGTCCATGCAAACACATCCAAAGCCGCTGTTCAACACCAATCAATCTTGCCCGAGCCAGAGGCATGGCCTTCCCGATTTTAATTTTTGCTCTGATATGCAGATTGATGATGATTTCTTCCAGCTCGCCTCCCGGTTGAATATCAAAGTCGCCCCGACCCGCAAAGTGTCCACTAATATCCGTGGATTTAGAGCGCTTTCTCTCATGCAAGGCTAGAAGGGCCTGGGGCCGAAGCTTGTTCGAGTCTTTTCTCGGAGCTTGCTCGGAAGTTTCTGCTGGAGCTTGCTCTGAGGCTCTATATCCATGGGCTCGCCGCTTCATGGGTCTCCGAGCTCAATGTTGTTGATAGAAGTGATGCCGGGTAGGCTCACGGAAATCGTTGCAGCCGATCGGGAAGGTCCACAATCGGCTTAGGAATCGTGATTTGACCGATCGGGAATGTCCACAATCGCTGTTTTTCTTTCGAGCTTCCTGACATACTCCCACATTGCTCGGGCTTGCCGCTGAGGATCCCCACTCCATTTTCTGATAGAACTTGGCTTTTCTCGGTGGGGAATGGAGGTGACCATCTCGAATTTGGCCATCGCCGAGCACCTAAAATGCAATTGTATGCCGATTTCAGGTCGATCACCAAGAATGTGATCATCTCAATCCGTGTTTGGACCCCATCACCCATGAATACCTCCAAATCGATCGTGCCTTTAACTCCCCACTCGGTGATTGGTAAAGCCTTCAAGCTTTCCCAAATACGGTTTTAACATGGTATCCGGGAACTCCAACCCCTTGAAGCGTGAATAGTACATGATGTCCCCGCCTCGACGCCTCCCGTGATCCAAGAAAACTCGTGAACTCCGCCAGCTTGTTGACGAGGCAGAAATGACCGGGGCCGCTCTGATGCCAATGGAGTGCTTTGCTAGCTCGCGAGAAAACATATGCTTTGCTCCCCTGCCCGATACTGGGCGTTGATCGCCTGATAAGGAATATATGTGTTTCCCGAGCCGTGTTCGACGGAGCTCCTCCCGAATCATGTTTATCACCCCCGAATTTGAGGGGCTCCGCCGCTCTTCCTCTGGGGGTCTCCCTTGATTATTGTTGGCATTGTTTCCTTCTCCTCGGTCTTTCTTGAAGCGGTCTAACTTGCCCGCATTGATCAACTTTTGATCTCTCTTTCAACACCTTACAGCCTCGGTGGGCAGGCTGCCATGGTGGTATTCGCAGATTTTGTGTTGTCTCGAGTATACTCGAGCTCTGGATCAAGAGGATAGGGGATAGGCGAGCATCTCCCACCCGAGCATGATCTCTTCCCGCGTGTTTAACGGGTAAACCGAGATTCCCCGAACAACCTTTGCCTGGGTTGATGATTTTCTCCTATCCTTGCTCGAGCGGCGGTGGCCTCGGGGCTCAGTCACCGGCGAGCCGAGCGCCGAGCCTTGTCTTTTCCTTTGGCTTTATCCGCTTGACGCCTTGGCCGAAAGCAAAATAGATGAGAGTTCGCCAGCAATTCCGCCTTAGAAGCCCCCGGGTTCATTGCTAACATGGTTTTCAGTGGCCCTGCCCTCATGTTGTTTAGATAGCAAAATGTTATCTCCGGGTCACTGGTCGCGGTCACCTGTTCGAGCATCTCCTCGAACCTTTTCAGGTAACTGCTGTAGGATTCGTTGTCTCCTTGCTTGATCTTAGCAAGGTCGAAACGATTTTTCGGGGTTGGGCCTGCATTGCCGAATTCTTCCGTAAACTTTTCTGAGCACCGCCTCAGCCAATGGTTCCTCGGGGAACTCGCCAACTGTGCTTGTGCCTTTCCCCGAAGGGCTCCCTCGAATGCCCGCATTTTCAAGGCTTCAATATCTGTAACCATCCGAATTTGTGCCTCAAACGATCGGAGCCAATCGCTTGCCCGCGTCTTCCCAAAATATTTGTCAAATTGTGGGAAGATGATCCCCTGTGCGGGCGGCGCATTTTCAATTTCTGGAGTGAAAGGGCTGCCCTCCAGCGGCTTAATGGCGCCATAACCGGGCTTGGCCACGGCTAGGCTCGCCATTTGTTTTGCCATGTCCCTTTTCATAGCCTCCATCTTCTCGCATACCGGCCGCTTCTCTGCGTCCTCTGTTAATTTCGAAGAATGGGCGGGATCCGAGGTATCGCCACGCACATGCGGGCAAAATGTGGGCGCGCAGGAGGAACCCACCTCCTGAGTGATGCGAGCTTTGTACTTTGGCCGCTGTGCTTCAACCTCTACGCATTCCCGATCTCTTCGGCGGCCATGACTCTCCTCTCGGGCATAGTTCTCATGGCGATGGTGGCGCCGGTGGGAATGATGTTGGCGGCTGTATCTGCTCTCAGCCTGGTCATCGGCATGCTTTGTCGCCTCCACTCGCTCAGACGGTATGTGAACGATTGAGGGCATGCGTCTGCTCGGAGCGGGCAACTGTTGGGAGGCAGGGCCATCTCCAACAACAGCAAAGGATTACTCAGCAGTATTGCCACATCGCGCCATCGGTACGGGCATGGCCCAAAGCGAAAGCGCTTGGTTGAGCGCATACATTTTACTATAATACTGCTCAACTTGCGGAGCGGCGGCTTGTTGATCGTGGTTATGTCCGGCCGATTCATGTGACTACCTCGGCCGTTCTCTCCGGCGATTAAGCTGCATCCTGAGATCTTGAGAGCGAGCATCCCGTCTCTCATTTATAACCAGCCTGGCATCACGTTGGCTTGCCCGGCTCTGGCTGGCATGTTGGGAGATTTGTCCCTCAACGAATGGCACTTCATTGCCATGAGCCGCCTGCCCTGCAGCCACCTTTTGGTTCCTGGTTTGCACCCCGTGCGGTGCCCTGGGGGGAGGGTTGTTTCCAGCTTGGTGGCTGCCAGCCTGTTGATTGCTTGCGGTGGCATGGTGTTTGCTACCCTTTCCAGCCATTGCAATAGAAGAATAGTGAAAGATTTTACCGGAGAAATGTAGAGGGAAGTGATGAAACTTCGTTTCCCGGCAACGGAACCAAACTGATGTGGCAAAAGTGCACAGCTTGGGCCGTCCTTGAAGTGGGTAGGATATCTGGGCTTGTGAGCACCTTCCCTGAGCCTGTTAAGATCACAAGAACACCTGAGTTGAAGTGCAAGGCAAGGCCTCGCGAAACCCCTAGTGAGTAAGTATCGAGTGATTGTCAAGAAGCAAATTGACAGAGTAACGAGGCTCAAGAAAGTGTGTGTACCTTGTTAATGATTATGGAGAGGTATATATAGGCCCTCAAGGTGGTTGAATCCGTCTAGGATTCAGTTTCCATAACTGCCGAGACAATCAAGGAGGAAATCCCTTGATTCTAGGCGAAATAAGCGGTTGACCGCGTTGACATAGGAGTTGATAAGGCAAGTGTTCTGCCTAAATAGGGAATCCTTTGACTTGCCTTAGGAAGCAAGCTGTCAGCGTCCCCGGCTTGATGTGTGATCGCGCGAGCAAGGCTCTGCCCGATTATTCTGTTCGTGTTGATCTCCGAACTCGTCAGTCTGAGGATCGGCCCCTGGTCGGGCAGGCAAGGCCGGTGCTCGACCAGGTCTGGGTGAAGTAAGTCTGATTCCTTTGTTATGCAAGTATGCTTCCCGGTCATGGCCTCTGGTCGGACAGGCAAGGCCTTTGCCCGCTCAGGTTTACGTGAAGGTCATGCCGCTTTGCTCGGTGTTCGCTTCTCATATTGCTCGTTGAGCTGTGGGCCCCAGGGATATGGTGCTCGTGATTGGCACGTGGTGCTAACTCGTGCCTTGCTCGTGACCCGGTTTGGGCCGGGTATATCATCTTCCATAAACTTGATCAAATCTCTTGCGAAACCCATCACCAGTCCCACAATCAAAGAAATTTACGAGACATGTTCAGAGATTTACAGTGATGCCCTCGATGACCTCGATTCGGCAAACAAGTTTTTGGGGTCTAAGGATTTCCATAGCCTAAATTCATTTGCCTCTGCGGTCTTAACTGATGCTGATACTTGTGATCAGGGCTTTGAAGAAAGGACAGTCCATGAGCCACCCAAGCTCATACAAGCTGGTCATGACTTGGAAGATCTTGCCGATGTTATTTTAGTAATCTCCAATAAATTGGCAAAACAAAATAAATTTTAAACATATGATTTATTGTTTTGTCCTGATGGTTTTTTGTTGATGTTATATATAAATCATTTTGGAGAATTCATTTATTTTTCTCCCGTCGTTGTTCTTAAATTATTGTTCATGGTTTGACTTTTTAAATATCAGGTGTTAGTTAGGTGTTTTATTATTTTTTTAAAAATTAAATAAAATGATATATGTCAAATTTTTATTGAAAAATACTAAATTCATTCTAAAAGTACGTTAAACTAGGAAAAGAATTTAGGAATTAGCATAATGACTTAGTTTTGAGAGATTTCCCGAGTCCAATATTAATCTCTAAAAAGAAACATGCGGTCGTTATAAACTATAATTGTAGGGTTGTTCGTATTGTTTACCCCTTTGCCAATTCCATAGATATTTTAATAACAAAAAATTACCCCCTTTGTTTTAGGTAAAAAATCAATTTTACTATTATTTTTGGACGTTTTACGATCTCTGAAATGTTTCAATTTTTCTCTCCACATTTGATATTATGATGATAATTATTTTCAAATATTATTGTAATTAAAATCAACTCTAATGATAATTATTTAACTTATATGTAAACTTTTCAAATATGGATCATTTGGGTTGAAAAGAGTGCAAAATTACTTGAGAACTAATATAAATTAAGACAAAAACTCAAAAAAGATTATTTTATTAGTATTTTTTGTTCAAGAGTAGAACTCTGTTAGTCGATATTACAGAAAATCTAGGCGTTAATTAATTACTAGCGGTGTTTCATAAACACGTTATCTTACAAGGACTGGATCATGACCATAAGTTTCCTATTTTGGAAGTCTTTAAGTTTTCCAACCACTATATAACATAGTACAATTATTTGGTGCCAATTATCAACCATGTGGTATACAATCGTGCATAAGAAAACTAAAATTTAAAAAAAATAAAAACAAAAAATACTTTATTTTTCAGTAGTCTTCAAATCTTCCATTTCAACGCCTATCACACGTTCTATGTCTCATTAAATCTAAACTCTCCACATATAAAGTTAGATAAACGAACTATGGTACATTACCCCAGGCCCTTTTGTATGAATCTTAATTGTCACGGTTCGACGTTAGTGTGATTCTTCATGAGGTGAATGCATTTGTTACCTAACGTGAAGAGACGCTCTGATACGAAACATTTTTGACAAAAACTTGTGTAGAACGGTCTTATACGGAGCTCTATTTAAGAATTTGCTGATTAATAAGTAAACATGTTAATAAAATGCATAATAGCATGCTAGCTGAGTTGGTCAAATTTAATGTTTTAAGGTTTAGAACAAGGAGGTTGTAGGTTTGACACCTCACATGCTCATTAATGAGAAATTTCCCTATTTGCTTCGGTGCCCTTGCACTTTTAATGTTTGTCGTCGAAATTCTTATGTTTCCCACGTCTTACAGTTTAATCATTTGTCAGCTCCGTTAGTCATCCACTAGCATCAATTGGCTTGAGATACTTGACAGATTCTAATGGACTTTGACGAAATGCTAAATGACACATTTAAAGCCAAACGTGACACATTGAAAACATAAAAGTGACACTATTAAAGGAAAATTATTATAATTTTTATTAAAATACAAAGTACCACTCTTAATACTAAAAATTAACACTCTTAATACTAAAAAATGATACATTTAATACCAAAAAAATCATTAATTTTTTATAATAGTGACGGAGAAAACCGCCACTGATCAGTGACGGATCAGGACGGCGTATTCTGTCACTGATCAGTGAAGGAATAAATCAATTAGTGACGGAATCTCCGTCGCTAAATCTGGAATGAAACAATTACAATTTATTTAACAAAAAAATCATTAATTTTTTATAATAGTGACGGAGAAAACCGTCAGCGATCGATACGGATCGGTGGCGATGTATTCGCGATCGATGACGGAATAAATCAATTAGTGACGGAAACAAACAATTATCAACGGAAACTCCGTCATTAAATATGGCGCCATTTCAAAGTGATTTTGCCGACGGACTTCCGTTAGTAATTTTAAAATTCCGTCAGTAATTGCTGTCGAAAAATTCTGTCAGTAATATTCCGTCACTAATTAATGACTCACGGATCTCCGTTAGTACTTTTCAAATTCCGTCAGTAATTGCTGACGGGAAAATTCCGTCAGTAATATTCCGTTAGTAAATGTCATGTTTCTAGTAGTGTTATTAAAATACAAAGTAACACTCTTAATACTAAAAAGTAACACTCTTAATACTAAAAAGGGACACATTTAATACTAAAAAAGTATCACTTAAAAACTAACGATGACTGTCAAAAGTGACACATTTAATACTAAAATGCAACACCTTCAATACTAAAAAGTGACACTTTTAATATCAATAACGACGATTTTTAGTTCTAAGGCAGAATGACTTTGTAGGGTCAAAAGTAACATATTTAATGCTAAAAAAATGACATTTTTAATGTTATAAATTAACACTTTAATACCAAACGTAATGATTTTCATTTATAAAAAAATAAGATACTTTTCAAAGTGAAAGTAACACATTTAAGCCCAAAAGGTAACACTTTTTTAGGGAAAAATTATAATTATCATTAAAAATGCAAAGTGACACTTCTAAGGCCAAAAATGACACATTTTATTCTACAAAGTGACACTGTTAATAGTAAAAAGTGACACTCTGCATATATAAACATGAGGGGTGGCGCTGTAATTTTTGAAAATTAAGGGATTGCATTGAGATTTCTGAATTTTGCCACATTTAACCTGGATAGACCCATCTTACGGATAAAGATCCGAAAGACCATCTTACAGGAGACCACCTCAGCACTTTTGATCGATACCAATTGTTTTATCCTAGGAAAGCAAAACAATTTGTTATAAGGGGTTGGGTCGGTACCTTTTGGAAAAAATTATAACCTTTCCAGTCCACTTTCATTTTAATCAACCGGTAAAGTACACTTTTGGGGGTAACATATCGAAGATACCCTTAATTAATAAAGGCACATGCACAAAACTTCAGCCTAAAATTGGGTATCACAATGCCAAATCTGGGCATCACAATACAAAAGTTGGGCATCGCAATGCCAAAACCGTGTATCGTGGTGTACAAAGTTAAATCTTAGAAAGGTACCATTTCCCTCTCCTCATTAATGTCTTTGTACCTTTCTCTCTCTCTCCTCCATTCCACCCACTTTCCCTGCCTTTATATCTTTCTCTCTCACTCACTCTCTTTCTGTCAACCAAATCCAGTTAGTTAGTAGTCATTCAGTGATAAGTCCCACCAGTATGTAGAAGAGTTCGTCCAAATAGTGGAATCTTAGGCCACAAGCTTTCTTGCTTCACATAGGGAAAGCGAACTTTGAAAGAAAGACATGGGCTGGACTCTTGGAATGAAAGAGAGATGGGAGGATCTTTTTCGACCCTTTCCCTTTGGTCGATCTAATTCTATGAGTGTTTAACAGGAGGTCGGGCAGTGCAATGAATAAGTAATGGGAGAAAGATGTAATTCACGTGCACACTTTTTTCTAATCAAGAAAAAACTAGCATTCGATATAGCAGTCTTACGCTTCTTCAAGCCAAAACACTTTACTGATAGATAAGGATTAACGTTAGAGCCTATGACGCAAGCTTCAAAGCCTACGACGCAAGTATCGTAACTCCAAGAAAGGTACAATGCAAAAAATACGGGCATCGCAAGAAAGGCACGATGTAGAAAATACTCCCATTGCAAAACTCGACGCAACCATATGTGTTCACTTGATCGGAATCAGGGTCATGTATAGAACTGGATAAGCATAACTCCCATTTAAATTATCCTGGCTCATGAAAATGGAGACTAAGCGTGTAAATCATTTAGCTTTTTAAAACTTTTATTCTACCAATGGGCATGTTTGATGAGGCCAGTCGAATGCCTACTCACATCATTATTGAATTTGTACGAATGGTAAAGTTAGAAAGGGGAGAACTCTACTCAAAAGTGGACCGGAGAGATCATAATTTCTCCAACAGGTACCGACCGCAATTGTTCCTTGTTATAAATCCAGACCCTTGTCTTCGAGTTAGGTTTCACTTTGTTGGTAATGGGCCATGATCATTCATTGTCAAAGGAGGTCATGCCTTTATTATTCGGCGGGCTTTGATCTCTTGGCTATATCAATATGTAATGAATATAGATTAATCGATTGATTTCCATGAATATCACCTTCAAATTGAATCCGATTATAATTTTCGTAAATATCTCATTTGTTTACAACATTGCAATGCATCATAATTCAAAAAAGATGTTCAAAAACCAACAAATTCGTATTCGGGTACTTTATCAAACAATTTAAATGCATAGTAAAATAAAAAACAAATACTTCCAGGATGAAAAATCAAAAAACAAATACTTTTAGGCTGAATTGATTAAAATAAAGGCCACCATTGGACTCAGAAGGAGAAAATTAGTCTAGACGCACCGGTCGTTACAAAAACGGAGTCCCAGAAACGCCGCACACGCTCACACGCACCACTTGCGCGTGTGGGCTTCTTGGGAAAAGCTGATTGGATGCTAACTCAGCACTAGGCCTGATGTGGCAGGGCTGACGTCACGTTGACGCCACTGATGATGTCACCAAATCTGTGTCACTGGAAGTGGGTCCACTTTGCTGATGTGGCAACCACGTTAGCAGTCAACTCTTTGACCATTGGCCAGTCAGGGTTGACCGGTCTTCCTCTAAGCCGCTCACGCGCCCAGCTGGAGAGTGAGCTCCACGCGCTGCCTTCCCGAGCTTCGATGAGGTCACGGACCGTGGCGTTGGATTTCTTTCGTCGAGTACTTTCCAGTCGTGTACTTTTTACACTGAAAGGAGTGCCACAAGAGGCATGTACATCGAGGCCAAGAGTGGGGATCGTAGGACGCCTATTTTTCAACTCAAAAAATCGGAAGCCAGATTTTTCTAAATTAAGCATATAATATGTCGTTGGAAAGACCTTGCGGAGTAATACAAGCATAGACCAGAAAACCACAGTTTTACATAATACAAATAGGTCAAAGCAGCATGCATAGTTTCGGAAAAATCAATTTTCATTAAAACTAGGGTTTGTGGTATTTGAAAAATACCCAACAGATTTCAACGAGAATTTAGTATGTTGTTCATCTCGTCATAGGGAACTCAGAAATATAAAATTTTCTCGAAAATAAACTTGTTTTACACATGAAATAATAAAACCCATTTGGTTTGTTATCGAGTAAAGCTTAATTTTAAACAAACCCAAAAACAAAAGTATGCAAGTCCTGGCATAACGAAGCGAGCAATCAAGAATATAAACTCTGATACTAATGATGGTTACATATATACCAATCAAGTTTATTATCTAATAGTAATCATGAGTTATCTCGTGCGAACTTGAACTTTGAGCGAAGCGGAAGACTTTCTGCTTGAGCTAGGATCTTCGTATGTCACAATCACTAATCATGCAAGTTTCTCTCGTCGGATTGATATCAGATAACATAAATATCAATTCTGGTTCACACCGCAAATATAAGCCCTTTGATGATTAGGCTAGAGGGAGTATTTGGTGAGATAGAATATAGGAGAGAGCGAGAAGGGGCGGCCAAGAAGACGTTTCTTCTTAGGCGTGTTCTACTAGGTTAGGGATTTATCCCTTTAGTTGCTATATTTATATTATTGTACAAGAAATTAACCTTATTTCTTGGAGGTTAAGTTAAGTCAATCTCGAACCACTTCGGATTAGGAAACTAATTAACCTTTAATAATATAAGTACATTCCATGTGAGCGGAAGTAAATAATCATGTCACAAGCCCAATCGTTAACATCTCCCACTCGCACACATGGGCTCACCTCTCTTACCACATCGTATCATCAAAACCCGTTAAACACTGCCTCTTGATACTGGAAGTGAAGCGTGTGACATAACGAGAAAGATAAAAGGTGGAGCGTTATACCAAATCACCATTTGACCAACATAGAACGTCTTCGTTAGAAAACAAAACTCGTCTATATGCCATACCGTATATATCTACATCAATTTAAGCATCCTTAATCCCTCGAGAGCAGTGCTTAAACCTCAACATGTTTGTGTATCAAGATCAATCTCTTGAACCGTATGTTCAATATGATCGTCATGGCATTGAAACATAAAAATAGAGATGTATATCATACTATGTTCCTTAGACATTCATATCAATCACTCTTGATTAACTGCTTTCCCAACAATGCTCCATAGGGCTGTATGTGCATAGCCCGTTGGTCGGCATGTTAAAGTACCATCATCAACGTCCAAGTTCATGATATAGTTCATATAATTTACCTTTCAGTTTTTATCTCTCTATGAGCTTTTATAAAATGATTTATTCTTTGAAAAGCTATTCTCAAATGATTCCTTAATTCAGCATTTGGAAGAAGGAGTAAGTGTGCTGTTGTTCTAATCATATATTCGTGTACATCCACTTAATACTTCTCTAAATCTAAGCCTTTCTATTTTCACTGCTTAAATTCTTCGAAACAGGTTTTTGATTTTTTTGACAGTTCACCAGCAGGGTTGATGACTCTGCTAAGAGCAAGTCTGTTGTTCAGTACTACCAGCAGACATGTTCAACACGTTAACTGTCTATGCCATTAAAACCCATGCTTTAGCTGTAACCAAACGAAAAGTTTTAAAATAGCATCATAGGCAATTCACCCCCCCTCTAGCCTATTTGATCATCATTGTGGACCAAGAATTGGTATCAGAGCAAAGCTCTTTAAGCTATATGTCAGGACTAACCACCTGAGAGTTTGATCCTCGAATGCTCATCCCAAATGCATGTCAAAAGAAAATTTTGTCTTGATCTTTAAAAACTTTTGACAAGGATTTCATTTGAGAGAAATTTTTGAAAAACGTACATATCTTGAAAAATTATTTTGTTTTCAAAAATTTTATGAGATAGAAAATTACCATGATGATTATGAGATATTTATTCATATGACAGATATACATATCAATTGGCACTATGAATATCTATTCCTCAGATGTATAACACTCCGATGGATGCATCAATTAAAAGGATTTCTGATTCGAACTCTCTTGACATAAGGCTAACGATTGTAACCAATCCAACACCTTCTCGAGAGAAATTTTCTTAGTTAAAAATTCTGAAACTTCACTGCAAAAGAATTTTAAAATGATTCCTATTTTATTCTCTTGAAAAAGGTTAAGAGTCAAAAACTCTATATCATGAAACATTGATTGATCCCTCTGTTATATGGTATTTAGTTTCTGGGAACTTGGCCTATATTTCAAAGAATTATTAGAATTTAAAATCTAAGAAATATGAATCAAAGATCTCATAAGTTGTTGCAAAGGAAATCTACTCTTTAGACAACATCTAATATAGACTTTCTAGCTCAAATTCCAAAAGGCATCGTCTGAAGGATATCTACCCTGATCCAAACATGACTGTCATCAAAAGGTACATCCCTTGTCTAGTGCTTCTATTTTTTTTAAAATCTTTCTCTTTGCACATAAGACCAAGGGAGAATAAGAAATTCAAGATTCAGTCCTTCTTCTCATTTTCTCAGATTCTCTTGAAATACTTGTTCTAGTATTTAGATTTTTCTGGAGCTTCCAAAAGCTCATAAAATGTTGCTAATGATCTTCTTGATTCTCATTCAGGAAAACATAGTCTCTCAAGATCATCAAAGAAAATTTTATTATCTTTCTAGCAGCATAAAGTGCTATGCTTGACTGACGAACCCAACTCTATTCATTTACCTCAGTCAAAACTTCTGCTTTCTAGGTTATGATATATGATTGATATCTGCTTATGATTCCCTGCTAATCACGATCATGAATATATCATCACTGCACAACCTTATATTTGCATGCTCTGTTCTTCTCTGTTTATTTTCCGCAAATATAAAGCTTGAGTAATTGCTTATCATACTTTGTTCCTTGTTTTTATTCCATTCTATTAAGTATGATTTACATTACTCATATGGTTTGATGTCTTCTTATCAAGTATTTATTAGAATATCTTGATCTCGTTTGAATGTGTCATCTTTAGACCACCTTCTTTGTTGAACATTCTTGTTGCTCTGTACTTCATAAGTTCAGTTATTTGTGCTGACTTATAGGAGTTTTCACCTTAGTAGATAATGTGCAAACTACATGGGTATATTTGCAATTTCTAAAAAGGTTGAGGTTAAGCTTCTTGAAAGTGACTATTTCTTGAAGTAAAAGACAAATTTCATAGAATCTCGATAAAGAGAAAAATATATTTGAAAAGAAGGAAACTTATTATTCAAGAAATTCTTTTTCTGAAAAGTTACTTTTGTCAAAATCAACTTTCTTTGAAAAGGTTGTTTTGTCAAATCTGTTTACTGAAAAGTTGTCTTTATAAAAACCTTTTTATCTTCTCAAGAAAGTTGTTCAGTCTTTTCAAGATCTTTTAAGCTTTCAAGGAAAATACTCTATCGGATATCTAGGAATTTCAACTGTCTCTCACTTTACCCGATATAACTTTAAATGAGAGTAGTTGACTGACCCCTCATACCTAATGAATTCATTTCATTAACTGGTTCATTGTCTTGCCTCAACGAGTATTTATAGATACATCCTTTGTCTCATCTCTATAACTCGCAAACTACTCCCAAACACTATGACAAACGTTGATACAAAATCCCTTCCTTCTAAAATGTTACTTAGGAGAATTCTCAGCACTAACTACACATTAAACCGATATAAATAATCAAGTCAATTGTTTTTTTTCTCAATCCGTGCATCAGGTCAACTAGGACGATAATTTAGGAATGGAGGGAGTAATTGAAATTACGTTTGTATAAAGCGTTCGGTTTTGATAGAAAATATTTTTGTATTCTATTTGGGTTTATCAAAATTGTAAAGAAAATACGTTTGTATCAAATATTGGTATTTTTGAGAAATTATTTATTTATTTATTTATTCCCTGCGAGTATGTGTTTTGATTTGGTGTTATTTTGGATTGAATTCTTGGAAGACCTGGCGGACCCGGTCTCATTTGGTCTCGGGATCGGGGGCGTCACATTTGGAATCAAAGTAAAGGAAGTTATCTGATCTTTAGGAACTCTCGCGCATGAACTAATGGCGAAGCGTGACTCTTCGCCCATAGGCTTCATGTGGAAGGGGTACCCTTGCATGGAGTGTTTGATAGGTACCTTTTGTTGCCACTCAAACGTCATAGTTGGTATCAGAACGAGTGATCTTCGGCAATGAATTGGGTTTAGCTTCACCAAGGGAATTTTGTTGGTATCGTTTCAGCACCTTCTTTGTGGTTATCTTCGGCAAGTTTGGAGAGTAAAGGGTAGCTTCACCAAGAATTCGATGGCGATTTTGATGATATAGTTTCTACCTTTTAAAGTGGTTAAAGTTTGGAAACCACGATAAAGATAAGTTTGAATTCTATTTAAGTTTTTTCGAATTTTTTTAAAGAAGAGAGGATGTGAAACCACGATATTTTATCTATTTAAGATAACAATTTTGAAATAAACGAACTTCTTACTAACAATAAGATTTGTTGACTCGCCTTTAAAATATATGTAAGTCTTACTATAAGATTTTTAATAATAGAATTGACTCGCCTTTAAAAATATATGTAAGTCTATAATATTGGCATTGTTTTAATAATAGAATTGGTACGCAGTTTTTATACACCCTATTATTGGCTTAAATCCTTTTGTAATATGATGACACCTATTTTTTTTTTCAATTTAATCATTATACTTGTAATATGATGACAATAATTATATTTTTTCAATTTAATCATTATACTTGCACGCAACATTCATCACTCCATCTAATTTTTTGCATGGAAAGCTTCAAAACACTCCATCTAATTTTTTGTGGAAAGCTCCGAAAATAAAACAATTGGGCTTAAAACACGAAAATCACAATTGGGCTTACCCTTCTTTCCCAATTTTGCAATTTGGTCACTTCTTTCACTTTTTGTTTTTCAATTTAATCAATGTACTACTTGTTTTTTCAATTTAATCAATGTACTTGGGTGTAAGAATCGAATCGAATATCAAAATATTCGATTGTGATTCGTGAAACTTCGATTGTATTCGTGAAAACTATTAGAATATTCATATTCGTATTAGTTTGTTATTCGCATATTAAAATTGATTCGTATTCGATTTGAAATTAATATTCTAATTATTCAATACTATTCAGTGTTCGATTCAAAATTTTATTTATGTTTTTTTTACAAAATCTATTTATCAATTAATGATTCGAGTATTCGATTCGATACTATTCGCATATTCGATTCGAGTATTCAAATTTTCAATATGAATTAATATGAATAAAACATCCATAACATTAAATATCCATAACAAAAACCCATAACATCCATAAGATCAAATATCCATAACATCGACAATAATTGTCAAATACATAAATAAATGTCAATTGTCAAATTCATCAAAAAACACTGAATAAAATTTTGACTAGCATCTGTTATCCAAGCATCATGTTCGGAATATGACATGAATCGGCTCGTCCTCCTCCAAAATAAAAATAAAAATCAATTAGATATCAATTCTATTGTCATAATCATAAAAATATGCATCATCATAATGTTAGTGGTTCTAACGAATGAATAAAAGATGAAAAAGAGTAGCATCAATATGAAAAGAGCTAATAGAATGTATGAAAAAGAAAAGGCAAACATGGTGAGCTCAGCACAGCCCTCAGTGGAAAAAAATTCCTATAACATTGATACTTTGAGCTCCCCAACCTCGAAAGTACTGAAGTGCACATGAGATTTGACAGCATAATCAAATCGGTCTTTTAAAAAATCCAAATCAATGAATAAAGACAGGCACCTCACACGCGAATGGTTAGAATCTTATAAATTTGAATTCTAGATGGAAAAACAAGCCCCATTTTTGCATATACTTGTAAATAAATACTAGTAACACTGATTCCTGTAAATTTTGGAATAAGAAATAAGGTCAGATCAGATGAACACAAAATGCCACCAAAACCTGGCTACTCGCTTAGACTAAAACCCGTGCATTAACATCATTGATTTGGTAATCACTTTGAATGCAACACAATGCATAATATTTTGCTTTCAACATCTAAAGCGATCATTGAATTGAACTAGTTCAAGATCCAAAATGATATTCCAATTTTCAACACCCTTTATCAAGAAAAATACATCAAAGTGGGACTTTAATTAGATCACATCATCAACTAGTTCTCACCTTTCATATATTTTCAGCCCATTGCAATTCAAGATTATAGCTAAATTAAAATAAAAAGAAAAATAAATAGTCCCACCAAGATAATGATCCAACTATCCAAGGATTAAGTAGTATATCGATAGATCACACATATCGATATCAAATCACAAAAGAAACGGAAATTGTTCTGTAAAGAATAATATGAACCGGATAACGAAATATGTCAAATATAGCAGCATAGTGCTTGTAATTGTTCTTCTCTTTTCAAGCCCCAAGAAAACAATGTCATCAACAAAGTATATACTTAATGAGTTGGGGGAATGGTTGTTGCCGTGAGAAACACTTGTCGAGTGGGGGCATCAATGGAGATTGGAGAGAGAGAGAAAGCGAGAGAGAGAGAGAGAGAGAGAGATTGAGCAAAGAGAGAGCTTTGATGATGAGTTGCCGTTGAGTGTACACTAGCCGAGTTGCCGTCGGCAGGTCGGGGGACTCCAATCGGGGGATGAGGTTGGAGTCTTGAATGAGGGCCGCCGCACTTGGGGATTGAGTGGTAGCCGGTAAGGGTTAAGTTGTTTTTTTAACTTTTATATATATATATATATATATATATATATATATATATATATATATATATATATATATATATATATAAAGCCAAAACAATTTGATTTTGTTTATAGGGTATTTTAGTCTTTTTAACCATTTCCGTCCAATATAACGGACGGAAATGACTAGAGTGACCTTATTGAATGTTTAAATCAAGTACAATGATTAAATTGAAAAAATAATTGTAGAGTCATCATATTCCAAAAAGTGAAAAAGTAGAGGGTGATCAAATTACGATTTAAGGTTATAATATTCTATAACTAGATACAATGTTAGCCTAGAAGAGTTGCATGTGCACGGTAAGGTTTATATCTCACTAATTTTCTAACCGAGCCGTACAAAACAAAATTGGTAATAATTACTCCTTTGGTGGGCGTGTGAGCGAGAGAGTTGTACACGAGTCATAGTTTTAAGTTACCTAGCTGGAGATTTTTTGCATGAAGACTTCTACCTTTATTATTTCCTCCCTCACGAGTATAGAGAGAAGAGTAGAGGGTGGATCACTCTTTATTTGTGATGGGTTTCCTATTTTATGCCGAATAATTATTTCGACTTCTCGGATGTTTTGGGTTTGACTCGAGATTTATTGTGGAATGCTTCTAGCATGTTTATGTTTAATGCTTACTTGGTCGGGTAGTTGATTATCTCGAATGATTTGGTGATCATACCGACGGAACGACCATGAACACTTGGATTATCACTCGGCATAAACCGATTTGTTCTCAATTGTAACTTGTAACTGTTGTTATTTGAATAACACTCGGTATCGTTCTTGAGTTAATAATCTTTGGTCCATATTTTTATATTTATGGACTTTGGTATTTGAATCATATGTCTTGTTCTAATCCGTGGTGTTGTTTATCCTCTTTCTTACTGGGTTCACAAGCTCACCCATACGCTTCTCGTGTAGTTGAGATTTGATTGAGATTTGATTGAGATTTGGATAGCAACTGCTTGCTCGAGGTTTACCATAGCGCCGGTTTTGATATAAAACAATTAGGGATAAGTATACCATTAGTCCCGAACTTTTTCTCGATCCCATCATAAGTCCCCAACTTCAAAAAGTTTCATAGAGTGTGAAACGTTAGTAGGGGCCCACCGGGGAGACGACTTTTTCTATGGCTTATGGATCTGAGGCAAAGACACATGTGGAGATGTAATTGCCCAATCATAGAGTGTCACACTATGATGCTGAATCCAACAGTGTAGCTCGGGCAGCTGATCTTGATCTGTTAGAAGAAAAACGGTTGGAATCTAAATTGAGAATGGCTAATTACAAGCAGCGAGCAAAGGCCCACCATGATAAAAGAATTCGTGGCCGGTCCTTTACTGTGGGCGAGTGGGTTCTTCGTAAAATTGAAGCCACGTGTCATCGAGCAGAATGGGGGAAGCTCTCTCCTAATTGGGAAGGTCCTTTTCAGATTGTTAGAATTGTTAAGGAAGGAACCTATATGTTGCGAACAGAGAAAGGTAGTGAGCTGAAACATCCTTGGCATGCAGATCATTTGAAGAAGTATTATCGATGATTATCAGAGTACAAACTATTTGTCTTTTTCCCCTATATTAAAAGTTGAGGTGAAATTAATGAGCGTGCATTCACTATCATTTTTTGACTATTTCGCTTATAGCATTCAGTGCAGAACTCAATTATACTTTTGGCGGGCAGGGTAGTTTCTTTGCCCGGTGTAAAGAGTGTTTGGGTGAGTTAATGTTCTCTCGATTATTCTCTTTTTCACGAGCAAAGGGTATCTATGCTCGTAGAAAAGGGTTGGTGTTCGAGCTAGTTGCATTTGTTGTTGTTCTTGATTATTCTCTTTTTCACGAGCATGAATGGCTTCTGCTCGTGAAGAAGGGTTGATGTTCGAGCTGACTACTTCGAAGGCCTTGTCTTTTTTCATTCCGGCAGGTCTGGAATGAATTGTTTTAATTTAAGAGTTTGTTTTTTTTCCAAAACGAACAGTTGGAATGTTTATGAAGACACAAGCACACATAATATTGGCAGTGAAGTCAAAAGCACAAAAGTAATATTACATGACCAGGAAAATAAATTGTTTAAACGACCAGAGACAAATTGTTTTTGAATACTGTGGCACGCAGGCCAAAAAGTTTCAAGCATCGGGGGGAATGGTTGTAGAGGCTGCTTGATCGGTGTTAGTTGTTTCTTCGGGATTGGCTTCGATGATGATTACATCTTCTTCGTCAGCTGGGCCAGCAGTTCCTTCACCTTCCATTGTTTGCGCTTGAGCTGTCCAGATTTGGGTCATTAGCTCGCTTATGGTGACTTGGGCAGCAGGAGGGGGGGGGTCCATGGAGATAATCCTTTCTCGCATCGCTTCCGCGAGACTCCACTGCCCTCGGTGTAGGGAATAAGTGGCATGGCGACGAGCCGAGGGACAAAGGGCGGGTTGGTGCCCCATTCGCGGCTCGCCTGGATCTCCAAACCATCGCATGATATACGCCGCCTCAAAGACATGATGCACCCCTTGGAGGAAGAAAGGATAGGCTTCGCTCTCGACGCAAGAGGCAAAATCTTCAGAGTTCATATAGTCATCAATGATGTTTTGTTTTTGCTCTTCGCTGGGGCGAGCTAGCTCTTCCTTTAGCTTTCTCTCTTGGCAGCCTTAGCTTCTTCCATTGGGGTAGCTCGAGCTCTTTCTGGACAGTGAGATATTGTTCAAGGCCGTCTTTTCGGATTTCTTGGAGAAATCTAGGTGGGATTCCAAGCTTTTCTTTTCTTCTTCGATTTTGGAGAGCTCAGTCACTTTAGCAGTGAGAGTCTCCTCGGTCGTTTTAAGCTCGGCCCGAAGAGTGTTGACAGTTTCCTCCAGCTGGTTTTTCTCCTTCACCATTGCAGCATTTGAATTGACGTTGTCGATAAGTCGATCATACATCAGCTCCGTTTTCGTGGCAATCTGCAAATCAGGGCATAGTCAGTGTCTGTGGCATATGAAAAGGAAACATATTGCGAGAATAGAGAGAGAGGTTACTTCGGTCAAGCACATTCCTTCTTCCCGACTGTAACCGAGCTTGCTTGCACAGACTTTTCTTCCGGACCCCACCATGTCGTAGCCTCCTCACTGTGCCCAAATTCCCTACAAGAGTCTGGGTAGCCACTTCGCTTGAAGATGTTGATTTTGTCCAGGTCGGGCACGTTGGCTATCTCGCCGATAAGGGATGCAGTTTTCTCCCGATCCTCAGGCATGAAGAAGTTATCCTTATGCCATGAGGGAGTGAGCGGGCTAGTATCCCCAAGCACAGTTTTCTCTGCTCGGTGCCTGCTCCTCTTTTCTTTTTGGGGACTTTGGCTTAGGGTGGCTGCATTGGTCGTAGGATGGGTGCTTATAATAGCAGGATTAGCTTTTTGGACAGCGAGCATCATGGTTGCGAGTGTGGTAGGTGGGTTTGGTTTTGGTTGACTCCGTTTTGTGCCTCGCCCGGTCATAGTGGCTGGAATAGTTGGAAGAGTGGCAGGAGGTTGAGTGGAAAGATGCTTGCCTCTTTTGGTCGCTCCTTTTTTGGTGGCCTGCAGGAACTTGTTTGCATCATTTAATTGCTTCATATCTGCAAGCACCAGGGCAAAGATAGAGGAAAAATTTTCAGCAAATAATGGGTTTACAAATTTTAAATCAAGAGCAGAGATTAAAGTCAGACCGGTAATTGAAAAGGCGAGTGTGCAGTTGGATCCAGTTCGTGCACAATCAAGGCACTCACTAGGAAATTTCCCTTCATGGCATTTCCCCCAGTAGAGATGTGGTTGTTCGGCTTCGATGGTCACTCGGGGCTCGACTCCATCCACAGGCCAACTTATGATCCCGGCTAGACGAAGAAGAGTTAAATCAGAAGTGAGGACCCGCCAGTCGAGTACCCAGTCTTGTCCAGCATGACCATCCCGTCCATCCTTCACTCCGAGCAGCGATCTGAAGGCCCTGGCTATTTGGGGTTCGCCAGCTCGGAAGGCAGTCTTGTCGTAATCAGGGAGCTCGAAGTCGTGTATATAGGGAGCAAATGGCCAGCCTACTCTTGATTCAACTAACATGGCTTTCCCGTCCCAAGAATCTACCTTGTTGGGGCCCTCATTCAAAAGTTTAAAGTAATTAGGGTTTGAGCGCCCTGTGATACGTCCAGATTTCTTATCTAAGGAAAGTAATAAGAATTTCCTAAATAAGGTCATCTCGGGTTCAAACCCGAGCAACCTACAGGCTGACGGTGTATGCGACTAGAAACCTTACTGTTGTAAGGGTCAGGTCGCATGGGAGGAAGTTGGTCATGTTCAGAAACTCTACGATAAATGGGTCTAGGGGGAGACAAAGCCCTACAATGAAGAAATCAATGTAAAAGACCATCTGATCCCCTTGGTAGTTGTGTTCGTTCTCATTGATGTCCAGATCGAAGGCTTTTACCCTGTAGTTCTTGGGGTCCATACCCAAGGAATAAAACCAAGCACTGACATCGTCTTCACAGGTCAAGTCGTCCCATTTGATCGAGGAGGAGGTACTGGTAATGATTTGTTTGCCTTTAAGTGTGTCCTTATTTCGTTCAGATCGTGGGTTGCTCGAGCCAGGGAGGTTTTCAATTCGATCATCATTTTCGGAAATGTGTTGTTTATCTTTGCTCGTCTCTGGTTCTGCAAGTTGTTGGGGTTTTCGTTTCCGCGGAATTAACAAGATTTCTTCTAACTCGCTCTCCTCCGAACTGGAACTAGAAGATACTGAGCTCTCCTCGGTTTCAGTGGGAGCACCATGGTCGTAGCTACGGCTTTCAATTTCTGAGTGGGTTTCGTCGCTGGACATCCTACAGGAAACAAGAATTGAGGAACGCATTAAATCTTGCTCGGGTAGTCAGGAAAAAACAAGTCAAGTGAAACCCAGGGCAAAAGCCTACCCTAAGAGCGGTGAACGGGGCACCGGTCAAGTATTCCTCGATTCCCTTGGACCGGAATGGTATGGTGACAGAAAAGGGGGCAAGATGAACAGAAGAAACAGGAATCACAAGCCTAAGTAGAGGTCGTGTGTTAATAAATGACACTATTGAGCCCTAAATCGGGACTATAACAGTGAGGGCATGAAGGAAAATAGCAGGAAAATATCAACAAGGATTAAAGGAAATACCTGTTGATGTAGAAGAGTGAGGGGTGAAGACCTTGGAAATTCGTTATGATTTAAGCACTTAGGCAAGCAGGAGCACTGATGTAAGTAGGATCGACGTCAATGTGGTCTCCAAATGCAGAAGAGAAATATGGTCTTCAAATGCAGAAATGAAGTTTTTTCTTAGTTTGAACTTTTCTGAAGCGGTAAAGGCTGGAAATGAAGAGGAACCCCCGCTTTTATATCGACCGAAACCGTCGTTTGGAAGCTACTCATCATTAGGGTTCAGGGTTCGAGGCGGCATTTAATGGCACATTGGAAAATGGGCCCGTGTAAGTGCAAAGAGGCGGCGGGTGACGGATTGTCTCTTCAAAACCCTTTTGGGCTGCCATCTATTTAAAAATTTGGTCGTACGCAACTTGATGCACGCAATAAAAAATTAATTACATTTCTAGAGCGATTTAGTCTCTGGATTCAAGTTTCTTCTCCTCGTTTCGAACATGAATACTCGGTAGACAAGGAGTAGGGGGCTACTGAGCTGCCTGGCCCAATAGGCCCAAGACATGGGTCGCGTGCTCGGCATATCTACATCGCTCACAGGCAAAGCACGTGCATTCCAAGGTTCAAGGCACGGAGAAAATGGGCAACGACCATTAGTATATCGCGAGCTGGGGGCTTAGCCTCCATCAAGTAAGGGCACATCGAGCTGGGGACTTAACCAGCGGGCAGCACTCCGCAGCGAGCAGGATTTGCCATACTCGTTTATCAAAGAGACAATTAATATGAATGCAGACGGTTACTTCCGGGAAATTCTCCACCATCACCATGATGCTACCATTATGGTGAGTGGGACGGTTAATGGGGCAGTTAATATGCCCGCCATTCATGCCATGACCATTAATGGGCAATTATTCTCCGGCAACAGCTATATAAACCCCTCGAGTTGATAGAGGGAGGTACGTGATTCTAATTGCTAGCCTAAACTCTGCCAAATTGTTGACTGAGTGAGTTGTTGTCCTAATTCTTGCGCCGGAGGGCTTTTGCAAGGAGTGTCCCTGCCTAGTTTACAGTTCTTTTGATTGGTTTGCAGAGTTGAGCCTCGAAGATCAAGGATATATTGAAAGCCAAGTATCCAGTTAGTGAAGTCCAGTACGTCTAGGAGGATTTTGGACGCATCAAAAGTCTAGGATTATTATTATTTTAGTCTTGCCATCGTCTAATTTAACACTTACGCTATTTTTCTCTAACTCAGGTCTAGGTCTAGGTAATTCGAAGCACATTGATAAATTTTACCTCATACTGTCACTCTGTATAGAGAATTTAGCTACTAATCCTATCTATAGGCTTTTGCTACATATAGCTTAAAAAATAACAACATTATCGCTTGCGCTTAAGCTCCAAAATGACTAGCTCCTCTAGTTCTCTTGTTTCCCACGCCACTTAAACAAATTTTGAGTTATTAAAAAGGGTTTTTGCTTCATATCCTTCTGGGGATCATATAATGGTTAGCTATGTTATTAAAATTATTTGGAGCACTCAATAATAACTAATTACATGAATAATACTATAAAAATAAAAGATTGAATCAAAGAAAAATAAAAACACCATATCACATTGAAAGTATATGTAGAGCTTGACCTTATAATGTCAATTGCATACAAGTTATGGTCGGTATAGATTTTGATGACCGTTGGATCTATCTCGTTGTGTTGACGGGACGTTGGGCTACATTTTGGGCTCTAAGTCTATTTATTTTTGATAAAATTATGGATTGATCCACTTTTTAAAGTTTATAACCTTTCTAATTTATTTATTTTTCAACCGAAAAATGATATTTTTGAAGACGAAATGACTGCGATACCCTTAATGAACCTGAGACGCGCTATATTTTTGTATTGCGATTCAAAAATATTGGATTAAATTTATGAACTGCAGTGCAATTAGACTACGAAATTAAACTATTGAACCACTGTGTAAAAATGAATGCAATTAAATTTATAAACCGCGATTCAAAAATAGATTAGAGAATTTAACTTTGAACCGCGGTGCAAAAATTAATACAATGAAATTTATGAACCGCGATTCAAAAATAGATTATGAAATTAAACCTTAAACTGCGGTACAAAAATTAATGCAATGAAATTTATGAACCGCGGTTCAAAAATAGACTATGAAAATAAATTTTGAACCGCTGTGCAAAAAATAATGTAATGAAATTTATAAACCGCGGTTCAAAAATAGACTAGAAAATTAAACTTTGAACCGCGGTGCAAAAATATTATCTAATTCATTTTTTCACCGCGATAGAAAAGCAAAAATAACCAGTTTACGTTCTTCACCTTCTTCTTCCATCTCCTCCGTCGTAAGCATTCTTCTTCAACCTCCCTCTCCGCCTTCGCCCCAATTGAAAAATTCTTCCATCCTGCACAGATCAATTATAGTTTAGTATTTCATGAATCAAAAACTTTATTTAACCTTTTGGGGGCATTGCCCCTGAACCCCCATGACATGACCGGACAGGTCGATCCCCATTTTGTTGCGCACAATCGTGATTTTCAAATCTAAAGTGTGTTGTCGGAGTTGTTGTAAAAGACGATGATATTTTTAGAATAATATTTTGAAAAGTAGTCTTTTGCTGTTGAAAAAAAGAAATATGGACTTTTGAGGTTATAAACTTTGGAAAATGGACCAACCCTTTATTTTTTGGGAGAAATTCGGGCTAGTCCCCTGTGGATAAAATATAACCCTAAAAGTCCACAATAATTTTTTAAACCGTTACAGTATACTTTTGAGGAAGAAAATTACAAAGATAACTTTAATGAAGGAAAGACACGCGGACAAAGCCACTGCCCAAATTTCAACATCGTAAGGAAAAAAATTGAGCATCGTTCAAAATTTTGGGTATCGCAATGCAAAAGCTTACTACCCATATTTGGGCGTCGTTCAAATTTTTGGCCGTCGTTCAAAATTGGGCGACGTTCAACATTTTGGCCATCGAAGCCCACATCGGAGGTAGGTCTGGAAACTAAACATCATACTATCAAAACATTGCTCAAATCACAGGTACATCTACATCTTCTTGGAGCATTTTAAGCGCATCCAAAATGGTAGGCAATGATGCCCACATCGAAGGCAACGACACTTACATCATAGACAACGATGCCCAATTTATAGGCAATGACACTCATATCATAGGCAATGACACTCACACCATAGGAAACGACGCACAAATCTGAGGCAACGACGCCCACATCGAAGTCATTGATATAGTGTATTCTCATGTTTGAATTTTACACACACTCGACATTTTGTTTGATTCCAAACTAAACATTATAGAGCTGTGCGCATTGATAATAAATTTGTCTACAAGTGATTTTTTCAGCATCGAAATAGACAAATTTGATGTCAGAATGAATAAATTGAACATTGCTCCTAAATCAGTGTGTAAAGATTGAACATCAGAAAACTTTGGAAGTCCAAAACAGTGCTTAAACTAGGGGTGAGCAGAAGTTTTCCTGAACCAGACCGGACCAATGGAACCGGACCGGACCAGTCAAAAATGGACCGGACCAATATTTTGGATTGGTCCTGGATCTGAATTTTTATAGAACCGGACAATTGGGTCGGTCCCCGGTTCCAGAAACCAAAAACGCAGAATCGGACCGAACCGGACCAATGTGTATTTATTATTATTTTATTATATATAATATATTAATATTGTATAATATATATATATATATATATATTGATAAGATATCTAATAAAAGGGATACAACTTACAACCTAAAGAAAATATATAATAATTTGATTCAATATTCAACCAAGTTTCCTTATTTGATTAAAGAGAAAATAGGAGGAAAACATTGTTCTTCCCTATTAATTAATTTTATGTCTCTTTTTGTGATTCCAAACATTATTAGTTTGAAGGATTGTTACCTGTACATTAATTAAATTAACCATAAGGGGATCGGAGAGGAAGATGACTTGCAATAAATTGTCTTACAACTTTCTTTTTCGTTTCTTTTTATTAATTTGGAAGTAATGATTTTTACCTTTAGTTTATTTTCACAAGAACAACGAACCTAACAAAATGTTGTATGAAGGAAGAACATGATTTGATTATTGATCATTGTTTTTTAGAAAATCTAGTTATCCTCTTGATCAAAAATACGCATCGTATTGGTCCGGTCCTGGTTCTCGTACGTCTTCAATTGGTTCTGGACCGGACCAATGTATTGGTTCTCAGACATATTGGGTTGGTCCTTGTTCTATATTTTTTAAGAACCGAACTATTGGTCTGGTCCTAATTCTCTCAGTTTTTCCAAAAAAAGTGGACCGAACCGGACCAAGCTCACCCCTAGCTTAAACATCATTTTTTGACCTTAAAACGAAGACATCACTGAGTGAAACCATGTGTGTTTGTAGATCTCGTTGAGAGTTTCGATTTGATATGTGGTGGGTCATGTGGTTCATCCGTGATAAAAAGTTATTGAGAAAATTGCAGGTCGGTACACTTTCAAACATTTCCAACAGCTCTAGTACCTTTTTTTTTTCAACCGCATAATTTCATTTTCTTGAAATTTTTCATTAAATGCCCATCATCCTCCCACGTAAACCTGAGCTTGCGCTTTGTTTAGGGGTGTAAATCGGAACCATCGAAGTACAGAACCGAACCAAACCAGTCGGTTTGGTTCGGTTTTGGTCGATGACGGATTGGCTTCAGTTTCAAAAATTGGAAAGCCGGTCGGTTCAGATCACAATTTTTTTACATCGAACCAAACCAAACTAAACTTTAAAAAACCAACCTATATATTTTTATTTATTTATTATATATTATATATTATATATCATTTGTTAGCTATTTTAAACTTATATACACACACACACATGTTAAACTAAACAAATCAATTGTTTGTTTTTATTTTGGAACTTGTACTGTAATCTTTATGATAATTTTATTTTACTTAGTTATTATCTAATTTTGATGTTAATTCTAAATTAAAATCTTATTATTATTCTTATGCTTAATGATGATTATGTTGATTAAAAGCAATTTATATAAACCACAAAATTGAACCAAATCGAATCGAGTTGTTCAGTTCGATTTAGTTCCAAACCTTCTTTGGTTTGGTTTAGCTCAATTTGAAATTTTTAGAATCAATAGGGACAATTCTATTTTTAATTTTGATCTAAACCAAATCAAATCAAACCACTTATCCTAGCTTTGTATACTTCTAATTGACAGCTAATATCCAGTCATATGTACCCTCAAAATAGAACAGATTTTCGGCAGAAAGAGGGAGACTTTGAAGCTATCCTTAATTAATGCGATTTGGTCTTCTTTATTGAATCGTGAGTGAACTGCACAGTAAGATCTTCCTTATAGTCAAGCTTTCTTCTGCCTCCTCTCACAAGCCGCTTAGCCTCCCGGTGGGAAAGAAAAGAGGTAGAAATCTACTTGCCTTCTTCGGCATCAAATAAGTTATTAACCGCAAGGAGACTTCGATCAAAGGCCACCACAAACATTTGCATCTACATTCCTGCTTTCTCCAATGTGCATGCATTCTACCTCGATTTGTTAGTGATGCGAGATTCAGATGTTTCGACGTGGGCATAGGAGGGTTCAATGAAGTTTTGATGCCCAATATTTTCATTCCTATGCTCAAATTTGGCTTCTGACTTGTACTCTTGTCTTTAATTCATTGAGAGTATTTTTGATATTATATCCCAAAAAATATATTTTATCGATTGAATAAAAAAAATAGATTCAAGAACTTATAATTTACATAAAAGCAACCGACCCGATTATCACATTTATTTTTTCCATTTATAATTTATCTAGTAGTTGTACGTTGTATAATTGGGAATAATCACATTCACATATGTGAATATAAGAGTTAATCTTTTCCGTTAAAATCTCTAAAAGTTTAGAAGATGACTAAGGCTTCATTTGTTTCATGGAAAATGATTTTCGGAAAACGTTTTCCTCATTTTCTGGTAGGGGTGTGCACGAGCCTTAAGCCCGCGGGCATTGGTAATGCCCAGTATAGGCCCATATGGTAGCGGACATCATTTTAAAAAGTCCAGTACCGTAAACAAGCCCACGGGCATCAGTGAACGGGCACGGGCTTAAATGGGCTCTCCGATTGATTTTCATGTTTTTTAAATTACACATAATTTTAAAAGTCTTGGCAGCTAAACCTGAACCATGACACCTACTCACCTAGTTCCTCCAAATCCAAACTGTGACTATACACAAAAATTACATTATGTATTATGTAATTATATAATAGACTAATAGAGCCGAAGGAACGAACGTAGGCAGGTAGAGCTATCGAAGGAACGAAGGAAGGCAGGTAGCAGTCGATTTGTTTTAGGTTTTACTGTTTTAGGGTTTCAAAGTTTTACTTTGTCTTTTGTTTGAGGTTTGGCTATTTGTATTGGTAATTTGGTATATCACTTAATCACAATATAATAATATAATATTATAATTGACTAGTCAATATATAATAATATAATTATCGAAGGTAGGCATGTAGCAGTAACAAAGGTTCTTTTTTGTTACTGTAATGATATAATTAATTAATTATAATATATTTATAATTTTAAAACATAATGTGATGATGGGCCGGACTGGGCTTAGATGGACATTAGAACTTGAAGGCCGGGTGTGTCAGAGCCGGGCATCTAACATCTCTAAAGCCCGCGGTATGTATCGGCCCATGGGCACGCTGTTCTAAAACTCCCGCATAGCTAAACCGCGACTTTCTTAGTCGCCGCCTAATCGACCACTCGCCGACCTTAATTTATTTTTGTAGTTTGATTTTGTGGTATCGGCCAGAAGGAAGAGGCGGCGGCGGAAGAAAGGAGGAGTGGTAATGGTGAGGCAGAGAGGGAGGTAATGGGGGGCGAACTAGAGTAATATCTTTTTTTTTTTAGTTATAAACTTGGCCTGCTTATTGCTTTGAGGTTGTTGAGAATTGAGATTAATGGTAGGTTTGTATATTTTTGTTCATTTTACAAATATAGACAAATGTTTGATAAAATGACAAATATAAAAAAAAAAAAATTGTATTCAATGTGTTTGATCTTTGATGTAAATTATAAAAAAAAAAAATGGTAATTATGCCTTAATTTTAGGCTTACAAGTCCCTAGCGCTAATATCTATAACGATTTTTAGAACACGCGGGGGCTCATGGGTGACACCTATTTTCGGTGTTTGTTTAGGAAAATACATGCAACGTAAAAGGTTTTCCGAGTCAATGGAAAATTGAGGCTTCTTTTCCGGAAAATGACTTACGGATTCTTTCCGTAAGTCATTTTCCAAATATTCGGGCATCCTCCGTCCCTTTTCACAATTGCACATATTTACTTACACACACGATATTTCACTCAACAAATAAATTGTTTAGAAACATAAATAAAGTTTGTGCATACTATTTAAAAATTATAATTTTAATAAATGCTTGCTATGTTCTAAAATTAGTGTCACCTATAATATTTAGGGACATCATAACCATTGTCAATTTTCTATTTTAAAACGTTTTTTTCATATTAATTATCAAAAAATTATTTTTAATTTTGAGATTGAAAAAAGATAGACATTGATTTGACACCACTAATGATAAATTAAGGGTTACTAAAGAAAAATTGTTTAGAGTTCAACACTATTTTATATTCAATATGTGCATTAATATTAGAATATATTTTTTATATTTATTCATATATAGTTTTCCGTAACATTTTCTATGAACATCCTGAACATTGTCTATTTTTTTTTTTTTCATATCAATTATCAAAAAAGGAAATTACTGCCTACCATCTATCCCATTAACTCATTCCCTCCCGAGGCGTTTTTTTAAAAAAATGATGTGTTAAAGGTCTCTCTATATCACTTGCGCATGTGCAAAGCCATAGATTGATCGACTTTGGGGTTAGCAAACTAAAACCATAGGAACGGTAAATGAGAACACGATTAGCACTTAGCATGTTCTTTTCACCAATTAAATACGTTATCTAATTTATTTTTAAATCCATCCAATGGTATTAACAAGTGATGCATTAAATTTATTTTAATTTTTTTTATCACTTAGAAAAATATAAATAAATATATATTTACAAAAAGTACATATTTATATCCAAACAAATGTGCAAATAAAAACTAGTTTCCCTTTTCAAATTGAACCTCGAACAGAAACCAACTTCAAACAGTAAAATATATGAACGCACTGCAGCAGCAAAATTCAACACCGATTTCCTTCTGAAACTCGTCCATTTTCAAAACTTCAATAGCTAACATCCGCCGGAACTTAAATGCTTCTCAACGGCAACATCTCCAACCCTCTCCGATCGTCCCTCCGCGTTCCTCTCACCCCCTCCAAACACCAACGCATCGTCGCCGTCTCATTCCAGCCCCCAACCTCCTTCGCAATCTCTGACGAATCTCTCTCCTCCCGAGGTTTCACTTTCCGCCGCACAATCTCCGAGCTCAATCTCGACCACCTCAACTCCGTCTTCGTTGCCGTCGGGTTCCCCAAACGTGATCCAGATAAGATACGAGTGGCTCTCGAGCACACGGACTCACTGTTATGGGTGGAGTACGAAAAGACGAAAAGGCCCGTGGCATTTGCTAGAGCGACGGGTGACGGCGTGTTTAATGCGATCATATGGGACGTTGTTGTTGACCCTAATTTTCAAGGGATTGGATTGGGTAAGGCTGTGATGGAAAGACTAGTGGAGGAGCTGTTACGGAAAGGGATTACGAATATTGCTTTGTATTCGGAGCCCCGAGTTTTGGGGTTTTATAGGCCTCTCGGGTTTGTTGCGGATCCGGATGGGATCCGAGGCATGGTTTACTCCAGAAAACAGAAGAAGAAAAAATAAGCTACAAGTGAACATTCTCTCCTGTACTTTTTGTATGTACTGCATTGACTTTGAGACTGAAATCAAATTGAGATTTAACTCACTTTTGTAATTTTTAATCTAGGAAAATCTATAATGTTTTTGGGACATTTTGGAAAACTTGTGCACATAATGTAGTATCTTCTTGAATCTTGATAAAGGAGTGCACTAATACGTTCTAAATCAGCAGTTTAGAGGTTTAATCAAAACGCAGGAAACCTTATTTTGGAAGAATGATATAAATAAATGTCCCTTGTTTTTGATGAGTGACGACCTTAGATTGAACCAATCTGAAAGACAAAAAAGGATTCATAATTAAAACACGGTAAAATCTTAGAAAAAACGGTCTTATGGATATTTTTCTTATAAAACGGATTCTCCTTATTTGATCCATCGACACAATGTGTTGGTGAATTGAGATGTGACAGAGTGGGATCTCGTTTTACGAATTAACCGTGTGAGAGAGTAGAATTTCATCTTACAAATTAACCATGTTGTAGGAGACTACTCTAAAAACAAAGGTGGAACTGATTTTAAGTTCAATAATTTTTCAGAACTAAAAGATCCGACTCTCAAAATTTATGTAGCAACAAGTACACGGTTACATATGCATATAGTCCTCTTACAGATACAGCTTCATCTTTGCTAAAGGCATGCCGCAGCCACATCTTTCCAACACAAAACAATAAGAAACAAAGGCCGCAACACTCAACCCTTATCCCTACGGCTACTCCCGTTACTTCAATGATGTGCCAAACTCATGGACAATGCAGTTGATTTCTACAAGGATGTATCGAAATTCAGATGCCGCTCTCATTTATTCAACTACGAACCATATAGTGAACTATCATATCCTGTAATGTACAGATCAATGATATGTTAGCAGTCATACATCAACCAAGATTTGGTTTAATCATCATATAATACATGGATACAATACATATAATAATACTTCTTAGCTACCAAAAGTAAAAACTAGCAAAAGGAAAAAACACACACCCGGATTGAAGGGTGAAGGAAAGCAGACAAGCAAGACACCCAGTCCGGCGTAAAAACTAATGCAACTTGCTGATTTACTACTTTGGCTTCTAGAGCAAAACAAACTAAATCACACTGCTTTTGATTAGGAGCAACCGCTCATCTTTATATTTCACACCAAATATTTCACACAGGCACAAGAGGGTCGGCCAGCTTCCACTTTTCATGATAAAAGTCTACACAATAGTCCATTTAATCATTGTCAAAGTTCTAAAGGCTATTTGACATTGCAATAATACGTAGCTGCAAGAAAATTCGAAGAAAATTATCTAGATGATAACCTGGTCTTGTCCCATCCAAGGGCTTCCTAGACCTCAGTCTGCTTGTGACAGACCCTTTATTTGACCTCAGTGTTTATGTTCTTAGAAAGGGTATGTATTCATTAATCATTATATCAGCCTCAACTAGTCTTACCAATTTTGCAATATTAAAATAAATTCTATGATTTCCTACAGTCTCTGCCCATCATCTCAAAATCTATCACTCCCTGTCCATAAATTTGTGGAAAAGCAGAGGGCATTTCTTCACATTATACCTTATAGCTGACTTACCAAATTGCATCAGATAAAATTTCATTCCCCTACAATCCCCACTGTTTTACCTGCCCCTCTATTGATATCTCGTATAATCAGATCCATAAGATTAGGCAGGACCAAACTAGCCGGAACTCTCCATTCTCATGGATTGGCAATAGATCTCAATATTAAGGGGATTTGGATTTTTCCAACTGAGAAGGTAGGTCAATTTACAATCTGCAATCATGACACATCAACATGGCTTAATCATGCAACAAAATTTTCAAGTTGGCTGGTTGATGAATTATAATCTCAAGAGGCAAATGAACGTCCATCTATATCGTAAAGGGAGAGTCCTGATCCAAAAGAACAAGGCAGTGAATAATTGCTGCACCTTCTCCTTTTTCTCTAGTTGCAGAGAAGGAGGGATAAGAAATTGAAATAAGTAAAACAATAAAGGTTACAAGGCTAACAGGTAAACTAGACTTCTCAAGTTGCCCGGAGGGTAATTTGTTCTAGAATTTCTATCTTCATAGTAGTCATTGAGAAGCCTTTCTATCACACTTTTATTCTTACTTCTAGTAAGTAAACACCAAACCAACCTAACGATATGCAGAAAAGAAATTAGCAAGCATACAAGAACAAATACATTATGTATGACTTTCTCAAAGACGAATATCATAAAAAAGTTGTAGAACTGCCTTAGGACAAACCATCTCTCATAAAAATGTTAGCTTTGCCTCTTTTCTCTCATCTTAATCTTACTACCTAGTACCTACCATTCTACCTAGATTTGAAGAACAATTTACCTTTTTTCTCATTTTCCCTCATGAAACTCTTAAGCCAAATAAAAAGTACCCAAGTACAAACAATTTCCAAAAACAACCAATGGCAATACCCTTTAAGTTTTCACTCCAAAGCCTAGAAACCGGCCAAGAAATTCCCCTGCAAGTGTGTCAAGAGTCAAGAACCTAGGTATAAGAAAAAATATATAACTTGTCAATTGGAGTATCAACCCTCCAAAAAAATGAAATTAGAGAAATTTAACAATACCCAGTAACAAAATTACAAGAAAAAACACGACAGTATCCTCAAATCTCAAATAAATTAGTAAAATCTCAAGAAAGAGAGAGATGGGATACCTCTAAACTATGATGATTGTGAGAAAGATCAAGAAGAGTGGTCCTTGGCGTTCTGCAAGAAAGCAGCAGAACAAAGAATAGAAGCAATAAGAGTGAAAATTCCCAATCCAATCATAAGAGAAACCCCTGCTACCACCAAGTCCATCACTCCCTGCACACTCATCCCCATCACCATCATTTTTCTATTAACTTGTTTCTCAACTTGTTTCTCCTAAATAGACTGTGCTTTAATTTCGTATTGGCAATAAAGCCTGTGAAGTTAAGGATTCTTTGAATCTGTAGGATCATATATATAGAGGAAAATTTGGGCCGGTGTTGGGGTCGAAAGTCAAGAGAAAGAGGAGAAGGGAAAACAGATCGGTGCAGAGAGAGATAGAGTTGCAGAGGAACGTCTTGGGAATATTGACACATAATCATAATTGCTACGTCACGTGCGTGCCTTCTCTATCCCCTTCTAGTCTGCTACTAAAATTTGATTGAGATTATCCTTGTTACCAAATCCAAGTGTAGTGTTGGATATCTTATTTTAAAACGTTTGTTTTTTTCTTTTAAAAAGTTTTCAATTTTTTTATAGTTACTAGTTTTACACCGGTGTGTTTAATACATAAAAACAAAACTTTTTAAATTATATTATATTCAAGCAAATCGATAAAATTAATAAAAATTAATTTAATTATTAAATAATACGATACCTAACATTCTTTATAGAACCTTCAACCATATATTGTTGAGAATCAATAATTAAATCAAATAAAAAAAAGAAACTAAAACTTAAATAAAAAATATTGACCATAACATTTTTATATACACGACATTTCAATTAAAAAATCAAAAACCAAAGAAAGAAGGAAAGAATAAAGTTAGGTTTTAATTTGAATCCACTAAAAGACTAAAAATTGTTATTTATCGTTGTTATTGACCCAATGACTCCAATCTAGAATTGTTTGATAACTCACAGACATTTTGAGAATAGTGTGGTCTGCATACCGTTTATTCCAACAACAAAACAAGCAGTTGATATTCTAACTAAGGAGTTGTTCAAGGGTTCAAATCAGCTTTTGAGTCTTTTGTTAGCAAGTTGAGATTATTTGATATTTACCTTCCTCTTCCCTCTTCGTACGTACACCATCTCCCCGTCGTCGCTTGTAAATCTCAAACCTAGGTAGAAGACAATGCTGGTGTTAATGAGGGATGCGGACCATGAGACGACAACAATGAAGTTTTTTATTTTACATAATAAAACATGTATATTTTTATATAATAATTTAGAGAAAATAATTAAAACTTTTAGTTGAAATTTTCAATTATTGTTTCAAATATTGTGAAAATTATAAATATTAATTCATTATTCAAGATATTTTTGTTGTTGTTTAAATTGTTTTGTTTTAACATATTGACAGAAATTGAAATTCACGTAAAAGTTTCAGATTTGTATGTTGAGTCGTTAACTGCTATAGCGCATATATTTTGACTTGAGAGTTTGTACGACATTACTAACTTATTTTTGGTTTCATTTGTTGACCAATCATGACATGTTTTACTAGCATATTTCTTAATGAAAAGGAAAAAAACTTCATTAATTATGGAAAAGGAAAAAAATACTTCTTCCGTTCAAGCGAAGAATCACTGTTTGAAAGTTAAATTTTTTTAAGAAAGTGACATTTTTAGTAGCTTTTTAATAATAAAATACTCCCTCCGTCCCAAAATTATTGTCTTACTTTCTTTTTTCGTCCGTCCCAAAATAATTGTCTTCTTTGAAAGTTTCCTTTTTAACACATCACTTTTACCACTTTACCATTACTTTTTCTTTTTATTTTAATTTTGGGCCACATATTCATGGGCTTTAAAGGAAACCCCACACTATTTCAATATTAATAATTCAGTCAAATGTGTGTTTCTTAAACTGTGTGTCAAGTCAACCCAAACGATAATTTTGGGAGGGAGGAAGTAACACTTTTATGCTTTAATTTTTGAAAATAGACTCCTTAAGTGAAACATCCTACAATTGAATAGTGAACTCTTTGCCCGGAACAGAGAAAGTAGCTCATAAGATACTACCTTTGCATACTAATTGAAATTATAACTGAATAAAATGAGGATGATATTAATTTGTTGTAATTCTTGTTGATTTATCAGTGTTTAACTAAATTTTTTGCAAAATAGGTGAGTTTTGGAGGACAAATTGTTTTATGTGAGTTTTGGAGGATCTTAATGTGAGTTTATGTAAGATGGATAGTCACAATTTATATTGTTTAAGATTCATAAATATACATGTGAAGGGAAACCAAATGACAATTTTTGTCTCGTGATTACTAATCTACCGGTCAAAATTGGAGGCATAGAAACATGAGAAATATTTCATCATCAAGTACATAGATTTAGATTAGAGCTTTCTTTTAGCTAATAATTTTAAACGGAAAATTAGTGTGTTAGGATGACTGTATCATTATATATATATATATATATATATATATATATATATATATATATATATATATATATATATATATATATTACTCCATCCATTCCATACCAAGATTTTATTATTTTAAAATATTTTATTTAAAAATTCATTATATATACAATCTTCATAATTTTTTAACTTTACCTTCTACATATGTTATAAACATTTTGTCCATGATTAAATATTTTTATAATTATGATCAATTTTAATATTACTTATATACTTCCTCCGTTTCAGACAAATAATTCACTATGGTAGACTCAACTTTTAAAATTATGTCTACAATCTTTATAACATTTCAATATTTTCTCTACATTGGATGTTAACCTATTGATTGTATTCGCTATATATCATTTAATGATTATATTTTTTAAATACAGAATCTTTAAATGGAACGAACATAATATCAGCAGGGCCGTTCCTGGGCATAGGCCTGAGGGGCGACCGCCTAGGGCCCAAAAAAATTAGGGGCCCAAAATTTATTTATATGTATAGTATATATATAATATATAAATATAATATTAATAAATATAAATAGGGAATATTGGAAACATGAAACGACAAGCAGAAGCCTGATGCGGTCAAGGTGATGCCGGCAGACGAAAGGGCGACTAGACGAAGACGAAAGGATCAAGGATCGAACGAATCAACGGCGGCCCTTGACCTCGAGATTCACTCTTCAGTCTTCCCTATGCATCTATGGCCGCCAGATTAATTTCCTTTTCCTTCCACAGTTCCACTCCACCTTCAGGCTCCGCTTTAGTTCGATTTTAAAGGCTCAAAGCAAGAAAAATTCTCGCAGTCTCACTCACTCAGTCACCCGCGTCTGCTTCCTCATCCTCGAACTCGGCCGCCATGAAGGGCGATGATGCAAGTACTTGTCCAATTTTCCTTATTTCAATTTCAATTTTCAAAAAATTTCCCCTCTTCGAGCCCTTCTCTGCTTCTGCTTCAGACGAATCACGAATCAGACATTCAAATTTCAGTTCAGACCCTAAACCCTCAAAAGCTCAAACTCATAGTCTAAAAATTTACAAATAGTCTGATTCACAAGATTTTAGTTCAGATTTCAGTTCGATATACATTTAAAATTAATTTTTTGTTGATCCACAATTTTTTTTCAAAATCTCATAGTCTAAAAATTGTTAGTAGATAATAGATTAGAAATTTACAAATACTTTTTCTTTCTTATATATTGATGCAGTAGATAATAGATTAGAAATTTACAAATACTTTTTCTTTCTTATATATTGGTGCAGCATTGCCGCAAGCAATCGAGCTTGATTACTTGATTTGATCTCTGGATACTGGATATTGAACTCCTGAATTGCATGTGTATTATCAATTTGTTGGGGGCCCTTACTCGTTATTTTGCTCCGGGCCTTTGAAATGTCAGGAACGGCCCTGATAATATGTATTGATTATTAGACTTTTCAAACGTTATTTTGACTGAAATGGATGGAGTGTTCGTTCTTAAAAATGATAGTATATAGTAAAAGAATGAATTCCATAAAGATAAATTGAAGATGCTTAAAATGAATAATTTGATTCTATTTCAGAAACGAGATTTCAGTAATGTAACTTCTGACGTTGTTAAGTAGGTGACAAGATTCTGTATATGGAATTCTTACATTTTCTGTATATCTTATCTTCATTCCTCGGGCTTGTCTATTTTTTTCGGGGCAAGCATCTGCTTATTTTTCCAAATTAGGAAAACTCTCTCTCTCATTTGGTATGAATCGTATAAAATAACGTGGATTAACTTGATTTTGCAATCCAGTGGTTGCGGCGAGAATAGTTCTTTCAATACAAATTTTCCTACTACAAGAGAGGCTTTTTATATAAACTCTTTAAGTCTTTTATATTTTTTTAATGTAAGATAACACACTTCAAACATTTCCAATATCTTATTTTAAACTTCTATAACATATTCATTCGATATCCGAATTTAAAAAATAAATATAGTATTTTTATGTATTTAAGGAGAACAACATAATTTCACAATTACTCTAATCATTACTGTTGAAAAATTATGTTTAAAGAATGAAATTGTGCATTTTGTTGCACAGATTTCTTCACATGTCATTTCTGTAATGACAAGGGTAATTGTGAAATCGTGTTCTACGCCGTGAGAACATCAAAATCATATATTTATTTGTCCAATTTGGTGTTTGGATGAATAAGTTATGATTGATTAAAGTGTCGTTGTTGGAAGTGGGTTTATCCCTCATTGGAAGATTAACAAAAACTTGGGTGGTTTATATACAAATACCTTATGTGATAAGGGTAAGCTTGTATAGAATAGGCTCTCTCTCGCGCACGCTTGAATGTCGGACTAAATTTGTCTGTTCAGACCAACTCACGTTTTGTTAATTATTCTTTTATTTTTGCAACTCCAACATTTATAACAGACTTTATGGGCTGTTATTACCAGCTTTAATGAGAGCTATTATTTGCCTATTGATGATGAAATTCATCATCAATGTAGTTATTTAATCAGTCTCTTGTCCGCTCCTATAAAAGGAGATTATTTCTACAATTACAAAATACAAAAAACACAGTCAAGGACAATCACCATTTCTCATTTGCATTCTGCAAATCGTTGAGCGTATTCCTTTGGCCTTCTATTTTCTTATTGGTGATATAGTCAGACACAAATTCAGTTCGCAGAAATCCTTAGTGCTGAAGGTTTCTCACGTGTCTCCGTTGTATCCTGGGAGACAGACGTCCATTAGAGCTTCCAAGCACAGATGGGAAAGGACGGATCTGTTTTAAGGAAACTGTGTGCGACACAGGCCTCGGACTTGAAGGTTGATCACAGCTCTACAACTGCAGACATTGTGTGAAGCACCAGCAGACTTGAAGTCCACCAGCAAACTTTAAGTCACCAGCAGACCTGAAGTTCACCAGCAAACTTACAAGACAAAGCAGTAACTTTTCAATTGGTTTAAATTCTGTAATTTGATTTAATTAATGTTTTTCCTTGCACTTTTTTCTAACAATCTTAAAACAGATTCGGTATTGTTATCTTGGATAACAATAGACCCTTCTAAAGGGAAAAACAAACTTTTACAAAATACAGAATTGTGTATTTTGACTTTGTTCATATTTCAGATATGACAACTGAATTCAATACCCAAGCTATTAGAAAGGAACTTAATGTGACCTTGAACCCAAGGACCTCTAACGCTGATGTGACTCAGATTGTGGCCAATCCTACTATGCCGGTGCATTATAGCGAGAAATCGGAGAAATTCAGTGGCTTGCATTTTAAGCGTTGGCAGCAAAAGATGATGTTCTACTTGACCACCCCGAACCTAGCGAGGTGTCTGAAAGAAGATCCTCCAACGGTGGGTGAGAATCAGAATGATGTCCAAGCTGCTACTGCTGTGGACGCATGGAATCATTCTGATTTCCTTTGTAGAAACTACATACTTAATGGGTTGACAGACTCATTGTACGAAGTTTACCATTATAAGACAACGACAAAGGAGTTGTGGACATCGTTGGACCACAAGTATACATCAGAGGATGCTGGACCCAAGAAGTTTATTATTTGTCGCTTCCTGGATTATAAGATGGTAGACTCCAAGACTGTCCACATTCAAGTGCAAGAATTGCAAGTGATCTTTCACAAAATTCAAGCTGAAGGGATAGTTGTAAGTGAAACCTTCCAAGTGGCAGCAATTATTGAGAAATTGCCTCCAGCTTGGAAAGATTTCAAGAGCTATCTGAAACACAAGAGAAAGGAGATGAGTGTGGAACAGCTAGTTATCAGACTTCGTATTGAAGAGGACAACAGGGGTTCTGATAAGAAGACATTCGTTCATGTGGCTGCTAAAGCCAATATGGTAGAGCATGGCCATAGCTCAAAAGGCAAAGGCAAGGCTGCTACTGGAAAAAGGGTTAGTTTGGGACCCAAGGGAGGATCTAAGAAGAGATCTTCTGGAAAGTGCTACAACTGTGGTGGCACGGGTCACAAGGCTACAGCTTGCAGAAAGTCAAGTAGAGACCGTGAAGCAAACATGGAGGATGACATCTCTAAAGATGTATCGGACTTGAACCTTGTTGTGGTTGTCACTGAAGTGAACTTGGTGGGTTCAAACCCCAATCAATGGTGGATCGACACTGGTGCCAGCAGGCATGTGTGCTTCAACAGAGAAATGTTCAGTACCTTTGAAGCTGCTGAGAATGTCGAGAAGGTTTTCATGGGAAACTCTGTCACTTCTGAAGTCAAAGGTCAAGACAAAGTGGTGTTGAAGATGACGTCCGGGAAGGAACCGACTCTCAACAATGTACTCTATGTACCAGGTATCCGGAAGAATTTAGTCTCCGGAACGCTGCTGGTGAAGCATAACTTCCATATTGTATTTGAGTCAGATGTTGTAACTCTGTCTAAGAGTGGAATGTTTGTTGGAAAAGGTTATGTAACTGATGGGCTGTTTAAGCTCAGTGTCATGGTTGTTAAATGAGCAAGTAATAATAATAAGAATAAGTCTTTTGTTTATTTGCTTGAGCCTTTCTATGTGTGGCATGGTAGACTAGGACATGTTAATTATGGAACCTTGGGTAGGTTAATTAACATGAATTACATACCCAAATTCCAAATCGATTCCAAACACAAGTGTGAAACTTGTGTAGAGGCAAAGTTAACAAGGACATCATTTCATACTATTGAAAGAAATAGTGAACCACTTGGATTAATTCACACTGATGTGTGTGATTTTAAATCAACACAATCACGTGGTGGAAATAAGTATTTCATTACTTTTGTTGATGATAGCACTAGGTATTGTTATGTGTATCTTCTCAAAAGTAAAAATGAAGCCATAGAGAAGTTTATTCTCTATAAAACTGAGGTTGAGAACCAACTCAACAGAAAGGTTAAGATGCTAAAAAGTGATCATGGAGGTGAATATGAGTCACCATTTGCTGCATATTGTGTCTAGCATGGTATCATCCATGAGACAACAACACCTTATGCATCTCACCAGAATGGCATTGCTGAACGCAAAAATTGAACTCTTAAAAAGATGATAAATGTCATGTTGTTAAGTTATGGATTACCACAGAACATATGGGAAGAAGCTGTGCTATCAGCAAATTTCCTTTTAAATAAGGTACTTCGCAAGAATCTAGAAAAAAGCCCTTACGAGATGTGGCATGGAAGAATTTCATCCTACAAATTCTTGCGAGTGTGGGGGTGTGTAGACACCCCAAATTCGTACCCCTATTTTATAATGTCCAACTAAATATTGCAAAATAGACTACTAATTATCTCTTGTATGTTTCAGGAACAAAGGTACAAAAAAAAAATCAAAAAAAAAAGAAAAAATAAGAACACAAAAGAAACAAAAAAGAAAAGGAAACAAAAAAGATAAGAGAAAAGAAAACGAAAAGAAAAGAAAATAAAAAGAAAATGGTAAATGGGGGCCGTCGGTTTCCCCCCATTTACTTGGCCCCTAATCTAATCCCCTCCTATATATACTCCCTCAATACCCAACAAACTTTTCCCCCACACAATTTCCCTCACTTCATCCGGCCCACTCTCTCTCATATATACTCCCTCACACACAATACACTCACAACAACTCTCCCTCACATATATACTCCCTCCAGCCGTCCCACTCTCCAACCATCTCCCTCTCCCTCATTCTCTCTCACACACACATAATATACTCCCCCACTCTCACCGTCTCCCTCTCCCAATCAAACACACGCACACACAATCCCACTCTCTCACTCACGGAAGTCCCCCCTCACATACACACAACTCACACGCACATAAACCCACACACACAACACACATACATAAACATGCACACACTTAAACACACACAAACACACATCCTGTCGTTATGCTGCCCAATTTCAGACAAAAAAATCAACAAATACAAGCAGTCACGCTGCCCGAATCCCCGCAACAAAATCAACAAATATAAGCAATCACGCTGCCCGAATCCCCGCAACAACAACAGCAAAATCAACAAATACAAGCAGTTACGCTGCCCAAATTCTCACCGCCCTTACCCATTCTAGGTAAAGCGCAACACTCCATCTACACAACAAAAGACAACAAACAACAACAAGCAAAAAAACTCCCTTTCCCGGAAGGACAGAGCGAGCACATCATACGGTAAGCTTTTAAAAGTTTTATTTAAAAAGTGTTATTTTAAATCCGGCCCAAATGTAAAAATATAAGCCGTTGTGCTGCCCGAATTTATTTAGAAAATAACACTAAAAAGAGCCATTATTATGGCCAAATATTTTTAAGTATATTTGTAACTTATTGTAAAGAGACGGCTGCAAGTCTGTAAATAATGTAGATATGAATGTATTTGTAGGTAGTTAATGCTTTATTTATTTGCTAGATAAATATAACAAAAAGCATACTTTAGTCAAAAACCATTTTTGAGACCGAAAGGGCGAGTTGGGTGCCTAGCACCTTCCCAACTCGAACTTAGCCTGAACCCGTTTTCATAATCTCTGGCCTTAAAATAAAGATGACGACTCTAAAACATTTTGGATCTCCTTTCTTACACTTTTCCATTTTCCCCTAAAAAGGGAGAATGAGAATGAAAAGGGTGGTGTATTCTCATATCCTGGTATCCCCTAAACAAGGGATAACTTGATGCGGGAAACCCAAAGCACCCATAGTGACCCGAAATAGGCCATAAAGTTATTTCTAATAAAATCCATAGTGGGGGCGTTGCAACATCATTTTTTGCATTTTTCCGTTTTCCCCTAAAAAAAGGAAAAATGAGAATGAAAGGGTGATGCATTCCCATATCCTGATATCCCCTAAACAAGGGATAACTTGATGAGGGAAACTCAAAGTTCTCATATTGGATCAAAAATCCACTAAAGTCAACCGAGACGCATTCTAACGCGCTATCTTAGACAGCACTCCTCTCGCACTTTTAATTTCGTTCTCCCCTAAACAATGGAGGATAGAATGAGAGCAGTGGTGTCCCACATCCGCACGTACGCGCACCCCTATCCAAGGGCGCGGGCGCAGCGCAGGCGACCACGTGGCGACTTCTGGGAGATCGTTTTATTTTAAATAAAATGAAGGGCTAGACTCATAAAATTATTTTTTTTTGTTTTTATTTGTTTCTGGCTAAAGTATACTTGTGATATTAATTTATGCATTTGAATATTGCATTACTATATATCAGTGTCTATATTTGTGGATATGATCCTCCATCTTGCAGCTTGTTCGATAGGCATGTGTATATTTAAAAATATTCTTTAAAAAAAAAAGAAGCAAAAAAAATTTTCGAAAAAAAAAGTTTTCAAAAAAATAAATAAATAAAAATATACATATATATATATATATATATATACATATATATATATATATATATATATATATATATATATATATATATATATATATACATATATATATGTATGTATATATATATATATATATATATATATATATATATATATATATATATATATACATACATATATATATATACATACATACATATATATATACATACATATATATATATATATATATATATATATATGTCATATATATGGTTGCAATAAAATTCCGGGCAGGACAATAAAATGGTTGAGGCTTTATTTTTAATAATGCTTTATTTTCAGCTCTGTATTATTATTTCTTTCTGTTTATTATTTTTATTATTCCGCAAAATTTGTATGTATTTGCATTCATTCTGTCATTTTATTTTGGGGATATAGGACAAATTTTGTAATAAATAAGAATAGATAGATTCCCCGCTTTTCTTTCTATTTCTTAATGTGATGTGCTTGCTTGCTTGCGCTCAAACTAAAAAGCCGAGAAAATCCACGCATAACAGTAAGACATGTCATATATGTTTTATTTTCTGTTTATATATATATATATATATATATATATATATATATATATATATATATATATATATATAATAACAAAGATTTTACTGCTTTTTAGATACCGCACACACGTGCATGCATATAGGTATATTCCGAACTGTTACCCTACACCATGGCCAGCCTACCCCCTGCATAAGCCAACGTTAGAATGTATATAGATTCTCAGGACACTTCAAAGACCGATCGATTTTTGCATCTTTGAATCGTGGGTCAGCCCCTGTCAAAAAAAATAAATGATGAAAAAAAAAGGTCGAAAAAAAATATATATTTATAGTAAAAAAATGTGCAAGTTGAGAAAAAAAAATAATGATGATGAAAAAAATAAGATGTGCAAGAAAAAAAAATAAATACGCAGGGGCTGATTTATTATTTTTCTGATGCTCGACCTAGACCATTTTCGAATGGTGGATCCTGGAAAGAGTATAGGCCCTTCACTTGGGATCAGTCCGATCTTGGGGAGTCGAAAGGCAGGTGGAATACGTTGGTCCTATACTCTGGAGAAAGAATCCACTGTTCCAAGAAAAGTCCTGAGACCGTCAAAATAAAGCAAGTGCTTATCCGGTCAATTGTAGGAAAAATAAATAATAAATAATAAGAAAAAAAAAATCTAATTTGGTCAAAGTCATTAAGCACTCTACTATTTTTTTCCTCAATTTGCACTCTAGCACTCATTAAGATCATGCTTATGTTGGATGGAAATCGACCAAAATAAATAAAAATGCTTTCAGCCAGACTTCTGATACCTAAAAACCCATTTTCCTCAGAAACTTGGCCCAAATTTGAAAAGGCAGAGATAATACTGGCCGGTTGATACGGGAAACAGGCACAAAGATCAGATCATAAAGTATCAGGGGTAGATCGAGAAAGAGGCGAAATATGAACCCTCGGAGCTCGTAAGTACGAAGAGTGATTTTAGCGAGAATGACAAGCCATGAAAGAAAATTATATGAAAAATATTAGAGCAATTGGATGGAGTGATGAACTTGATATTTATGTCAAAATAGAATGATTAAATTGAGGAAAAAATAGTAGAGTGAGCTTAATGAATTTTGCATGGGACCAAATAGATTTAAACGAATAAAGGGGCTTCGTGAGGACGCCCGACTCAGTATGCAAAGAATTGTTAGACCAAAGTTTGGATGCAACGACTGATCGTCTAATGAGCCAAATGGCTAGTCTGGTGCAAAATTTAAAATCCAGTGGTAAGATAATCTCCTCCCCTGCAGTCCCTCAAGAAGCATCAACCTCCCATGTTCCTCCAAATCCAATTTCTCAGTCAAACACTAACCCACCAAATATTACCACTACCCCAAATCCATATCCAACCCAAAATTCCTATCTAACCCAAAATCCTTTTCCTTCCCAAAATCCATATCCAACCCAAAATCTATATCCAGTCCAAAATCCATATCCAGCCCAAAATTCCTATCCAACCCAAAATCCTTATTCTGTCCAAGACCCAAATCCTGCCCGAAATCAAAATCCTTACCAGAACCCTTACCAGACGCCTCCTCAAAATCTTTACCAAATACCACAGCCAGAAATTAATCCAGCCTTTCCTAATCCTACCAGCATATACCAAAATCCAACTCCCCCTCCCACCAAAATGGAGACAGACATGGAGAACTTGAAAAGTATGATGCTCGAAGCTCTGGACAAAGAAAAATTTTCTATGAAGGCATTAATTCTAAAACCTTCAGCCATACTACCCCCAAATTTCAAAATGCCCGACATAGAAAAATTCGACGGGACTGGATGCCCTATCTCCCACCTAAAATCTTACTCTACTGGTATGCAATCAAGAGGGGCTAGTTTCGAAGCCATGGCCTCTAATTTTCACCTTACCTTAATAGGGGCTGCTAAGCAATGGTTAATGCTAGCAGATGACAGCACCATGGGCACTTGGGACCAAATAGCTGAAGGGTTCCTAGAAAGGTACAAAGATAATACCACCACTGAAAATAAACAGGAACTTGAGGCATGCACCCAAAAAGAAAATGAAACATTCGCAGAATTTGCAGCCAGATGGAAGGATAAAGTCGCCCAGACTTTGGACAGACCTGATCCCGCTGAATCATGCAGAATGTTCATCAAAAACCTCCAGCCCATTTACCTAGAACGCATGCGGTATCTCCCTTATAGCAATTTTAAAAAAATAATGGAGATAGGAGTCTGTATTGATGAAGAAATACGTACGGGATCCCTAGAGATTGATGCACATACACCCCCAATTTCACTCTGTAACTCTGAATCAGATGAAGAATCTTCGGAAGAAGTCAACGTGGTTGAAAGAATTTCACCTGGTAAGTACAGTAATGTGCCATGGTCATATGAGACGAATAAATCTGTCAACTCTGTTGAAGGAAGCAGTAATGCCAACAAGAACCTCATAGGACCTTACCGAGCAAAAAGAAGGCATTACGATGAACTGAATGCCCCAATGTCCCTGATTTTCCAAGGCTTAATGACACAAGGGGTTTTGAAACCAATGGAAAATTATCGACCTCCGCCAAAGCTATCAGACACGTGGGACCACTCTTAGTATTGCGAGTATCATCGTAGCAGTGGACATCCCACTGATAAGTGTTATAAGCTCAGAAGTGCCATCCAAGATCTTATTGATGGCCAAATCATTGAGAAGCCACACCCATGATTGTCTCTAGTAAAAAGCGGAAAATACCCTAGAATACCCTTGTATATACACCTCCAAAGACTCTTTGTACCTTTGAATGTCCTTTTGTCAAATAAAATCTCCAGGGAACAACTCTTTTCAACTCAGCGTCAATTTTCATAAATTTTGGGATCCTTGTTATTTTCTGGTACCACTAACAATTTTGCAGGGACTGAAAAATAATTTTTTTTGACTACTTTCATTTGCTCTCTTGAGAGGACTATCCAGAGGTACGTAATCACTACATCTCATTTTTTTTTAAAAAAGGTTTTTCTATGTGTTGTCTTTTGTTTCCCAAAACATGTAAAGACGGGAAAATTCCCCCCTCACCATTATTTTCAATTGCCAACACCAGTTGATAAGTGCATCAGTCATTCTTGATTCAAAAAGAAATTTAGCAAGTCCTACTTTGAGATGTCAAGGTCTACCACCTCACAAAAAAAAAAAGCAAAAATCAAAAAAAAAAAAAAGCAAAAAAAAAAAAAAAAAAAAAAAAAAAAAAACAAAAAAAAAAAAACAAAAAAAAACAAAAAAAAAAAAAAATGATCAAAAAAAGAAGGACCGATAGGAAGCCAGAAAAGAAAAGAAAGTTGGAAAAACTGGGACAACCAGAAAGCAGAAAAGTCTGAAAAGCTGAGAAGTCCAGAAAAGCCAAGCAACTCAGGGATTATACACAACAATTCAAGATTAGGGGCTTTCAAACCCCAGAGGTATCTTCTTAGCCCATATTAATACCTACAGCTCATCCTTGCAGAGTATGCTCATTTGGTCTTCGTTATTTTGAAAGCCCAGCCGAGTCTTCAAACTGAGCCTTCCAAAAGTATTTATCTATATTCAAGCCTGATAAAATTCTTGTTTTTCCTATATTAGTTTGTCAAGTTTTCTTCTTGATCTCTGAGCACATATTGCCAAAATATCTGTTTAAAAAAAAATGACGAGTCAACTCACAAAAAAACATGATAAAACTACACGAGTTGGTAATGAGTCATTTCAAGAATATGGACCCACAAACCACTAAAAATATATAAGTTCGATGAAGCAACCTTTTGTCTTGGTAAAAGGTCATCTTCGACCCATTGCGGCCAAGCTATTAAAAGGCACACTAGGGGCTTCCAACCATACACCCAACCTTTTCCAAATACTTGAACAAATCCACCACTTTGCCAAAGCCTAACTATCCCTAAGACCCAGCTTCCCAAAACTGGGGATGTTTCACCCTTATATATATACATCCATCAAAAGGAACCACCCTTTTACCCCAAGAGAGAGAAGACAGATATCTCTTCAAGCACTCTCCAAAATTGCTCCGAGAAGTCAAAAAAAAAAAAAAAAAGAGAAAAAAAGAAGAAGGAGAAATCTCTCTTGCAAAAAAAAAAAAAAGAGAAGAAAAAAAAAAAAAAGAAAAAAAGAGCCTCTCCTGAGCAATTTCCTCAAAATCTTTCTCTCGCAACAAAAGAAAATATCAATCACTCTTGGGCAACCCCCATAACCCACAACCAAAGCCAAAAGCCGATCTCCCCAGATCCAGAAACCAAATTCTCATCCAAAACCCACAGCTTAAAAGGCCAGCCAATGATCGCTTTGTGATCGCCTTTCTTAAAATAACCAAACTCATGGCCCAAAATACCTTTGAGCAAGAGGCCAATCAGATCCTCAATCCTAAAGCTAAACCATCCCAAATACTCAAACACTATACCCGAACCCAGTTGCCACCTATAGCTCTGTTTCAATCGGTTATAACATGATCTGGGTCCAAGACATAACTCTTTGCTAAAGACACATAAAATTATCAAAAGATAAATGTTAAGTAGGGTCCATAAAACCTGTGATACTTGGCAATGAACTCTGGATCATGACTCTTCTTTTTGTCCAGTAGAGTCGTCTCACTTTCTTTGAGCATACTCATTTCTGTCTCCCACAAAAGTTTCTCCAAATCGAGTCTTTCTGGGGTTGTCCCCCGTTAATCTTTTCAGAAACCTGTCTGTTTCATCTTACAAAATGTGGCTCATCAAGTCATCCTGGGGTTTCTCCCGCCAAACTCATTGGATGCATGAAGGCTCATCATCTCCAGAAGCAGCTATCATTTCCATCTCTGCCTGAAGGAGGGAAAAGGCTACAAAGCCGTGATCCCTCAAGAATAAGCAGCTCATCCTCGCATGCATCGAAAGACTGGCTCCCTACAAGGTAAACAGCTCGCTAGGTTGAAAACCCGAAAGGGCGGCCTAGGCAAAAGTTAGAGCACGAAAAAAAAAACAAGAAAAGAAACAACAGAAAAAAAAGGAAAGAAAAAAAAAGGTGGTCCCTCCGAGGCATCGATTAGTAGAGCTCACTAATCCTGATTGATTTCTTTTTTTATGATGCACTAGTCAAAAGACTGAAAACTGACCCAACACATCATTCGCCTCCATTTCAAATATCACCATCAACTCCTATACACATAACCCTCCAAAGCCAACTAAAAGTCACATCTCAAGCTCTCATATTGCATTTCCATCACCTTGCCTTATCCTATCTTAACATGTTTAAGAAACAGATGGTACACATGCGCATTCAAAAGTTTTTTAAAGAGAAAGGGAAAAATTTCATTCGCATGCTTGCATTCTTTGCTTGCATCTTTCTACTGCATCTTATCAGGTCTTCCGTCGTATCGGCCTATGAATGTTCTCCCAGCATCTCGCCAAGGACCACCTCCAAAGGTCCTCAGCAGCATCATCAAAAGCTACAAAGAGTGAAGTCCATATCCCCAGCAGATCAGTCGGCAAATGGGGAGAAAAGCCAGAAAAATCAGCAGCAAAGCAAAAAGAGAAATTTCCAACCAAGGTCGGAAATAGCAGCAAAAGAAAATTTTCCAATTGAAGCAAGAAAATGAAGCAAAAAGAAGAAATTTCCAGCTAAGGTCGGAAATTGTAGCAGCAAAAGGGAAAATATTTTCGGCAAAAGCAGCTGCGGCGAAGAAAAATCCCCGACAAGTGCGACAAAGAAAGAAGCAACATAAAAATAGCAAGTGCAACAAAGTAGGCTGATGACAAAGCGGCGACAGAATAGAAATCGCAAAAGCAGCAGCAACGGTAAGAAAAGGTAAGTATTCTACCCCTTTTCTGCGCATTTGTGTTAGTGCTTGGAAGCTTTCCCTTAAGGGGCACTCAACCCCGGATCAGAGGGAAATGTTTTGTTCTCCGACGAAGGCAGCGTTCCTGAGGAGACATTTCATGCCGCACAACACTTACATCGCAGCACTTGATAGACTACCTTTGCAGCACTTGCACCGCAGTGCATGCATCACATCATCCGTCTTTTAGTAATGCGATGGATATCACATTCAGCGTTGCGATGCAATGGATATTGCATTCGTCTTTCGGATAATGCGATGGATATCGCATTCAGCGTTGCGATGCAATGGATATTGCATCCGTCTTTCCATGTTGATGCGATGGATATCGCATCTAGCGTTGCGATGCAATGGATATTGTATCCGTCTTTTAGAAATGCGATGGATATCACATCTAGCGTTGCGATGCAATGGATATTGCATCTGTCTTTCCATGTTGATGCGATGGATATCGCATCTAGTGTTGCGATGCAATGAATATTGCATCCGTTTTTCGTGTTAATGCAATGGATATTGCATTAAGTTTTGTGTCGACGCAATGGATATTGCGTTTTGTGTTGCGATGCAATGGATATTGTATCCGTCTTCTGTGTTAATGCAATGGATATTGCATTAAGTTTTGTGTCGACGCAATGGATATTGCGTTTTGTGTTGCGATGCAATGGATATTGCATCTGCTTTCTGTTTTAATGCAATAGATATTGCATTAAGTTTTGTGTCAACGCAATGGATATTGCGTTTAGTGTTGCGATGCAATGGGTTTTGCATTTTGATATGCGCTATTTTCACTAGGTTGTAATGGATATTGCGACTATCTTTCCGCATAACACTTGTCTGCATTACAACACTTGATCCCCAGCAGAGGTGAACTACGTTTGGTCTGATTCCTTGGATAAGAATACGTTGGCAGCCTATTTCGATAGGCACGACCATCACAACACTTGTTTGTTACCATTGCAGCATGTTTGTTTCGGCTAGCTAGGTACGAACTACGTTTGGTCTGATTTCCTTTATTAAGGGATACGTAGGCAGCCTATCTCAATAGGTCCGACCATTGCAACATAAAAAGATTTGCATCTCTAATATGCATATTCCCCAGCATTTCTTATCTCGAATTTGGGAGTCTATCTTATCAACGATGTTCGTTTACTTGGTAAGCTTCGGGTTACCTGTAAACTTAATCGTTGAGGGGCTCTATAGACATCCCAAATTCGTACCCCTATTTTATACTATCCAATAAATATTGCAAAATAGACTACTAATTATCTCTTGTATGTTTCAGGAACAAAGGTACAAAAAAAAAAAGAAAACAAAAAAGAAAACAAAAGAAACAAAAAAGAAAAGGAAACAAAAAAGAAAAGAGAAAAGAAAACGAAAAGAAAAGAAAAGAAAAAAGAAAATGGTAAATGGGGGCCACCGGTTTCCCCCCATTTACTTGGCCTCTAATCTAATCCCCTCCTATATATACTCCCTCAATACCCAACAAACTTTTCCCCCACACAATTTCCCTCACTTCATCCGGCCCACTCTCTCATATATACTCCCTCACCACAATACACTCACAACAACTCTCCCTCACATATATACTCCCTCCAGCCGTCCCACTCTCCAACCATCTCCCTCTCCCCTCATTCTCTCACACACACATAATATACTCCCCCATTCTCACCGTCTCCCTCTCCCAATCAAACACACGCACACACAATCCCACTCTCTCTCTCACAGAAGTCCCCCCCTCACATACACACACAATTCACACGCACATAAACCCACACACACAACGCACATACATAAACACGCACATACTTAAACACACACAAACACACATCCTGTCGTTACGCTGCCCAATTTCAGACAACAAAATCAATAAATACAAGCAGTCACGCTGCCCGAATCCCCGCAACAACAACAACAAAATCAACAAATACAAGCAATCACGCTGCCCGAATCCCCGCAACAACAACAACAAAAACAACAAATACAAGCAGTTACGTTGCCCAAATTCTCACCGCCTTTACCCATTCTAGGTAAAGCGCAACACTCCATCTACACAACAAAAGACAACAAATAACAACAAGCAAAAGACTCCTTTTCCCGGAAGGACAAAGCGAGCACACCATACGGTAAGCTTTTAAAAGTTTTATTTAAAAAGTGTTATTTTAAATCCGACCCAAATGTAAAAATATAAGCCGTTGTGCTGCCCGGATTTATTTAGAAAATAACACTAAAAAGAGTCATTATTATGGCTAAATATTTTAAAGTATATTTGTAACTTATTGTAAATAGACGGCTGCAAGTCCGTAAATAATGTAGATATGGATGTATTTGTAGGTAGTTAATGCTTTATTTATTTGCTAGATAAATATAACAAAAAGCATACTTTAGCCAAAAACCATTTTTGAGACCGAAAGGGCGAGTTGGGTGCCTAGCACCTTCCCAACTCGTAACTTAGCCTCCGAACCCGTTTTCATAATCTCTGGTTTTTCTTTCTTTTTTGGTTTTGCTTTATTTTTGCCTTAAAATAAAGATGACGACTCTAAAACATTTTGGATCCAGTGGGGCCTCGCAACACTCCTTTCTTGCACTTTTTCGTTTTCCCCTAAAAAAGGAAGAATGAGAATGAAAGGGTGGTGTATTCCCATATCCTGGTATCCCCTAAACAAGGGATAACTTGATGCGGGAAACCCAAAGCACCCATAGTAACCCGAAATAGACCATAAGGCTATTTTTAATAAAATCCATAGTGGGGGCATTGCAACATCCTTTTTTGCACTTTTCCGTTTTCCCCTAAAAAAAGAGAAAATGGGAATGAAAGGGTGATGCATTCCCATATCCTGGTATCCCCTAAACAAGGGATAACTTGATGAGGGAAACTCAAAGTTTCCATATTAGATAAAAAAATCAACTGAAGTCAACCGAGGCGCATTCCAACGCGCTATCTTAGACATCACTCATCTCGTATTTTTAATTTCGTTCTCCCCTAAACAAGGGAGGATGGAATGAGAGCGATGGTGTCCGCATCACGCACGCCACCATCCAACGCGGGCGGAGCGCCGGCGACCCATAGGGTGCCTTGCAAAGGTTGTTGTTCCTCTACCTAAAAAGGTGAAAGTAGGACCAAAACTGTTGATTGCATATTCATTGGTTATGCATATAACAGTAGTGCTTATCGATTTCTTGTGCATGATTCTAGAATTGTATACATACACAAAAATATGATAATGGAATCAAGAAATGCATAGTTCTTTGAGAATGTATTTCCATGCAGACTGAGTAGTGTGTCTAGCTCATCTGTACAAATACATGATTCAATAGAAGAAAAGCATGAGGATAATGAGGTAGAAGAGGTAGAACTTAGACGCAGCAAAAGAGTTAGGGTAGAAAAATCCTCTGGTCCAGATTTTCTAACCTACATGCTGGAAAGTGAACCTCAAAGCTATAAAGAAGCTGTGAGTTCTTCTGAATGACCTATCTGGAAAGAGGCTATCAAGAGTGAAATTGATTCCATCCTTCAAAATCACACTTGGGAATTAGTGGATCTTCCTCCGGGAAGTAAACCACTAGGTTATAAGTGGATTTTTAAAAGGAAGATGAAAGCAGATGGATCAATTGATAAGTATAAGGCCAGACTTGTAATAAAAGGTTACAGGCAACGTGAATGTCTTGATTACTTTGATACATATTCTCCAGTTACGAGAATAACATCATTAAGGATAATATTTGCAATTGCCGCATTGCAGAATCTTGAAGTACATCAAATGGATGTAAAGACTGCTTTTCTAAATGGTGATTTAGAAGAAGAGATTTACATGGAACAACCAGAAGGGTTTTCTGCTCTTGGGCAAGAAAACAATGTGTGTAAGTTGGTTAAGTCTTTGTATGGCTTAAAACAAGTACCAAAACAATGGCATGAGAAATTTGATAATTCCATGTTGGGTTGTGGATTTAAGATCAATGAGTGTGATAAATATGTTTATGTAAAGGACACTGAAAATGGCTATGTCATTTTATGTCTTTACGTAGATGACATGCTTATCATTGGAAGTAATGATAATATGATTAAATCTACAAAAGACATGTTAAACTCTAAATTTGACATGAAAGATATGGGGTTAGCTGATGTAATCCTTGGTGTTAAAATTTCTAAAATTTCAAGTGGACTTACTTTAAGTTAGTCACACTATGTGGATAAAATTCTTGAGAAGTTTAGCAAAGATGACATTGCAATAGCTAGAACTCCTATTGACACTAGTCTACATCTATCAAAGAATAAAAGTGAGACTATCTCTCAGGTAGAATATTCGAGAATCATAGAAAGTCTGATGTACTTAATGAGTTGTACAAGGCCAGACATTGTCTATGCAGTGAGTAAACTGAGTAGATATACGAGTAATCCAGGGACTGATCACTGGAAAGCGATAGTCAGAGTTTTAAGGTACTTGAGATATACTCGTGATTATGGACTGCACTATACAAGAGATTCAGCAGTGATCGAAGGATACTGTGATGCAAATTGAATCTCAGATATTAAAGACTCAAGGTCTACTAGTGGATTTGTATTCACTTTGGCAGGTGCAACCATATCATGAAAATCTTCTAAGCAAACTGTCATAGCTAGATCTACGATGGAGTCTGAGTTTATAGCTCTAGACAAAAGTGGTGAAAAGGCTGAATGGCTATGTCAATTCTTAGAAGATGTTCCAAGATGGACAAAACCTGTGCCAGCAATCTGCATACATTGCGATAGTTAATTAGTAATTGGCAAGGCACAGAGTAATATGTACAATGGTAAGTCTAGACATATACGTCGTAGACACAATACCATTAGACAACTACTCTTAACTGGAACTATCTTTATTGACTATGTGAAGTCAAAAGATAATTTAGTGGATCCATTAACTAAAGGGTTAAATAAAGAGTTAGTTGATAAGTCTTCCAAAGGAATGAGACTTAAGCCTCTAGATATGAGTTGATACAATGGAAACCTAACCTTATTGACTGGAGATCCTAAGATCTTGGTTCAAAGGGACAACCTGATTGTAAAAAGACTCTTAGCTTCATTGTGGGGGTCATCCCTTGTAATAGTGATACTCGTATGTAAGAGGATAAACATATGGCTTTTAATGATTCCTAAGTAAGAATCACCTATGTGAGAGAGAAGTGGGGCCGCTGAGGAGAATTGTGTGAGGCTCAATTCTTAGACCCTCTCATAGAACCAGTCGTATGTTCAAGGCCATGAATGAACATAGCTCTGAGAACTTAATTGTGCTAGGAAGATTCCTGTGTAAAGTATATGATCGTTTACACCAACGGCAGAACATTTCAAAGACATCATATCTACATCAGCCAGTAAAGTAAATATGTTTTTTCGAGGGAAGGTTCAAAGGGTAACACCTACCTATCCTATGCAGGTTTCGACTGCTGGACTTTTATCACCATATTCGTCAATTTCCTTCTTGTGGGGGATTGTTAGAAAAATTGCATTTAAAGAATGAAATTGTGCATTCTTGTGGCACAGATTTCTTCACATGTCATTTGTGTAATGACAACGGTAATTGTGGAATCGTGTTCTACTCCGTGAGAATATCGAAATCATATATTTATTTATCCAATTTGGTGTTTGGATGAATAAGTTATGATTAATTAAAGTGTGGTTGTTGGAAGTGAGTTTATTCCATATTGGAAGATTAACAAAAACTTAAGTGGTTTATATAAAAGTACCTTATGTGATAAGGGTAAGCTTGTATAGAATAGAGGCTCTCTCTCGCGCATGCCTGCGTGGGAGGGGGTGCAAATCATGGTCCAGTTTAGCCTTCGGGATACCGTACTTATGTGCAAGCGCGTCCCGCAGACACGAATGTTGGACCAAATTTGCCTGTTCAGACCAACCCACATTTTGTTAATTATTCTTTTATTTTTGTAACTCCAACATTTATAACAGACTTTATGGGCTGTTATTATCAGCTTTAATGAGAGATATTATTTGCCTATTGATGATGGATTTATTTCATCATCGATGTGGTTATTTAATCAGTCTCTTGTCCGCTCCTATAAAAGGAGATTATTTTTACAATTAGAAAATACAGAAAACACAGTCAAGAACTATCTCCATTTCTCCTTTGCATTTTGCAAATCGTTGAGCGTATTCCTTTGGCCTTCTGTTTTCTTACTGGTGATAGAGTCAGTCACAAATTCAGTTCATCGGAATCCTTAGTGCTGAAGGTTTCTCCGGTATCTCGTTGAATCTTGAGAGACAGACGTCCATTAGAGCTTCCAAGCACAGACGGGAAGGGACGAATCTGTCTTAATGAAACTGTGTGCGACACATGCCTCGGACTTGAAGGTTGATCACAGCTCTATAACTGCAGACATTGTGTGAAGCACCAGCAAACTTGAAGTCCACCAGCAGACTTTAAGTCACCAGCAGGCCTGAAGTTCACCAGCAGACTTAAAGTCTACCTGCACTTTTTTTTAACAATTACATCAATGACTCACAAATAAATTAGAGCCTCAAAGCCTAATTTACTTCACTTAAAAACATTAGTTTTCCAACAAGAAGATTTGAGAAGGCTTACCTGCAGCATATTTACACTTAAGCAACAAAGTAGGTAAAAAATATAAGGATAAAGTGGTAAAAATATTTTCTTTAAAAGAAAAATATTGAAAGAAGATAAGTATTTTAAAACTGATATAAAAAGAAAAGAGAACAATTATTTGGGAACGGGGGAGTGGTATCTTTACATAGTTTATTATTCTTACAAAAAAGTGAATCCGTTATTAGAGAATAAATATTTATTATTCTTTAATATATATTATTCTCTATTATTCGTAAATCATTTTCTGAAAAGAAGACTTTATTTTCCGTAAACTTAGGAAAAACTTTTATGTAAGAATAACCAAACATTGGAAAATAAGTAAAATATTTTCGGGAAATTATTTTTTTGAAACAAACGGAGCCTTTGTGTAGTTTATAAAACTTTAGTTTTATTTTCTCTAATTAAACAAAAATATGTTAAATATAGATATAAAATTGGTTAAATTGATCAGAAAAGTTAAGGGGTCCGTTTAACTACTTATCGTAGCACTAATTTGCAACTTATATTCAAGATCCTTTGTGACTGGTAAGGAATAATCTGAATGATTCACGTCAGAGAGTCAAGCTCAAGGCTCAAGCATGCATCTTGTCAAGCACTCAAAACTCAAAAGTGAATTGATACTTGTAGATTTCTACATCTATTACATAAGAAGAATTCTGTGATCTTTCCTTTTCAGCCCTTTTCGTGTCCTTTTTTTTTTGCCTTAATACACATTTATCATTTTCTCTTCTCAGTATATCATAATAACAATGCGGAAAACGTTTTCCATCCAGAAACCTTTCCTGCATTCCGGTCGCCCATTTTCTGATCATATGCAGTCAGACGTCACTCGATAATCAAAGATCAGATTCTCAGTAGCTTGTTTGGCTCTGTCCAGTAATAAAATTCTACTCGAGCATGATTTCATGTTGTCTGATGTGTGGTAGAAGTGAAGTTGGAACATGCAACATAATGCAACTTAATCTAAAAACTTAAAAGCCCACCGGTCCAATCCCTGCATGATGAAAGACACAGAAGTAGTAATAGCTCATTAGACGAACTATCGACCATAGTGCAAAACTGCTTGAGAGTTTCAGTTCATAAAAGTAAGTTCTTGTAGTAGAAACTAGTCACCTGCAGTTGGCATTGGTTTTCTCATTCGCTTGGGCGCTGGCTCTCTCAATCTCTTGGGTGGTTCTGGTTCCTGGATGTCAATGACAACAGCATCAGCTGTCAGAAAGGTTTTGGCAACCGATGCTGCATGCTCCAAGCAACATCTAACAACCTGCACCATACGCCAGTCAGAATCATGAAATCTCAGCCCCCCCCCCCGGCACGGCACAAACTTTGGAAACTGAATTCATAGGAATTTAGGCCTGGCAATTGTAACCCATTACCCATTAACCCACCCAATAATATTAATAGGTTGGGTTTGGTCGGGTTAAAGAAGGTCAGACCTGTTACCCATTTCGGCCCGTGACTTTTTATGCTATAAATTGATTTTTTTGGGGGGAAACTTTAGGTTGAGACGGGTTGACCTGCTTTATCCCGTTACCCGTTTCAACTCGACTCATTCTGACCCAACTCATTTCAACCCGTTCGATACTTGGGGTTCTAATGGGTTTCGACCTGTTTCAACCCATTACCCATTCCAACCTAACCCACCCAATTGCTGGGCCTAATAGGAATGCAAACATATATCATTGCTTATCAAGATTAAACATTTCTTGTGCAACATAGTCTGTGCTTATGCAATGCTTTTTGTAGTGTTTGAGGCCAAGATTGTGCAAATTGATTTAGTATTATTAATTGAAATTCTCAGCTTAGATAGGATCTTGGTTATTTAGTGTCTCTACTAGCTCCAAACACCAAACTTAAGCAGTCACACACCTCTATCCTTTCGAGGGTTGTTATTCTATTCTGAACTGCCATCTGTAATCTATAGCCAGCTATATTTCATCGATATGAGCATTATCCAATAAGCCCTTTGTTCCAACAAGTATATCATGCCATAAAGGGTAGTGATATGAGCATTACTCAATAAACAATTTGTTTGATGTTAAGTAACCAACATGCCTCACCAAGAGCATCACAAAGCAAACAGAGAGTGAAAACGTGCACTAACAATATTCCGGGTAACAAATGCAAGCGGGATGACTCGAACCCACGACCTTGCCAAACCAGAGCTCTGATACCATGTTAAGTAATCAACTCATCTAAAAGCTTAAGATGTTAGATAAGGGCTTAACAATGTATATCAAGCTTAACATTTGACAATACCTTAGATGGATCCAGAATCCCAGCAGCTATCAAATTCTCGTATTTGTTTGTCGCAGCATTGTATCCATACTCTTTATCATCAAATGATAGGACCTGAAGACATTTTATAGCAAGACATACTATCACTTTGAAGAAAAATCACTCGGGACTGAAGAACAAGTAGATCTCAATTTAGATCTAATGGGAAGATCATGTTGTGGCATGCACATACCTTCTCAACGACTATATTCCCATTGACGCCAGCATTTTTGGCTATCTGCCTTACGGGATACACCAGTGCTCTTTTGAATATGTCAGCTCCTATCTTCAATTTCACATGCACAAATTCAACAAACAAATTCTTATATCAAATTTATATATCAGGTTCTGGAACATTCTACAGTAAGAAAAGGATGCTTTTATTTTTTACAGGCAGTTGAGACCAAGCAAAAGTAGAAACTTGGCTTGTTTGATGTACTTCAAGATGAATGAGGCAGTAGTTAAATAAGTAATTGGTTCTTGAAATCTTCCTACATTTTCCTCAATCTCTCTTGAAATCAGTCAAGACAGTCACTCTCCCATCTTTAATTTAATATCCTAATAGAACGAAAGACAGTTACCTTCTGCTCTTCATTGTCCAGAAGTTCTTTAATGCCATCCACCTTCAATGATAACCTCAAAAGACAACAGCCACCACCGATGACCACTCCTTCCTCAATAGCTGCCTGAAGCATGAGAATGAAAAATCTTTGTAGTAATCAATGGCCATGTCAGCTACTTGAGCATTAAAAGAGCTAATAAGCTACCTTTGTTGCATTCACAGCATCTTCAATCCTCAGCTGTTTGTCCTTTAATTCAACTTCTGTCTGCCATCCTACCTAAACATAAGTTAATAGAATTATATGCATTAGCATTAAAGAAAGTCTCCTCTAATGTCAAGATCCCAAGTCCACATATTACCTGAAGAATAGCTATACCTCCAGATAACCTTGCTATTCTTTCATTCAGTACTCCCTTTTGAAAATTCTCTTTGGAGTTCTGCAAGAGAAGCCATAATTTCACCAGTACCACTGTTAAACTCGTCCCAAATGCAATGCAGCAGCTTCACCATAATTAAGTTTTGACATTTCTATATTTCAAAAACCTACATCCCTTATAGTGTGAGTATTTTACAAAAAGGATGAAGATTAAGAGCCTGTCGCATTTGAGTATTTCACTTTTCAAAGCATAGTGAGAAAAAATTCAGGCAAAATTGCAAGTAAAAGTATATTGGGGTTAATTTAGTCTTTTATCATGTATACAGCCCCGGTAATATCAGATGTCAGATCTAGCGATTACAAGTGTACAGCTTTAGATAAACGATTCTACAAATTTCACAGAGATTAAAGAACATTTGATGCACCTCAACAAGCCTTTGGAGCTGAGTAACCCTCTGCTGGACAGCCACTTGAGTGCTCCCATTGGTAACTATTAATGTAGAATTTTTTGTTATCACCACCTTAGAAGCAGTCCCCAATACATCTGGCCCGGCTTTATCAAGAGTCAACCCCATGTCATCCCTGATCACAGTCCCTGCAAACACATAATGGAGTTAACATGTAAACATTAATATTGCAATGAAGAAAACTCCGACATCAACCTGTAGAAATTATACATTTTTACTAACCTACACATTTTTTTCAGATTTTTTCATTTTCTCCCCTTTTGGCCAAAAATATTTTTTGGAGTATCACCTATGATCATCACATCTTTCTGGGATAAGATCATTATTTTGTGTTCTTGTATAAAATTCATTCTAGTCAATGGTTTAAACCTGTAATGCAATGCATTCCTAAGCAAGAATCCTTAATAACACTAGCTTAAAAGGCCTCTACAAACAAGATCAATACAAGTTGCACATGAGCTAACACCATTTGTTCAGGTACTCAGTACTCACTTTTGAAGGAGTCATATTGAGTAATTTACACGAAAAATTATCGACATGGAGCACATGAAGAGGTTAAATATTTTCTGTAGTTGTCTTACTACCTCCAGTCAAGATAGCAATGTCATCTAAGTAGTGGCTCTTGCGCTCACCAAAGGCAGGAGCTTTAATAGCTGCTGCCTTCAGCACACCCTTGAGTTTGTTCCTAATTACTGGAGCCAGAGCGTCCTGCTCAATGCCCTCTGCAATTATCACAACTGGGTACTTCTCCTTAACCGCATTGTCCAATATTTTAAACATCTCCTTTGGATGCGTAATTTTTTTGTCAACCAAAAGCAACTGCAAAAAAAAGGGTTCGTATTCTCTAATTACTCCGTGAAGAACATAAAAGCTATTCAAAATTAGAAGTCTTACCTTGCAATCGTGGAATTCAACTGTCTTGCCTTTTCTGTCCGTGACGAAATAAGGAGACAAGTAACCACGATCAAAATGCATTCCCTCCACAATTTGTAGAATGTTCTCAGCAGAATTCCCTTTCTCAATTTTGATTACGCCCCTTCTTCCAACTTGTTGAATAGCTTCAGAAATCATGCTCCCAACTGCATAGTCATTACCTGCACTAACGGATGCAACATCTGCCAGCTCATGATCCTCAACCTGGGAAGTACAAATGAGTTACCACAAGTTTATCCAGCATGAAGTAATTCTTTCCTAGAGAAGGGAAAACGGGCAGAAGCATGAACCAGGATGTGAATTGGTTGAGGAATGGATGCATGAGTAACTTTAGGAGAGAATGGAATTGAAAGACAAAAGTAAAAGTTCTACTAGCATTATAGAGCAGGAAGAAATCTAATTATTTCTTGACTAATATTATCTGGAGTTATGTGAACTCTTAAACTCACAGGAGAATAATTACCTCTCTAGACATCAACTTAAGTTCAGAAACAAGGGCTTTGGCAGTTCTCTCTATCCCTCGTGAAATCTGGACAGGGTTCATCCCCGCTGCAATAACCTAGAAACAGGCATAAAGTAAGAGAATGCTTTTACGTTGAAGCCTCTGATAAGCTCTCAATCTTCAATAGGAGCTGCTTTCAGCAATTTGCAGTTGTTTGTGTAATTTAATGTGGGTCCTCCGCACAAAGTTTAATCACGTTAAAGCATTTCAGTCATACCTTTACGCCCTCAGCAATCAGACCCTGAGCAAGCACAATTGATGTAGTGGAACCATCACCTGCGAGATCATTTGTTTTTGCACCAGCTTGTCGCACTAATTTCACTCCAACGTTCTCAAGAGGATCCTCTAGCTCAATCTAAAAACATGGAACTGAGTTTTACATTACGCAAGAAAAGGCAGCAAGTCAAATTAACCAATTCCCCTGGCGATGATAATTAACCCCATTCTTGAATCAGATAACTGCCATAACTCAAAAGCCAATCCTCAATGGTTATAACTAGATGGAAAACTGAAAAAAATTATTTTACTAAAAAAAATTTAACAAAGTACACACCATACAAATATAACTTTATCGACTAATTATTATTTATTATCATCGATGTTGGACTAAATACTTGTTATGGTTTAACCTACCACCACTGAAATAAACGGAACTTACCATAAACATTAAAGTTTTTCCCTCCATAACATCGGCTCTTCATTTCATCTAAGTACTCGTGTTAATGGATAATAGAATGACATTGCAATACATTCCACTTACGTAAATGACTTAGTGTCCAACAAAAGAGGAGAGTTAATAAGCGACATCATCATGCAAAGCATTCTATCACAAGGTGCATTAGCCAACAGTCTCGCCACCCTTCCTCACAAGTCTGCAACCAAAAGCGAAATCACCCTCCCCTATCTTGGATCAAACCAATGCCGTGCAAAGTGGCACCAAGTCCTAACATTAATCACATGTTCTTACTTTCTAGAACTGGATATATACTTTCTAACTTCTTCTACTAGCTAGGTTAGGAAGGGTTCTCCCGAAAATCATACTAGTCCATTGTTTTCAGTAACTGTAGGCTTTACCTTAACAATCACCCTTTTTCTAATGCCATCAGCCATGCTGTGACAAATTCACGAACAGTTAAAGACAAATACCACAATAGAGGTTTCACATCACAACTAAAAACCCAATAATGAGGAGTTGACTAATCAATCACGGTAAAGTAATCCACTATGACAAAATTCACAAAAAAAGAAAAGGATAGATGGTAAAGTAATGCACATATTTTTACCTCTTTAAGAACAGTTTCACCATCATTAACAATCTTGGGAGGTCCATACTTGTTCTGCAACACCACATTCCTTCCCTTTGGACCCAATGTCACTCCAACCAACTCTGCCACCATATCCACCCCCGCCTACACCACAAAACAAACAAGTTACTCATTCGTGTATAACTTTAAACCAACCAATTCAAATTAACCCGAAGAAAACTAGGGATCCCAAATTTTTGTCTCAGTATTTCATCCCAACCAAACCCAACCCAAGTGGAGTGCATGTGATTGGTTAGAACGTGACCACGACATGGAAAGTAAAGGAAATGAAATGTGACCAGAAGCTTTTTGGTAGCTGAGCCATCACGGTTGAAGTGAAGTTGTTTAGCCATGGCTCTTGGGCTCAACATGGGTCCAAAATGCTTTCTTCTTGAACTGGGAAGTTGCTTTGTGGTTGTGAAAGATCTTGCAGCTATAAAGGTAGGAGAAAAAGCCATGTTTGGGTAGAGCAAACAGAAATATCTGTTTCTTTCTTCTGTGCTTTCTGGTAGAAATGGGTTCCAAAGATGAGACAGAGTGGGTCCCACTTTAAGTAAAAAGCGCATAAGCGACTGATCCCCGCTTTTAAAACCCCCAAATTAAGAACGCTCGACGCTGTTTTTCCATCAATCATTTAATTTCCAGCTGAATGATCCCAAATTTTGCAGCCAAACTTCAATTTGCTTCTAATTCAATTACATATTTTCACTAGAATTTTCGAGTTCATTATAGATGCATGATTACGGAGAATTTTACAGTTTGTTCATTACAAAGCGAAATTTCATTACCTTCGTCAATCACTGGGTACTTGTGTGTGTGAGAAAGAAGGAGAGAGACTTTATGAGAAATATTGAGCTTATGTTAGGTCTGAAAATTTCATAAAGATGGGTGAAGTAAACTAGATCTTTGGGGAATATTATGTGATCAATGTATACCCGTAGATTTCAAGGATAAGTTCCGTTAAACCTCCACTAGAATTACCTCATGTCATGGTACTGAATTTCGGGAAACTTCAAGAGCAAGATGATAGGAAAATAAGTTTCAACCAAAAAATAGGTAAGAAATTAAGTGTGTTTGAGATGAGAAGATAGGGAAATTTTGGGAAACTCTACTATAAAAGTCTAAGCTTGTTTCTTACAATTTAATAGATAGACAAAAATAATTCTTTACCAAATAAACTACTCACCATTTAATTAATGACAAACAAGTAAATTTATCATGAAAAAAGAAATATTTGGATAAAAATAACCCTAATTATAATAAATCACTCACTATTAATTAATGTTGAACAAGTAAATTTGTAGACTAATTAATTCCATGAATAATTAAATAATAATTTGATCCCTTGACTTGTATATATTTTAAAGTTAGGTCCTACATTATTGAATTCTATTCATTTTGTCTTGTATTTTAATTTTGTTATCATTTTCTCCATCCTACCATTATCGTTACAAATATCGTCTAATATATTTGAAAATGACAAAAATACATTTACTCAAGAGACTAAAACTTTATTCGAAACTAAAAAAATATTTGAAACTAAAAAATAATATAGTTTTATTTCTTTATTTCTTAAATACATATGTTCGGGAAAAACATTATTAGATGTATATAGAAAATTATAACTATAATGATAGATTTGTTAGTGAGTATCAAACTATTAAGCAAATATGTAGCGTGTTTAGTTATTACCATGAATAAGCTAAGAGAAACGAGTTAAGAAAATGTATCATAATGTCAAGAAGATGAAGAAAATGAAGAACCAATTGATGAATCAATGCGTTTTATTAGAAAATAATGTTAAAATCTACTATTTACTTCTTTAAATTTTCAGACTACTACAATAACTTTTAAAACTATCAATGGTCTCTAACTTATAGATATTAAAAACAAAACCAATGTTAGTAATCGGAAATAACTGGATTCAAAATATTTTACTCATTTTCATAACTGGGTTCCAAACCTCTAACCTCTTTTGATCTTAATTTGCTTGCTCTTCTTCATCGAACTCGAGGTAGTTACATGTGAAAATCTCTATATTCCTTCCTTTGGCTATCGACTTTCTTTCTTCTACCGCAACTCTTCTTTTATTTAAATATGTTGTCACCAACTGACATCTTTTTAAATAGTCTCATTCTAAAATTAGATTTTCTCCTTACTTAGTAATTTGCACAAAAACTGTATTGCAACTAAGAAATAAGAGATGTTTAAAGAAAGAAGTTCGACTAAACGAAAGTTAAAGAGATTTTATGTCTCCATTTGAGTAACTCGGGGTGAGTGCGTTTCTTGGTGATGGTGATAACGGTGTTGACAACTGCAAGGATAGTGGTGTACTGGTGTTAGGGGCGGTGATGACGGTGATTGTAGGGATGACAGTGGTGGTTTAGATAAAATACAACATTGTGAGATTTCCAAATCATTAAATTTTCAAAAATCCATATGGGTTTCAGTTTCAATTTGAAAATTTGAAAAATTAAAAAAATTGCGTTTGAGTTTGTAAAAAGTGAAATTTAAGGTTGTGGTGGTGGTGTGTCCATAAATGATGGCTTTTGCAAATGAGTTACTTTGAAGGTATGAGTAAGAAATTAGAAAATAAAATAAAATAAAATCAAAAATTAAAATTTATACTAATAGTGAAATTTGAGGTGGTAGTGGTGATGAGTTTATGAATAATGAGGTTGACGGAAGAAAGTGAATGATGAAATAATAAATTGAATAGAATCTAAATTTCATTTTTTTTGAGTAATGCATTTTTTAAATGAGACAAAGTATAACTATTGAAATAATTATTTATTATTTTAATAAAATATATTTTAAATATCAAAAGGAAAACTAAATTATGAAAATATAATCAAATCGCACTTTGCGTCACAAGTAAAATATGACCAAAATAATCCTAACATGTGTGATTTTCCATTACTGTTTTTAACACCCATGAACGGGAGAGGACAAAGTCGAACAAATATAAAAATTATGTATGAAAGTGAGACATCATAGGTTGGGAAAGACATTATTATTAAATGTATATGAAAAAAATGTAACTATAATAATACATTTGTTGGTGAGTATCAAGATATTAGGCACTTATGTACCATGTTTAATAATTACTTGTGAATAATCTAAGAAAATGCGTTAAGGTAAGGTGATATAATGTCAAGAAGATTAAAAAAAATGGAGAACTTCGTTGACAAATCTTTGCGTTTTGTTATAGAAGAACACTAGAATCTATAGGAGATAGGTTTGAAGAAAGTAGTTTGATTTAATGGAAGCTAAATATTTTTTTTCCATTTTAGCAAGACAATGTGAAAGTATTTCTTGGTGGTGGTGATACCGATGGTGGTAGTTACAGGGATGCTGGTGGTGGTGGTTAGGGGTAGTGGTGGGGGCGATTGTAACCATGACAGTGGTGGTTTAGGTGTGGAATACGATATTGTTAGATTTCCAAATCATCAATTTTTCAAATCTTCATATGGGTTTGAGTTTCAATCATCACGTTTAAAAATTCAAAAAATTGAATTTATGTTTGTAAATAGTGAAATTTAAGGTTGTGGTGGTGGTGGGTCTATAAATGATGAGTTTTGCATATGTGCTAATTTGAATGGAGTAAGAAATTAGACAAAGAAATAAAATAAAAATAAAAAAATTGATTTTTGGGTTAATGATGTTATTTGGGGTGGTAGTGGTGGTAATGGTGGTGGGTCTATGAGAGATGATGTTGATGGAAGAAAATGAAGGATAACAAAATAAATTAAATAACTTCTAAATTTCATTTTTTAAAAGTGATGTATTTTTTTAACTTTAAATTTAAATATGATACAAATTATAATTACAACATTGCTAGCCTTACAACTAATTTTATAACTTTCCTTACAACTACTAAGTCTTGTAAGGATATTATTTTCCTTATAATTATATCAAATTACAATCTCTCCCCCAAAGTATCCACCAAATCACATAGTGCACCTCAACCTAAGGTTTGTCCCATACTGATATCTGACGTTATATCTTTTCATATTTTCCACCCTAGCCGCGATAACGGTTAGAAAAGTCACGTTAAATAACATGTGGTCTTCCACAATGTTAACTCAAGGGAAATATTAGGAATTCGATGTAAACTTTGGGGTGCTTAAAGTTCAAATGTTAAAATGGAGTGGGGTCCATAATTCCATTTTTTCCTACTGAAAGAAAACCTAGAGAAAAGACCAACCATTTTTTCCGATCTTCACTTTCCACAACAAAAATTAACCCATAACTCGATCTTGGTTTTGTTCACTTCCTCCAAAATTTTCTCTTAAATTTCTCTCTTAACCCAGATGATAGATATGCATTTTTCTATTTCATTGTCAATTTTCTAATCTTGATAATGAAAACAAAGTAAACGAAAGAGATGAAAAAAAAACTCTTACCCATAGTTACATGTCTTCATCTTCAATTTCATGTATGAAATTGGATCCACGTACCCATCTTTTCTAGTGAAACCCATCCACCACTAAATCAATCAATTTCTCTTCCCCTTCATCCTCTTACATGACTTTACCTTTACTTTATCTCTCTAATTCTTTAAATAAACCAACCTGACTGCCATGACAACTTCTATGAGGTCAAAATCATCTAAAGTCATAGCTTCTTCAACATCTTCTTAATTTTGATACTTTGTTTTAAACCATATGCATATCGGCCATATGCCCAATTTTCTCCCACAAAATTGAAGAGTATTTCAATAAAACCCATAACTATTTCTCTTTATTCAAGCCCGTCTCTCTCTTTGATGAACTCGTCAATAAGGTTTATGGGTTTTCTGTCAATTGCTTGTTTTTTCAAGGGTTTTTAGTAAGTATACTCTATAGCCTTTGATTTTTACTTTAAGCACGACTTTTACTGGGGAGAGAATGAGGGAGATCGGGGATGGAGCTTGGCTAGAATCGAAGGAGGACGACGCTAGAGTTATGATAGGCGTGACCAGAGTGGGAAGGGTTTGGGCCGGATATGGGAACTTGCACCCATAGATGGCGGTGGCTATGGTGGGGCTAACGGGAGATTGCGGCTATTACGGTGGACCCGGAGATGAGAACTTACACCGGTAGAAGAGAGAAGGAGAGGGTGTGAGATTAGGGTTTGTACTTTTAATACATTTACTCCTTAACCAGATAAGAGAAATGACATTTTCGCCCGTACGTGGAAGACCACGTGCTATTTAACGTGAATTTTCTAACGTCCGTTAGTAGTAGGGGGAAAATTGGGGGGGGGGGGGAAGAGTAAAGTCAGATACCATTATGAGACAAACTTTACATATGGGTAAACTATACGATTTTGTGGATACTTTGGGAGGAAATTGTAATTTGGCCCTATAATTATTTTTGAATTATTAAAATAATTATTTTTATTTAAAAACATATTCTAAATTCTAAATGGTTAATTAAATACTGAATTTATAGCCAATTCCCATTTGTGCGCCAAGAAAAATGATCAAAATAATCTTCATGTGACATGCACATACCATTTTCGTTACTATTTTTAACGCTCATAAACTGGAGAGGGCAAAGTCTGATAAATAGCTAAATAAGTTATGAAAGTGAGACACTTCGTAGGTTGGGGTGCAATGTGAGATTTGATGTGTTATTTTGGGAGCTAATCATATTTTGGCCCCATCGAAATTAGTCCAAAATACAAATTTCTCCATAAAGTATCCACCAAATCCACTTTGACCCATAATGTAATTTTTTAGCATTTCCATATTCCATGTCAAATTTGGTGATGAGATGTCATGTTTGGTAATTGTAGTGATAAACATGGTGTGGCGAATGATGTTTAAAATCGAGAATTTGCTCCAATCAAACCATAAACAATATCACCGGTGTCGATGAGAAATTTGTTGGAGTTAAAGCTATGGACGATGAAAACAGATTGAACTATGGTTTGTCTCATCATTGTCGTATACGTATGTGATGGATTCAAATATGAGATTTGAAATTCTTGGTGTATGCTTGTGTATTATGTTGTACGAGGGAGAAAAGGGGAAATTCTTGGTGTATGCTTAGTGTATACTTGTGTATTATATTATACGTATTTAATTTTTTGGTGGGTTCTTATTCGTGGCGGCCTTGACACCTAAGTGTGATTATCTGATCTTGAGTTCAATATCTCTGATATGATTCCGCTCTATTTTTATTTATTTTTCTATATAATAATTTGAATAAAACATTAATACACTTTTGAGTTTTATCTCACTTAAAATTTACATACGAGGTCATTGCTGGAGAAGATGCAGAGAAAGCGTTGCCGGAGATGAAGAAAAGGAAATTTCTCTTTGGGTAATAAAAGCAGAGAAAGCATTGCAAAAAATGACTAAAATGTCCTACACGTGAAATACCATGTGCACATTAACGTTAGATTGGTAACCTTCGTCGTGCTAGGGGGAAAACTAGAAAAGAATTATAAAATGAGATATGAAAATGATACAAAACTTAGGTTGGGTGGTAAAGTGAGGCTTTATATATACTTTGAGGGAATTTCATATTTTTAGTATAAGTATATATACTTTGGGGTTGAAAGTTTTGATTTCTCTAACATAATATATTATTTTCTATAGGGAGTCATAAATTTCAGAAACGATATAAACAAAGCAAAGTCTTCAACAACAATGTGTTTATCTAAGATAGTAAGTTTGAATTATTTTCAATTCACACACTCATAAAAGTGAATGAATTCATGTTTGGTAATTAAAAAAGAATGAAAATAACCAACAACAAAAAATTGTAGGATAAGTTGTTATACAATAACTAAAAGTATACATTATAAATGACCGAAAAATAAAATATCAATCAAAAAAGCTAAAAGCACAACAACACAATTTATAAGTTTCAAAAATTGTAATGATTAAAATACAAAAAAAAACATCCAATAATTAAAAGTAAATAGAAAAATGAAGAAATTAGCAAATCATTTTTTAAAAAATCATTAACACCACGTGTAACGCACGTGAACCTTACTAGCTTTGAAAAAATCACATTCACGAGAAGTGAAAGTAGCCTTAATAGGAGATGAGATCAGATAAAAGCTTAAGATGGTTCTGACACACATTAAGTTAATATATTAGTTCTTCAATTAGGAAAACGAAATCATCAATGTCAATGTAATGCTATTTTCATTAGAGTTGACTGCCGAAAAGGTATTCGTGCAACCAATTGCAAAATACTTGGGACTAGAATTAGTTGAGTAAAGGGTTGGAGATAAATGTAACAAGATAAAGGGTTATCATTTTCTGGGTGAGCCGTTTCCAAGGTGAGCATGCTATTCAACAGAAAAGAACTTTTTTTTTTAAAAGGTTGGAGGGGACATAGACCGTACCCCAACCCTTATTTTTTTAAAATTATTTGTAATGCCTTGAAAGGCTACAATTATATATATATATATATATATATATATATATATATATATATATATATATATATATATGATGCCTTTGATGTGGCTCGAACAAATGGTGCCTCTGGTGAGGCTTTGAACATCCGACCTCTCGGTTGAGAGTAGTTAAGTCACATGGTGCCTCTGGTAGGGCTTGAATACTCACTAAACGGGACCTTTGGATAAGGCTTTAACAACAACGATGCCTCTGAAGAGGCTTGAACACCCGACCTCTCTACTGAGAGTTGTAAAGTTTAGGTTGTCTCTAGTGAGACTCGAACACCCAACCTCTCCGTTAAAAGAAGTGAGCAGTACCAGTTGAGCTAGAGCTCGTTGGTAACAAAAAAGAACTTATCAGAAAAAAAAAAAAAAAAAAAAAAAGGTTATCGTTTTCAAAGTACTAATTTATGCTTTAAGAGGAATTTTAATTTTCTATTTGCAACCTAAATATGAGGCTAATGTTTTGGGTTAAAATTAAACATTTAAACGTAATTTGGATTAATGAATAGCATGATCTATAACTACTAGTACAATAGAAGATTTTCTTAGAAATTGTCTTATGTAGGTAGACATTGAGAAATAGCAAATGAAGACCGGTCCGCAAAAAGTCATTCGAGATAATTATGATTATAATATATATGCTTTATGATACGAACTTGAACTCAGTCAAGTCTTGGACGTGGGCATTGAGCTGTTAGTGGAATTAGTCTTTAGCTGAGTTGTAGGCAATAAGTTGGATAACATTATTTTAGGATTCTTGTTGCATTTGTTTGAATGAAAATAGATTCATGCCGAGCCAATGTTTCGTAAACGTGTTTACGAAACTCCGCATTTGACTTTCCATAGGTGTCCATTATCATCTCTCAAACCCTTCTCTCAAATCGACACTGTCGCCACCATCGTGATTGCCCACAAACCCCTAGTCGACCACCACACCAACTTGAAATTACTCTTCCCAAAATTTAGTGGAACGGTTGGATCGTTTCCAATTCTCTCTCCAGATCAATGGTTGTTTCGTCTCTCGTCCTCCTCGGTATTACCATTAAGATCGCCACCGTCGAGTATGAGACTGCTAACCTCCACGATGATCTCGTTGGTTGCCCCCGGCATGTTAATTATGTCAAAAACATGATTACCGATGCCGCCTGTTGGCCAACACAACTCTTTTCATCTTTAGCATCGATGGCCTTGTGCCTGAGGATGACTTTGGTCTTTATCCTTGTGGACAAGGATGATTAAAGGGGGGAAGAATGTATTTCAATAAAACCCCTTACCATTTTTCTTAATTCATGCCAGTCTCTCTGTCTGATAAATTCGTTGATATGAGTTATTGGTTTTCTGTTAATCCCATGTTTTTATAAGGGTTTTTAGATAGTATACTCTATAGACTTTGATTGCTAATTCAAGCACAACTTTTGCCGGGGATAGAATGAGGGAGATCGAAGATGAAATTTGACTAAAATCGAAAGAAATAGGCACCCGAGTTGTGATAGGAGTGACTGGAGTGGGAAGAGTTTAGGCTGGAGATGGTGGCTTCTATATATGGTGGGGCTGGAGATGACGGCTATTACGGTGAGCCGAAGATGAGATTGCACCCGGAGATGAGAGAATGAGAGGATGTGAGATTAGGATTTTTCCTTTTAATACATATACTCGTTAATTAGATAAGAGAAATGTCGTTTTTGCCCCGCACGTGGAAGATCACGAGCTATTTAAAGTGAATTTTCTAACGTCCGTCAAGGGTAGGGTGGAAAATGAAAAAAAAAATGTAACATCACATACCATTATGGGACAAACCTTAGGTTATGGTGCACTATATATGCGGTTTGGTGGATACTTTGTGGGGGAAATTGTAAATTGACCATATAATTATTTTTGGATTATTAACACAATTATTTATTATTTTTATTTAAAAACATATTTTAAATACTAAATAATGAAGTTATAACCAAATTTCATTTTCCGTTATTATTTTCAACACCCATAGACGGAAGGGGGAAAAGTGGGACCAATAGAAAAATACGGTATGAAAGTGAGACACTTCGTAGCTTGGGGTGCAATATGAGATTTATTATGTAATTTTGGGAGCTAATTATATTTTAGCCCCATCGAAAGTAGTTCAAAATACAAATTTCTCCCTAAGTATCCACCAAATTCACTTTGGCCCTCAACATAGTTTTGTAGCATTTTCATATTTCATGTCAAATTTGGTCATGATGATGTCATGTCTAGTAATCGTCTTAATAGACATGGTGATGAATAATGTTTAAGATCGATAATTTAGTTCAATCAAACCATAAACAATATCGACGGTGCTGATGAGAAATTTATTAGAGTTAAAGCTAGGGACGATGAAGACGGATTGAACCATGGCATGCCGCATCTTTGTCGTATACTATACATTTGTAATGTGTTCAAATATGAGTTTTGAAATTCGAGGTGTATGCTTATATTGTGTTGTACGAGAGGAAGGGGAGAAATGTTGGGGGCTGTGATAGCTTTAATTTTTTGTGCGTTCTTATTTGTGGCGGTCTTGATAACCAATTGTAATTATCTGATCTTCAGTTATATCTCTTTGATATTTTATATGATTCCGTTATATTTTTATTTATTTTTCAATATAAAATTTTGAATAAAAGGTTCATACACTCTTGAGTTTTATCTCAATTAAAATTTATATAAGAGGTCATTGATGGGGAAGAAGCAGAGAAAGAGTTGTTGGAGAAGAAAAAAAAAGTTTCTCTTTGGGTAATAAAAGCAGAGAAAGCGTTGTTAGAAAATGACCAAAATGCCCTACACGTGAAATCTCATGTGCCCCTTAATGTCAGATTAGTAACCTTCATAATGGTTAGGTGGTAAACTAGAAAAAAATTATAAAATGATATGAAAATGACACAAGACTTTGGTTGGGTGTGGCAAAGTGGGACTTCATAGATACTTTGGTGGAATTTTGTATTTTTTAGTATAACTATATACTTTGGGGTTGAGAGTTTGATTCTCCAACACAATATTTTTTTTAAAAAAAGAGTTACAAATTTCAGAACCGACATAAGCAAAGTCTTCAACAACAATGTACTTATCTAAGATAGTAAGTTTGAATTGTTTTCAATTTACGCACCGATAAAAATGAATGAATTCATGTTTTGTATTAAAAAAGAGATTTAAAAATAACCAACAAAAAATAGAAATGTGTAGGATAAGCTGTTATACAATGACTAAAAACATATATTATAAATTACCGAAAAACAAAGTATCAGAAATGCTAATCACACAACAACATAATCTTATATGTTTCAAAAACTGTAAAGATTAAAACACACAAAAATCTAATAATTAAAAGTCAACAAAAAATGAAAGAACTAACAAATCACTTTTTAAAAATCATTAACACCACGTGCAACACACGTGAACCTTACTAGTGAACTACTAAAAACATCATTTTTTTAAAAAAGTTTGACTTTCAAACGTGGATTCTTTACCCAAAACGGAAGGGAGTAGATCGTATATGCAACGGAGGTGATTGTAGCACAATAACAGAACAAAGTGTTGAACCCGCTATTTATTTTTTAAACCCCTAACCTTTTCTAGGAAGTTGTAACAATGTGCCCATAACTGGTGGTGGACATGTATAAAAGGTGGTGCAAAGGTTGCTTTTAGCTCATAATTACACAAAAAAACGTGAAAAGAGCAAGGTTGTTCATATTGTCTCTTATTAGCATGTGTTTTTGTTTGCTTAATATTTGTCGTTGCATGTTTACTTTCCAAAAAAGAGGAGAATGACTTGTTCTTCCTTAAGCAAGATGGTTCGTGGCGTCAGTAAGGATATAATCAGTGACATGCCAAGCAAAGTTGTAAATATTATTCTAGAGTCGTTGCCAATATGTGATGCAGTGAAGACAAGTGTCTTGTCGAGGATGTGGCACTACCGCTGGACTACGATTTCCAAACTTGTCTTTGATGCTCAATTTTTTACAAGCTTGAGCATCAAGTTTTTGAGTGATTTACAACTAAAGGACATTATCAACAAACTTCTCCTACCTCACATTGGACCCATACCTAAATTTACACTTTTACGTTGTTCCTGAAATTCATCCACTGAAGTTTTGGCTTCTTTTCTTGTCTAGGAACGGTATCAAGGAATTAACTTTTCATTATTCATGTTTTGGTTTCCATCGGTTGGGATTACAACTCTACTCTTGTCATGAATTGACACATTTAAGCCTTTGTCACTATACCTTGATCCGTCGGCCAGCTGCTTTTGAAGGATTTCCAAATCTAACAACCCTTGAGCTTCATTCTGTAATCTCATCAGATCTTAAATTTGAAACAATGATCTCTTAGTTGTCCTCTGCTTGAGAAACTTTCCATGGAAATGTGCTTGGGGATAAGTAAATGTATTGTTCCACCTCCAAATGTCAAATACTTACATGTCAAAGAAGTAGTGGATCTGAAAACATTATGTTTAAACAGTGGAATGAAGGTGACAACCTTGTCCATCAGCTTGCACAGCACAAGCCTACTTGGGCAGCCAAGTAAAGTAGTATAGATAGGTGAAATTCTTTCTATTAGCCAAATCCTTTCTTTCATGTGTGTGTAGATATAAATGTTGGGACTTTATTGGTTTGAAGTTTTTTGTTGCAGGAGGTGTGCCAAAGAGACTACCAATACCCCTGGACAACTTGAAGAAGATGGTATATTTGAAATAGATTTTAATGATGTTACTAACATTTCATGCGCACTTTACTTAATTCGAAGCTCCCCAAACTTGTCTGAACTGAAGATCCCGTAGTAAGGAAGGATAGTCAAACATTTTTTAATATCTAAACGAAAAAGAGTTGGTAGTCATTTATTTCTGCTTTTCCCCACTGCTCTATTATTATATGTTGGTTGTCATCCCTTCCCCGCCACTTTCTTGTTTAATATTGTGCTAGTACATGAGTTTCTTAGTAATTAAGTCATTTGTATGGTCTCCCACCCTTTTAAAAAAGAACTTGTAGAAAAAGACGAAAGTTGCTGTAAAATGTTATTATGAGAGTGAATTTGTCCAGAAAAAGCCAATTAGATATGTGGGGAAGTTGTATTACTGGGAGGGGTTTGAAGAGACACTAGTCATGTGTTAATGGATGTGCAATTTAATCCACCTCCAACTCAATCAACTCAGGTAATTAAAATGCATTTTCTGCTATATGCTTTGTATTAACATCTTTGTTGTCTTTGAAAATGTCTAACAATCTGACTTTTCCAACTCTATCCAGCCAATCAAGCTATAGAAGTTTACTGAGGGGTTCACCAATTAAAAGAGGTGACAAGCTAGATTGTTGACTCAGGACTCAGGAGTGAAGTGACAACTGAAGTGAACAAGTGAGAAGTGAACTAGTGAGGATTGCTGCAAATGAACAAGTGAAGGGTTGCTGCAAATGAGCAAGTGAGAGCTACTGCAAATGAAACACAATTAATCAAGAGAATCAAAATTGTGAAAGTACAACAAATCAGAAAATCAGAAAGATAAGATGAATATATGGAAGAGGAAGTGTAAGGAGACAAATGGAATCACTATAGAGATAGATTAATGTGTAATTTTTTGTTAGTTGACAATGATGACATGTACAACAAGGGGTTTTGTTTTTGCTTATGTTTGGTGGATGATGACAGGGGGTATGGTACTTTAGTTTTGGTAAGGTTGTATATGTTTGTCATTTTTTAGTACTTGAAATGTATATCTAAATGGGCATGTTGTGACACCATTGGTGTTTTAATGAAGAACTTGGTTCTTGAAATGTAGTGACACAATTGTTCTTTTAGTAATAACACTCTGTTTCAGGACACAAATGTTCTATTTTAGTAATGACACTCTGTTTCAGGACACAAATGTTCTATTTTAGTAATGACACTCTGTTTTCGAACACTTGTAATGGAATGATCATACATAAATGTACTTGTCATGTAATGACACTCTGTTTTGCAACTCAAGCCAAGTATGTTGAAATGCATTGTTTTTGGTAGTGATGTAGTTTATTTTCATTAACAAAATTCTTCATAACACATACCAAGTACCATGGCCTTGTCCCAATATACACTACCACATAACATAACAACTATCATTAACTAGTAGATTATGGTCATGCCTAAAAACTACCTAATCATATTACATCAGAGACAACCCATGACAAAATGAATTGGGGAGTATTTTTGGAATTCTTGTACATCAAGAGCACACTGACAATGACAACAAATAGAAAAATCACCTTCTCCTTCCAACCATTCGCAACCAACTTTGAGTTCAACATAACATTCTAAGCTGATGCTGCACAATTTGGTCTTGGGCTGTTCCTTGCGATTTGTAGGATATCTGGGCTTATGTAAAGGTAAGATCTTGTAGAAACCTATCAAAAGAAGAAAACCTTAGTAGGAATACGAGGCAGGGCCTCGCGAAACCCCTCAGGCGTGAGAGTAAGTATTAAGCTTGTTGAAAGCAAAATGACAGGGTTTCGGTGTGTAAAAGTGAGCGTACCTTTGAAATGAAACATTGTTAGGTATAAATAGCCCTTATGGGAGTGAAATTCGGGCTGAATTATCGCTATGGCGAAATCATAGGCCTTTATGACCATAAATGTGGGTTGACTGCGTAACTAACGGAATCATGACGGAATTATGGCTTGAATCTCGGGCCCGGGAGTTGTCTACCAGTTAGGCCTGGGATGGAGATCGGGTCTATTCGAGCAGCCCTGCTCCCTGCTCGCTGATTGATAGATAGATTCCTGCTCGGGATAGATGTATGGTGTTTATCTCGTGGTTATCCTACCCGGGTGACCTCTTTCCTGGTCTCTAACATGTATGTGCTCATCACGTGGTGCCACATGTGCTTGGCTCGTGACCATGATTTGGGCCGAGCTCATCATAAGCCAAATTTAAACTTACCACAAATGTTTTGGACTTCATAAGCTTATAATTTTTCCTAGTTTGTTTATACCTTACCTTATATTGGTATGAATATCTCCTTAGACTAATAAGGGATACTTCATACTCTCTAAAACTTACTACAAATGTTTTGAGACTTCATACCAAAATTAAGTAACATACTTTTTTAGAGGAAAAAAGTATTATTAGAGGAATTAAACTTGAGGGGTATAACGTGCGACCTGAAGAAAAAATAAGGAAGAATATTTAGAAGCAGTGCAAAATATACAAATTGTGGGGGTAGAATGTGCTAATCCAGAAACTTTGGCTACCCATAAGCTACTCAAACAAAATTTCTCTTCTAGTAGTGAGACAAACTTCAATAAATTTACATATCCAACAATCTTTATCCTCAAATTTAAAGAGAAAAAAGAAAGGACAACGACAAAAACTATAAAATTTTGTAGAAAATTAATTTGATGTCCGAATGAAAAATTTGTACTTTAATATAAAAAACAAAAAAGCAAACATTTTTTGGATGAAAAATGACCAAAAAAGCGAAGATGCTAAGTTTTTATGGTGGCCCAATAGATGGACAACACATGGAAAGGCAGCTAAGCTCTTAAAAGGCACCGATAGCTAAAGATGCTCCCCAATTCACTTTTACCCAATTAAGCTCCACTAGCCTCTCTCTAAAAACCCAATTATTTCGTATGTTTTAAGATTCACCATTATTGGGAAGAGTAAGAATCGATTAGTACCTAGGAAACAAGCCAAGTCCTCCGAGGTTTAATTTTTGAGATGAAAAGAGAATGACTTGTTCTTCCCTAATCAAGATGGTTGGTGGTGGCAATAAGCGACATGTCAAGGAAGTGGTTTCACATATTGTGTTTGATGCTCAGTTTTTCACAAGCTTGCCTTTGAGTGATTTACAACTGAAGAACAATATTAACAAACTTCTCTTACTTAAGTCACTGTGACTTACACCCTCCTGAGTCCTGATGCTTTTGAATGATTTCCAAATCTAACAGCCCTCGAGCTTTGTTCTGTAATCTCATTAGATATATATTGAATTTGGAAACATCATTCATATCTGGTTGTCCTATGCTTAAGAAACTTTCCATCGAAAGATTCCAGCTCCAAATATCAAACACTTAGATGTGAAAGAAGTATGTGGTCTGAAAACAATATTATGTTAACATGTTTCAATAGTGCAATGAAGGTTACAAGTTACAACCTAGGCAGCCGAGTAGAATTGAGAAACTAAACAAAAACAAGTAAATAGTAGAAAGGCTTGTGTTGGTCAGAAAATTGTTGTCTCATTTAAAACAATCATTCAAGCTTCACCATTGGCTTTGCTGCCTAAGCCTTGAATGATATTCACTAACAAAACCAATTAAAAGAATGCATAATTGGCAGAGGCCATATGTAACAACACTACTCCTTTGCAATTTGCATTATTAAGAATGATCTCTAGAAAACTATTGAATAAAAGGAAAGAACAACGAAGCAGGTTATTCCAATTCATCAAACCTGTTTTGACTGATTGATTACCATGCTAATTAGTACCATACTAGCAGCCAAACACAACCTACATGTAGACTATGTGACCGCTTTTCCACCCCTTTATTTCTCATGGACATCATACTTACTGGCCATACACATCACATATTCACCCTCTCACCAGCTTATGCCTTCCAAACTTCAATCATATCCATCAGCCCAAACATGGGCTACTACTTATTCACCCAATAATAGGCTAGTTGGTCCACGTGTGCAGACAACTCGAAGGACAGAGGGGGTGGGTGGATATTAGCCAATAGCAAATAGCAAATAAAATGTTATCCAATAATTGAAGGTGTTTATGACAAACCTAGAACGAGTATAAACTCCCAAATTTGTTGGTTTGTGGCTTGATTTTGTGGGTGCATGAAACTTTAGTGGAACAGCCCACATGTGATTGGTATCCCTTGTATTTGTTTCCTTTATGTAAAAGGATTTCCTTTTTCGAATATGAATTGGTTTTCCAAGCCAATTGTTGACCGCATGATACTATTATATAAAAGGATCAATCCCTTTTGTGTTGACATGCCAAAAACCGAGTAGAGCTAGCAGCTTGTTCCTTCCCTTCATACATAATTTGCGAGTTCTCTTTTGTTTGCTTAGAGTTCTCGATTTGTTCTTTGGGTGTAATTGAGATTTGGATATTTGTTGAGCCTCAACTATTGTATTTTGTATCTCCGATTGATTAGTGAAATCCTTTGCCGCCTCGGCCCATGGACGTAGGGAATTTCCCGAACCACGTAAATTCTTGTTGAAGGATATATCTAAACATATATCACACAAGTTTGATATCAAACAGTAATCATGAGTTACCTTGTGCGAACTTGAACTTTGAACGAAGCGGAAGAATTTCACTTGAACTACGATCTTCGTATGTCACGATCAAGAATCCTGCAAGTCTCTCTCGTCGGATTGAGATCACGTAGCACGAATATCAATACTGATTCACACCCCAAATCTAAGCCTCTTGATGGTTAGGCTAGAGGGAGTATTTGGTGAGATAGATTTAGGAGAGAGAGAGGGGGCGGCCATAATAAGAAGACGTGTTCTTCTGATTGTTTGGTGTTAGGGTTTTACCCCTTTAGTTGTCCTATTTATATTATTACCAAGAAACTCTATTTCTTGTAGGTTAAGTTAGGTCAATCTCAAACCTCTTTGAATTAGGAAACTAATTAACCAATAATAATATAAATATATATTCCATGTGGGCGGAAGTAAAATAATCAGGCCACAAGCCCAATTACTAACATCTCCCACTCGTACACATGGACTCACCTCTCTAACCATATCGTATCATCAAAACCCATTAAACACTTCCTCTTCAAACTGGAAGTGAAGCGTGCGACATGACGAGAAAGATAAATGGTGGAGCGCTATACCAAATGACAATCTGACCATCATAGAACGTCCTCGTTAGAAAACAAAACTCGTCTATACCCCAGACCGTATATATACATCAATTTAAGCATCCTCAATCCCTCAAGAGCGGTGCTTAAACCTCAACATATTTGTGTATCAAGATCAATCTCTTGAACCGTATGTTCAATATGATCGTCATGGCATTGAAACACAAAAATAGAGATGCATATCATACTATCTTCCTTAGACACTCATATCAATCACTCTTGATTAACTGCTTTCCCAACAATGCTCCGTAGGACTATATGTGCATAGTCCGTTGGTCGGCATGCCAAAGTAGCATCATCAACGTCCAAGTTCATGATATAGTTCTAAGTCACATAGGGTATAATCATGACCTGGATTTGATCACTAGAACTCATACAATGATGAAGCATGGATCATTCAATCACCTTCTTAATTCGCATTATAGTCACATACAGTATGAAGTGTATGCTATGACGGAACTCCCACACAAAGTAGGTATGTCATGCTCAAACGTCATACGAACCTTAGTCTAGCCGCCCTTCTGGCGTCTAACCTGAGTATTTAAAAGCAGTCATTCTTCTAGTGTCTCTCTTTTAAGATCTCACATTCGGACTTTTCCTTTGGGATATAAAGTCGACCTTTATAAAAGGTCTCATCTTGGCCATATGCCAAGGCGATAAATGTAATGTCTTTTGCGTACCCCCCTTCGTAGGTGCCAAAGACTTTTACTATCTCAACTTGCTCGCCCACCTAGCGACAAGGTGAATTACCCGTGTGAGAGGGCCAATTCAATATCCACGACATCTTTTTAATCAAAATATATATGCTACGCAATTTCATATTAAAATATCCAATTAACATATAAAAGGAATAAAATGAAACTGCAATTTATTCAAACGATAATGAAAAATAATAATCAAATGTCAACAAAAGTGCTCTCAGAATAAATGTCAAATCCTACGAAGCCCTAGACCCAACATATGATCTTGAAAGATCTCTCTAGCTAAAGGCTTAGTCATAGGGTCAGCCAACATGCTTCTAGTAGGAAAATATATTCTAGATCAACTTTCTTTTCTGCAATCATGTCTCTACTGAAATGATACTTGATATTAATGTGTTTCATCTTCCCATGATACTTGGGATCTTTAGTGTAACCTAAAGCAGCCATGCTATCACAAGCAATGACTACAGGACGATCCACATGCGTCGTAACATCAAGATGTTAAAGAAAACTCCTCAGGCACACAGCTTCTTGAACCGTAGCTGAGCAAGCCATGTACTCTGACTCTATCGTAGATAAGGCGGTGCTAGTCTTTCGCTTGCTACTCCAAGAGATAGCTCCACCACTAAGGAGGAAAGCGTAGCCCGAAGTAGATTTATAACCATCTACATCTCCAGCCCAATCCGCGTCAGTGAAACCTTTCAAGCTCAAATCCCCACCTTGGTAACATAGGGTTAAATTTGTGGTTCCCACCATGTAACGCAAAACCCTCTTCACTGCCATCCAGTGTTGAGGTCCAGGATTACTTTGGAATCGACTCAACATCCCAACTGTAAAGCATAGGTTAGGTCGAGTACACACCATAGCATACATCAAGCTTCCTACCGCATTCGCATATGGAGTCGTAGACATTTTCTTCTTCTCTTCTTCATTCTTAGGGCATTGGTTTGTACTAAGGACTCATTGTTGTTTATCAATTATATTTTGATTTACATCTGTTCATACATTACATCTGTTTTATACTATAGTGGCTAATTGGGCTACGTATCAATTAACGTGGCAACTATGTATACAACATTGCTATAGGATAGTTTATAAGGCTTCACAGGTTCAGTGGAAGACTTCAGTATTGCTCCAGCGGCAGACTTTGTCTGCAGGCGCTCAAATGCATGACGTGTCCAGCCTACCAAAAACTTAGTGGATTAATTCAAATATTATCTTTTACTATTTCGTATTTGAATTCAAACTTCCCCAAACTTCTCAGACACGCTTAAAACAACTTTCAAGAAAGGCTGGAAGACTTTTACCCTCTGAACAGTAATAAAGTAGGTGAACAGACTGACACTTACAGGTCTGATATTCTGATTATTCGGCTACCAACTCCTACAAACAACTCTGCACCACTCCCTCGATGTCGGTGAGGACGAATTCTCTGAGATGGCTCCATGCATTTCATGCATTCAACCTAATAAAGTTGTTACTCTTCGTCCTCTCCAACGGATCTCTAGAATGCTCCTGCTATAAATACTGCCATTAAAGACTAAAGAAACAACTATCCGTCCTGAAATGCTCTGAAACTCTACAAATCTAAGTCTTTATACTCAGCACATTCTAGAGATCATCAACTGATCAAGAAGTCCTCGACAACAAACAAAGAAGATCTGTTTCAACATTTATTTTAAAGCTTCTTATTGTTGTCTTCCTTAAACTATTCTTCAGCACGAATTGAATATCTTGTTTATCGAGATATTCAGTTCCCAAACCCCCAAACACAAGTCAAATATTTTGTACACGATCCATTAGAAATATTCCTTGTAATAGAACTACTGGAAAACATAGTGCACTTTTTAAATCCAAGGTTGACTGCCTTGGTGGTGGACGTAGCACTCTTTATAGTGTGAACCATCTCAAATACTTGTGTTCTTCTGTATCTGTTGCTTATTACTTTGATCTTATTCTTATTTCCTTTACTTATCTCTTAAAACAGCAGGCTTGAGTATTCTGTCAAGTCTACCGATAGTCATTAATCGGCAGACTTGAACTAAATTCCTTACAAGACTTCCGCTACTTCAATCTCTTTGATAGATTGCAAGTGCTTGCTTTAGGAACATACTTGAGAAAATTTTAGAGTATAATAAGCTATTCAACCCCCCCCCCTTCTAGCTTATTATTGTGCCCTTTGGGACCAACACACATCCTTTTTTCCATTGGAGTGACAACGGGTTTTGAGTTAGTCATGCCAAATCGTTCGATAACCTTCTTAATGTAAGTCTCTTAAGACAAACCGAGAAATCTTTTCGAACGATCCCTAATGACTTTTACTCCAAGCACATAGCTTGCTTTACCCAAGTCTGTCATATCGAAAAGCGCAGACAGCCACTCTTTAGTGGCATTTATCATCTCCATATCATTCCCAGCTAGTTGGATGTCATCAACATATAATGACAAAATCAAGATTTTTTTCTTGGATCGTTTAACATACACACAGTGGTCTTCCTCAATCATCACAAAGTCAATTGAGGTTATCGTTTGATGAAAGAGAATGTACCACTGTCTAGATGATTGTTTGAGACCGTAGATGAAACGCTTGAGCTCGCAGACACTGCTGCTTGTTCTTTGACTTCAAAACCCTCCGTTGAGTCATATAGATCTCTTCAGCTAGTTCTCCATTGAGAAAAACAGTTTTAACATCCATCTGATAAAGTTCTAGATCCATGTGCGCTAGTATCGCTAGGATTAGGCGAACAAAGGAAAATCTCACCACAGAGGAGAATATTTCCTCATAGTCTAAACCCTCTCTTTGGATAAAACCTTTCGCCACAAGACGTGCCTTATATTTTTCAATTGATCCATCTGCCTTTCGCTTGACTTTGAAAACCCATTTGTTTCCAATAGTCTTGCGACCTTGTGGAAGATCAACTAACTCCCCAACCCGATTCTTTTTCATGAGGAAATTTCATCTTCCATTGCAACATGCATTCATTGTTTGTAGGTAAAGAAAAGCTTTTTTGAACGATGTAGGCTCACTAGAATTGTAAGAAGTAGTTAGAAAGATTCCTCTTCGATCGTGAATCGATTTACGAGGTATATTTCACGTTTACTTTTCTCGCTCTAGTATCAAACTCCCACTAGAATCCGCATTCCCACTCTGGATGAAGATCACCTTGACTCTCATTGGCAACTTCCATAGGCTCAACCTCATGTTGTATCAGTAGGATTAGGTTAAGGCAATTCACCTTAGCCAAAAGATGTCATATGTTCTTCTTCCATCTCAAAAGTTCAAAGTCTTTCCTAACTTCACCTATCCGTGGAAATCATTCTCAATGAAATCAACATTACGCGACTGATTCGCCATTCCTACGCCGTTTTCCACCGTATTACATAACATAACCCTCGAGGTATCTCGAATACCTTATGAAAAACACACTTGTTTCCTCTAGGGCCTAGTTTTCCAAACTTATTGGAGGTACTATGGACATAACCCGCACAACCCCAAGGATGAAGATGCCCTCAATTTAGGCTTCACTTTTCCAAAGTTCATGTGGGCTTGAACCGACTGCCAGCATGTAACATTAGCGGATCTCCCCAAAATGAAATTGGGAGGTTGATCGTGCCATCATTGACCTAACCATTTCCAACAATGTTCGATTCTTCGCTCGCAACACCATTTTGTGCGGAGTTCTAGAATTGTCAATCAGCTTCTGTATTCCTTTTCTCACACAATTCTTTAAATTGATCGATAAATATTCACGGCCCCGTCGGCTTCTAAAAGTTTTTAAGCTTTTATCCTTTGATTCTCAACCTCGGAAAGCGCTCAAAACACTTGAGAGCTTCATCGCGGTGAGAAATAAGGTAAACATAACCATACGTGTGTAGTCATCGATAAAAGTGAGAAAGTAGAAGCTCCATGACGTGCCTTAACATTCATTGGTCCGCAAATGTCCGAATGGACTAACTCTAATGGATGTGTGGCTCTTTTTGCCTTACCAAAAGGCTTTCGACAAACTTTTCCTCGCCAAACAAGATTCACACAAGGGTAGGTTGATTTTGTGAGAGACCAATAGGCCTTCTCTAGCCAATCTAGTCATCCTATCTTTTCCTATATGTCCAAGTCTAGCATGCCATAACTCTAATTAGAATCATCATAAACCATACAAGAAGAAGAATTAACAAAGAATTACGGAATCCAACAAATCTAATTTAAAAAAATTATCTGACAAAAAACCATGTCCAAAAATCTCATCACCAAAACAAATATCCAAGTGATCATTACTAAAATTAAAAGAATATCCATATCCTAACAATTGTACTACTAATAATAGATTATGTCAAATTCCAGGTGCATAAAGAACTTGATGAAGAGTCAATATGCGTCCACTCCGCAATTGAAGTTGGTATGAGCCAACTTTTTTGATCAACATCTAACTGCTTTCCCATGAAAATTCTTCTTGTACCTGTACAGAACTTTTTGATATTTACAAATCCTTCTCGATCCTCGTCACATGTTTGGTTGAGCCTCGAGTCTACAATCCACACAGGAGAGAGTCGCCTAATAAAACATGAGAGCAAACACAACTTTGCATGGAGATAGGATTAAGGGATACCTTCTTGGGCTCAGGACAAGTCCGAGCAAAATGACCCAAGGCACCATAGTTGTAGCATTTCTGCTTAGCAATATTCTTTTTGCCTCTACGGCATTTAGCAATCTTGTCACTTTTCGGGCCCAAATTATGAGTCTTCTTGCCTTTAGTTTGTTTCTTGCCATGGCCAAGTGGACCTCAAGGGAAACAAGAGCAAGATCACGAGTCATAAAGACTTATTGTACGATTCGTTTCATGACACTCAGCCTCAAGCTCAACATGGCGAGACACATCTGCAAAAGTCTGAATGGAGTCTGTATGAGTCAAGATACACCTCAAACTACTCCACGAGTCAGGCAATGAACAAATCACTGCTTGAACTTGTTGTTCATCAGATAAGATAGAACCAGCAGCCTTAAGATCACGAATCATTCCGGACATCTCGCGTAGTTGTTCAAGAATGTTACGCTCGGGTCAATCTTATAGCTTTCAAACTTGTAAGTCAAAGTCCTTAACTTTGTAGCGTAGGTATTCCCATAAATGTGCTTAATGTCGCCCCACATTTTGCAATGTGCAATCCTCAACTCGCCAATCGATCATTATGCATGCTACTCAGCATAGTAAAGCGTGCACATCGATCTTTCTTTTTCCATTTAAGGAATTCCTGCATTTTCTGGCGATGTTGTGTAATGGTCAAATTACCCATCTCTGGTTCTTCCATCACAATATCTAGGTTGTCGAGAACCTCTTGCTCATTTAGCAAATACGTGATTTTTCTTTGTCAAACACTATAGTTGGTGCCATCTAATTTCTCACCCTTGTTAAGGTCAGCGATTACATTCTTAGAAGCCATTTCACTACAATTTATTGCAAAAATAAGACATAAGCATATATATATATATATAATATATATATATATATATATATATATATATATATATATTGATTCACTTTTATTCTAAAAAATCAATTACAAAAATATAATCACATCATACACGTAAGGAGGGAAAATCCGTGAAGCTCGTAATCACAAACAAAGTATGCACAACGTGAAAATATTCATAAATTGATAATTTAAATAAAAGAAATAAGATAGAACAAATCCATCAAGCACATATCATGTACATAAATATTTTCACTACTGAAAATAAAATTATTGGGTCTCGTATAGTCTCAATCGCAATTTTAGAGCCCAAAACAACAATTAATTATGCTAAAAATGACTTTAAAATAGTTTAAAATTCACAAAGAATTTTAAAAAAATTCAGAACGGTCCCAAATAGCCCTAAACAGTCACGCAATGACAAAACAACCCCTGGATATTATTTTTTGAATTTTTAAAAAAATCAAAAAACGTGTTTTTATACACTGAAAAATCAAAAACAAATATATCCAGGCTGAATTGATCAAAACAGAGGCTACCATTGGACTCAGAAGGCCAAAACACGTCCGCACGCAGCGACCGCTTTAAAAGCGAGCTGCAGGCGAGACCTTGCCACTTCAGACGCCCCTGCGCATGCGCCACCACCGCTTCTGAGAAGGCTTGTGCGTTGGTATCAGCGCTGACCGTACGTTAGACGTGGCTTGACGTGGCCGGCCATGATGATGACGTCATCAAAACTAAGTCACTGGAATGGGTCCCAATTGCTGATGTGGCAGGTGACGTGGGGGACACATCATCAGTCAACAGTTGACTAGTCTTCTACGCTACCCTCCCACCGCCCAGCCGGAGAGTGGGTTCCACGCGCCGCCTTCCAATGCTCCGATGAAGTCGTGGATGGTGGCGTTGGATTTGTCTCGCTGAGTACTTTCTAGTCATGTACTTTTTAATCGAAAGGAGTGCCACAAAAGGCACGTACATCGAGGCCGAGAATGGGGTTCGTAGGACATCAATTTTTCAACCCTAAAAATCAATTCGCGAACGTGATCCGTGAGCCAACTTCGTGAGGCCATAAAACGTTCATTTTAAGTCCAAATTAAGCATATAATATGTCGTTGGAAAGCCCTCGCAGAGTACTACAAGTACAGACCATAAAACCATGGTTTTACAGAAAATAAACAAGGCAAAACAGCATGCAAAGTTTCAGAAAAATCAATTTTCAACAAAACTTGGGTTTGCGATATTTTGAAAAATACCCAACATATTTCAATGAGAATTTAGTATGTTATTCGGCTCGTCATAGGGAACTCATACATATAAATTTTTCTCGAAAATAAAATTGTTTTACACATAAAATAATAAAACACATTTGGTTCGTTATTGGGTAAAACTTTTAAACGAACCCAAAAATAAAAGCATGCAATTCAAGGCATAACGAAACGAGCAATTAAGCATATAGGATCTGATACCAATGAATGATATATTTAAACATATGTCACACAAGTTCGATATCAAACAATAATCATGAGTTACCTTGTGCGAACTTGAACTTTGAATGAAGCGGAAGAATTTCGCTTGAGCTATGATCTTCGTATGTCACGATCAAGAATCCTTCAAGTCTCTCTCGTCGGATTGATATCATGTAGCACGAATATCAATACTGATTCACACCGCAAATCCAAGCCTCTTGATGGTTAGGCTAGAGGGAGTATTTGGTGAGATAGATTTAGGAGAGAGAGAGGGAGCGGCCACAATAAGAAGACGTGTTCTTCTAATTGTTTGGTGTTAGGGTTTTACCCCTTTAGTTGCCCTATTTATATTATTACCAAGAAACACTATTTCTTGTAGGTTAAGTTAGGTCAATCCCAAAGCCCTTTGGATTAGAAAACTAATTTACCAATAATAATATAAATATATATTCCATGTGGGCATAAGTAAATAATCGGGCCACAAGCCCAATATTTACTAACACTTGTCTACTTCATTTTCACATTATTTTTAGTCAATTATTTTGTTGTCTTATTTCAATCACATAGGACTGCAAATTATAACAAATTGGTATCAGAGTAATTGGTTCGTTTGGATCTGTTGTGATTTGCAGTTATTTGTTTGGATTGAATTTTGGTTATCATGGCACGAATAAATTCGACGAAATATGAGATTGAAAAATTTGATGGCAAGAATGATTTTGGACTTTGGCGCATAAAAATGTGTGCTTCATTGGTTCAGCAAGGGTTACTTAAAGCACTAAAGGGTAAGGAAGTTTTAGCTGCAACAATGTCGGATGAAGAAAAAGATGACTTCTTGGAGCGAACACTTAGTAATATTCAGTTATCACTTGATGATAATGTTTTACGAGAAGTTGCAGACGAAACATCAGCAGCAGGTTTGTGGGTCAAATTGGAAGCTTTATATATGACGAAGTCGTTGACCAAGTGACAAAGGCTTTATTTGAAGCAGCAGCTCTACACTCTTCGTATGAGAGAAAGTACGCCCGTTAAAGATCATCTTTGTGATTTCGATAAAATTATTATGTCCTTGAAAAATATTGATGTCAAAATTGAAAATGAAGATCAAGCCTTAATTTTTTTATGTTCTTTACCTCATTCGTTTGAGCATTTTGTTGATACAATGCTTTATGGTCGAGACACTATTTCTATGGAGGATGTGAAAGCATCGTTGAACTCTAAAGAGTTGAAGAAAAAGGTTTCTGGAAATTTGGTTGATGATCAGGTTGATGGCTTGGTTGCTAAAGGTAGAACAAATAATAGAGGCTCGAATAAAAATAGAGACATGTCTGGATCTAAACCTAAGAACAAGAAAAATCAATGTCATTATTGTAAGGAAAAAGGCCACTGGAAAGATAAATGTCTGAAGCTCAAAGAAAAGAAAAATATTGTTGATTCCTCAAGCGCTAGTGATTCGTGTGATTCTACTAGTTTTGTCGAGGAAAACTCTGACAGTGTAGCAGACGTCCTCTCAGTATCAGTTGGGTCATCCGGTGACAGTTGGGTTCTTGATTCGGGTTGCACTTATCATATGTGTCCTAACAGGGATTGGTTCTCCTCCTACCAGTCGATTAATGGTGGGGTGGTTTTGATGGGGAACAATGTGTCCTGTAAGGTAGTTGGGATAGGAACAGTTCGAATGAAGATGCATGATGGTACTGTTTTGACTTTGACTAGTGTGCGGCATGTGCCAGATTTGAAGAAAAATCTTATCTCTTTGGGTGCTCTTGATTCACTTGGTTGTAAGTACACATGTGAAGGTGGAGTTTTGAAAGTATCTACTGGTTCTCTTGTTGTGATTCGTGGAAAATTGGTTTATGGTCGCTATTTGCTTCAGGGTAGCACTATTGTTGGTGCTGCATCAGTTTCTACAGGTTCTTCATCAGATTCAGATTCAGATTCACATAATACTCGTTTGTGGCATATGCGGCTTGGGCATATGAGTGAGGCAGGGATGTCTATTTTGAGTAAACGAGGTCTGTTGGGAAGTCACAAAATTGGGAAGATTGACTTTTGTGAGCATTGTTTTTATGGTAAGCAGTGCAGGGTGAAGTTTGCGACGGCTATTCATAGAACGAAGGGCACGTTGGATTATATACATTTTGATCTTTGGGGTCCTTCGACTAAACCGTCCAAAGGTGGTTCTCAGTATTTGATGACATTCATTGATGATTATTCAAGATATGTCTAGGTGTATTTTTTGAAGCACAAGAATGATGCTTTTCCAACCTTCAAGAAATTTAAAGCACTTATTGAGAATCAGACAAGCAAGAAGATCAAGCATTTCAGAACAGATAATGTGTTGGAATTTTGTGAGGGCCAGTTCAATGAGTTTTGCGCTAATGCTGGTATATTGAGACATCGCACTGTTAGATAAACACCACAACATAATGGGGTCGCAAAACGAATGAACAGGACTCTATTGGAAAGAGCACGTTGTATGCTCGATAATGCTAGCTTGTCTAAAGTTTTTTGGGCTGAAGCTGTTAATTTAGCTTGCTATTTGGTGAATAGATCTCCCTCGGTTCCAGTTGGGTTGAAAACTCCTATTGAGGTATGGTCTGGTACTCCTGCTGATTATTCTGGTTTAAAATTATTTGGTTGTCCTGCGTATGCCCATGCTAATAATGGTAAGCTCGAGCGTAGATCACAGAAATGCATATTCATAGGTTATGCATATGGGGTGAAAGGTTATAGATTGTGGTATGTTGAACCTGGTTCACCTAAATTTGTTATTAGAAGAGATGTCAAGTTTGATGAGAAATCCATGCTTCATTCAAAGAAGGAGTTAGTTGAGACAGTTGATGTAGGTAGAGATCACGGTGTCAGTCAGCAGGTGGAGTTAGAGGTTCCGATTTCAGAGAAAGTACAACTGGGTACTTCAGTTCAGCCTATAATGGATGATGAGTCTGAGCTTGTTAATGATAATGATGTCCCACAAGAGCAAGAACAGTATAGTATTGCCACTGGTAGAGCAAGGAGGCAGATTAAACCACCTCAGAGGTTTGCACATGCAGATTTTGTTTCTTTTGCATTGTCTGTGGCAGAGAATATTGAGGTTCAAGAACCTGTTAGTTACACTCAGGCTGTCACGAGTGATGATTATGCACAGTGGAGTACTGTTATGAGTGAGGAGATTGAGTCTCTTCACAAGAACCAGACTTGGAAATTGGTGAAACCGCTTAAAGGTCAAAATATTATTGGTTGTAAATGGATCTTCAAGAAGAAAGAGGGAATCCCAAGGGTTGAAGCAACTAGATACAAGGCATGGTTGGTTGCAAAGGGCTATAGTCAGAGAGAAGGCATTGACTTCAACGAAGTATTTTCTCCAGTTGTGAAACATAGCTCTATTCGTGTGTTGCTTGCTATGGTTGCACTGTTTGACTTGGAGCTTGAGCAGCTTGATGTCAAAACAGCTTTTATGTATGGTGAGCTTGAGGAATAAATCTACATGCGTCATCCAGAGGGGTTCGTTGTTCAAGGGAAAGAAGACCATGTTTGTTTGTTGAAGAAATAGCTATATGGTTTGAAACAATCTCCTCGACAATGGTACAAGTGGTTCGATTCTTTTATGGTTGGGCATAGTTACTCTCGAAGTAATTATGACAGTTGTGTTTATCATAAAAGGCTTTCATATGGTACATTTGTGTATTTGGTGTTCTATGTTAATGGCATGCTCATTGCCTCTAAGAGCATGGTGGAGATCGACAAGTTGAAGGCTTTGCTTAGTGGTGAGTTTGAGATGAAAGATTTGGGTGCAGCTAAGAAGATTTTGTGTATGGAGATTCGCAGGGATCGACGTGCAAGCAAATTGTTTCTTTCACAGAAAAATTACATTGAGAAAGTGCTTGAGCGTTTTGGTATGAAGAATTCAAAGCTAGTAAGTATTCCTTTAGCATCTCACTTCAAACTTTCAGCTGCTTTATCACCACAGTCAGAGGAGGAGGTGGAGCACATGTCACGTGTTCCATATGCTAGTGCAGTTGGTAGCATCATGTATGCTATGGTATGCACTCGTCCGGATATTTCACATGTCGTTAGTGTTGTTAGTAGATACATGGGGCATCCTGGTAAAGTGCATTGGGAGGCAGTGAAATGGATCCTCCGATATTTGAGAGGTACTGTAGATATTGGTTTAGTATTTGATAGGAGTTCAGACACGTGCAGTAGTGTTGTTGGTTATGTTGACTCTGATTACGCTGGTGATTTGGATAAGAATCGATCTTTGACATGTTGTGTCTTCACTCTTTCGGTTTGTGCTATTAGTTAGAAGGCGACTTTACAGCCTACTATTGCTTTGTCCACTACGGAGGCAGAGTACATGGCAACAATTAGAGATGTTAATCGGTCTAGCCCTAACGGTTTCGGTCCAACCCTGACGGTTCCGGTCCAGAATAGGTCCGGTTTATTCGGTTTTCGCTTTTTTCCGGTCAAAACCTACCGTTTCGGTCTAGCCCTGTTTGGTTCATCGGTTTCCGATCGTTTCGGACTTTACGTTTATTTTAGCGTATTATACGCATATTAACTAACTATATTAAAATCGGTTTTTGGGTATTATACACATCCCGTATATTTAATTATACTAAACCGTATGAAGTCGGCTTCCTGTTCAATGAGGTTTGTGATTCATTTGACTAAAAATCAAATGTTTCATGAAAGGACCAAACACATTGATGTCAGATATCACTTTATTCGAGAGATTGTATCCGAGGGTGCCATTATTGTGAAGAAGGTTCCTACTTCAGAAAATCCAGCGGATATGTTGACTAAGCCATTGGTTGTTTCCAAGTTCAGGCATTGCTTGGACTTGATCAGTATATGCAGTATGTGAGCGCCCTAAGGGGCATTGGCGGAGGCGACGACATACAGGTTTCGTTTGGCATGCTTGGTCAATTCAAGCCAATGTGGAGATTTGTTGTTTTGTGGCTTGATTTTGTAGGTGCATGAAACTTTAGTGGAACAACCCACATGTGATTGGTGTCCCTTGTATTTGTTTCCTTTATGGAAAAGGATTTCCTTTTTCGAATATGAATTGGTTTTCCAAACCAATTGTTGACCGCATGCTACTATTATAAAAGTAATACTTATTTTATTTTATCAATATGTGATTTGTGATGTGACACACTCAGGCCCAATGAAATTGTGTCACATGAAAGATTCATATTTTGGCAATGCAATCAAAAAAAGGGATCAATCCCTTTTGTGTTGATACACCAAAAACCGAGAAGAGCTAGCAGCTTGTTCCTTCCCTTTATATGCCGTTTGCGAGTTCTCTTTTGTTCGCTTAGAGTTCTCGATTTGTTCTTTGGGTGTAATTGGGATTTTAAATATTTGTTGAACCACAACTATTGTATTTTGTATATCCAATTAATTAGTGAAATCATTTGCCGCCTTCGCCTGTAAACGTAGGGAATTTCCCGAACCACGTAAATTTTTGTTTATTTTATTTTCGCATTATTTTCAATCGATTATTTTGTTATCTTATTTCAATCACATAGAACTGCAAATTATAACAAGTATAAACTCCCAAATTTGTTCCCGGGTATTACGAGTAACTAACCTTTCATTTGCATAACCACAAACTCATTCATAACATTAACATCAATTAATTTACAGGAAAGAATCGATAGAGTAATTACATTTCCTTTTGTCAGCATACATCGTTAGCCTCCTCACATCCACACTAATGAAGAAAAATTTACAAATAAATTATACATTCCAATACAAATTTACATTGACCCCCAAAAGGTTATTGCTTAGCCCGCATATACATCAAACAAGGTGGGATTTGTGTGAAACAGATACGCTGCCAAAGCCGAAACAAGTATGGCAGTGAAGAAGACGTATGCTCGTTTAGTGATCACTTTTGCCGAAATGGAAGGGTTCAATTCTGTCCCATATGTTGGTGCATCTTTTGATATTTCATCACCCTGATTCAGACAGTTCAAGAGTATTTTGAATGATAAGATAAAGTTACTAAAATTTTGCTGAATGCTAACCAATTTAGTTTAATTCAAATTATCATCATTACTTATCTGACCCTGAACATACAAATTGAGAAATCAATCATGGCTGAGATCATTGTTGACTACTGAAATTAAGTCAAAAGGTTTACCTGCCTGTATACTTTTGGATGTGATTCTACATTCTGGGCTTGAAGCATTAGTTATATCAAGCCTTGAAACTGCAAAGTTCTTATCCTGAGCAACTCCTCTAGAATTCTTCGATTGCCGTAGTTTCTCAATCAAAATTCTTTTGTCCTCCGTCAGAGAATACAACTGTAGAAGATTAAGTTTCATACACAAAATTGTATCAATATGCAATATATCAAATATTAGAAAAACGAATAAATCAGAATCATATGCAATATATCAAATATTAGAAAAGTGAATAAATCAGAATTTAAACAAAATTTAAGATCTGGGATTCAGCAAGGGAAGAAACTTAAGATACCTGCTTCTTTATACGCTCCCTTTCTGTGGCTAGTTCCACCACCATATCCATAATCAGATTTGTCTTGATGCTAATGTCCTTTGCACTTGCAATTTTTTCAACATTAGCTTGGCTCAAAGATGTCTCCAACAGTTCTACTCTGGCCCTTAGAAAATTTAGTTCTTTTGTAAGTTCTAAGTTGGTGTCGGACAACATTATACATTGCTCCTCCGCATTCTCAGTCTTAACTTCAGCTTTTGAAACCTTTTGCCTAAGCTCATCAATTAATGTTTCCATATCCCATATCGCAGAATACAACATGGTTTGCTGTTCTTGACCAGCTTCAGAAGAAGCCCTTGCTTGTTGCACTTGAAGTTCTAATTCTCTCGACTGCTTTTCAAGTATGCTCACCTTCTGTGTGCTACTATCATTACTATTTTTAAGAAAACCCAACTCTTCAGTTAATTCCATGTTCGTGTCTGTCAAGTGTGCAATCTTTTCTTCTGCAGTTTCAGCCCTATGTTCTGCTTCGTATACGTTTTCTTTCATGGACTCTATTATACTTTCCATTTCTTGAAGTTGCTCTCGACTTTCTACATTCAATGCATTTGCCTTCTTCAGTTTCGACTCGGATTCTTTCAGTTGTTCTTCAAGTGAGTTGACTTTTTCTCTCAATGCTGACACATCAGAGTTATCTGAAATAAGCTCTGCAACCCTGTTGTTAAGCTTTTGAATAGAAGTTTCTTTGGCGTTCAACTGGTCAACATAATCTTTGAGTTTTGATTTCAAGTCATCTTCTCGTTGACTAAAACCATTTAGACTGAATTGAAAAATTTGTTGTTGGGCCACCATCTCCTTTGAAATTCCCATCAGCACCTCAGCTGCATTTTCTGCCTCTAAAAACCTACCCCAAACAACCGCAGCTGCCTCTTCCATGAAGAATGCTACTTGTTCTTTTAAACGTATCTTTAATTTCAGATCTTCTTCATTTTGTTTCGATTCTGTCAGCTTCTTCTCGAGATCTAGCTCCCTTCCAAGAGATTTTTCCAGCATCCTTAGAACATGTCTCACTTCAAATATCTGTGCTTGTGGCTTCAATTCTTTGTTTGTAACTTGAAAATTGTCAGATAAACCTTCACTATGGTTATATATCCCTGCAGGGAAATATATGTCAGAAAACAATCATGTTCATAATCCAAACAGTCCAATGAACTCTTCTTGGCCATGTTGATATTCAAAAGGCATTCTAAAATATAAGGAAACCGAACAACTCCAGCCGTCCCAAAAAAAGAGTCACATTTTGACTTTCTATAGTCAGTTGGACCATTTTTTGAATTGATCTTCTACACATAATTTACATAGTTGTATAGAATAAAACTATAATCTTCGTAAACTACACTAAAAGAACTATAGATCTCATATTTTATAATTTTTAAAGAACAAAATAAATCCGCATCAAATTTTTATTTGAAAAAAAAAAATCAATTCTACTTAGAAAGATCTAAATGTGCTTCTTTTTATTTATGTTTTTTTTTTTGGGGGGGGGGGGGGGGTGGTCGATGGAAAAACCACAAATCCACTATGTTCTAGGTAGATTGACATGTGTAGTTTAGATTTGTTTCTCAAATTCCCCTACATCCTAACAACAGTTTTCTCCGGTAACCTAAATGCTGACACGTATTAGTGGGCCTTTTTAGCCAATTCTTGTTCACATCTATGCTAATGGCATACAAACTGAAAAAAATGGGTTACAAAGGCAGCCTACTAATTCTATGTCAACAATTCCATCGGTGCTGATAGACGATGTTGGGTAAATATGAAAGTCCGCTAGTCAAATAGGTCATCTTTCAATAAACCTAAAGTTAAAAGGATAAGACAACATAAACAGATACATTGTGTTTTGAATATGATTTTATAACTTACAATCATTACGGTTGAAGGCTATTGAAGTCATCTGCAACTTGGCTAACTGCATCTTCATCTCCAGAACATGCTCACGTGACTGCTTCAAAGATTCGTCTGAATCATATAATTTAGCTTCGACCGCATTAAATAATTCTCCCAGGTGTCTGTATGAAGATATCTTATGACGCGCATCAACAAGCGCAACTTGAACAGAACCCATAAAACTGTCCAGTTCTCTTACCTCAGAATCCAAGATACCAGATAACAGATCAAATGTCAAAGCCTTCTCAACGCATTCCACTGAGATACTGTCGGCTGCCATTGCTTCAAAATCATTTTCCCAGGACGATACATGCATTAAGAGATTTTCCAAGTTTCCCAACTTCTCTGAAGAATATGCCAACTCCAAGTCTAAATTAGTCAAAACTTCCATGGCACTCCCTATTTCTTCCATGCCCTTAGCATCAGATGAGGTATCTTCATGAAAGTAAACCATCTCTGGGTCCCCAACATTAATATTATGAACCGAGAAGTCATCCATTGGTCTTCTCTTATAGTTCTGGAAGATAAAATAAAAAGAGATCACAAAAATTAGGCAATTTTAGTTCTGATTGGAACTCTTAACAATTAACAGCAGCTTCAGTAACTAGCACCAAGGTTCTTCAATATCCTTCTTTTTTATCAAAATATTGACTCATTTCCCCACTTTGGCATTATACTACCTTTGGTGTCAAGAAATCGTGAGATGGCTTTATTCAAAGGATGAAGCAACAAGTCTTGGGTGCTTATCTTTTTGGGTGTCAAGAAATCTGATTCTAGCCACTTGATCAGATTACCCTCCTCCTTTATCTTTTTGGGAGATGATTACATACAAAGACTGTAGTGGTACATGGAATCTGGCAGTTTGACTCTTCAAGATATGTTTCTGCCAATCTCCAGTTGGCTAGTTTGGCTATGGTGAAAATGTATACATAAGAAAATATTCAAATTCTTTTTGACAATTAGTACTAGTTTGCTCACCAAGTCTAAAAATGGAAAGTTATGCTTACTACGCCTGTCAATTTGAACCCATTACCCATGAACCCACCCAACCCAATAAAAAAATAAATTTAAATGGGTTACCCAATTTAATCCAATAAATTTTGTGGGTTAAGTTGGGTTAAACCCGTGAACCTGATTAACCGGCCGCAAAGAAGAATGGAAACCTAGCGCCGAACTCAAACCTGACGCTCTCTCTTTGCTCAGTCTCTCTCTTCGCTCAGCCTAGCAGCAACCATTCCCCCCAGCTCCAATCGTCTTCCCCACATCCGGCCACCGCCCACAAAGTATCTATTTAACCCTCGCTCAACACCCTCCGTCTTCTCCCATGCTCTCTCTCTCCTCTCCTCCGATATTCTCACCCCGTATCCAGTCGAGTCCATCATCGTCGACCCCGACAGTTCTCAACTCAGGCTCCCCCAACTCCACCTTTCCTCTTCGTTTCCGGCCAAGCAACCTCAGATCCAGCCACCAATTTCTGGTCAATCTCTGGTCGTCCCCTGCACCAGCTCCGTTCGCTCTCGACCAGTTCTGGTTACATCACCATATATATATATATATATATATATATATATATATATATATATCGCTCTCTATAGTTTGTCTATATCTTAAGATATTTACTCTATTCCTCCTTTTAATTGTTTATGAGTAATAAATAATGGAATATTTCCCATATGATGATATAGTAAAAGATGAATGAATATACAATTGCTTCTCTCCGTACACATACACTAAAATCTTGATTTGGCTTAGTCCCCGTTATCAATTGATTAAGCTAATTTTGCCAATTGTGATTTCTCTTCATTGGGAATTCCAATTTGGGATGATGATTGTTCTATCCTGTTGGTATATATATATACCAGTATATATATATATATGGATAAAAAAGAATAAAAAGTTCTAAATGGTGGAAATTGTTTAGACAATTGTGAATTCATATGTAATGGGTTTAAATGGGTCGACCTGTTTTATCCCAACTCATTTGACCCATTTACTATTTGGGTTATGGCAAGTCGCGACCCACTTCAACCCATTACCCACTCTAACCCAACCCAACTGCCTGGCCTTATGCTTACTAATTTTGGATTTGAAATATGAACTGTATGCATATATAGTTTGTTTGGATAGATCAAGTATTACAACTTAATTGAATACAAATGTGTTACTGAAGAGCAATAGAGTTTCACGATCCTTCCCCATCTATTTACCAAGATCCAAAGAGGTATACGCAAATACTTTTCTTTCTAGTTTTCAGTCTAAACTGAAAACTCGACTGGACTCGAGTAAACTAGAACATGCTACCGGTCAAGCCTACCCCAATGGACACTATTTAAAATAGTATGTATTGCAAAGTAAGAAGACTCCTACAGTAAAATTAGTAGAATAGAGTACAGGGCAAAAAACTTTGAACAAATGCCTAACTAGCGATCATAACTTATTATGAATGAACTTTTATCTATCAGGGTAGTGTTGACTCATCAAAAATTAAAATCCAAATCAACATAGGCAATTACTCAACCAAAAATTCCTCAAAATTAAGATCAAAATTCCAACGGTCGAATATCTGGTCAATTTGCCTTTGCAGAAAATTAAAGTTAGAAAAAGAAACCTTACATCTGCTAGAGTTTTGTTAATTTTCCAAAAGCAGGAAGTTTGAGATTGAATGTTTTTTTTATAGGTAAGTGTGACCCCTTGTTGGTGTGGGGATTTGAACCAATGACGTCAAGCTCTTTACCCGAGTGCCTTGCCAATTAAGAATGTTATCTACTGCTCACGCTGACTTGCTTGGATAACAATCTGTAACATAATATCCTTACCTTATTGCAATTGTTTTTTATTAATAAGTAATTGCAATTGTTAGACCTCCTTAATCATTACTGATTATTTGAAAGATTATGCTTGTCCAATAATACATCATATTACGATCCAAATCAACATAGGAAACTACTCAACAAAAAAATTATCAAAACCAAGATTAAAATTCCAACAGACAAATAGCTGGTCAATTTACCTTTACAGAAAATTAAAGTTAAAAAAAGAAACCTAGCGTCGGCTAGAGTTTTGTTAATTTTCCAAGAGCAGGCAGTTTTTGAGATTGAATGTTATCAATTAAAAAACAATATCAAATTAATCCATTGACACACAACCTAATCATTCAAAACTAAAAAAAAAAAAAAACCAATAGACTAAAGCATCATAACAAAAATCCCAAAAGCATCACTCCAAACTTTCAGAAACAGAGAGAACAAAAAATCTAATGATAATAACAGAAGCTTTTACGGATGGGAAAACTCAATTTTGCAATCTTGAAACAAAGAGTGAGCATGGAAGCTTTTTATGAGTCCACCATGTCAATGTGGTGGCTAGTGTGAATTTAAGGTGCGAGAGAGGGGGAGGAGAAGGAGGCTATTGAAAATTATTTCTAGCTAGTCAAGTATCAGTTCTATTCACTTAAACTGGCGTACATAAAAAGAACAAAAAAAAAAAAAACAGAACTCAACAAACTTCATAAACCAATTGGGTAAAGATAAAACTTCATGATCTTAAATCAGTTTCTACTACATTTTTAAAAAATTTAAGAACAGAGTATGATAGTTGCTGCTCTAGCTTCATACAAACAAATTTCTGGAAAGAATTTTTGAGTCAAATGCAGAGCTACCTCAAAATATATATACAGAGAGAGAATAGGAAGAGCTCACCTTCGTCCGTCGATGTTGTCGGGGGTGGTGGTGTCGCTAGATTCGTAGAGACTCTGTCATGCTTCACTTAACCAAAAGCATATTCGAATGTAAGTTTTAATCCGTGTTCCATACAGGGAGAAAGCGCGAAACCATCAAAACTTAAAAAAGCCCTAATTTTGAAATTAGACCGATTTGAGAGAGAAAACAGGAAGAGCTCACCTTCAGGTGTATGGTCATCCATGCCACGGGTTGTGGTGTCGCTAGATTCGTAGAGAGAGATTTGTTACTTATTTTTAGATTTGTAGAGAGAGAAAAAGTCCCTTCGCTCCGCTTTCATGGTTGCCTGAATGCCATCAGCCCCAGAAAAGACTTCCAGAAATTGGGTGTAGTGAGGAGAGAGATGGGTTGCGAAGTTTCACCGGTGTGAGGAAAGAGATGTGTGTCGACGTTGAGATTGGAGGGAGGGAGAAAGATCGGTCGTCAGGAGAGAGAGGGGAAGGATGAGCTTTTCAGTGAACAGGAATTAAACCACCATTTATACGAGCTTTTCATTTCAAGACTCTGTTTGATCTTGGAGCGGGTGAGTCTAACGTGTGCTGGTGGGGTACTGATAAGGCTTTTGAGGTCAGCCGGGAAAAGTTAGTTGGTAGCAGTGTCCATGTTTTCACTTTTCACCTCTATGTTGATACGTTGGCATTGAAGAAAGAGATGGTGATGATGGGTCATGATTGGCTGGTTGGTCCATGTGTGCAGACAACTCGAGTGCGATCTGCACAGCAAAGGTGGGGGATGTAATAACATTCTCCTAAGGCGCACGTTAGCGATGGCAGAATCAATGTTATCCAATAATTGAAGGGGCTTAGAATTAGGACAAAAGCTAGTACGTGACAGCAAGTACAAATAAACATCAGTAAATAGTAAATGACCACGGCTTCTAGTCCAGATTTTCTATATCACTTATGTGTATCATTGGTATACCATTTTTTATTTTCACCATTACATCTCAAGTGGTATAAAAAATCTGAACTCTCATCGTTATTAATCCATCGGCGGGCTCAATGAAGCAATGTAGGGTGTGCAAGTAGGAACTTTATTAGTGTCATCACAGTTTATAAAACCTTAATACATTTAAGCTTCACAATTCGGAGCTGGCTAAGGCTACAGTATTCATCAAAATCATCTGTCATGAAAGTCAGGTTTTTTATAATAGCAGAGCTTGAGTGATGAACAGATAAACAAATACAAAGGAGAGATGGATTGTACGCAAATAAATAAATGACTACAAACTCTTTCGTAGCTTCTAGGTATGAATATTAAGAAAACTTACTGAGTTCTAGTACCGAGATAAGTTTGGGGAACTCTAAAATGTTAGCGACATCATTAAAATCTATCTTAGAAAATACAATGTTCTTCAAGTTGCTCATGGTTGTCGGTAGTCTCTTTGGCACACCACCCACAACCAAAAAAACTTTAAACAAACAAATAGCAACATTTACAGTTATGAACATACATATATATACACGTGTGTTGCGAGCACACACACAAACACTCACACTCACACTCACGCTCAAATACACGGAAAGGATTTGGCTAGTTGAAAGAAATTAAGTTTACGTAGAAATGTGATCACCAGAAGCTAGCTTCTCGATCAATTCTACATGAGTGTCGATGTATCATTGTGTCATGCAAGCTGATGGACAAGGTTGTCGTGCAAGAGTCTACATCAAACTTCAAGTTGTTGAAAAATGTTGATTACTTAAAGGTGCATGTAAGATGTTAGATGGTTCAGAAAACATATATTTGACCATGGAATAACTATAGAGAGAGAGAGAAAAAAAAAAGTAATCTCTTTGAAATTTACTGGTCCTTAAGAATCAATCATGATGTGATTAAAGCTTACGTCCACCAACTAATTGATGAACAAATGATTAGAGTTACGTTCCCTAATTGAACTTGTTCCTACGACAAAGAAACATATATGATTTCTTTCTGGTAATTGTTAGCATCAACCTTTTCCAAAACGAGGTATCTTCAAATATATGGGATTTGACTCAATCAGCACCTTTATTCGAAAACATTACTAGGGTTACAACAGATTTTAAGATCTAATCAGCTAATCAACCTACTCCAAGAAATTTCCAAGGAGGGTTGACCTAAGAACATAATGAGAGAGTTCAGATCTTCTGTACTAATTGTGTGTACCACTGGTGTACCACTTTTTATCTCAACCATTGGTTGAGATGCAATGATTGAGATGTAATGGTGGAGATGAAAAGTGCATACAGATGGACTGCACTGTGTATACTTTTTATCTCGACCATTGGTTGAGATGCAATGATTGGGATGTAATGGTGAAATGAAAAATAATACACCAATGATACACATAAGTGATACAGGAGATCTAGAGTCTAAGGATGAATCATTGTCCAAGTGCAAATAGTTGTTGCAATTTGTTTGAGCCTCACTAAAAGTTGTACTCATTTTTAGGACCCCCTTCAGCCCCAATGGTGCTTTTGTATGATTAATACTATTTTGTAAAAATTGTGGGTTGGTCCCTTTTTTCAAATTTTTATTCGCTAAACTACCTTATTTTTATTTTCAATCGTAAAAAGTCATTTTTGAACGGGAAAAGACTACGTTACCCTTAATGAGCATGAGATGCGTATAATGGATAACTAGCCTCTGAAACGTGGTTCATAGTTGTATATACCGCGATGCAAAACATATACTTCAAATTTAATTTGCACCGCTACATATAATAATGTTGCGGCGCGATATAAATTTTTGTTTACTTACATTTCTTTATTCAAATACTGAGTGAATTATTATTTTTGAATCACGATGTATAGTTTTTATATATCACGGGGCAAAACCTATATATAAAAATTATAAACCACGATATATAAAAAGCTGTACCGCGATACAAATATCTATTTACTTCAATTTTCTATTAAAACTTAAATAATGTAAATACTAATAAATATTAATTGCTATGAACATTGGTTAACAACATATGTGCACTGCGGTATATCTTTCAAAATCTTTGAGTCACGGTGAATATATTTGTGAACCGTGGTGCAAAAATATGTAAAATTAATTGATGAAGGAAACTTTGTTCCGCGATAAATAAATTTGTACTTTAAAAAATTTGTACCGCGATATATAAACTTGCTGTAAAAAATATTTAAAAATGAATCTTTGACTCACGGTGCAAATATATGTAAAAATTAATTGATGAAAGAAACTTTGCACCGTAATATATAAACTTGACGTAACGCGCCTATTGCTCATAAAGGGTATCGCAGTCTTTTCGTGTCCAAAAGTGACTTTTTCAGTTTTAAAAAAAATGGTGTACTTTAATGATTAGAAACTTGGGAAAGTGGAACGGCCCGAATTTTGACTTTCTATTTTGTTAGTTATGATTAGAGTTGTCAATGGGCCGAGCTGGGTTTGGCCCGCACCAAGCCCATTGGGCCAAATATTAAATTGGGTCAGCTTGGGCTAAGTCTAAAATTTATACGGGTCACCTATAAAGCCCAACCACACCCAAAACACCACGTTGACTGGGCTAGCACATGAGCAAACCCATTGAACAGACCAATTATGTCTATTTTCACCTATTTTTCTGGCTCAAGACAAAGCCCATTGGGCCTATGGAGCCTAGAGCCCAGTCCATTATAATATCAAATTGGTTGGACTGACCCATTAGGTTGGGTCTATTTTTTATAGATCTAATGAGGTTGTTATCCTTCTAATTCTCACTACATAAATCTGTTAATAGCGAGTTTGGGCCTTGCAGCCAAGAAGTCTAGCTCTATTTTTTTTTTTTTTTTTTGTCTAGAAGTCGTTGCATGTGCCAGAATTTTAAACGAACAAGAGCGATAAAGTATTCGTGAAAGAGAGGCCTAAGATTAGGACTAACAAAAGTCCAGTTTTTCTCGACATGTCTCGACGCCCGATCTCGATCCCAACATTTCCCAACCCGACATATTCCCGATCTTAACTAATTTTGGGACTGTATTCGGGATAATTATCAATCCCGTCGAGATTCCCGACCCATCCCGATTAATTTATTTTTTTGAAGGAAACATGGACGACATTCTACGAGATATTATTAAAAAAAACGAGGAAAAGAACAAATTTAAGGGGGACAACCAGTATAGTCCTTATAAATGGGAGGAAGGAAGAGACCTGACTAACTTTATTTATTTTAAATATTGTGAGTGTGTAATGTGTACTGTTGTTGGGTGTTAAGTCTTCAAGTAAATCAAGTGAAAATTCAACAACTCCGGAGGATTGTTGGTGGATATGATTTGTCAAGCCAAAAGACTATCTTTCAAACAATGTGTATTTTGTTTTTTGTTAAAATTACTTAATGGTGTTTGCTAAATTTATTTTCACAATGTTGTGGTTTTTTTTTTTTTTTTTTTTTGTCTATCACGTTTCTGCATTTAGTGCAGCTCTTCTCCTGCGAGTGAGGGGTGCATTTTGTTCATAATTACAGATTCATCAATACCCACCATTAAGTAAATATTCAAGTATACTTGTAAATATATAGTCTGAAATCTTAATCATGATTGAGACATTTTAAAAATATTTTAGTGTCATAAGATATTGTTCATAAATATTATAGTCGGGATTACGAGATTTTTTTCTCCCGAACTATCGAGATCCTGATTCGGCAGGTCCCGACACTTATCGAGAACGAGATCAAGAAGAAAATTGAAATCCCGAATTCTATCGGGACGGGATTGGGATGAGGGGTGTCGGGACGGGTCCCGTCCCGATTCCACCCCTACCTAAAATAGAAAAATAAAGGAGAAATTATTGTCCATAAAACTTTCCCAAATTTTAAATTTGTTTAAATACTTCGTTTCTTTTTTCAACCGCTAAAATTCATTTTCATCAAATTATTTTTAAAATGTTCGCAAAAGAGAAAAAAACAATTGTAGTTCGCAGGGATGAAGAGTAAGGATCGGGAAGGTAGGGTGGTGAAGAAGAACATTGAACACTTGTGTATTTTACTTTGAATTCGATTAATTCACCACCTTAACTTCTCACTTTCTTTCTTCTTCATCTATCGATCTCCAATTTCTTCTTCTTCATTGTGCCCGAAAAGAATTTTGTTCCTACTTTATAGTGTTCGAATTAAATGTTGTTAGTTGTTGGACACCCTTTTTCAATGATGCATCAATTTTGAATCATCTATCAATTGTGATGCACCGATTTGGATTTGAAATACAGGAAAGATGTATCAATTTGAAATCATTTCTTGATTGTGTCCAAGAAAGCAGGAACATGAAGGTCTAGTTCATTATAATTTGCAGCTTGATGCATCGATTGGTTGCTTGACTTGTTACATCGTGATACATAAATTGGATTAGGTAATTAAATTTGATGGATCGCAGTACATAAATTTATGCAGCGCGATGTAAAATTGGACTAGGTAATTCAAATAGATGCATCGTAGTGCATGAATTGATGTTGCGCAATGTACACTGAGTAAATGATCTGTAACATGCTTTAGTTTCATGAAGGGTATCTCGTAGTCTAAAGTGTCTTTTTTCGGCTTAAAAAAAATAAAGAATCTAAACAGTTAAAAACTTATGAAAAATAACCTGACCAAATTTCACCGAAAATGAATCTGCTATTGAATCTGCAAGGAATCAATACAAAACCTTCTTCTTACACCAATGTTATTTAAGAAACAGGCCGAACTGGGCTTAACACACTAAACAACAAAGTAAATAGGGTGATAACCGGACGGATACCTTGTGGAAAAAATATAACCCAAAAAATTACAATAATTTTTTTAAAAATGCTACATTACGTTTTTAGGGAAGAAATGACGAAGATACCCTTAATGACGGAAAGGCGCACGAACAAAGCCACTGCCCAAATTTGGGCATCACAAGGAAAAAATTAAGCATCGCAATGCAAAAGCTTATAGCCCAAATTTAGGCATCGCAAGTAAAAAATTTGGGTATCGTTCAAAATTTTGGTTGTGGTTCAAAATTGAGCGTCGTTCAAAAGTTTGGCCGTCGTTCAAAATTTTGGTCATCGCAATGCAAAAGCCACTACCCAATATTTGCAAGCAATCTGTACAACAAGGATTGAAATTGAAAAACAAGAAAATAGCAGGGGTGTCACCATCTTTGATCTGCATCCTCGTCGACGTGCCCTTTTGTAATGCTTCCGACAAAATCAAAGTAAAGTGAAGCACTGTTCTATATGTGAAAGATGAAAGAATATGTGGAATGAATTGAATGGTTAGAATGAATGAAATTCTATCAAATCCATTTTATTTTCTTTCTCTTCCACCCAAGCATGGAATGAATGGTTGGAAGGCAAGTGGTCCATTGAATTCAAGAGGAAAGAGAATCAAAGAGATGAAAAAGAATGTGTGGAAGAAGACGAATAAAGTAGCAGGCCGGTAAGCTAGAGGATGGACATTTTTTGAACAAACTTATGAAAATGGTCTTTTGTGCTTTAAAAAATGAGACAGTGCTGAAGCGGTTATAATTTCAAGAAATGGTACCGATCCGTAATTATTCCAAGTAAATAAACCTATTGGGCCAAAACGGAGCCAAATACTACAATAAAATACTTCCGTTCATATTTGAAAATTCTAATAATCAAGTGATATATCTTTAGAATTAGAAATAACTAGTTTTTTACCTGTATGTTGAATGCACAGACATGTATCTTTTGTAATTAAATTATATTCAAGTAAAATTAAAACAAATAAAAAACAAAATTAAAGGCTATATACGGATTAGAGATGTTAGTAGGGTCGAAAACCGCAGGTTCGAACCGAAATCGTTAGAGTTGCAATTCTAGAAGGATCGTTTAAATTGGACCTATTAGGTATCGAAACCGTTAGGGCTGGTCCGAAAAATCGTTAGCCTTGAATCGAAAGCCGTCTTTCATATGGTTTAGTACAGTTAGTAATATACGAGACATGTATAATACTGAAAACCGTTAGGGTTGGACCGATTAACAACTTTAATATAGTAAGTATAATATGCAGGACGTGTATAATACGCTAAAAAAATACCAGTCTCGTAATTTTGGAAAAAGCATACAAGCTTAATCATTGATCGAAAATTGCATGTTTGAATCAAAACCGTTAGGGTCAGACCGAAACCATTAGACTTTTGACCGGACAATATTGCTAACCGTCTAAACCAAACCAATTTGGGATCGAAACCGTTAGGGCTGAACCTATTAACATCTCTAATGCAGATGATTTTCAACTGGTAAAATTGGGTGGATTTAGGATGAACTTCACCATTCCTAGTGTATGCATTCTCTGGGTTAATTTTGAAGTTAAATATTTGGATGTTTAATGCAACTAGCAATATAAGTGTAGTATAAGATGTTTAAGTTCTATATGTTCAAATACATGTGTTGTATTGATTACATCTTTTCATATTCCAATTAATTGCACATTTCAAGGCGGGGACAACTTTTCATATTTAAAAAAAAAGGGAACATATTTTCAAAGTAGGGACAATTATTTATTTTATAAAGATTACTTTTCATATTTGGCAAGAGGATTTAGGCGGAAAACTGTTATATTGGGTTGTATTAAAATCACATATGTCATTATATATATATATATATATATATATATATATATATATATATATATATATATATATATATATAATTACAAAAATGTTTGAGGATAAACAATATATTAATATTAAATATAGAAGATAAAATAGAAATATTATGAAGATTTTAAATATAATTTTTAAAAGTTGACAACCGTCCCAAAATTACAATATACAAACTTTGACAATGTTGGGTGCATTAGTTGTTAGTTCAAATATGTCGTAAAAAATATGGAGTGTCATTCAAGACTGGTGTAATGTAAATATGTAATCCCCTATTCCTTTCCATTGATTTATCATTTGACTAGTCAAACTCATGAGCAAATAGTGGCCGGCTCACATTAATGCAACCTCCCAGGACATAAACCCTATTATATATTTCATTTTAGAAATATCATATCTACTCTCTAATTGCCATCTGCTTGACAGAGTTTAGTTTCCATCACACGTAATTAAGTTGCATAGCTAGGGTTTTATTTATAATCTTATTGTTCCAGCTCTGAATATCCATGTATTTAATTTGTCTTGTATCAATATGTTTAAACAATGCAATGACCGTGTCCATCGCTCAGATTTCATGCATTCTTTGCATGATATGTATAAAAACTAGTAACCTAGATACTTCAATAATTGTTTTATTATTGATTGATTGATAACATTGTTAATCTAACTATTTATAGGATACAAAGGAAGTTAGATAATTAACAATTTTAAGTTTCTTAGTTACAGGCTTACATCAAATACATGATAGGAGTAATCCCAACTCTTATTTGAATTTGTAGGAGACTTGGAGGAGTAGCTTGGTGCATGTGTGTTGACTATACCAAATCCTGTGGTGATTATGCCACTACAAAGGTCAACAACGTACAAAGCTCCAGATATTTTACAAAGGATTTGCTGAAGCTATTGGCAGCTGTCAAGATTCTGTATGTGGATATTTGGAGATAGAAGGTTAATGTTGTTAGTTAGTTCATTACCCTTAAGGGCACATTTGTAATTAGCCTTTGTAAATTGTTACAGTCAGTTAGTGGAGAGATAGATCGTAGTTTCCAACTTGTTTTCCCGTTAGTGATATATAATTGTACATCCCTCATTGTATAACCACTTTTGATTCAGTCAATTCATCAATGGAGAAATACATCTTCTCTCCACTTCATCTGTTAGTTTTTCTTCTTTCATAAACAAAGTTTAAATAGTATCAGAGCGATTGATCCACATATTGCGTACTCTGTTTTCATAAATCATATTTGATCGATCAATTTGTTTTGGAAGATTTCTTTGTGTCTGGAAATCAACTATGCTTTCTAGGGTTTTGATTACTATTGGATATGACGAGCACTGGAGAAACAGAAGAAGCATCTGGATCCAGTCAGAATAGGGGAAGAACTACGGCTACCAACACCATGGAGATCTCCATTGATTCAAACATGCACCCCCTTTTTATACACAACAATGACCATCCAGGTTTAATTCTCATCTCCACTACGCTAATTGGTAGTGATAACTATAGTTCCTGGTCTAGGTCACTCCAAATCTCCTTATCTGCTAAAAACAAGTCAGCCTTAATTGATGGTTCTTTTCTCATTCCTGACAAGAATTCCAGTTTATACCCATTATGGGCTAGGGCCAATGATATGGTGATATCTTGGATTTTCAATGTCATGTCGAAAGAGATAAGTAATAGTTTGCAGTTTGTGTCCTCTGCGTATGTTGTTTGGCTCGAATTGAAGGAAAGATATTCCAACATAGATGGCCACAGGATTTTCCAATTAGAAAAGGATCTTCATAGGATCGAACAGAGAGACACTTCTATAGAGGCCTATTATCATAGGATGAAGGGTTTATGGGATGAGAGTTCAGCCTTAGATGTGGTCACAACCTGTTCATGTAACAATTGTACCTTTGGTTTTGTAAAGGCACAAGAAGGGAGAGAACAAAGAAAGAAGCTCATGCAATTTCTTATGGGATTGCATGACAGCTTTGCAAATATTAGGGAGCAAATCCTACGAATGAAACCCTTGCCATCCATAGGTGAGACATATTATATGGTGAGACAAGAGGAGTCTCTACGGGTAGGTTACATTCCTGATCTGAATATAATAACTGCTAGTGTCTCTAAAACTCATAGTGACACAGATGGTAAGGTTGCAGCAGCTTACAGATCACCAAACAATGGAAATAAACCTGGTTATATGAGGGCGCCATTCAAAAAGGGTATATTCTGTAACTATTGCAACAAGGAAGGGCCACACTAAAAGTGATTGTTTCAAGTTGAATGGATTCCCCGTAGGACATCCTGCACACAATGATAAACCATACAAAGAAGGCAACAATGTGGATCTGCAGAAACCATTCAGTGGGTCAAAGGCTATGCAAGTTCAATCTCAGGGTAAATCTGGAGATGACAATGGCACACAGGCAGACATAGAATTACTAAAGGCATAGCTAGGACAAGTGTTGACAATGTTGAAAGGCAAGGATATTCATGAAGATCATCTTGCAGCCTGCAATTCTGCTACTATGAACCACTTTCCAGGTATGAGTGCTACTACTTGCTGTAATGACAAATTTGTAGCATCAATTCATTCTAGTTTCAACGATTGTACTTAGGTAATAGATTTAGGGGCCACTTACCACATTTGTTTTGCATCCAAACTAATGCATTATGTAGTTCCTCTAGCCAAACCTGTTTTACTGTCTCTTCCAAATGGCACTTAGGCTGTTGTCACTCATAACGGTTCCATTAATCTGATATTCCTTCTAACTTTACATGATGTGTTATATGTTCCATCCTTTAAATTCAATCTACTTTCTGTTCCCAAATTACTTTTTCAAACTTCATACATGGTACAGTTTACTTTAACATCTTGTACATTACAGGACCAGTTGAAGAACACCATTGCAACCGGTAGTCTCCATAAAGGCATGTACATCTTGCAAGGACTTCATCAACCTTCATCTTATTCATCTTCGAATCTCATTGGTCATGTGGATGGAGTTCTTAATTATGTTTCTTCTAAACTTTGGCACAAGAGATTAGGACACTCTTCTCTATCTTCTCTTAAGAAAATACATCAAATGTCTCATGTTTTCAATTCCAAGACAAGAGATAATGATTGTATTTCATATTGTACAGTTTGTCCTCTTGCCAAACAACACAAACTTTCTTTCCCTGTTAGTAGCAGTCATAGTGTTTTACCCTTTGATCTTATTCATTGTGATCTGTGGGGTCCATATAGAATTCCTACTTTGAATGGATGTAGATATTTCCTTACTTTGGTTGATGATCATACAAGACATGTTTGGGTTCATTTGATGCCCATTAAACAACATGTTTTCAAAATTCTTCAGTCTTTCAATGCTTATGTTCATAATCATTTTCAAACCACAATTAAATCTGCTATAATTGATCATGGATCAGAATTCTACAATGAGGAAGTGATTCCTTTCTTTGCTAGCCTAGGCATCTTTCATCAATCATCTTGTACATATACTCCTCAACAGAATGGAATTATTGAGAGGAAACACAAAAATCTTTGGGAAATGGCCAGAGCCTTGAGATTTCAATCCGGTCTTCCTAAACAATTTTGGGGCTATTGTTTGCTTACAGCTTGTCATCTGATTAATAGGTTGCCTAGTAGTGCCATTCAGTTTCAAATACCTTCTGAGTTATTGTTCAAAACACCAGTTGACTATTCATATTTGAAAACTTTTGGTTGCCTATGCTTTGTTTCCATTCATGATAGTGATAAGTTTGATCCCAGAGCCATTAAATCTGTGTTTCTTGGCTACCCCTCTGGCCAAAAGGGTTATATCTTGTATAATCTAAGCACTCATAAAACCTTTGTCACTAGACATGTCATTTTTCATGAACATGTTTTCCCTTACTCTCACTCTCCATCCTCACAACCTGAAGTAAGTTTACCTTGGCATGTTGATGACCCACCCTCTGGTTCTCCTTCTTCCACTCCTCTTCCTTCTACTCCTCCTCCATCTACCTTTTTCCACATGCTTCTCCATCTCCTCATGTACCTCTTTCTCCTCTTGTTCCTCCAATTCATAATCCTCAACCTATTCCAGCCAAACACTCCACTAGGATCAGACTTCCATATGTAAAATTAAAGGATTTTGTCCTTCCTCCTGTCCATGCCTCTTCTTTACCTAAGTATGCATCCTCTCTTTATACTCATTACAATCATTTTGATTCTGCTCATATCAACTTCATTCATGCATTAGATGGTCATGTGGAACCTACTTCTTTTACCCAAGTTGTTAAGGACCAGAAATGGGTAGATGTTATGAATAAGGAAATCACAGCTTTAGAGGCCAATCATACCTGGACTTTGGTTCCTTTACCTCCAGATAAAAGGGTTATTGGGTGTAAATGGGTATACAAAGTTAAATATCATGTAGATGGTAGTGTGGAGTGATTCAAATCCAGGCTTGTTGCCAAAGGCTATACTCAGTCTGAAGGGATTGATTATCATGAAACCTTTTCCCCAGTGGCTAAAATGGTTTTGTTAGGATTTTTCTTGCCCTTGCTGTTACTAAAGGTTGGCCTGTTCATCAGTTGGATATGAACAACGCCTTCCTCCACGGAGATTTGACAAAGGAGGTTTATATGTATGTTCCAAGGGCTATCCTCACATAAAGGATCCTAACTTAGTCTGCAAACTTCAGAAATCTTTATATGGGTTAAAGCAAGCTTCAAGGCAATGGTTTGCCAAGCTTACTGATTCTCTCCTTCATCTTGGTTTCACTCAATCCCATGCAGATTATTCAATGTTCACCTTGTCTAAGGGGGATTTGTTTACTGTTTTGTTGGTATATGTTGATGATATCATTATTACAGGTAATGATTCAAATTCTATTGTTTCCTTAAAGCAGTTTCTTGATGCCCAGTTTAGTATTAATGAATTGGGGCTTATCAAGTATTACTTGGGTATTGAGGTAACTAGATCTCCTCAAGGATTTCATTTGAGTCAGAGAAAGTATGCCTTGGATCTCATTGCTGCTCTTGGTCTTCTTGATGCGAAGCCTTTGACCATTCCCTTGGATCCCAATGCTAAACTTCTGCTTTCCTCTGGTACTCCATTACCTGATCCTAGCACCTATAGACAGTTGATTGGGAAGTTGCTCTACCTCACTGTGACTAGGCATGATATCGCATATGTTGCTCATGTATTGAGTCAATTTGTACATGCTCCTTCCTCCACTCATTTGCAGGCCTTGTTCAGGGTCTTGAGATACTTGAAATCTTGTCTAGGGCATGGTTTACTTTTATCATCTTCGAGTGCTCTTACCCTCATAGCCTATGGTGATAGTGATTAGGATGGTAATCCCAATGACAGAAAATCTGTTTCAGGTTATTGTATCTTCCTTGGAGATTCTCTGGTGTCTTGTGTAAGAATCAATAGTAGCTAAGATTCACAAAATTGCCAATGTAGTTCCCAATATAGATTGTGCAGAAGCTATACTGGAAGGTGCATTGGTCAGAAAATTAATAACATTGGAAGACTTTAATTCTAAAGCAGGAATTAAGCACAAAGAATTACCAAACAATCTACAAGCCTTATGCTTGTAGATCCAGCCTTATGGCCAAAAAGATTTCACTAAACAAGATGGATTGTTTTACAAAAATAATGTGAAATCACTAAACCAAAAACTCTCACAAGACAACACATCTTGGAGAGCAAAACCCACATAAACAAAGGTAAAGAAAACGTGGGATTAAAAAATCAACTTCCTAGAAAATCTAGGAAGACAAACAACCAACAGTTTCAATGTAGCTCCAGATGTAACTTCTCCAGTTGCTGCATCCGGAACTGCATTCACTTTTAGCAAATCTGGTTTTTATGAATACTCTCTTATGATCTGAATATACTGCTCTTCTATGCTCTGCACTCTCTTTGCGATTCCTTTATTCTGCCTCTAAGTCGTGTCCTTTGTTTATACCATGGAGGAGACCTACACATCAATTAGGAAACAAACTCCAACATGGTAAAGGATTAGAATTAGTAATTAAATAAACTACTTTAATTCCTAGATTCTATCACCAAATAAATAAAGACTCTTAGACACATTTTTAGGAAAGGATTTTTGCCAAGATTGTGTGTCTAAAAAATCGTAAGTTTTGTAATTTGAAATATTTTTTTTTCTTTTTAACTGTTATTGTAATTAACTTAATCAATTTAATTTTTGTTCGGCAATTTAATTTTTTCAAGCCCGCAATTTCTTATACAAATAAAAAAAATTCATAAGTTTTGTCCGGCCCGCAGTTTCGTGTACAAATTATTAATTAATTCCTCTATTCCGAGCAAAGCGGCCTTTACGGATTTACAAATATTTAGTTGTAGTTTCTTAATTAATTTTTTCCATCATGCTCGGTTCATACATTGACCACGCTCTTACTGGCACCGTGTCATCGGCACGGACTCAGGTTTATTTTTATAGAATGTTGGACATCTTCTCATTATTGTGGTTTCGTTTGTTGGGTATGCGTATTAGTTTCCATTGATTTAATTGCCATTTTTTTTAGCTTTTAGGGTTGATTAATTTGGATCAAATGCATCTTCGTTCGCCTGTTATATTTTGTATGATAATATGTGGGAGGATTCGAGTTTTGTTGATGAAGCAGAAATTTTGGTTAATTGAATATGTTTGAATTTTCTTTGTCTCATGTGTAGGTGGAAATAATGGACAAAGTTATTGCATCTCATGTTTACAAAGTTAAGGAAAAACCCCCAGAAGAAGAAGATTGAGTTTTCGTTATTGAAAAAACTATCAAATTTTCTTTTTTGTATTTTAACAGTAGTTATAATTAAAATATTTATTTCTTGATTTTCTTATAAAATAAATATCGAAAAAAATGTTTTATTTTGTTAGGTATTTGGGTTCATTTCCACATTATTTCATTTATTGATAAATTCTCAAACTGGCGCCGTGACATCGGCACGGGCAAGAGTACTAGTTACCAAATAAACAAGGATTCTTAGACACGTTTTTAGGAAAGGATTTTTGCCAAGATTGTGTGTTCAAAAAATACTCCTAAACTTTAGGTCGAAGAAAACCAAAATACTATGAATATTTTGTTTCCAAAAATACATCTAAACTTTAGGATCAAGAAAGGAGTAAATATGGTAAATACTTCTCATATCTTTTGGACCAAGAAAGGGCACAATAATAAACTCAATGGAGGAAAATATGACGACCCTATTTTACCCTTACAACCCCCCCCCCTTTGTTGAACCTTTCTGGTCAAATCAAATGACAAGTATTTATTCAATATCAATTAAACCATCTAACCTGCATTGGTTAGAAAATCCCATATCCCCCTGAATTTGTGCAAGGTATAAAATCAGAAATAATTTACTAAGCACAAATCAGAATTTACCAATGATGCACAATCACATGCATACAAGGAATCAGACATCATCGCCAAAAATAGGAACACTTAACCTCTCTTCCCCTATTTGACCGGAAAAGGAAGAGGGAGAAACAATCTTTTAGGAATTCTCTAAAATCCAATATTTTGAAAAACACAATTAAGTGTTCACTATGACTTGATTACACCCTTAACAATAACTGAGCTCATCATATCCAAATTCAATACCTCTTAGTTCCACACAAAAATTAGACATCCACTAAATATTTTTTAACATAGAAAATTTTTGAAATTGATTTGCACAGTTTATTTTAGGACAAAAATTCAACAGGCTAATATCCTTACCAACAATGCATGTCCTAAAATTTTATGCCTAAAACATGATTACAAAAAGCTAGGCAAAAGAATAATGCAATCACACACAAGTGATAAAGACTAGATCAAAGCGATGTAGTTTGACGCAGCTGCATTGGGAGGTGCATTCATCAATAATAAAATTTTGTGCAATTTTTGCATCTTTTCTTTTCTCAAACACACTTCTCTCCCACAAATTTTCTCATAAATAAAATCAATAGGTACTTTATTTCCCTAGGAATATAGCTCTACTCTATTTCAAGCTATAAAAACATGTCACTTGGAACCTTTCATACTATTTACCAAGGGAAGCCATTTTGCACATGATCAACCCATAAATTCCAAAGATTCATAGCCCCAAGAGAGAATGACAACAAACCTTGTTCATAGGTAGCTCATTTCCTTTAAGCAAAACGCATATTTGGGTCACTGTACTTTTCAAAAAGTTGCAATTAGGCCACTGAGACGCCAAAATTTTCGATGCGGCCACTGTACCAGACTTATATTGCATATTAACCCAATTTTGGATGGACGTTAAGTTTAGACGTTAACTTAAATACCTATTTTGCCCTCATCTTCATCATCATCTTCTACGGTGGTCAGATCTAAAACGAAAATAAAAAAACATTTGTGCCAATCCATTTCGATTCCTCAAATGCTTTAATCAAACTCAAATTTGAATCCTGAAATTGAGTGCATTCGCAATCCTTTTCCAAAAATACAATATCTTAAAAACTAAAAAGAAGGAACATGAAGCCTGTAGAGAGAGAAAGAGAGCAAAGCCATTGTAGACCCTGTAGAGAGAATCAAACCCAGAAAATCAAAACCAGATCTGAATAATCATACCCAGAAGGATCATATTCATCAATTACAATATATAATGTTCATATTCATATCCATCAAGGAGGCATTCGATTGGGTTATGAAGAAGGCAGTCTCTTCTCACGGAAATGGGCCTCACGCTGGAGAAATTACCTGCCCGCTTCCCCATTGGGTCGATTAAGATCCAGTTTAAGGTAACACTTTCTTCCACCTCTGCAAGAAACTCCACCTCCTGCACATCAAAGTTTACCCGTGAAAATCCGGGTCGAACGGTCAGGTTTGGCTCGATAAATTCGACACATAGTGGAGCAGATATAAAGGACTCGGTGGCGGTGTTGGTTAACTGAACCTTGGAGTAAACGAGCTTGTCCTGGTAGCGTATATCGACGGCAGAGATCAGTTCTGGAATGACACATGTATTGTAGTGAACTGGGTGCGTATTAGAGGATTCAGTGAAATGGAGAATGGGGAAGGAGTCATGGTAGAGTGATCGGTAACCGAAAGGGAAGGTGGAGAGAATGTAGGAGACAAGTGGGTCAGAGGAAGTAGAACCAACGACGTGGAGAGCTGGGTCGTCAAGTTTGGGCAGGATATGGGTTTGGATTATGTCTGGATGGAGAATATTAGAAAGACTTTCAATCGAAGAAGTAGACATTGGTACGGATGAGCCCTCACTTAGTGATGAGGGCAAAATAGGTATTTAACCTAAGTTAACGTCCAAACTTAACGTCCATCCAAAAATTGGGTTAACATGCAAGATAAGTTTGGTACAGTGGCCGAACCGAAAATTTTGGCGTCTCAGTGGCCTAATTGCAACTTTTCGAAAAGTACTGTGGCCCAAATATGCGTTTTGCCTTTCCTTTAGGTAGCTTTCACACTTTTCCAAGGGTATTCAATTTGCTCAAGATCAACCTATGAGAACCAAAGTTCCATAGTACAAAGATAAGATGCTACAACCCTTGTACTTTAAGGTAGCTCTTTCCTTTGTGGACTTCAAACTTGCTCAAAAAACTAGGCGAGAGAGAGAATCATAACAAAAAAATCATAATTGATTTTGAATGCAATTCCCAGGTAACGACAAAAGGCACAAACATGTGAGTCAAATGATCTAGAGTGCCCTCTAAAGACAAAATGCAATCATATTTTTTTTCTTTTCTTATAATTAACTAAGTATAAAATAATATGGCACACATACCAAGAGATTTCCTTAAATTGGAAAATCTCTTCAAAATCAAGACTCTTAGTAATTATATCAGTCAATCGATTTTTTGTCCCAACATGTTTGATGCAAATAATCTCTTGTTAAACCATGTCTCTAATAAAGTGGTATCTTATATCAATGTGTTTTGTTCTAGAGTGTTGAACTGAATTTTTTTGCTATACTGATTGCACTGGTGTTATCACAATACAAGGTTAACACATCACTGTGTAGTCCATAATCTTTGATCATTTGGTTTATAAAAGTTGTCTCAACACAATTCTGTTTTTAACTAAACCAAGAACCCAAATTCTTTTTTGAAAATTGATCAAGATCTTCTCCCATAGCATTGATCCAACAGTCATCTTTTAAGGCTTCATTCACATTCTTTGGTTCAATAGTAGACACATAGCATGATGCATGAAAATCTTCACATTCAATAGAGGATAAGCAAGCTAATTTCCTATAGTCAACCTTACCTTTCTTCCTAGTAGACATACCATCATATACATTACCTATCCCTTGAGAAGAAGGATGAACTTTCTGAATATGACTAGGAATATCTTGGTTGTGATGGGTCACATTGGAATGTATTTCAGGTTGTTTAGTTTCTGTTTCAGCATCCTCAAACTTTCTTACCAATGTAGCTTCTGGTGTAGCTTGTGATGCAGCTGCATCCTGAACCACATCCACTAAATTTTCAAAATTTGCAGAATCTGTATTTTCTGGAACTGGCACATTGTCTGAATGTCCATCAGCTGCAGAATTTGAATTTTTTGAAATTGACCCAATGTCACCAAAAACAAACAAACCCTTTTTATGCAAAGTATTAGCACATTGAATAGCAAAATGACCAAACCCTTGACAAACCCTACATTGAATAGAATCAATATTTTTATCACTTGTTGTAGACTGTTTAGCAAAAGGGTTGGTAAAATATTTTTCAGGGGTTTGGAAAGAATTTTCTTTGGGAACAACATTAATAAACTCATGTTTGAAAGCAGTCTTGGAGTTTCAAGATGGAGATCTATTTTGTCCTTTGGCTTTCAAAATATTTTTAAATTAGGTTGTTAAAAGAGCCGACGACTCTTCATCAAAATCAAATTCCTCAATATTCCAATTTGAGTAATTCGTATTCGTTAAGGTAGGAGGACGAACAAAATTCTCATATTCGGATTCCATCATGGCTACAACCAAAATCAACTCTTAGTGGCATCAAGAGAAGGCTCTAATACCAATTGTAAGAATCAATAGTAGCTAGGATTCACAAAACTGTCAATGCAGTTCCCAATGTAGCTTGTGCAGATGCTATACTGGAAGGTGCATTGGTCAGAAAATTAATAACAGTGGAAGACTTTAATTCTAAAGCAGGAATTAAGCGCAAAGGATTACCAAACAATCTACAAGCCTTATGCTTGTAGATCCAGCCTTATGGCCAAAAAATTTCACTAAACAAGAAGGATTGTTTTACAAAAATAATGTGAAATCACTAAACCAAAAACTCTCACAAGACAACACGTCTTGGAGAGCAAAACCCACAGAAACAAAGGTAAAGAAAACGTGGGATTAAAAAATCAACCTCCTATAAAATCTAGGAAGACAAACAACCAGTAGTTTCAACGTAGCTCCAGATGTAACTTATCTAGTTGCTACATCCGGAACTGCATTCACTTTCAACAAATCTGGTTTTTCTAAATACTCTCTTATGATCTGAATATACTGCTCTTCTATGCTCTACGCTCTCTCTGTGATTCCTTTATTCTGCCTCTAAGCCGTGTCCTTTATTTATACCATGGAGGAAACCTACACATCAATTAGGAAACAAACGCCACTATGGTAAAGGATTACAATTAGTAATTAAATAAACTACCTTAATTCCTAGATTCTATCACCAAATAAACAAGGACTCTTAGACACATTTTTAGGAAAGGATTTTTGCCAAGATTGTGTGTCCAAAAAATACTCCTAAACTTTAGGCCCAAGAAAACCAAAATACTATGAATATTTTGTTTCTAAAAATACACCTAAACTTTAGGACCAAGAAAGGAGTAAATATGGTAAATACTTCCCATATCTTTTGGACCAAGAAAGGGCACAACAATAAATTCAATTGAGGAAAATAAGTCGACCCTATTTTACCCTTACATCTTGGTTGTCCAAGAAGCAGTCAGTCACTGCTAGATCTTCTGCAGAGGCCGAATACAGGGCTCTTGCTACTGTTAGTAGTGAATCCTTTGGCTCCATGCATTACTCAAGGATTTGCATGTGTCCACTCCCCTTCCTGTCAGGGTTTATTGTGATAGCACTGCAGCCATTGCAATTGCCTCTAATCCTGTTTACCATGCTAAAACAAAGCATATAGAACTGGACTATTATTTTGTTAGAGAGAAGATACAGTTAGGTCTTATTCAACCTCATTACATTCCTTCCAAATTGCAATTGGCTGACATCTTTACCAAATCTCTTGGTAAGACACTTCACTGGTTTTTACTCTCCAAGTTGAAATTGGCTCATATTTCCCCACTTTCCACTTGTAGGGGGTGTTGACTATACCAAATCCTGTGGTGATTGTGCCACTACAAAGGTCAACAATGTACAAAGAGCTAGATATTTTACAAAGGATTTGCTGAAGTTATTGGCAACTATCAAGATTCCGTGTGTGGATATTTGGAGATAGAATGTTAATGTTGTTAGTTTAGTTCATTACCTTTAAGGGCACATTTGCCAATTGTAACACCCCGCTCCTTAGTTAGCTCGGTTGGTGTGTCATGCTCGCATTTCTTCCTTTGTTGATTATATGAATGGTTTGTGAGATTTTCTAGATCTGTATGAGAGATCACATTAAGACCAAAATACTATTAAGAGATTCCCTACAGTTGTTGACTTGCTAAAGTCACAAGTCGTAACTCGACGATAGTCGGAATGCGATGCGATTGAGAGTTTGCTTGCGTATTACGTTCGTGACCTCGGTTTGGTCCTAGACCTTTACATGATGATTGATTAACATGTTTAGATTTATTATACTTCAAGTTGGAGGTGTTCCTTAAGTCTATTGATGATTTGGAAGCTTTGGAGATAACATTCATCTCTATCGTGTAGTTCGAGGTTGAGTCGCGTAATCGTCTTTTTTTTGGAGTTCTTATTCTCCTAGTTGTTATTCAACTTTTTAGAAGTATTCAAGCTTCTTCATTAGCCTTTAGACTGGCTTTAAGTCTCTTTTCATTGCTCGTTCGATTGCTAGTTCATTCGACGTTTCGGTTGCACGTTGTTGCACCTTGTTCCGGTTTCACTCCGAGTTGTTTCGGGGGTTGTTTGTGAGTGTTCTGTGGGAGTTCTAGACCTACTTTGAATGGGGCTTGAACCTTGTTTGGTTTGGTTGAGAGTTTGGGGTCATTTTAGGTTGAATTCTAGACCTTTTGAGCACTGGAGAGCTTGCGGCCGCAAGGGGGAAAAACCTTGCCCCCGCAAGGTAAGCAGAAAATTGGACGGGAAGGAACCATGGAGCATGCACTCGCATGGGTTGAGGACCATGCGACCGCATGGTCCCTCGATATAGTTTTGCCCTGTTTTGTGAAATTAAAGGTAATTCCACCCTTACTAAAACCTATCCTAATCCCTCCCTAACCTTCCTAATTAGTCCTAATCAAGTCCTAGAGTGTTGGGTTGGTTTTATTGAGCATCATTAGCCTAAACTAAGTTGCAATTAACCCTAAACATTTACTAAGTATACCAAGGTAATGTCTATTCTACCCTCTTAAATGTGGGTGTTATAACCACAAATCCCCAACAATTTTCAGCCATTTCCTCCTTCATTTCATCCTCCCCAATTTGTGAGTTAGAGAGAGAGAGAGAGAGAGTCCAAGGGAGACTGAAGAAACCCTAGCCCTTCTCTCTTCGATCCACAAAGATCTAACCGTTGGATTGCCTTCAAACTTCGGATTCTTGAAGCCCTCGACAAGTAGAACAACTTCACCGATCGGATTTTCATTCTTTGGAGTTTTCATTCAAGCTAGGTAAGTTACTTTCTTTTGATTTTGGTTCATTGGCCCTAAGGAAAACAACCTATATGCTATTTGTGGGCAATGAACACTTGATATGCTATGTATGCCTATTTTGGGGATTTTTGAAAGTGTGAACTTGTTAATATCATGAATATGATGATTTGAATGATATTGTGTATTGTAAGAAATGGGTTATGATTTATGTTGAGTTTTATGAATTTTAGGGCTTGAGAATCAAGCCCGAATTATTGTGGAAATTGTTGTAAATTGAAGTGGGTGTTAATGTTGAGATAGATGAAATGGGTAAGGAATAAAACTTAGTATTAAGACTCAACGGAGTCAATATAAGTTCAATAAAGTGTTAATGAACTTGGGTTGAAATCCTACGACGTTTGGGTTTCGTTTGATTATGTTTGTGAGGACCCGAGTACCTCAATTTGTGTTCAATTATGACATCGATGTGTTAGAGACTTTGATGGTGAACATTAAGTGGCGCTTTACCTAATTAGCAAGCCATATTAAAGAGCTACTAGAAGCTCGAGATTTGAATAGTCGGGTGTGACTCTTGGAAATGTATTTAGAGTGTGCTCGTTAGAGCACGAAGCATTAGAAACCAACCTATGGTTTCGAGTACCATTTAGTAATGATTATTGAATGAATTCTCTCTAGGGAATTTGGTCGCGTGTACATGAAAACACTTGCGGGATTTGGACTACGGGGTAGTGTTGAATCTTGCATAAAATTAGATTTGCTTAAAAATCATTCAACTTGATTGTCAGCCAAGAATTTAAATTATCTTTGGTCAGCTCGTAAATTATTTTGTCAGTAATTCACTTCAGCTGATCTTAACGTTTTTAGTGTCAGTTTGTTTTCCTTATTTGATTGATCAAATACTTGTACTGACACTTTCTTACTTTGTGTTTTTGGTAGATATTCTGCTAGAAAATATTTCACAGTATCTTTTGAGATCTTGCATCTGCCAAACACATTTTCAAATTCAAAATGTGTTCCTAACGGGTTACTCTTGAAGATTATCTATATATACCCACTGGAAGCATTCTTGAAGACAACACACAATTTTATAGAAGTCTAAAGCCATTATACTTTCAAGAAATTTCTCTGTGACTTAGTCTTCTTAAAAACATTAGCTAGATACTCTTCTTTGATTAATTCTTTCTAGTTATTGTTTAGGCAAACACTGAGTGATTCTACCTCATATCTTTTGAAATCAGTCAGTTTGTCTCACGAGTTTGATTGTTTCTCAATCATTCTCCACAAACACCGGTCTTTTGTTGTACACTGATCCATTAGAGATCAAATAGATTTTTAATAAAATTAGTGCACTTCAAAAATCCAAGTCTGGCCAACTTGGTAGTGGACGTAGCAGTTTATCTGTGAACCACTTCAACTGATCTGTCAGCCACAACTCATATTCTTGCAAACTGACTCAACACTTAAGAAGTTTTTTTAACTGTTTAAGTGTCAGTCAGTTAACAACAATTGTTTGATAAATTGTTCAATTAAACTGTTTTTCAGTTTCCTCTCTATAATCAGTGATCAACTTTAAAAGCTAACTTTCTTTGAAAACAGTTGTGTCAGCTAGCTGACCAACTTTCATCAGCTTAAGCATTTTCAAAGTGTCAGCCAGCTGACCAATTTTCAGCTGACTGATAAAACTAGTTTTTCGCTGCGAATTTTACAAGTTTTACAAATTAACCCTCGAAGTTTTTAAAGGCTATTCACCCCCCCTCTAGCCTTAACTGTTGCCATCTGGACTTACAGGTAGTCTTGTCATTCAAGAGAATGGTCTTGATGATGTCGATTATATATGACGGTTAGGAATATGGTTGAGTCTGGTATACTTTTATGTATAGACTAAATACTAAGTCTTGGTTTATGGTTGTTCTTAGGCTAAAATAATAGTCTTTGGTTTAATCTTGAGTAGAGGACTATAGTAGACCTCACATTGTGATTTATTGAGCTTATATACTATTCTTGATTGGGTGATGACTTGAGGATTATGAGTACCTCAATATGTGGTTCTTGGACTAAACTTACAAGTTAGTAGATCAAGTTAAGTGTGTACATTTATGTGCATTGGTTATTGGGTTTTGTAGAGCATTACGACCTACTTGATTTGATGAGTCCACTCGTGACGGACTTGGTCTTTATTTGTTTATTCAAGTAAATATCTACTTGATCGTCATGATTTGAGTCCAGCTGGCGTCTTGGTCGTTATATCGACAATGGGATGGTTCATAGCCTTTGGAAACATTCGCTATGAGTCGCGCATTGGTTCCCTTTCTCCTCACTATTTGGCCAATAGTGGGATGTGGTCTCGTGTTAGCGCCACCTAGCCTGATATCGAGCTCCCATTTCTCATCCTAGGTTGGATGAAAGTAACGAAGTACTCATTAAAGAAAACTGATGAGTTGTGATCATTTGAGGATTGAACCCATAATATGATCAATTGAGGGTTGGACCCGTGGTTAGAATATTGAGGGCTGGGCCAGGATTCTGGTTATACGTGTTTACTTGTGACCATTTATATGAAAGACAATATGTTATGTGATGTATATGAAATTATGTACTTGACGACTCGTACATGTTTATAAGTGGTATACTGATACGATACCATGATTCTTATATATGCTTGTGCATTATGCCATGCCATGCCATGCTATGTCATACAGTTGCATTTAGTAACTTACTGGGTCACTATGACTCACTCCGTGTGTTTGTTTTCCTTAGTGTGTGCAGTGATCCCGTTAGTACGCGTGGCGACTTCGGCTTAGTGATTTCTAGCAGGTGGTCTTTCAGGCAATAAGCTTGGAGTTACTATTATTATTGTTGTTATTTATTTGTGAGACACATATGTAAAGTTATGAAGACTTTACTTGGGTAGATTGTATTAGTATTTAATTGTTGTGTTGTTTGGGAGCCGATTAGTATAGTCGAGTCGTTGTATCTTTTAGAAGTTATTCCCTTTGTCATTTCGAGCAAAGTTTAGCTCGCTCATTCTAGTATTGAGTTATTGTTGTTTCTATCTCCGTCAACTTTAGTCGTGAGATCTTGTTTTAGTTGTTTAGCATTTGAAATATTATTCTTATAGTCGAATTGTCCCTCCGGCATGTTATAGCCATGGAGTGGTTGTTTATCAGGTTGGGATCTTGTTGGTTCGCCGGCCTTTGGTTGTCGATGGTTTGTTGCCTGTGCACAATGTTGCGTCACGCGCGTCGTAGATTTGTCGAGAGATAGTTATCTCTCAGCCTTGCGTTCCTTAGTTTGGGATTAAAGGCTTGGGTTCCACTTAGGTTTTGCTTCCGCAGATTTTAGGTTTTGTAGTTCCATTTTGTCGTTATGGCTTTACATTCCTGTTTCGAGCTTGTTGGCTCAACTTTTGACTCGTACCATTATGCTTAGCAGTGTTTGTCTGTCTTTTAGCTTGTCTTGACGGCACGACCTTGAGATTCCACATTGGAGTCCAGGTCGTGTCGCCACAGTAATTAGCCTGTGTAAATTACTATAGTCAATTAGTGGAGTTGTTCAGTTAGTGGAGAGATAGATCATAGTTTCCAACTTGCTTTCCCAGTTAGTGATATATAATTGTACATCCCTCGTTGTATAACCACTTTTGATTAAGTCAATTCATCTATGGAGAAATACATCTTCTCTCCACTTCATCTGCTAGTTTTTCTTCTTTCATAAACAAAGTTTACAATGTGGGCTCTTTCCATGTTGTTTGTCAGTATAGGTTTCTATACCCCCGGCAAGTTGGAGCTGAAGTGACATCGGAGTAGACACCCAACTTGGCCACGACATGAGACATCAAAATTGATCTACACCTAATGGTTTCGTAAAGACATCTGCAAGTTGTTGGACATATGAAATGTAGACAGGTTTAATCAATCCCGATAGAATTTTCTCACGAACAAAATAGCAATCAATGTCATGTGTTTCGTGCATTCGTGAAAAACTGGATTTTCAGCAATATGAATAGCTGCTTGATTGTCACAAAAAACTGAGGCTTCATTTGTTTCATGGAAAATGACTTTTGGAAAATGTTTTCCTCATTTTCCAATGTTTGGTAACCTTAGGAAAATGTAATCAATGTAAAAGCTTTTCCGAATCAACGGAAAATGAAGCCTTCTTTTCCGGAAAATGACTTGTGGATTCATTTTCCGTAAGTCATTTTATAAATGTTCGAGCATCCCTTTGCCCCTTCCACAATTACACATATTTACATGCATGCACAATATTTCACTCAACAAATAAATTGTTTTAAAATAAAAATATAGTTTTTGCACACTATTTATAAATAATAATTTTAATAAATACTCACTACGTCATAAATTTAGTGTCAACTATATTATTTAGGACATCCCAAACATTGTCCAATTTCTTTTTTAAAACATTTTTTTTCATATCAGTTATCAAATATTTTATTTATATTTGTGAGATTAAAAAAGATGGACGTTATTGATTTGACACCATTAATGATAAATTGAGGGTTACTAAAAGAAAGTTATTTAAAGTTCAACACTATGTTATATTCAATATAAGTATTACTATTAGAATATATTTTTTGTATTTATTCATATATTGTTTTCCGTAACATTTTTCATGTATTTGCCAAACACCCGAAAATATTTTCTGACATATTTTCAAAATATTTACCAAACACCTGAAAATGAAATCTTTTCATTTTCCAAATGTCATTTTTTGGAAATCATTTTCCGTGAAACAAACGGAGCCTGAAATTGGTTGCGAAATAGGAATGCCTAAATCGTTAAATAGATAATATAACCATTATAACTCTGATGTTAGTTTAGCAAGAGCCTGGAGGATAGAGAAACAATATGTTGCTTCTTGGATTTCCAAGAAAGAGGACTGTCGCCGAGCATCGTAAAATACCCCGTTGTAGATCGACGAGTGGTTGGACAACCTGCCAAATCTGAGTCAGTATACCTTTTAAGGTTGAGAGTACTAGATGAATATAAGAAAATACTATGATTAATGGTACCCTTTAAATAACGAATGATGTGAGTTGCAACTACAATGTGTGACTCACGAGGATGCTACATGAATTGTCTAAGATAATTTACCCAAAAGATGATATCGGGCCTGGTAACTATGAGATATAACAGTCGACCAATGAGACGGCGATATTGACATGGATTTTGTAATGGAGCACATGCAGTTGGAAGAATTTTCAGATGTTGTTCCATTGGAAAAGCAGATGGTTTGGCATCTTGAAGATTGTAGTCAACAATGATGTCGAGAATATATTTACGTTGACATAAAAAAATGCCCGAGGGAGAACGGGAAACTTCAATCTCGAGAAAATATTGAAGACGTCTTAAGTTCTTGATGGAGAACTTAGATTCAAGTTTGGATTTGAGAGAGGCAATTTTTGGTTCATTGTCGCCAGTGATGATGATATCATCAACGTAGTCAATAACAGAAGTCGTGAAATGCGTGGAACGCATGATAAAAAGTGAATAATCAGCTCATGATTGGGTGAATCCTTCAGCTAAGAGGGTGGTGGAAAATTTATCAAACCACTGTCGAGAAGCTTGTTTAAGGCCTTATAATGATTTATTTAACTTACATACACGAGAATTGCCTTTCTTATTGAAACCAGGTGGGATTTGGAAGCGAGGGATAATAAGACACGAACCATAACTAGTTTGGCCACAGGTGCAAAGGTATCATGAAAGTATATCCCTTCTTATTGCATAAACCCTTTCACAACCAAGCGGGCTTTATACATGTCAATGGTACCATCGGCGCGAAACTTGACCTTGTAAATCCACTTACAACCAACTGTGGACTTTCCAGGTGGAAGAGGGGTTAATGTCCAGGTGTTATTAGCTTCTAACGCCGAAACTTATTTGCTCATGGCCTCTTGCCAAAGAGGATATTTCATGGCCTTAGTGAAACTCTTAGGTTCAATGCATGGTTGTGATGACACTGGTTAGAAAAGTGTGATGGTGGGGGCGAAACTTGGAGAAAAAAAGGTGATCGACAAGAGGATAAGGTGAAGAAGTTGTGCAATGGCGAGTAGAGCACACAAAATTACCCAACCACTTTGGAGGATATCGACTACGGTCGGAGGGATGCAGTGGTTGGGCAGGAAGAATGATGTCCAAATTATTGATAGGTTCATTAGGAACAAAGTCCAGATTATTGACACGTTCATTAGGAACAAAGTCCATATTATTGACAGGTTCAGGAACCAAAACAAGATCTTGTTCAGGTTTGGGAAGTGAGGCATGTAGGGGAGGGTCAAGCCTAGTGGAAGAAGAAAATGGTGTACTCCTAGTCGAAATAAGAGGAGAAAAGTAAGGAAGTGGAGAACTAGACTGAATCACATAAGAGTCATATTCAAGATTGACATTGGCAGGCACTTGGGGATCAGTGGAAATGAAGAAATCATCAGAAGTGGGAGAGGATTCTTTAAAAGGAAAAAACGTGCTCATGAAATGTGACGTCCTTAGAAACAAAAGTTTGTTTAGTGACCAAATCCAAAATGATATACCCTTTTATGATTAAAAGGATAACCAAGAAAAACGCCATGTTTGGCTCTTTGATCAAACTTATGCTGAACATTTTTATTATGTGCATAGCAAAGACAACCGAAGATACGTAGATGTCGATAATCAGGTGGTGAGCCAAGAAGAATCTCATGGGGTGATTTATGCCTAAGTACTGGAAAAGGCAATTTGTTGATTAAATAAGTGGCAGTGAGAATGCATTCCCTCCAATAATCTAATGGGAGGTTAGCTTGGAATCTCAAAGAACGAGCGACAGTTAGGAGATGGCGGTGTTTCTGTTCTACGACCCCATTTTGTTGGGGAGTGGAAACACAGCTTCGTTGATGATGAATCTCATTATCATGGAACCAAGTTTGTATTTCACGTGACAAAAATTCTTGTCCATCATCTGATCGAAAACGTTGGAGTTTGGGGAGAAAAATATTTAGGGATCCAGTAGATACATTATTTATTTTCTTGGAATATTGAGTTATCACATAATAAAAAAATATTTCAAGAACTTTATATTTTCCGTTTTAGTGTGCATGAGATATACCCATGTACAACAAATCATCCACTATGGTGAGAAAATATTTTGCACCAGTAAGGGAAGGAAGAGTAAACGATCCCCATATATCACATTGTATTAGCTTAAAACAAGATTTAGATGAAATAGAACTTTTATTAAACTTCAAATGCTTCTGTTTCGTTTAAGGACATTCATTACAATCGAAAGAGAAATTGGAACGAACATGATCAGAAGAACGACAAATAAATTCAAAGCGGTCGAGATTAGGATGACCAAGCCTACATTGCCACAAATCTAAAGGCATTTTATTGAAGAAACATGCAGAATGGAAGTTAAAAACATGGGGTATGTGGAGACGGTAGAGTCCAGCAACAAGTTCTCCTCTACCAATCACTTTCTTGATTGTTTGGTCATGAAATAAACACATATTGCGTGTGAATAGCGCAGCACAGTTTAGAGATTGAATTAATTGACTAACAGATATCAAATTGAATTCAAAACTTGGTATATGATATATATTGGATAGAGGAGAGAAAGACACTTCTCATATATGTTTAACATCGGCATATGACACATCAGGCAATTGCATTTAAATGGGTTGTGGAATAAAACGATATGAAGAGGAAAAAGATAGTGAAGAGCACACGTGATGGGTGGCTCCATTATCTACAAACCATGGGATAGAGGTTGTCAAAGAAACAAATTGATGTGTAGAGGAAAGTGTTATACCTGAAAGGTTGTTAACATGAGGTTTCATGTTTGTGTCGGCATCCTTTGTTGTGACGAGAGAAATAAGGCGATTGCATTGGGAAGCTGTGAGATTTGCTAGCATGACATACATGGCAGTTGAAGGGCAGCGGAAGGAGATGTTGGCGGAGGAAGAGAACGAGAATCAACCATGTTTGCCCACAATTGAGTTGATCAATCGGGAAACCCAATAAGGTAATAACAGGTCTTGCGATAATGATCGTGTCTATGGAAATGATCACAGAGAGGATGTTCTCGTTTCTTTCCTTTAAAGATGTAGGAAGCAGGACCATTGTTTGGGGTTGAAGAGTGACTAACGGTGAGGACACTGTTTGTTGAAATTTGAGAGCAATAGATTGAATGGAGGGGATTTATTTAGCATTAATGCTCTGCTACTCCTCTTCTTGTAATACAAAACTGAAGATTCAAAGAACGGGCGGTAATGGATCTCGCAGCAAAATCTGACTACGGAGACATGACAAACGGTCATGAAGATGACGACATATACGATTAACTATATATAACTACTAGTTAAAGAGCCCGTGCTCCGCACGGGTTCTTTTGGTAATAATACTACTATAATTTTTAAATGTGATATATATTTCTTCTTTTGGTAATAGCAGTAGTATAATTTTTAAACTTTTAAGCATTATGATTTAAATGTTGGAATATAAAACTAACATCACTTTCTAACAAATGTGGAATATATATAATATTAAGTCTTTTATTTTAATACTTTTGAAAGATACATCTGTTATATTAATAATAATAGTAGAAGTCTTTTATCTTAAAACTTTTGAAACCAACATTATTTTCTATCTAATATGGGACACATCTCTTCTATTGTTAAACTAAAATAATTCTTTGTAACCAATGAGGAATAAATCATTTTTATTGGTAAGATTTTACTTAAGGACTTTTAAAGCCAACATCAACTTCTAACAAATGAGAACATATATCTTCTTTTGTTAGTTTAGTAAAAGTCATTTATCTAAATACTTTTTAAACAAACATCAATTTTTAACCAATGTTTGTTACATCACTTTTATTGGTAATTATAGTAGAGATCTATCTTACATTGGTTATAAATTAATGTTGATTTTAGAAATCATTAAAGTACTCACCTAATACTTATTGAAAAATTCGTGTTTTTAGTGAAAAAAAAAATTATGCAACTTGAGACACAAATTTCTTTATATGTCATTTGTTTGTTAGTAAAGGTAATTGTGCAAATGTGTTATACTTAGTGAGAGCATCAAAATGATATATTTATTTGTACAAATCGAGTTTTGAATTAATAAGATATCAAAGTTTAAAGTATGGTGTTAGAAGTGAGTCATTAGAGTAAAGTACGTACTCACTCAATACCAATATAATAATATTATCCCATATTGGTTAAGAAATGATGTTAATAATAAAAATCTTTCTATATAAGATTTTCACTATTATTAACAATATAAGAGATTAATAGTAAATGATTAATATCACAATATCATATTAACTATTATTTTTAGCTAATGGCTAGAAAATGAAAAGTCTCAAGTCAAGTGATGTGGAGGCTTGAAGATTCAACAATATCAAAAGTTAGGTGATGAAAGGATTAAAACCGAGGGATTGACCCTCGGCATGAAAAGGACCCGACCCTCGGCACAAAGAGGGTCCCACCTGCAGAGCCACACGTTGCGAGGATAGGACCACTCACCCCTAAGATAAATCACTTCAACCTCTAAGCATCATGACCCCTAAGATCGTGACGAGCCCAGCCACGACTGGCCTAACCGACCACGGGCACCCTCGATCCCGCCACCAAATCAGTCTTCATAAATCCTCAGCCTCGACAAATAACAAAAGCGTTCATCACAAAAACCGCTCGGCCTCGGCCTCAGACCAATCATCCACCCCGACAAACCATTTCCCTAGGCCCGAGAAAACCGCTGCACGCCATTACCAACTCTTTGACAAATACACAGTTCACTCATTCCTGACGAATACCCTCAACGCATTTAATAACAGCCGCTTTATGCTCCCCAATTATTAGCTGCCACGTCGCCATAAACTTCAGGTATAAATATGAGAGCCCACATTCAGGGCAAAGTAAGTAATTTCAGAAAGATCACAACTCTCTTATCACAGCTTCCTATCAAACAATTATCACGGCCTATTTATTACCAATTCGCTACCGGAAATCTGACTCTTACGCCGGAAGGTTATAGTCGGGCCAACCCGACACCTTAACGGAGTTTATTGTTTACTTTGTGCAGGTCAAGCGAAAAGGACGAACCAGAAGCTGCCACATTATCCTCGCTCACACGTGGACGTCAAGACAGGATCACCACACTTTTTGCGTGATCAGGTGATATGATACATCTCTTCTATTGATAATAATATAAAAATTCTTTTATCCAAAAAACTTTTATAATCAATATCTATTTCTAAATAATGTGGAATACATCTCTTTGTAACCAACGTGAGATACATTATCTATAAACATTTTAAACCAATATCACTTTCCTAACCAATGTGAAATACATATTTTCTATTGGTAATAAGTCTTTTATAAAAAAGACTTTTAATTCATGCATCACTCTCTAACCAATGTGGAATATATCTCATCATTTAGTAATAATAGTAGAAGTTTTTTATCTTAAAAATATCTTAAGCCAACATCTCTTTCTATATACTGAGATACATCTTTTCTCTTCTCTTTTATGGATAATAAAAGTATAAGTTTTTTCTATCTAAAGACTTTTAAAAATCAACATAACTTTTTAACCAATATAGGGTGTATCTCTCTTATTGGTAATAATAGTAGAAGTCTTGTATCTAATCTAAAATAATTTAAAATCAACATCATTTTCTAACAAATGTGAGATATACATCTTCTATTGATAATAATGGTAGAAGTCTTGTATCAAAAGACTTTGAAAACCAACATCACTTTCTAGCCAATGTATGATATATATTCTTCTATTGGTAATTAATAATAGTATTTTTAAAACTAACATCAATTTCTAATCAATGTGGGATACATCTTTTCTATTGTTTAATAGTAAAATATTTTGTAACCAATGTGAGATACATCTATTGTAAGAGTAAAAGCCTTTAGTCTAAAGACTTTAAAATTCAACTTTTCTTTTTAAATAATATGATATACATCTCTTTTATTGGTAATAAGAATAAAAGTCTTTTATATAAGACTTTAAAAACTAATATTTTTTTCTAAACAATGTAAGATATATCTCTTCTATGGTGATAAGTAGAAGTCTTTTATCAAAAGAATTTTAAAACCAACATCAATTTATAATCAATATGAAATACATATATACTAATATTACCATTAGAAGAGATGTTTCTTATATTTGTTATAAATTGATGTTAGTTTAATTTAAAAGTAATTATAAGTCTTTTATCTAAAAACTTTTGAAACCAACATCATTTTCTAACGAATGTGAGATACATTTATTCTATTAATAGTAGAAATCTTTTATCTTAATATTTTTTAAACTAACATTATTTTCTATCTAATGTGAGATACATCTCTTCTATTGTAGTAAAATAATTTTATCTAAAAACTTTTAAACTAAAATAAATCTTTGTAACCAATGAGGAATAAATCATTTTTATTGGTAAGATTTTGCTTAAGGACTTTTAAAGCCAACATCAACTTCTAACAAATGTGAACATATATACTTTTTTTATTAGTTTAGTAAAAGTCATTTATCTAAATACTTTTTAAACCAACATCAATTTTTAATTAAGTTTGTTAAATCACTTTTATTTGTAATTATAGTAGAGATGCATCTTACATTGGTTATAAATTAATGTTGATTTTATAAATCGTTAAAGTACTCACCTAATACTTGTTGAAAAATTAGTGTTTTTAGTGAAAAAAATTGTGCAACTTGAGGTACAAAATTTTTACGTGTCATTTGCTTGTTGGCAAAGATAATTGTGCAAATGTGTTATACTCGGTGAGAGCGTCAAAATGATATATTTATTTGTACAAATCGAGTTTTTTATGAATAAGATATCAATGCTTAAATTATTGTATTAAAAGTGGATTATTAGAGTAAAGTACTTACCCAGTGTCAATCTAGTAATATTATCTCACATTGGTTAAGAAATGATGTTGGTAGTAAACGTATTTATATATAAGATTTCCACTATTATTAACAGTAGAAGAAATTAATAGTAAATGATTAATATCACAATATCATATTAACTATTATTTACTATTATTTTTAGCTAATGACTATAAAATGAAAAATTTCAAGTCAAGTGAAGTAGAGGCTTGATGATTCGGTGAGGTGACACAATCATAGTACTCTTCACCAACTTTAAATATATATATATAGATTTGGCGATCATATGTGATAACATGTCCATCATAACGAGTAAAATGTTTTCTCACAAATTTGACAATATCATTTTGACTAAACGAGCACAAGTTCGTCAACCTTATCAACTTTAATATTATATTAGTTAACTATCATTGACATAACATGAAAAATTAAATGTGATGCAAGCTCATCCGCCTATGAAGCATATAACACACTAATTAAAAGCGCCTTATGCTTAGTTATCCACTCGCATATTCATATTAGATAATAGAAAATGCGCAAAACTCATAAATTGCTCATTTTATGTTACTAGCTCGACATAACACACTTAGTCTACTTACACTATGTTGGCATGATACGCTCGCATGATCCCTTAATTTCATGCATTCAAATAATAACAAATTCTAAATATCATCTATATTATAAAAGAACTCAAGGTCTAACTAGTGGCCCTGATCGAATTGTGCTAAAGACAACTGACGATCCAGATTGATTCGTAAGTATGTGAGTTACAAGTAAACCCCTCAGTTATGAGTTATGTTTGAATTACCCCTCTACAATTACATATACAACCTTCAGTTGTGAGTTTTGTTTGAATTACCCCGTCAGTTATGTGTTTTGTTTATCCCAACCATTCATTGAACTGATTTCATACCGACATCGTGTCTATGGCACTGACACATATACTAGTATCTTTTGATAACGCGACGTGCTGCCACCATGATTATCCTCGCGCATTACGAACATATTTTACATGATCCCGTCTTATACGATCAACATGCTCATACTATGATAATTATTGTTTGATCAAAATGTGTTAAATAATACCAAGAAATGAAATGTGAACACAAATACCTTTTTATTTACGTGAGACTAAATACAGGATATGCACCCCAATTTTACATATAGAAAAATATGCTTCATCTTCAATGATGCTTTAAAAATTTCAGGCACTAAATCCACGCAATCTTTCTGCTCTCGAAGCTAAAGCATCATAATGACTATCACAAGACCTAAGAGCCCACATTTGCTCCCGAGAGCTATTTTTATTGGTGATCTCGCCACGCTGAGATCACAAGGTCCAAGAGCCCACACACCTCGCCATGCCAAGGTCACATTCTAGTTCAATTGCTTACCTTCGCTCTTGAAAGCTGTTACCATTGGGGTCTCGTCACGCCGAGGTCCAACCATGACCTGATTCCCACCAAATTAGGGAAGATTATGGGAAACATTATTTCACCGAGTCAAGAACTGTTGCAATACAAAAAGTCTTAATATTATCGATTTATTAGTACTCAGTCAATTGTTAACTAGGGGCTGCTACGGAAACATGAAGCAAACAAATATTCTTATTACTTTTCGATATAAAGATATGTTCTCACACTCGAGAAGTAGGGGGCTACGGGGGCTACTACTGCTACTACTGCTACCACTGCTACCACCATCACTACTACTACTACTATCGTGGTTGATGAGATCCTACAACACCCTTATTTATATAAGAGAGCCCCACGGCCACAATAGTTATTTATATGACATCTTCATTCATATCAGATCATCGACGAGGATAGAGACTACTATTTGGAAGATCCTGCCATATTCATGCCAACGCCCGAGCTTCATATTATACTTGCTCCCGAGCTCATCTAACTTATGCTCCCCGCTTGAGTCTACTCGATACTAAAGCTTCATATTGTCCTCCCGCTCTAGTTTACTTGCGACCGAGCTCATTATCACTATATATGGTTTGCTCATCAATATTGAGAGAAACCATCCTCGGCATTCCCGAGCAAAAATCCCAAGTGTTAAAGGTCTTATCCTCGAAACGCGAGGAAGATCACAATGAACAAAAGCCCAAGTGTTAAAGGTCTTATCCTAGGAACGCGATGAATATATTGCAATGAACAAGAGCCCAAGTACTTACCCCATCCTTAATACGGAGGTGGGGATAAAGGATTTCATCCTCAATACGGAGGGAGATCGTAATAAACAAGAGCCCAAATGCTCACCTCATCCTCAATATGGAGGTGGGGATCAAGGGTCTCATCTTCGATACGGAGGGAGGTCGCAATGAACAAGAGCCCAAGTTCTCACCACATCCTTAGTACAGAGGTGGGGATCAAGGGTCTCATCCTTGATACAGAGGGAGATCGCAATGAACAAGAGCCCAAGTGCTCACCCAATCCTCAATACGGAGGGAGATCGCAATGAACAAAAGTCCAAATGCTCACCCCATCGTCAATACGGAGGTGGAGATCAAGGATCTCATCCTCGATACCGAGGAAGATCGCAATGAACGCAATGAATTATTATTTTCTTGAAAACCCTCGAAATTCGAGGACGAATTATTATTATTATTTCTCTTGAAGACCCTCGGAACTCGAGGACAAATTATTATTATTATTATTATTATTATTATTATTATTATTATTTTCTTGAAGACCCTCAGAAATCGAGGACAAATTATTATTTTCTTGAAGACCCTCGGAACTCGATGACGATTTATTATTTTCTTGAAGACCCTCAGAACACGAGGATCAGTTATTATTTTCTTGAAGATCCTCGGAACTCAATGACTAATTACCATTTTTGTGAAGACTCTCGGAATACGAGGACCAACTTTTTTTTTTTTTTCAGATCCTCGCTTAACCGATGACCAGTTATTTGAGGCCTTATCGCCCACTTTCTATATCATACCTTGGTCAACCCAAGCACCTACGCGAATATCTCCTGCCATGTTCAACACTTAATTGAAAAAGCCTTCTCCGGGCTCAAGACAAGAATCACTAAGCAAATAGTACTTCTTACCTTGAGGTAAACCTCGAAGAATAAGGAGTAGGGGGCTACTGACGTGCACAAAAAATACACCCCAAAAAATATTCGCTAAAAGACCCATAACCAAAGAAGGGCCCAAGCCCAAAACATGTAAAAGCATATGAGACACTATAAATAGAGGGGTCCTCCCTCATCACTCTCTTTGCTTGATCACACACGGGAGGCACGCTCCCTTACTCAGAACTCGAGGACGAATTATTATTATTATTTTTTCTTGAAGACCCTCGGAACTCGATGACGAATTATTATTTTCTTGAAGACCCTCGGAACACGAGGATCATTTATTATTGTCTTGAAAATCCTCGAAACTCGAGGACCAATTACTATTTTCGTGAAGACCCTCGGAATACGAGGACCAATCATTATTTTCTTTCAAATCCTCGCTTAACCGATGACCAGTTATTTGAGGCCTTAGCGCCCACTTTCTATATCATACCTCAGTCAACCCGAGCACCTACGCGAGTATCTCCTATCATGTTCAACACTTAATTGAAGAAGCCTTCTTCAGGCTCAAGACAAAAATCGCTAAGCAAATAGTACTCCTTACCCTTGAGGTAAACTTCGAAGAATAAGGAATATGAGGCTACTGATGTGCACAAAAAAATACACCCTCAAAAGTACTCGCTAAAAAGATCCATAACAAAAGAAGGGCCCAAGCCTAAAAGCCCATGAGTCACTATATATAAAGAGGTCTTCCCTCATTATTCACTCTCTCAATCTCTCTCTCTTTGAGCACGAGGCACACACCCTTTTTTATGAACCGAGACTTACTCGCACACCGAAGGGTTTTGACGGGGAACCCTCACGGTGCTCTATTTTGCAAACTAAACAATTGGGGAACCCTCATTTTGCAAACTAAACAGCTGGGGAACCCCCATTTTACAAACTAAACAACCAGGGAACCCTCACGGTACTCCATTTTGCATACTAAACAGCAGGGGAACCTTCATTTTGCGTCTAAATAGCCAGGGAACCCTCACGGTGCTCCATTTTTCACACTAAACAACCGGATATCCACCGGACGACACGTCAGACGAGATTTTCGACACCCCCTCCCCTTTCGTGGCGTGATCAATTGGTTGAGGGGTACAATGCAAATCAAATATATTTCTTTCTAGATAAGGCAATACATTATTTGATTTCAGACGAAGACTATTCACGTATGTTTCATCGCCATGAATCGATTTGAAACGGTGATGCATGAAATATTGGTAATATGAGCCCGTCCATTCATGATTAATTATAGAAAGTGGACCATCTTGATTTTTACCCAAACTTCAAATCAATGAGCCCGCCCTTTTTTCTTGGGCGCGAAGTAAGAAAGTCTCAAAAGCAAGCCTGAATCGCTGAAACGTCAATGGATGGGATGCTATAATGCTACTCAAGAAGATTTTTAAATTGATGAATTCTCGTGAAGATTTGAACTTATAGGTATGATTTTGGACAAATCAACAGTTCATTACCTGCAATTTCACAAACAATTTCCGCTTGTATGTGTAATTATTGATATGTGTGTCAGTGCGTGTATTTATGTACATGTAATTATGTTATTTATGTATATATATGAGTTGGTAAGGCTCTACAGTAGTTTGTTTCTGCATTTCTGTGAAGCTAGGGTTTCAAATTACAATTTCCTTCTTCAATCACTTAATTTGCGATTGCGCGCGCGCGCGTGTGTGTGTGTGTGTGTGAGAGAGAGAGAGAGAGAGAGAGAGAGAGAGTTTAGGCTTTAGCATAGGTTGGGCAAACTTCTGTGATAATGATAAACTGCGTCTAGTTGAATTTGAATCACTAAATAACTTTATGTTTCTCTTTGAGACTGGAATATTTGTTTGTTCTGGAGTGTTCTATTATTTGATTGTTTTGTTTTTGCTTGAGAAAAGTAATCATATTAAGAGCTAACTCGAGGAGCCTTACACCACCATGTCCTTATGAACACGAATCCAAACAATCTTTTCCCAGCCCAAGTAATTGAGCCAAAGTGTTGACTCAATTAGAGAATCACATATAATAGAACAGAATGAAATTCACTCAAAATCATCCAAGCATGCCCCTTACTCTGATGTTGTCAAGCAACGATCACATACACATATTCATGTATATAAATGTTTATTGAATTTATAAGTGTAGCCTTGTCGGTCATATTGGAGTTGCTGGATAAGTAAGTTTTTCTCACACATTTTGTCCTAGGAAGGTTTTTGGAGCCATAGATTAGAAGTACTGAAATTACTTAATATAGGATTTGACCTGTTTAAATACCGAGGCGGTAAATACTGTTACTACTGAAAATAGAGTTGGAGCGATAGAATTTGTAAAATTAGCGACAGAAAAGCTTAGAGCTTAAATTTGGGGTTCCATTTTTCCTATTTAAATTTATGAGATTGGAATAAAGCATTTCGTGTGGCTCGTTTGATGCATTCATCTTTGAATGTGCCTAACTATTTCTACGTTAGTGATAGAGCTCTGCTCTGTACTTAATGTACTTAAAAACGCATGATCGACATATATTCATAAGCTTGAAGGGAAAGTACTCTAAAGGCCTATTACGTCAATTTTCTTTTATTTAACCCATTGGGAAACATATAAGTAAACACGTTAACAAAATGAGCATGGTTGAGACAAGTATGTTAAGATAGATTTGCTATCCAACTAGAAAAAATAAAGCTAAAGAAAAATGCATTCATGAGAAGCAAAAGTAGCCTTAGTATGACATCAGATAAAATTGCTTAAGATGGTTTGGACATGTACTATGTCGAAAAGAGTGTGCAATTACAAAGAGGATATAATCAATGTCAGCTGCAACATTAGTAGGGGCAGACCAAATCCAGCATAAAGGAGATATCATGAATTTAATAGCTTATGATTTGATTGAGGATATCGCTCTGAGCCTCTAAGCCTCCGATTAGAGTTAAATTGCCAAAAGAAATTCATCCAACGATGTGTAAATGGTTGAGTTAAGGCTGAAGACTAAAATGTGATCAGATTGTTAGTTGTCAACCTTAAGGGTTGTCTTTTGCAAAATTTGAATTCATGGATGAAAGGGATAATTGTTTAAGTGGACTTAATTTTCTATTTACGATTGACATGTAAATGTTTATAAGGCTAATCTCTTGGCACACAAATCTGGGTTACGTAGAAACAAAATTTGGATATCACATGTAGCCGAAATAGGATGTTGAGATCTGAAACCACTAGTACCATAGAAGATTGCATTATAAATTTTGTATCATAAGGTAGTTTGTGGCCTGATGGCTAAGAAATTACCAGGCTAAGCAAAGTCATTCAATACAGTGGTCATATCATGTGCCATATGGGTAGTTGGTTCGGGCTGCTTTCTGTAGAGATATTTCTGGTGTGTCCTCTTGCAGGTCACGGTCTAGTTTGTTGTTCATTTTTTGTGGGTTTGGACCAATAAGAAGGTTGAATATTGGACTTGTACATGGCGTATTTGATTTCACCAGTGATGCCATACATGATTCTAATTCAAGTAGCCACAATGATGCTTGACAGCTTGAGGAAACTTTTTTGAGTCAGTGAGTCTCATATATGCTTAGCTTAAAAGAGATGAGGTTCTATTTAATCATTCTTAAGATTTTTTTTTTTTGATAAATAAAAGTAATTGTATTAATTACGAAGAGTGTCAAAACAGGTGACACATCCTTTGTACGTCGGTAATATACCAAAGCCTGAACAGGCTAATCAATATGAAAGGAATTTACAAAATCCACATAGGAAATACTAGAGCTAGGACCAGGATCCACTGAATTAGCACACCAAAAGTACAGATTGTGCAGCAAATTGTTCTTCAGCTGGTCCATATTCCCTTCCACATAATAAAAACCCTGTATTCCTTTCCTTCCAAAAGGCCCAACAAACCCCTAGAGGAATAGCCTCCCAAATACCATTTCTTCTCCTCCTTTTGTACATAGACCAACTCATGAATAAGTCTTTCACAGTTCTGGGCATAACCCAGTAAATATTAAACAGTTCAAAAATCATGTGCCATAACCCCGTCACCACGGGACAATGTAACAGCAAATGATTAACGTTTTCCTCACTCTCTTTTCACTTATAACACCGATTGACACAGATCTTGCTAATAATCTTAAGATTATTAGTGCACATAAGTGCTTCCAAAATCCTAGCTTATAAGAAAAATCTGCTGCGTTATTAATAACTCCTTGACTGCATTCTTTAGGCTGAGCCTGAGTCGTGCCAAATGCTAAGTACTACATGCTTTAAGCAGATCCCACAAAGTGGAACTGTGCAAGGCGCACTTACATTTTCTGCTGTGTACGGTCTCTATCAATAGGCTTCATAACCTGGCTACTAGCATATGATCTGAATCTGGCTGGCAAGGAGCTCAGAGTCAGAGATATAAGTGTGTGGGCTTTGAAATCCCATAATTGCTATCTGGGAAGAATCCTCTTGTGCACGCGTGAATGAATTTTCAGGTATAGATTTAACTACTTACTCAGCCAAAATGTTCAGTTAAGCTTGATATACATTGTTGAGCCCCTATCTAACAGCTTAAGCTTTTAGATGAGTTGGTTACTTAACATGGTATTAGAGCTCTGGTTTGGCAATGTCGTGGGTTTGAGTCATCCCGCTTGCATTTGTTACCCGGACAATTGTGAGTGCATGTTGTCACTCTATTTGCTTTGTGATGCCCTTGATGAGGTATGCTTGTGTATCTCTCCACGTGTGGACGGGTCATACGTGAGGGAGAGTGTTAAACTTGATATACATTGTTGAGCCCCTATCTAACAGCTTAAGCTTTTAGATGAGTTGGTTACTTAACAGGTTGACTTTCCTAACTTTTAAAGGAAGTAAAATGGCAAAACTTCAGTTCTGAAGGGGGGTCAAGTAACATTCTTGTACTCCATGTGGCTTTGCCACTGCTTTTATGTGCCCATGTATTAGACTTAAAAGACATCTTTTGGTTACGTTGCTTCATATGCGCTGAGGATGTGTCCATATATACGTGATATAGAAAATTACTCATAGACCCCTGAATTAATTTTGGTGAGACTTAGAGATTCTCATCAAGGTAGCGAGCAACTCATTGGTGCTAGGGGAAGTGCACCCCTCACCCCTCCTCTCTCTTTTTGGGAATAAATGCAGTTACTAGTAGTTTCTTAGTTGGGAGTCAAACTACAAAAACAAGATTCCCCCACCTTCCCAAACCCCAAAAGAAAAAGAAAGAAAGAGTGTGCATGTATGATGCTTGTAAGTGGGTAGGGTGAACAATGGAACGGGATGTAAATGTAAGAATCTGCATTCATATTTTACATATTATTTAGATGTTCCATCACTTCTCTAATAGCAGCTTCTGAAGTCTATATTCTTATCATATTGAACACCTCACCGTGTATAACAATCTTAAACATTAGATATGCCCCCTAAAGTAGAACCTTAAATTTTCAACTTGTAGAAGAAAAATGAGCTTTGATGTGAATTATTGCTTGATGATCATATAAAAATTACAAGTAATAAAGTCAATGCTAATCTACTGCTTTACTTATAAAAAAATAAAAATAAAATGCTAGTCAACTGCTAACCCTTACAAAATGAAACAATGTGTTATGAACTAGTAGATGGACTAAGATGAGCTTCAGATAGTTTCAATGCAAGGATTAGAGGGACTTCCTATGCAGTAGGCAGTAGCGTGTGGTGATGTGAAAGGAAGGTCCATTCAGCAGACATACCTGAAGCCATGTTTCTGCTAAACCTAATCCAAGTTGACGAGAACAACATAAGCTGGCGTGAACCACAATAGATAGGTCGTTGTGCCCTGGGATAAAGCTAGAAACTGTTGCTCGTGTTATAGTGGACTGCTTTTTCAAATGTTTCACTTGTTATAGTAGCTCATTGTATAATGATCCACTACCACTAGCTCCTCCACCACCATTTGTCTATTACCTGTTTTATGGTGTGCACATAGGAACTGAAATGGGGGCCTTACTTCAAAGTTACTGAGCCTGTTCCCATTGAGGGCCACCCACACTTGAATTTCACTTGATCTACTCCTTGTTTTAGCATGTTTGGACAAAAAAATTACTTCCTTGTTTGGCAGTGAAGTTTTATGTTTTGTACTTAAGATTTCATTCATATATCATCAAGAAATCTTTTAATATTCTTTCTTATCAGCACCTCAGTTGACGACTTTATAATTGAGGCTGGTGGGGTTCGTAAAATTATTTTGTACAAATGTTATGATGTGGTTCTCAATTTTCTTTGATGGGCCTATGAAATTCCATTTTTATTTTTTTCTTTAAACGAACTGTTGGATAGTTCTGCGGCAAATAGAGAAGCGAGCAGGTATCATAAGTAACTTAAAGTTGTGCTTTGGGTTGGCATCGGAATGTTATTACGAGGGTCGCTCTTCCTGTTTATTTGTATTCCTCGCTTTTAAATCTTATATAGCTCAGTTAAGGCAACCAGTAATTAACATCCATACTAAATATAGAACATCAAAAAGTTGATTGAGCAACAACTCAGAATTGCATGCTCTTAATTTTGTTGTTTTCCCGACAAATATTTGGACACATCTTAATGAAGCAGATTTGAGGCGGGAGTCATGGATTGGTTTGACAATTCAGCCCTGAGATAAGCTGTGGTGCAAGGAACCTCATCCAGATCTCTCAAAGCAGTGTAAGTACTTGCAAGCTGCACCTCATTAAGCATTTGACGAAGGTCTGAAGCTTCTTCCTTGAGTTGTGCATTCTCCTTGAGAACCCTTTCGTGGCTCTCTGATGCACGGTTCAACTTGTCTATAAGATTGTGGTTCTCAGTTCTAAGACGAACCACCTGTGACCAAAGCTCATCGAGGTGTTTCTGTTTCCTCATCCTCGACCTGCGAGCAGATTCTCTATTCGAAATCATTCTCCTTTGCTTCCTTTCATCAATGATGTTAAGTTGATGCTCCTCTGCTTCATCAGAAGTCGAGTTGTTGCTGAGAGATGAGGATTGCGAAGAGAAATCAAGGACTGGAGGAGAAGTTTGAAAATAGGGTAGGTTACTCATAAAGCTGCTGAAATGGAGAGATGATATATTGTTTTGGGCTAAAGTGAAGTTGTTGGGGAAGGGGGAAAGGTTTTCCGGGGCTAGGAAGTAGTTTGCTGCATTCTCAGGAAGCATGGCTATGTTTATGAGGAGACTAGTACTTGAAGGTTTCTTTTGCAGATGTATTGAGAGGGTGGGGGAAGAAAGCACGAGTGGAGGGGTTTTATAGGGGGAGAGTTGGAGAAGTGGTACATTTAAGCAACAGTGACAGGGGCTTACGAAAGCATAATGTTGTGAACATCTGTAGGAAACTAGGAATGGAACTTATAATGTGTGTGATGTATGCATGTTATGATTAGAGCTGCAATTATGCAACAGTTGTGAGAGCTGCTTTAGGGTAGGCCCAACTGGGTCCACTGTTACTTGGGTCTTTAATACAATTTTGCAATTTCAATCTAACCTACTGGAATTCAGGATAGAAGGTACTATTGTTTCTCAAATCAGCTGGACGAGATCAAATGACAAAATTGTTACCATGCGAAATTGAGACACCCCAAATCAGTCAATAAACTCGTTGAACTGTGACGTAAGATTTAAGAGTACGTGTTCATGTATGTATATAGGCTGATCATGGATGTGGGATGTATTATGGATAATTGAGTTATGGATAATCATTGAACATATTAATGTACTGCTAATTTGGGAAAAAGTTTGTGCCATGGGGAGTCTAATTATTTGGATGGGGAATGTTGTGGACGAAGATGAGGAAAGGGAAGCATTTGCGAATTTAGCCGTAAAGTCAGATCTTACAAGAGATTTTTGAGGAAAATGCTAACAAATTTGAGAATCATGCTACTTTTTTAGCTATTAGACCTTGTGATCGATGACGAATTGTGGGTCAATATGAAAAAAGTGAAGCCATTAAAGTAAAATGCAATATTAATTACTATTTATAAAATTATTTGGTGACTCAAAGGGCACTTCATTTTAGGATAAGGGACGCATACAAGTGTTAATACTCTTATCAAAATAGGTAACAGCAAGTACCTAAATTTTAGTGTCTCACTGTTCTAAAGCTGCCACCTAGCTGAATTAGGCCAGGGAAATGTTCGCTGAAATTCTTGTGTGAACTTCTGAGAACAACTTTGCTTTGTCCTCTGTTCCTATTTGTTTAATATTTTTATTCTAGAACTAGTTACCTCCGTTCCTATTTGTTTAATATTTTAATTCTAGGACCAGTTAATTGCTTTTCTTGTTTCGGTCATGTGATTTGTTGAGACAAAATGGTATGTTTTGGCTAAAGCACATACTAGAAATATGCTTACCAGATCCATGTACCTTCTATTCAGATAAAGTAGAATTCTGGTTAAAAACTTTTCTCAACCATGCGATTCTGATATGATCATATGATTACAGGCCATGCATTACAGGTCAATAAAGTTGCTGACTGTCAGTAATTAACCATGACATAGTGGCCTTTGCAACTGAAGTGTACCCTTATTCTAGTACATTTTGGAGATTATCAAATATTTGGATTACTCTTTATTTATCTTGGCTTATACACTTTTTGGTACGTATGTTAATGGATTTGGTCAATCTAAATCTATCAGATCGGAGAAGTAGGACAGATGTGGTTTGCCGAGGAATCACAGATACGGTAGGAAGATTGAATGAGAAAATGTGGATGGAAATTAAAGCTGGAGTTTAAGTTGCAATGATTCCCTAGATAGGTCAGTTTGCATTAAGTCGTATCCCAACTACTTGAGGATGGCAATATGAATCTCCCTGGAATACGGCCATATGTTCTGTGCCATATCAGACTTGCTGCGATTGCCATTTCATCAGAACTCTTGGATTCAAGTATACATTATATGTCAATTTCGCATTTTCATTTTCTTTGTCCCTAGTGTTAACTGTTTAAACAGTTAATTACTACTCCTTCGGTCCTTGTTTTTCACGGAAATTACTCAACTCAACTCACCCTTATTCCCAATAATCACTTGGGGTCGCCCACAAATCCTTTTCCGCCATTCGATTATGTCCAAAGCAACGTCATCACAAACACCACACATTCATATTTTTCTTTATTATGGATGTCCATGTTAGTTTTAGTGTTCCCCCTTCCCTATTTCTAGTATGGTTGATATTGATACACTTGCACTTCCTAGCCGGTACATTAATTGGTTTATGTTGTATGTGTCCAAACCATCAACAACGGTTTTCTCTCATTTTATCAGCTATTGGGGTGACTCTTACTATTTCAAAAAATAGTTTATTACGAATTTTATCTTTCCTAGTTTTACCGCATATCCATCTTAACATTCACATTTTAGCTATATTCATTTTGTTAACATGTTCTTTCTTAGATGCCATATATGTGAATTGTAGGCATTTTTACTTGCACAAAAACATGAATGCCTTTAGTGTCCACAATATAGGTTGCAAGTGCACGCTAGGACATGATAGTTATGGTCAATTTAGTACATTCACAGCAAAGGACACTCATTTTGGGACATGATAAAAAAGGCACACTCGTCTTAGTAAGGAGGGAGTTGTTCTTACAATCTTGCTTCAGAATTTCTGAAATCGTGTGATTTTCCTACATTCTTTCTAGTTTAGCACATTAATGAAATTTTGTGTTATTGACCATAGAAATATTCATAGATGGATCAGGTGAAGTTCCCTATCCGCATTAGATTTTTTTCCTGGGCACTAGGACTCTGGTTGGCCAATGCACTTAATGGCATTGACTTGGTCTATACCAAAGTTGGGATAAAAACAAAAAAAGGAACTCCATTTTCTTTTTCCCCTTTTGAAAGGTTTAGTATTTTTATAAGGCTTTGCCGGACTGGAAATATATTTGGGTGGATACTAGTTGATAATTCTTGTATATCTAGTATCTTGATCTATGTTAAATGCAAGCATTGTCATATCTGAACCAAAGAAAGTGTAACATCTTACTAAGATTGTGAATGATATTGGTTTCTAACATTGTTTTTCTAATACATTATGTGCCCCACAGGTTTACATGCAATTTGCTCCATAAAAACTTTTTAAGTGTTTGGATCAGAAAGTGCTCATGGTAGGAAACTGCAACCAAGTATACACTATTAAATATAGAAAAGAGATATCCAAACGCAATTTTATGGAAGCAGGTGCCAGGTACACCTTTACTAATTGTACTTTATGCATACTAATTGTATTCTTTATTAGAGCTTTTGGCGAGTCCACTCTATACAGCAACATAATCCACGGTTTTAACAAGTGGAGTTTCTTAAAGAAATAGGAAAATATCAATGAAGAAAATTTATGCAAAATCTTGAGTGCTTCTACGTTGGTTAATCTCCACTGTATGAAAAAGAAAAAGATTGGGTATTCCCTTAGAGATACGGAAACCATGAGAGATTAACTTCCTGTTCAGTTTCTTTGACGATTTCATTCTGAACTTTTGGATTTCCTTTTTTTTTTTTTTTTGTTTTGTTTTGTATACGCCTACAGATACCAAGGAGAGAGATAACTTTGGATTCGGTTTTCTTTTATGATTTTATCCTGGATTTTTGGATCTCTTTTAGATGGTGCAGCCCTACCATTTCCATTTAGAGTCCTGTTGGGGTTTAGATTAGGCCTATGCAGTATGCTCCCACATTTTGGGTGTGTGCGTTGCTTTACCAATAGCATGATTCATGAATTTTCCATGCTATACTTTTCTTTTGACAAAATAAGTTTATATTTGAAATAACTGGCCGTATAAATTAAACGTACCCAAAGATATTAGATAGCCATAATCAACTTCTTTCCAGGGCTTGGTTTGGTCATTCTCAGGGACAAGTTTCCTATTAATCCCTACATATGCAGTATAGCATGATTTATGAATGCTCCATGTTTTACTCTTCTTTTGACAAAATAAGTTTATATTTGAAATTAACGGCCGTATAAATCAAATGTCCCCATAGATAGCCATCATCAACTTATGTCTAGGGCTTTGTTTGGTCATAGTTTTCATACATCCTCAGGGACAAGTTTCCAATTAATCTGGGACCCTACCCACAGAGGAAAGCATGACAAACAAAAGAAAGAAAGAAGGATAGAAAGTGACCATTCATGGCTGCACTTTTATCATTCCTTTTTCTTTGAATGTTATCATCATATAGGTTTAAGTTCAACCGTAGCTCCGGCAGGAACACAGATGATAAATTGAACTGTATGTACGGAGGGAGGGTGTTCTTTTTTTCTTTTTTTGATTTAACGGCTTTCCAGATATGCACCAACATCAATTTGAGGGCATCTTATTACGAATGAAACATTTCCATATCTATCCAGTTTGAGTGCCAAGCAGCTACAATCGGGTCTTATGTCTGTCTAATCTATGGAGCTTGTACGGTGAAAGAAAGGGTGCATATTTTGTTTGCACATATCCATGATTTTTTTTGAATGGCCACATCCACATGGATCAACTCATTAATGCACTAACTGCGTTTTACTAGCTGTTATCAAATGATCCTCCGAACTAGTATGTTTTTGGACTTCCTATCTCTATCCATTATTATACTACATCTGTTCCATGAAAAAAGTCTTACGTTGTATCTTAATTTGTTTTACAAGTCAGTTTTTGAATTTCTACTGTAAATTTTCATTGTTTTTCCAATTTCTTTTCTTCTTCTAAAAAATATGGCATTGCCTTTGCTTGTTTTACAAAAAAAGGTGCAACTATAATGCAATTTAAATGAAAAATATGCAAGTCTAAATACATCTATAAGTTGTTTGACTTTTTTTTTTTGCCTTTTTTTTGTTCCACCATCAAATTATGGCATACTCCTTGGGTTCCACTTAATGAGTCTATGTTTAGAAAATCTAATCATTAATGGGGTATATAACTAACATCAGAGTTGGTCATATTTACAATAGTGATTGAGCATATATTAATATAAAATGTTGAGGTTAATGACGAAATATTATGAAGTTTGTGAATTTTAAAAATTGATTTTTAAAATAAAATATTTCAAGATAGTATGGATTATTTGGTTAAAACCGAATGAGTAGTACTCCCTTCGTTTCTTAATAATCGTCTTGGTTGACCGGTGCATAGTTTAAGAAAAAACAATTGATTTGATTATTTATATTGGTTTAATGTGTAGTTTTCTTTAAAGCTCATGGTATGTGGCCCATGATTAAAGTAGAGTGAAAAAGTAAGGGTAAAGTGGTAAAAGTGATGTTCTAAAAATATAAGTTTTAAACTGGATAATTATTTTTGGACGGATGAAAAAGGAAAAGAGGACGATAATTTAGGAACGGATGGAGTATTAATTTTTTTTAGAATTGAAGGAGTATAGACTAAAAAATAAAAATTGGGTCCCAACACGCAAGCATCATGGTGCACCGCCCTACCATCCTATTGCTCAACCCATCAACTCAACCAATTGCCTACCTCCCTCTCTCTCTCTCTCCTTCCCTCACACGCGCACACACACGCACAAGCACACACGCTCACGCTCGCACAATCATGAACGTATTATCTTGCTGATGTTAATTTGGGGCTATCTCGAATGAAGCTCGACTACAGAGAATGAAATAGTTTTTCCTTTATCTTTAGTTACTGGCCTGAAAGCAATTATTGCTATATATGCAAAAGACTCGAATTTGATACGGAATGATCTGATTCATTATAGTATTTGTCCTATGTAAACAATTTGGCCACCAGCTTTGCTTGAAACAAATGCACTGTTTTTTATTTGGGTGTATTTTATAATATATATATATATATATATATGTTAGATTTTGTCTTTTTAAGGCATGTACTAACTCAAGACTGCATCGCTTGCCGAAATGTAACACTATCCATATATACCAAGGAATAGTGCCACTTTTCTTGACACATGCATTTACATTTCCTTATAAATATAGGAATGCTACTCCTAACTGGGGTGAACTTGGAATTTTTGTTAAAATAATAGAGAACTAGAACCAGACAAAGAGACTAATATTTCGATATTTGAAAATTTTAAAATCAAAACTAATCAAGTATGTATGAAAACGAATACTTTAATTTGGTGCAGAACTAACCCAAAATATTTGAGCCAAAAGCTTGCATACATACAAATCGATTAACAACTTACGAACTGCTTCATAGAATGTGAGCAATACTACTCAAAGATCCTGCTCTTTAAGAAACCAAAACTAATCAAACAAAGAATTTGGGCATTTTCCACAACTTGTGCAAATTTTTCCATGCAAGGCAACAAATTATTAAATTCAAGTAGAAACAAGTAAGTCAATTGTAACACCACCAATAGCAAAATAACTCATATATAATTATAATATATTGGTCAGTCTGGTCTCAAAACATTTTATAAGTTTTATTAAAATCGGTACCGAACCAAATGCTTTGATAATAGTGAATTGTCTGAGTTGGATCTGTCATAAGCGTGTTTGCTAGAAAATAAAAATAAAATAAAATTGGTTGGACAATATTGAGTTGCTTAGTCTTTAATCTTTATGGATCTTGAGTTAGTTTTTCAAGAATATTCTTCGTGAATATCAATATTGTGACTATTTTCAATATATTTAAAAACTTTTTAGGAATCCATCACTTGTACCATGTCTCCTCTCACTCTCACTCACTCTCCACCCAAATAACCCAACTCTCTCTCTCCACCATGGCACCATTTTCCTTTTCTTTCATGAGGTCATCACAGTGTGATTGGTTCAGCTAGGATAAGCTCCCCATCATCATCATCATCATCATCATCATCTTTCCGCATCTGTTCATTTCTTTAGGGCACACTATAATACGACTAGTATTTAAGCATTTTCTCCTGTCTTTGCTATTTATTTGTACAAAGATTAGTAATGATTGTTTAACTCATCAGTGCATTGCTATTTCACGTAGTATTACTTAGGTTTACTATTATACATACTTGTGGCTGCTGCATTTCGCTAAAAGGGGTAGGTTTATATCCACTTATTATTATTATTTTTTTGTGTTTTTTTTAAAACTCAGCTATATATATATATATATATATAATGGCCTTTTGGAGTCAACATACTCTGTCCTTAAGGGGTTGACTCAGTGATAGAGATGAGATTTTACAAAGTGTGAGGTCTTACGTTCAATCCCTTCTCATGCCCCTTAGAGCAACCAAAATAATAACACTCAATATCACACTCTACCCACCTCGTTTTTGTTTCTTTTATATTTTTTCAACACTCTAAAAAATAATTCACTCCAATAATCACCCTTTATACAATCCTCTAAAAAATTCATACCTCTCACATCTCAACTAATAAACCTAACTATTTCAATATTTTTCAATTTTTTTATTCATATTTTTCACACAATTTGAGTAACTATTCTGCTAAGCCTCCCTCAATATTTCCGGTGAGCCTTAGCAAAATTTAGAGATAGAGTGGGTTTAAACAGGTTCATTGTGGCATCCAATGTTAATAAAAGATTGTAGAGTAGCTTTAAAAGGTTGATAAAAGCTCCCATTGTGGAAGCTCTTAGGAGAGAAAAAAAAGTCAACATACTCTATGCTAGAGGGTATCATAGTCCTTTTTTGAAGATTAAGTTCAATTTTACACAATACATTAGTAATATTTTAATTAAAAAATCCACTTTTAAAAATTAAGGTATAAAATTTTATTTTATTACTAATGTTTTCTTAAAAAAGTTTGATTTTCAAACTAGAACTCTTTAACCGAAGCCGAAACGGAAGAATATTATTTTTTAAAATGTAAAATGAGAAGATATGATCATTCAGATCACTTGAGAATCAAGACTATACTTTTAATAATACGTTACTCTCTCAAACTTTGTGGCTACTACGTACATAAGCCAAACTGGTATACTGGTCTTGCTATTTAATTCTTGGAAGCTTGACTCAAACTCGTAAGTTAATTGTGTAAATCCATTTTTGTAAAATGAACGAGATAGAGTAGAACTAGAAGAGCTACCTTAAATTAAATATTAAATAATTAAATAAAAAAGAAAAGGAAAAAACTGGTAATATATTCACCAATGAATATGATGTGCTCATCAACGATAGATGGAGGAAAACAAAAGTTTGGTTTCACTAATTGGGATGATTGGATTGACTATTAAGTACTAAAACAGGCAGCAATGGAGAAAATCTTGTGAAAATATAATCCACCCAGTAAAAGATTATTGATGGAATTGTTCAACTAGTTAGGACCACAAGCTTTCTTAATTCCCTCGAAAACCTAACTAGTCAATTGTTTAATCACATTAATTACACAACCATATGAAGTCGATCAGATTTGGCATTCTGCAAGTGCTCAAATGCTCAATGCTTTTACTTATCGTCATCTTTGAACCTAACTCCAAAAGGTGGCATCAACTTAATTAATTGTCAACTTCAAATTAAGTTATCCTTTTTTGGTGCTTCCATTGCCAGTTTCTTCCCTTAACGACAACACCACGACTTGAAATTTCATTAAACTGGAATAATTTGTATGATATGGTACGTACTTTCATCCACTCGTTAGGCCAATTAGATCTCCTCTGTCAATTTATGATCATTGTTTTGTAGGTTATATTCCATGTGAGTGCGATGTTTAACGCTTGTTCGATTCTGAAAATTCATGGTATATTTTGTGAATGGAACGGAGGGACTACTTGTACAACTCATTACTCATCCACGTCCAAATTGATGAAAATAACGCTACTCTTTTCGACACTTAACATTGACATGATATCGATGCTTATCTTCTTTTTCTCTACTAATTAGGTACATGTGTTGTTAATGATTTTTGTTAAGCGTTTTGCCTTAATTTTTTTGTTTACTTTTAATTATTGAGTTCTTTGTATCCTTTCATCTTAACTGAATTTTTAGACTTATAAATTATGTTATTGTGTGTGTAGCTTTTTTAGTTCTTTGTTTTTTCTTTATTTAGAATTAGAATGTATAATTTTTTCCTTTGAATAGCAACTTATCCAGCATCTTTTGTCTTTTTTGTTGATTATTTTTGTATCTCCTTTTTAATTAATTTTAAAAAAATCGTTTACGTTAGCTTGCTTATTTTTTGTTTCCAATTTTTTTGTATCATATAAATATTTAATTTATATTTATCGAAACTGTACTACTTATTTTTTTATATAATTAATATCAGTTAATTGACCATCATAAAAAGTGAAAAATCAGTAAAATAAAATTCTTATATACGAAAGATCGAAAACTATATATGTTTTTGAAAATTGTTCTTTATGAGATTTTAAAGCATATGATTCATGAGAATTAATGAAGTTTTATATATTTATATATATGTAAATATATATACTTACATTTATGTGTGTATATTTTCCCTATGAATTAAATTGATCATAAAAAACTAAAGTGAGATTTGGTAGAAATTTTGATGAGATATTTGTTATTTTTTGGCCTAATTTTTATGGCGGCCAAAATACGATTCGCACCCGGAAGTATCTACTTGAATCTCACGTTGTACTCTAACCTACAAATTAAGCGTCCCGCATTCATATACGATTTTTCTATTTGTTCTACTTTGCCCGTGCACGTCCATAAGAGTTAATAATATTAACCGAAAATGACACGTGCATGTCATATGAGGATTATTTTGGTCATTTTGTTTGGATGCAAAGTTAGATTTAGTTATAATTCTATCATATAATTAATCATTTGATATTTAAGATATGTTTGTAATAAAAATTAATGAATAATTGTTTCAATTATTAAAAAATAATTAACATTTGTCTCATAATTAACTTGAAAGTTAAACAAATGTCCCAAATTTTTTTTTTGAACACCGGTAGTCCCTGTACTTTAAGAAAAGCACTAATTGTGTAATTTGCCCTTTATTTAATTTCTTTTTCGTATCCCTCACTTTCTTTGGTCTCATCATTGATAGACTTACCACCACCACCACCATCACCACCACTTCTACCGCCTAAAATTTCACTACTAACCCAAAAAAAATTATTTCATTTTATTAATTACTATTTCTTATTCCTTACTCCTTTCTTCAAATTAACCCATATGCAAAAATCATCATTTGTAAACTCAACACCACCACAGTCTTAAATTACACTATTTACAAACCAAAATTATTTTTTTAATCTTAAAATTTGAAGGTTTAAACCTAAACCCATATGAATTTTGAAGATCTAATAAAATTGTATTTCACCTAAACTACCGCTATCATCCCTACAATTGCCACCACCACTGCCCCTAATTATCATAACCATTATCCATGAAATTATTGCCACCATCAATAAATGCTTTCATTTCAGCCTTGCTCAAATCGTAAAATTAAATCTCTTTAGCTTCTGTTCGATCGCAATTCTTTCAAGTGTTTCTCTCCTTTCTAAGTCGCTTTCCTCCTTTGTCAAATCACTTAGCAAAGAGAGAATATAACTTTTGGATGAGATTACTAGAAAGGATGTTAATAGGTTATATGAGGGGAATGAAGAGATTCTCTCATCTAACTTTTTCGGGTCCTATAGAAAGGAGTAAACAAGTAGACCGAATGAAGTTAAAGGTTTGGAACCAAGTTATGGAGATGAGTAAAATATTCAGGTGAATTCATCGTTTGGAACCCAGTTTTTTTGTGGTTGGTGGCGGTGGTTTAAATAGTGGTGATAGAACAAGTGGTGACTTCGCTAAAGAGGAAGAGAAAAGAAGAATATTTGTAATTAAATAATAAATAAAAATATAATTTTATAATAATATAATAACTAAAATATATCAAAGTGTGAGTTAGCTCCAAATTTCACTTTGCACTCCAATCCAAATGACAAAAATTGTATTCATGTGGCATGCACATGTTAAATTATGTTACTATTTTTAACGCCCCTCAGGCCTAGAGGGCTAAGTGAGACAAATGACAATGTGTATTAAAGTGAGACACTTCATAGGTTGGGGTGCAAAGTGGGATTTGGTGGATATATGATACATAAGTGTGCTAATGATACTTTGATGTTTGTATAGTTAAATGACATCTTCTAACTTGACAAATAATTAATATTATGGAATTATTTCATTTCTGAAGGAAGATTGAGAAAAAAAAGTCATCGTTGCTAATATCTTCTCAAATGTTAGTTTTATATGATTATTTAAGACATTTCTTATGCGTTCAAAGATTTTGAGTTATCTTGTACGGTGTCAACAATAAACTAACTTGTAGTGAAAATGCGTATTTTCATTATTATTTGAGACTTCACTTATGTCATTTTGGAATTCGTGACTCAGAGTGTTAGAAAGTTGAAATAATGGTTTGATTGAGAGAATTTTGAATGTTTGTTTTCAATTGAGATACTGATAAGAGTGAATGAATTTAAAGTAAAAAAAGACATTGCTTATTAAATTATAATTCTATTTCTTTTGAGATAATTGATTTTACAATTCAAAAAAGAATGTGTAGATATTCATAGTAATGGTTAATATGAAGATAATATTAATAAAATATTTTTTTTATTGTTATAGTGTTACATTTCTATATACAAAATAACATTGCCAAAGAAGTCTATTTACTTTAACGTTATTACGTACATATGACTGTATATACATTTCTAAACCTAAGATGGTCTATTTGAAATTTTGAGAACTTAACGGGTGGTGAAAATCTTAATAAAAGTTGCGTAGTTAACAAAATAGAGATTTGTTAGTAAAATTTATAATTTGGGGACCAATATGATAGTTTTTAGGGGTCGTTTATAGTAGTCTAAATATTCAAAGAAGCAAATTGTATACAACAAAACATATGGATTCATCAACTAAGTTTTTTCATTTTTCTTCATCTTCTTGAATTTATAGCACATTTTAATTTTTTAACTCATTTATTTTAGCTTTGTTCACTCGTAATTACTAAACACGCTATGAATTTACTTAATATCTCGATACACACCAACAAATATATTTTTATAGATACAAAATTTTGTATACATCTAAAAAAGTCTGCGCAAACATATTTTTAAAAGTAAAATCATCTTCTATCTCTAGATTCAAATAAAGATTTAGTCGCTCATCTTAGTAAGAGTATTTTTGTCTCATTCAAAAATATTGGACAACATTTGTAACGGTAATTGTAGGAGGGGGAATTAGACTTAAAAATAAACATATTAGATGAAATGAATAGAATTAAAAGATGTGAGGACCTAAATTAAAGTTAAGTGCAAGTCGAAGGGCCAAATTATTATTTAATTATTTATAGAATTGATTAGCTCATGACAAATTTCCTTATTTAACCTTATTCAATAGTGAGTGATTTATTAAATTTAGAGTTATTTTTGTGCAAACATTATCTTTTATCATGATAAATTTACTTGTCCATACATTAATTTGTAAGAGACAACTCACACTTTTATAGTATTAAGATTAAGATTAAGATTAAGATTAAGATTAAGATTAAGATAAAGATTAAGATAAGATAGATTATTACCTAATGCTCTCTTTTTTTTTCAACAAAATAAAAAATAAAAAATGTATAATTATGCTTCTCTACCATCGCACTTGTTAGGGTTGTTACATTATGGTTATACTATTTCATTGCAGACTTGCAGTAAAAGTAAATTTATGGAGTATAATATTTTTTGTTGACAATATTCAATTTCATCATATAGGGAAAATGAAAAAAGATGACAAATTTGGAGACTATAGCAAGAAAAGATGCATCCGGCAATGAGTGCTCCTTTGATTGCACTCAGGAGACACTCAGTGGCCTACCCCGAGCACCTGAAATGAATACGACAAACTTCTTTTGGTACATGCTCTCTCTCTCTCTCTCTCTCTCTCTCTTGTAATTAAAAGAGGAACCACTTGGGCAAAAACAAAACATTCACTATGGATTGCACATTGGAGCTATTCATCTCTGCCGTACTCCATTGACAATGAAACCAATTTTCTCTCCCAAGAAACTCTAACAAAGTAGATACTCAATGTTAGTTTGGAAGAAGTTAATTTGTTGTACTAAAATTTGCATACTCCTCAGCTCGATACCTGAACAGGGGTCCATTCTTTTCTTTCTTGTTTCTACGCGTTGTTTATAAGTTGTCACGAGTCGCTTATGAGATAACCTTCCCATATGCTCCTAGAATAAGCTGATGAGCATTGAAAAAATTGTCAGGTTTAAGTCTTACTCATCATTTGAATCAATCTTTCTCCTATATATCCCCCTTACTAGTATAACGGGAACAAAAGGAAAGAAAGAAAAGCATTGCTAATCTTTCCCTATGTACCATATATAGTTCATTAAAAGGAAAAACAAAACAGTCCTAATTATGAAGTCTTGATTAAGGAAAAAGGGATAAACTCTTTGTTTTATACATACAATAAGTGATTTGCTGAGGATGACAGATACACTGTTTGGCTATATGAAAATGATATTTTAATGAATTTTAACTAGATAAATTTCTCGTTCCAAGTAGTAATTATATAAGTGGTATGCTGAGGATGACGAGTGCATGCCTGTATTTCAAACAGAGTTATAACTTGTAATAGCGTAAAGTGATTTATGCTTTCTACTCAAGTATTTGAAACACAACTCAAACATATTTGATTGAAAGCGGTGAGTAGATTGAGAACATAAAGCTTTGACATTTCATCATAGAATTTGCAAGGAGGGAGAACCTCTTATCCTGTTATCCATAGGGTTAAAGCAAGTTAACATCGTCATTGAATTATAAATCTAGAACTAAGAAAACAAAAACAAATGGTTATTTGAAACTGTTGGTAGCTTGATATAAAGGCCTTCATGTTTCATGAGAGAACAACCATTTTAACGAAGCAGAGTCGAAGAATCGTTTGCGAGTTGGACTTCGGTTATCATGTTACGAAGGTGTTTAGTTTCTTCCTTGAGCTCTTCATTCTCCTTGACAACCATGTCATGGCTCTCCGAGACATGGTTAAACTTATCCATGAGGTCGTGGTACTCATTTCTAAGGTGAACCACTTGTGACCAAAGCTCATCAAGCTGCCTCTGTTTCCTCATCCTCGATCTTCTAGCAGACTCTCTATTTGATATCATTCTCCTTCGCTTTCTTTCGTCGATGATGCTATTGATTTGGTTCTCTTCTGCATCATCAGATGTTGATGAATTATTGCTGAGAGAGGAGGAGTAGTTTGGTGGGGTGAAATCAATGACAGGAGGGGATGTTTGATAGTAGCTTGAAAAATTGCTTTGGTTTGTGTTGAAATTGGAGGGGAAAGGGGACTGGTTTTGAGGAACTAGGTAGTTGAATGCTGCCATTTCAGGTAGCATGGCTAAGTGTATTTCTAGTAAGAATTCTTGTAATTGAGAGGGAGACTTAAAGAGTTAAGAGGGCAGGAAGAGAATGCATGCGTAGGGGCTTTTTATAGGAGAAAGCTTGAGAAGTGGGCCAGGGTAGCTAAATTTGGTGTCCAAGTTGAATAGATCGTTTTCAATCTGCTTTAAAGAGAAATGATGCAGATATTAAACTTGCTATTGTAAGATTCCCACATCGAACAGGGGTGGATACTTCATTAATAAGTGATAAGTGAAGAAACGCCTTTCAACCCCAATCAATCTTCGCGCTAGTTTTTCGTGTTGAGAAGACCCTATAGGCTATAGTACTCAACGGCTGTATCTGTAACTTACTAGACCACGCTCCGAAATCCTCTCACATCTCAACCCACTAACACGGTGAGTCAGATAAATATGAATCGTCTAACAAAAAAACACCCATAAAATCGACTTACCAAAGTATTTACCTTTTGACACCATGTGACATGTACACCCAAATTGCGGTCACATTTTTTGGTCTATTATGTTGTTGTAGAGGGAATACGGAATACTCATCGATCAATTCAGGATACTTTTTACATTTGGAAACAAAAATAGCCCCAAAAGTGGCCTACACCATTGGACATGTTTCGTGTTGGAATTTGGATGTAAAGAATATGTGCTCATGAATATTGATATATTTGTCGAAAATAATAATAATCGAATATCATGAAATCGTCATAATCGTTTTATCAGAGGAAGTTTCTGACATGGGAATTAATTCTGAACGCGTGGAAAATGTTGCATAGAGGGGTAGAAAAGAATTTAGCCAAAAAGTCAATCTTAAAAGAGATATATGGGGACAAGTAGTAGATTTCAGAATCATAATTTACTTTATAATCGGAGGAATTAACACCTTGTGATTGATGACGCAAAGTGGGTTAGTTTTAAAATGGGGGAAAATTATTAAACAAAATTAGAGTTTAGAAGAGTCTTTCAAAATCTGTTAGATGACTCAAAGGGCACTCACTCTGATTAATAATGTAGCCTTTAGAGTGTTTGTGTAGTCAAAAATTTGGCAAAAGCTATAAGGGGACATGTTAAAAATCTATTTCATTCTTAATTTTTAATTTGGTCACCTGCTATTTTGAAAAGTCTGTTAATCTCACTTTATTATCATTTTTTTATAATTTATTAATTGTACTTTATCAAAAGTGTCAATTTGATCTAAAAAATGGATGTTGTTAGCTTTGTTGGATGGAAGTCTTCGAAAAGATTGAAATGCCCTTACTAATATTAAAGAATTTTACTAGCAAATATTAATAATTAAATGGTCAAACTAAAAAATAAATTAAATCTTACTAGCACATTAATTTTAATTTAACCAATTCACCATCATAGCACAAGAAATCAAATCCGACTTTAAGACCGAGAGAATTTCGAAGAAGGTTAATGATTGAGAGACGAAAAATTTCACATCACAAAAGAAATCGTCCCTTTTTTCAATCGCGATTGACGGGCAAAGCCAAAGCTGAGTGGAAAGAAGCTTTGAAGAATTTGGATTTACTATCGTCAGAGAAGAAGATGGTGTCGAAGGAATTCAAGAGAGTTTGAATGAATGTCTTAAAGGTTAGCGTTTGGAAGAGATCAAGTTTTTGGAAGAAGAAATCGAGGTATTTATGTTGGGATTTGAAGAGGTTGAGGAGGTTGTTTGGGTCAATTGTAGTCTTAACTATCAACTTCTCCCCCGCTTTAATCAGAATTATCTTCACTATCAACTTTTCCTCGGCCAAACTATCTTAACTATCAACTTTTCCTCCTTGGCCACTTTTTATGGCTAACATGAGTATGTGTGTAATATCCCAATCCCACATCGGGTAGATGTGGGGCTTGTCTTTGATTTATAAGATACTACTGGGCACCAAGATCATCCATGGACTTTTGAGTCGGCTTGTGGTGGGCCTGATGACCCAAGGTGTTACGTGCTCAGTGGGTCAGTGTATGGGCTACGCGTAGCGAACCGGACTTTTGGGCTCGGGGCGTTACAAATGGTATCAGAGCGGGTCCCGGTCGAAAATATGAGAATAAAGTGCTGTGCGGGCCAAAGTGCTACATTGCAGAGGGTGAGAGCCACCTCTTGATCCCCGTACGAGCCTCCTGCATCGCTCGGGGTACGATTCGACCTTGACGAGGACGTCAAGGATTTGAGTGGGGGGTATTGTAATACCACAATCCCACATCGGGTAGATGTTGGGCTTGTCTTTGATTTATAAGATAGCCATGCGATACTACTGGGTACCAACATCATCCATGGATTTTTGGGTCGGCTTGTGGTGGGCCTGATGACCCAAGGTCGGCTTGTGGTGGATCTGATGACCCAAGGTGTTACGTGCTCAATAAGTCAGTGTGTGAGCTACGTGTAGCGAACCGGCCTTTCGGGCTCGGGGCGTTACAATGTGTTCAAAGGACGAGGAAGTAGAAGGTGGGAGATTTGAACAGTTGGGTTTAAAATTGAATGGTTAATTGGTGGTGAACATAACCCACTTGTTATACATCTGCCAAAATTAAAAGAGAAATTGTTAGAAAACAATGTGATTAGCACGTACAAATAGTAAGTGTAGTTTTGATTTTTCAAAAATATTTAGACGGTTTATCGAAGAAAAAAAAATCAAAGTGATTAACGTGATATTTTTTTGTAAAGTATAGTTATCAAATTGTGAAAAATGGTAGTAGAGTGAGTTTAGTGGACTTTTTACAATAGTAGAGTGACTAAATTAAAAATTAAACCTTTATTTATAATATGTTTTGGAGCATGATCTACTCTAATGATATATCAAAATTTGGCAAGAGGTAATAAGGAAACTCAATTTTCGAAGCTGGTTTAATTAGGAAAGAAGATGAATTCTTCACTTAGATCTTTGGATGGAGTGGTAAGTACAACAACTTGGTTATGTTAGATGTATAAGGGTGACTAGGTGAGGTCCAGCGTTATTATAATGTTCGCTTAGTAGCTATGTATAGTGTAAACGGAGGCAAGTTACTCAGAGTCTTGATTCAAGGACAAAGACTTAAGGAAGACGTTTTTACGGATATATTTTATAAGATAGGTTTTGCTTACCCGATTTACTATGTGTTAGTGGGTTGAGTTTATAGCTGCCAAACAGGTTGGGCCGAGCCGACCCAGGCCTGCCGAGCTTCGCTTAACTATGGGCCGGACCGAAATAATGACGGGCCTCATAGAACTCAAGCCCAGCCCATGTGCACTTCGAACCTATGGGCCAAAAAAATAATTATTTTTTATTTTAAAAAAACTCACAAATTAGTTAATAAAAGTTATATAGCACATCAAAAGTTCAAAACACACATACTTACTGAACTTACACAATTATAGAGCAAAAGTGCAACCAATGTAAATATAAACAAAAGTAGCAAGTTCAACAATTAAACGAAACAGAAACCAGAAAAAACTATAATGTTATAGACGAAAGAAAAAATACATGTGTTACTTGAACTCTTGAAGGTTATTTTTTTCTAAAAAGTTATAACCAAATTGAAGTTCATCATACTGTCCCCAATTTTTTAATATGTGTTTTCTGAGGATAGACAAAGTTTTTCGGGTTCTAGTTTGTAAAACTATACTAATTAGCAAATGTTCATTTTTTGATTCGCCCGACACAATCTAGTATTTAAATTTTATTTCTTATCAAGTTTATACTATTGAGGTTTTTTATTAGCTAATATCATATAGAGATACTCAATCGAATAAATCAATTTCAATAAAATTACTAACCACAACCATACTAAATTTGATTGGATTTAGAAGATCAACTCCAGTTCCTCTTTGTAAGCATCACTTCTATCAATTTAGAATGAGTTTCAACCAAAAAGAGAACAATGATTTGAAAATAAATCATACTGTATCATAAATTCATATAACAAAAAAAAGTAGTTTAAATGAATGTATGATAGTTTTTGCTTTTTAGGTTTTATGTTTTAGTTTTTAATTTTTTAATTAAGTTTAACTTTATGAGCGGACATGGCTGGGCTTTTCGGGAAGATCGGGCCGAACACGGCCCATGGGCATGTCGGGTCGGACCAAAGAGGTCAAGTTTTTTCGGGCCTTCTAAATTGAGGCTCAGGCCCTTGAAAAATTGGGTGGGCTGGATCGGGTTTATGGGCCAGGCTCAGTTTTGACAGTTCTAGTTAAGCTGTGAGAAAGTAGAACTCTGTATTACGAATTAAGATCCGTAAAATCGTCTTATAGAGATTTACTTTGATTCAAAATGTTGACTTGAGTTCAACTTGTAAGCTAAATGGCTTGAATTTCAACCCCAATTTTAGGCTCCATAATTTATTGAGATTGATTCAAGCACACTCACTATGTTTATGAGAATTTTATTAATGTATCAAATGATCCTCACTAATTTAGCCGACGAGACATTCCCAAATTATGAACTTGTTAATACTGAAATTAGTAAGAGTTCTTAATTTTAGATTCTTATGAAATTAGAAAAAAACGATAATATATTAAAAATAAGAAAACTGATTACTTAAATATTTCCTAATAATATTCAAAAGGGAGCAAATTGCAAACAAAAGAATGATTCTTACTTCTTAGGTTATTTTATTAGAGATTTTTGTTGATTCTCCACCACCGTTAAGTTTCCATTAATGCAACTCTAAACAAGTGCGTTAAGAATAAGTGAAGCAAAAATTAAGAACATGTTCGGATGTATTCAAGTGTTAAGTTCATTTCCACTCAATTTAAATAAATTAGTTAATAGAATGATCTCCTTAGTTATTCCCTTTTCTTGTTTTAGTGGTTGCTTTTCTCATTCTTCATTAATTAATCTGAATCTTGGATATGTTAATCTCAATAAGAATACAGCAGCCACAAAATTCAGATAAGCCTAACTCATCTAAAGTAGTACCTCATCTGCTATGTATGACACGACAGATAAATAAAGAAAAAATAAATAATTCTATTATAAATATATGATACGGAGTAGTGTGCATTTTCCAATACCTATGTAAAAATGGGGTTCATCAACTAAAGTAAAAATTAAATCATGGATAAAATAATAAAGTAAACTTATTTAACATAAAGAGATATTTACCTTTTTAAAAATACAAAGGTGAGTTATATAGCCGCTCTTAAAAGTTAAAACTCACACTCCCTCGCTTCTAAAATAGTTCAGATCTCCTGTATTACTTATGTGTATTATTAGTATATCACCTTTCATCTCCACCATTACATTCTAATCATTGCATCTCAACCAATGATTGAGATGAAAAATGATACACCAGTAATACACACAAGTGATACAGAAGATCTGAACTCCTTCTAAAAGTTAAAACTAGTAAAGAAATAGATTCACTTTATCATAAAGATAAGTATTTTTTATATATGGATTTTTTTTTTTTTGGTTTTCCAATAAATTCTTAGGCCCGAAAGACCTCAAATCGTGTAAGATTAGAGAGGTTTCAAAACTTTCTTTATCAAATTTCAACACGTCTATAGTTTGTTTTAGTTATAATAAAAATGTTAGATTTATCATCATTATTACCATTAGTGTTATAACTTGACTTATAAAAGTAATAACAGTTATAACTTGACTTATAAAAGTAATAACACTAGTGCTAAGTATATCATTACTCTAATTATAAATACTTACCCCTATCATTAATTTCGTGGGCTTTCACTCTTCATCTGGTCTTTACAAAAATATGTTTGTCTTTTGATGTTTAATTATAGGTAAAATTGCGGGTCAGTCCATTTATTAAAATTTATAACCTCTCTAATCCAGTTTTTTTCTTTTCAATCGGAAAAGGACATTTTTTAGAGCGAAATGACTGCGATACCCCTAATGAGCTTGAGACGTGTTATGTTTTTGTATTGCGGTGCAAAAATTATTGCAATGAAATTTATGAACCGCGATTCAAAAATAGACTAGAAATTAAACTTTGAACTACAGCACAAAAATTAATGTAATGAAATTTATAAAACCGCGATTCAAAAATAGAACTAGAAAATTAAACTTTGAACATCGGTGCAAAAATTAATGCAATGAATTTTATGAATTGTAGTTCAAAAATAGACTAGAAATTAAACTTTGAACCGCGGTGCAAAAATATTATCTAATTCATGTTCGCACCGCGATACAAAAGTATAAATAACTAGTTTACGTCCTTCACTTTCTTCTTCCATCTTCGATCCTCGTTTCGTACGCATAATCGCGTTTTTCGAATTCAAAATGTATTGTTGGAGTTGTTGAAGAAAACGATGATATTTTTGGAACAATATTTCAAAAAAATGGTATTTTGCAGTTGGAAAAAAGAACGATGATTTTTGAGGTCAAATTTTTTTAAAAGGGACCGACTATAACTTTACCCTTAATTATAAGAATAATTATGGATCGGTCATTTTTTCTGAAATGTTAACCGCTCAACTAACCTCTTTTTTTTTCCATTCGCGCTCAATCTCCTCTTCGTCTTCCTTCAATCTCACAAAGAGAAAAACTCATGGACTCATTCCTGAGCAGAGGCGACCATCCATCACAAAATCGGAAAAGGTCACCATCCTATGCAAAAGCGAAGGCGTAAAGTCAAAGAAATTCAGCACCCATCTTGCTTTAGTGTTTTGACCAAAAAAGCATAGAGAAATTCAAGGAAATGGTGCATTTCTTGTCTTTAGACTCTTTCGAGCATTCCTTCATATTTATGGGAAGGAGGCTAATTTCATCCTGCCAACAATAAGCCACCAAAAGATTTGTGAAAGAAAATTCCTATTTGGTGAAATTCAATCAATTGTGCGGTGAAGGGTTCAATCAATTTGAATGACCGAATGACTAATGTTGCTTCAAGTTCAAGTTCAAATTCAATTAGGCCCTTTAGCTACCTCTGATTTAAATATAGAAATAATAAAGATTGCACCTCTATTAGATAGATAATACTTTGGAATTTCATAAGTTTGCATTTGGGTTTGAGGAATAAAGAACCCATTTCAATGTGGGTGCTTTGAAAACTCTGATTTGAGCATCGAAGACTGTTATGGAAAGGACTCTTTGCATCTGTAATTTCTTATTCTAACAAGTACCCAATCTATTCATGAATATGAGAAAAAAGGGTGCGGTCCAAAACTACTTGATGCCCAATTTTCAAAAGTTGATCTCAATCTATTCATTAAAGCTTTCTACCATGCATTTTGTTGAAAAACCAAAAGTCTTATTTAATGAATTGATAATTATTATCGATCCCCAATTTTTGTATTGTGATGTCCATTTTTTTAATTGTAAAGTCCAATTTTTGTATTGTGAAGCCCAAATTTGGGCAGTGACTTTTCAGCGATGCCCAAATTTTTTGGCCGACACCTAATTTTTTTTACCGATGCTTAAATTGGGACAGTGACTTTGTATATACCTCTTTCCTTCATTAAATGTATCTTTGTTATTTTTCCTCCAAAAGTATACTTTAACGGTTGAAAACAAATATATGAGACTTTTTCGGTTATAATATCATGACAGGGGACCGGATAGGTTATCACCCTTAATTGTATTTTAGGGAAAATTGTGGGTATGCATATTTTTCCAAACATTTTTTCTTTCCAGTCCAACGTTTTTTTTTTCAACCGCTAAAGTTTTTTTTCGAAATATTGTTCCTAAAATACTTAGATTGTCTTCTTCCAAAGTTTCGATCAACACTTTGAGTTCGAAATTAAACGGGGATGGAAGAAGAAGGCGAGTAACATGATCTGTGGTTTATTATGATTTTGTATTGCGAACAAAAATTAATGCAACGCGATGCATTTGAGTGAATGATCCGTAATGCGCCTCATGCACATTAAAGATATCATAGTTTTTTCTATCAAATAGTGACTTTTTTTAGTTGAAAAAAAAAAAAAAAAAACCGTACGGAAGTGATTGAAAATTGTAGAAAATGGACCCGCCGAATTTACCCCTAATATTTTAGGATTACTATTCACTTCATTGGTGTACGGCTGGCGGCTGCAGGTTCTCTAATTTGGTTAAACAATTTTTACCGTCTCAAAGAAACACCATAGTCATACATATTCCAAACTTTAATTTTCCGTCCCAAGTCCCAGCAAGAAATGTAGTGGAATTCCATTTTTGTCCATGCAATTTCTTCCTTTTGTTCTTGACATCTGAAACGTTTATGATTGACCATCTTTTGGGACAAAAATGAATGGTTGGACCATAATTGACAAGAATTAAAACTTTGGACCCTAAATTATAAAAATGGGATATATCTATGATTAAAATGTAAATATTTGAACCACATATATAACCTAAACGATACTCCCACCGTTTTTAAATTATCATATATTTTTTTTCTTTTTCGTCAGTTCTAAAATAATTGTTCTATTTCAAAGCTTTTTCTTTTAAGAAAATATTTTTACCACTTTGTCTTTATTTTTTCTGCATACTTTAATTATAGCGTCACTCAAAGGTAATAAAGGAAACCACACATTTTACCAATATTTATAATACAGTCAATTATTTTTTTTTAAACGATGTGTCGGATCAAAATAGATAATAATTTGAAAATGGGAGGGAGTAGTATTAGTTCACATTTGCAAAGAAAAGCAGGAAGCAAATTTGTGTGACAGTTCGTATTCCTATTAATTCCGAAATACTCCCTCTGTTCCAATTAAAAAGTTTCAGTTTAAAAGTGAATTTTTTTTAAAAAAATAATATTTTTAGTAATCTATTAGTAATAAAATGATATTTTTATAACTTTTTTTAAAAAATAAACTTTTTAAATAAAATATTCAAAAATAAAATAATATACTTTATCGGAGGGAGTATCTTCTTAGTCAGCAGTGAGCACCATCACGTTGAAAGTTGAAAGAAACACGAACCAAGGCAAAGGGGAACATTGATTTAATAGCTTTTCCATATTTGCACCAAACATGATTTTGATAAAAGGAGACATGGGAGTCAAGACCATCTTTACTTCTTCTTGTTACATCCTACGATTGGCTACTAACAGCCTTTTACATAGCATAGGACAAAAATGACTCCCAAGACCATCTTTATTTCTTCTTGTTATATCCTACGATTGGCTACTAACAGCCTTTTTACATAGCATAGGACAACAATGATCAGAATGAACCCTCTCAAAGCACCCGTTCCATACCAATTATTGCTTATTGGTCTCCAAATAAAAGGGTTGGGTGTTTCAATTAGTGACATTACTTACTTTGCCTTTAGCTTGGGCGGTACCAGTGTACCACCCTGCCTCCCTTATTTCCTAGCCCGTCAACTCAACACGATGTTTTTTATTTTTGGAAAAAAACATTTCTTAAACTTTTAACCGCTTTTTTAACTCGATGAAAAAGTACTTTTATATGCCCTCCCTTCTGTGAAAATAGTTAACTTTATTATATTGATATGTTTCATTTTAAAAGTCTAACTTTTAAAAAAATATGTTTATCATCTTCGTAATATTTTAATTTTATCTTACACATTTTGATTTTAACATATTAATTATGATTAAATAGTTTTTAAAGCTAATTTAGATTTGTCAAATATTGGCTTTGTAATATTCTTCCTAAAATGCTCAAATTTGTTTCATTCAACAGCTTCAACCTCTTCCACAGTTCTAGCGTATTCTTTCTAAATTGTTCGAAAATCACAATTATTGGAGCAATGATTCATTAAATCATTATCAATAGTCTTTTTTCCTTAAGTATGATACTTGAATGAATTCATTTTTTATCAACAGCTCCAACTTTTTTTCTTTTTCAGTTTAAAGGGTACAATCGCTGGGATGGAACTTGTTCTCTGTAGGCCCATGAAAGACGACCTTCAATACCACTTGACCATAAGTCAATCGATATGCTTGCTATACATCACTATAATGATCGTTTTAAACCAATTCTGTAGATGTATCCTAAAATGTAAACGTGCAATTCTTCTTTAAAAAAATGGTCAATCTGATCGTGAGGGTTTATCCGTTTTTACCCTAAATAATTATGCATCAGCCAGTGCGGGATCCGAGGTCGGTGTTCAATAGGTCAGTTTTCCTCTGACATAAATTTAGGCTTGAATCAATTCGTGGTAGTACGTTATGCGTACCAGCCAAAACTCATGAAGATAACAAGACGACATTTTATAACAATAATAAATGACTGTTTCTGTAATCAAGTAAAAAATTGAGTTATATATTTAACTGTCAACTGATAAAGCTACGTTGGAGAATTTGGTAAAATGAAATTACTCCTTCTGTTTTCAATGTATTTTCCTATTTGATTTGATACACTATTTAAAAAAAGTAATTGATTATATTATAAATATTAGTGAAATGTGTGATTTTTGTTAATATCATTGAGTATATGAACATAATTAAAATTGATAGAAAAATAAAGGTAAAGTGGTAAAATATTTCTTTAAAAAAGAAAGTTTTAAAAGATTACAATTATTTTAAAACAAATGAAAAAGAAAAGAAGGACGTAAGAGTATTAAGTATTGTTAACTTACATTGGGGAATTATAAATCATTACATAAAAAAAGTGATAAACCTAAACCCGCGTATGTCATGTCGTACGGATAATGATGTGACATTCTATGTTCCATTTTATTTTACAACTTGTGGACACTAGTATAAAAGTTAAAACAATAAGATGACGATACATAAGGTGTTACTTTATTTTGTGCACAAAATTAGATACTACTTACATTCTGGACAAACAGTCTTTATTTGAAAATCAAAATTTTTAAAAAAATGATACTTTTAGTAGCTCAGTAATAATAAAATGATACTTTTATGTCTTAATTTTTGAAAATAAACTCTCTAACTAAAATATCTCAAAATAAAATAATAGATTATTTGCTCGAAACGGAGGGAGTACTTATTAAGTAACTTTAGCATTGTTTGGTACAAAAAATTTATAACCACAAAAGAAACTGATAACCAATAAATAAAAGTTTAAATCTCATTCTAACTTAATTTGGTACTCATAGTCATTGGACCTTAAAATAGGTTAGCCACCCTCCAATAAAGGAGTGAGTTATAATAATTAGTCTTCATAAAGACTATCTCTCATTAATTATGTATTCTTTACGCTTATTTTTTCTATAATATGTAATAATAATAATATTAAATAAATGGACATATTTGAAAAAATGATAAAAAATTTGTACACCTTAAGTTTTTAGGAATATTAATTGGGACATCCTAAAATAAAAATTTGAAATATTTATTCGGGACGGAATGAGTAATTTAATTTACTATAAATATTAAGATAAGATATAAGTATTTTACAAAGATACTCATGTAAGAGTGAGTGAAATTCATTAAATCTAAGGTAAATTTGTAAAGGTAATTATCAAAAAAGGAAAGAAAAGAAAGTAGATAGTTATTTTTTGGAATTGTTTAAGAAAGAAATGTCGACTTTTTCTTAGGAACGGGGGTGAAGTATAGTACTCCCTTTGTTTTGAAAAATAGTCTTATTTATCGAGTTAAACTTATTAAAAATATACATTTACTTGTTTACATCTTCAAAATTACACTTAAATTATTATTATTATTAGAAATAAGCATATAATTTTTGGAACTAATTAAAGAGAAAAAAGAATTATTTGGAGGAATGGAGCATTAAAAAAAAGAAAAAAAAAACTGTTCCAAATGGTGGTGGGATCGTTTATTTTCTATCAAACTTTTGATTTGTTTTAAGTTCCATCGAGACTTGACAAGTTTTTGGTACAATCACTGATTCACTTGTACCATGTTTCCACTTTCTCTAATTCTCTTCCCCACTCAAAACAACTTTCTATTCTCTCGTTAAGTCACCATATTCTTATTGGTTAAATCATAAATGGGGGATAAGCTCTCTCATCATCATCTTTCCGCATATGCTTAACCTCATAATCACACATTAATTCTATTATAAACATTTCTTGCTTTATTAGCACATAACATCATCCTATATATTCTTAATTAAATTCATTAATTTATTGATTAATACAAAAAAATAATCAACCCCCCCCCCCAATCCTAGTGGAATTATTGGTTTATAGTATGCAGTATACTTTGTCTCATAATAATAATTAATTGTTGATAGTGCAATTAGAATACTCCTAACTTGCACGCATGTTATGCTTGGTAACTTTTGTTAAGGTCTTAATCCACCCGCGAGGGGATAATACAATTTTTTAATTTCTATGGACTTATCTAATTACGTCCTATTATTATTTTTCATCCATAAATATATACCTCATTGTCCATGTGTCGAGTTGAGCCGCCACCGTAACTAGAGGAACCATATAATTATATATAATCTCATATGTTTAGGTACAAAATTGAACACATTACTATCACGTACATACTATATATATATATAGTATTATTTCAAAGTTAGGGTTTTTGCCATGTGCCTTGCAGGTGTACGTAGTCGAGTCGGGTTATTTCAATTCTAAAGTTCGGTATCATGCCACGTTCGTTCATCGTGAATTAAGGACAATCTGTCAATGTTCTTTTTTATTCTTTTACATAATGTACATGTAGCCCAAGCTATAACTTTGTTAACGATTTAACCATCTCGATCAACCTGAAAATCTTTTACATAAACATAATAACAATATTAAAGTTTTAGACCAAGGAAATTGCTATTATATAGCCCTCCATTCTTCGACTGTGGTACTCCACATTACTGTATCTAAAGCAATTGGTACAAACAATATAGAGTACCGATGAAGTGGCACATTCGAAAACCCATCGATGTTATGTTTAGTACTACTAAATAGTAAATAGCAGACATCTATAGATTTGATTTTGCTTTGAATTAGAAATTAAGATTTTCTTAACGTTGTTGTTTTTCCTTGGGGGAATGTGGGAGGGAATATTTGAAAAGAGATTGTGTAATACCCACAATTTAGGGGTGTAAATAGGAACCATCGAACCGAACAGAACCAAATCAAATTGATTTGTTTGATTCGATTTTGGTCGAAAACGGTGTTCGATTCGATTCACGATTTTTGGTATTGAACTGAACCGAGCTAAACCAACATATATACTTTTATTTATTTATTATATAACATTTGTTAATTATTCTGAACATTTAGATCATTTGATATGTATAATCTACTCCATTGATTTAGTCATATATATATATATATATATATATATATAAATCAAACGAAATCTTGATTGTTGGATGATTATTATTTTTTCTATTGTTTGTGCTTATTTTGGATTTTACATTGTTTTCTTTATGATAATTTATTTTTAATGAGTTATTTTCTAATTTTAATTTTAATTCCAAATTAGAATCTTATTTTTATTGTTATTCTTAATGTTGGTTAAGTTGATTAAAAACAAATTATATAAACCACAAAACGACTGTTCTGATTGTGGTTTTGACTTCAAACGAACCACGTACACTCCTAATCCACATCTTACATCCCAGATCAGGTAGACGTGATACTTGTGTGTGATTTATAAGGTTGTGTCACACACTATTATACTGGACACCAACATCATCCATTGACTTTTAGGACAGCTTGTAGTAGACTAGTGTGTGCGCTATATGTAACGGACCGGATTTTAGGCTCGGGACGTTTCAGATTGAACTTTAGACCTCACATTTTGTTTTGTGTAACCTCAATTCTACTACTCGTCCACAGGCCAACCTCGAGGATGTATAAAAAAATTATGATCATTAAGCTCATAGAAGCTTGACTTGTACTGGGAAGGTCAATGGAGAACTCAGAAGGTACGCTGTTAAGTTGAAAGATAAGCAAATCTGATTTGGTAATGGGTATCTAGAAATTGAGTCGAACCTATATATATATATATATCTAACCGTATCTCTTGGGATGTAGAAATTATAAAAAGTAGACATTTGATTATACATCAATCACAATCAAAGAAAAAGGAAAGCTAAAATAAAAGCTGATTGGATGAATTAGGAAAACAAATGGAGTTGGAAGGTAATCTCAATTGCTGTAAATCTTAAAGAAATGTGGGAATTGGATGCCTCAATTAAGTACAACCACAAGTTAATTTTCTCCATTAACTTAAACACGTCTCTAATTACTTTAATTTGTCATATATATAATCAATGTAAAAACGTGTGGTACACTTAAGTTATCATCGTCCTAAAAATTATACTCCTTTTCTTCCTTCCAGGCAAGAGCATATCCGATTTTTTTTATTTTTTTTTATTTTTATTTTTAAAAAGTTTGTGAAAAGCCTTTTGAGTTTGCCCTACACCCTAGTGCAGCAGATTATGGTATGCAAATGCAATGATTATATTTTGGGGGTGACCGGTGACTTCCCCATAATGAAAGACTAAGTCATTTTCCACAATGTTGATTGTTGGACAAATATTTCAACGACGCCAACTCTTTATGTTTTTGTCCGATTACACTATTTTATTTTTTATGGTAAAGACACAATATTTTTATTTATCTACACCTTATTTATTAATTAGTCTTAATAAACTACTAAACAAAGTAACTTTTAAATAACTCAGCATTTAATCAAGTTTAAGAGACTTCATTAATAAACAATATTTCTACAAAAAAAAAAAAGTCTAAATAATAACTACTTACGTAATTGAGTAAGCATAGAGATAGGGTGCGACTGACATCACAATATAGTGTTTTAATTAGTTATGAGATTTTCTTAAAAAAAAAAAATTGTAGAACAAGTAAAACAAAGATTGAGCGAAAGTTAATATGATCAAAGAAAGAGAAAATCAAAACCACAAACTTTCAAGTCTATCGTCACTCTTCCATACTCTCAAAATCTTTGTCATCAAGATTGAGATGTTAAACTAATTTGGTGACCCCTAAGAGCATCCACAATGATTACATCCTAAAACACCATTTATGTAACCCCCTAAATCTTTTTAGAGGCATTTTAAAAAAGTTTTAACTCCAATGAGTACCCTCTATATAATCCTTTGAATTTGTAACATCTTAACTAACAAACCTAACTACCAATATATTTCTATTTTTTATTTTCGTACCGCAATTGAAATAAAATATTTATACTATTAAATTTTATATTTTATGAAAAATATATTATATGTTTTGATTATATCGGTTATTTTTATTTAAAGAAAGGCTTGTCACACTTTTTAATATTATCAATATACTCATAATTTTAAGTTATAAATAATAAAAAAAGGGAAATGATAGTGCAAAAAAAAAACACTAAATTAATTGAAAAAGAAAATGGAAAAAATAGGCTCTCCACTCTAGCACATCAAAATTTTGGCAAAAAACTAGATGTTCTGATCAAGCCAAAAAAAATATTTGTTTTTGCCGCCTTCTTTAATTTTTTGAACAATTTTTTTGAAAGAGAACGAATACTAAGAAGAAGACCAATGGAGAATGAGATAGGTGGGGGAGAGAGAAGAAAGAGATAAATGGAGGCCGGCTAATATTCACCCAATAAGTTGGGAGAGAGTTAGTTTTTTTTTAGGGATAGGGTGTTCACTGTGGGGTTTAAGTGTGATAAAAAAAACCCTAAAAGGGGTTTTAGGGTGTTAATAAAGGGAACCACTGTGGATGCTCTAAGGGGGTGGTCTAGTGGTAGTAATGGGGCTTCACAAAGTGTGAGGTCTCATGTTCGAACCCTTTCCATGCCTCCCTTAAGAGAAAAAAAAAAAAAAAAAGAAGCTAATTTGGTGGACTAATGTATAAAAGTAAAATTACACTATCTAATGTACGATTTAGAGAACATAAGAGGTACTAGTAATATCATATCTAAAAGATTTAATTTTTAAGAGTGAGATATTAATTAATTAGTGTTTACATACTAATACATATAACTAAACTAAATTGGTAAATATTACTCCTTATGTCCCTAATTTATTGTGATATTTGACGCATACGAATTAAAAATAAATAATTGACTTGATTATTAATATTATATAATATATAATTCTTTTTAAAACTTACGTGTATATTACACATAATTAAAATAAAAAAATAAAGATAAAATAATACTCCCTCCGTCCCTAATTAATTTAATCTATTTAAGAAAACAATTGACTCGATTATTTATATCGGCTTAATGAGAAGCCTTTAAAGTTTCCAGATACCATAATTAAAGTAAGGTGAAAAAGTAAGGTAAGTGAAAAGTGATGTTCTAAAAAGGTAAATTTGAAAGCGACAATTATTTCATGACGACAAAAAATTTAAAAGAGTGACGATAATTTGACGATAAGAAAAATATTACCCTAAAAAAAATAACAATCAAATATATATTTTTTGAAACAAACAAAAAATAAAGCCGAACAATAATGTGTGAATCGGAAGAAGTAGTATGTATAGTGGTATAATTTCCGACAAGTTTCAATTTGGTTGAAATTGACATCATTATCAATATGATTGAAAATATCATCTATTCATCTGATATATATATATATATATATTCTGACACATTCAGGTGAAATAAAAGGCACCGAGTTGAGCAAATTCCGTGAAAATAGGAAAAGTCTTTGTTAGCAATGACTTCTCCTTTGACGACAGTAGAAAGGAGACGCACTTCTGCTTCTGCCCGACCCCTTCTCTTCGGTCATCAGAAATTACCACAACTTCTACTTTCACTAAGGGCATCACATCCTACAATTTTGAACAACTCTTCCTCTTAAAATTCAATTTTTACGGTCTTTAGTTTTTTAATTTGATTTTTAAGGTGAATTCCATTGTACTTTTTAAATATAAATTATTTATAACAATATTCTTCAAACAAATTAATTTTTTATGGTTTTAAATAATGTATTACATAATTTAATTATAGTTTTAATTAATATATTTACATATTTCAAATATTTCACCTTAACCAATAAATTAAATAACTTTTATTTAATTTTTATAATTTTCATTAATGTATTGCATGTAATATTTATTACTAATTTTTAAATGCTTCGTACAAACAACATATACTTTTTAAAAAAATAACAAACTCTTTCAAAAAGTGGAAAATAAAATAAAATTGGAGTAGAAAAAAAATTGTGAGAAGAGAGGAAAAAAATGAAGATCACGAAAAATGAGAGAGAGAGAGAGAGGGAGTTGGTGTGTGCACTTGGGGAGGGGGGACCGTGCTACAGGCTGACAGGGGGTGGCGCAGACGGAAGTGGTCTTGTTCACACCTATTTTAGGCGCGTGTAAAGCATGCGCCATTCAAAGTGAGTAGTGGTTTTCACACATGGTAGAGGAAGTGGGCTTGAAAGAATATTTTTTTTTGTCAGAAACTGGTATCCAGATGTAGGGATTTGAGAACCCAAAATAGAAAACTCCCACAGTGTGAAGAACCCATTTTTTTGGGTTGAGAACCCATTAGAGAACCCACATCGTAGATGTCCTAAGACCTCTCTTTCTCTTTCTTAAAAGTCAAAAAACTATAATACACTCGCATTAATTAAATTTAAAACGAAAATAAGATATATTGTGATGATAAATCTTGGCCTCACGTTACACCCAAAAAACCAACTATTACTTCTTATCCTAAGCTATATATACTATTCTTTCTCTCCCGAAAATATAGTTCAACTTTTTCTATGCCATGTTCCAAAAAAAATAATCACATTTTCGAAAAATAAATGCATTATAGTGCAATTTTAAAAAGAGAATGCAAATAAGTAAAGTCAAAATTCCAAAAATTTAACCGATCAAATATAACTTCTTCTTCTTTCTTTTTTTCTTCTTTTTTTTTTTTAAAGAAATTTGGATCAATTCTTTTTAAAAAGTTTTTAATTGTTCCGCTTTCTGTTTTTTCTATAACCGAGAAAAGTCATTTAATGCATTATGATGCAAAAAAAAAAAAATCAATTTCATATATCCGATTCAAAAAGTAAAAGGACCGATCGCAATTATCACCCTTTTTTGTGGCAGGGAGGGGGGTGTGGGACAAAAATAACACATTCGAGTGGGAAAGGCCATATGGGTAGATAAGGAGAAATTGATGGCTGCCTGGCAGGTACAATCCACTCGACTAGTAACTGATGGGCTTTGCTCTCAAGAGGCATTGTTGGGCTTGACTACTACCTAGCAGATCCCGCTCTTTTGTTTTTGTTTTTCAACGCACATTCACAACTGATGTATTTTCGGGTAAAATTCTAGCCGGTTATTTTTTCAAAATTTGTAATTTGAAAAATCTACCTTTTTTTAATCGTAAAAAATCATTTTTTTTTAAATATTGTTTCGAAAATATCATCGTCACCTTCAATATCTCTGGTAAACACATTGAATTCGAAAATAATCGTTTTTGCGCAACGAAACGGGGATCGACTTGTCAGGTCAGGTCGAGGGGGCAGCGTCCCTTCGTGAGGGTTTGTGGGCAACGCTCCCAAAAGGTAAACATTTTTTTTATTTATGAAATACGAAATTGTAATGGATCTGTACTGGTTTGAGATTTTTCAATAGAGATAAAGGCGGAGGAAGAAGAAGACCTACAACGGAGGATATGGAAGAAGAAGAGTGGAGGATGTGGTCTGGTTCTTTATGATTTTATATCGCGATGTAAAAATGTCGAATTAATGTATCGCGTTGCAAACATTGATTTATTGCGGTTAAAACATTGATGTATCGTGCTTCAAACATTGATGTACTACGGTGCAAAAATAGACTATACAATTAAACTGATGAATCGCAATTCAAAAATTGATGTATTGTAGTGCAAAAATAGACTAGGCAATTAAACTGATAAATCACGGTACAAAATTAATTCAATAAAATTGAAGCATCGCGGTTCAATAATCAATGCACCCAATTAAACTGATGAATCACAGTTTAAATATTGATGTATCGCGGTGCAAAAATAGATTAGACAATTAAACTGATGAATCATGGTGCAAATATTAATGCAATAAAACTGATGCACTGCGATTCATTTTCATAGCGTGTCTTATGCTCATTAAGGGTATCGTAGTATTTTTACCTCCAAAAGTGTCCTTTTCCGGTTTGAAAAAAAAAACACTACTAAAGTGAATAAAAACTTTGAAAAGTGGACCGACCCACAATTTTCCTTATACTTTCGGGTGAAATTCGGACTGGTCCAATTTGTTAAGTTTGTAACCACTACAATACGCTATGTCTTTTGTAACCGAAAAAGATACTTTTGAGACGAAAATACTATGATACCCTTGATTAACCGAAGACACGCTACGGATCACTTAAATCATTATATTTCACTTAATTTAGTACTCCCTAGTCCATTCGTTTCAGATAAAGAGTATTATTCTATTTTATGATTTTTACTTTAAAATTCTTCTTTCAAAAAATTATGTTAATCATTTCTATAATATTTCTAATTTACCCTCCACACATAATATTGACATACTTCCTCTGCTCCAGGGAAAGAGTTCACCATTCCATTTTTGGATGTTTCACTTAAAGAATCTACTTTAAAAATTAAGGTATAAAAGTGTCATTTTATTACTAATAAACTACTAAAAATGTCATTTTCTTAAAAAAAATGAATTTTAAACAGGGACTCTTTGTCTGGAACAGAAGGAGTATTAATTTTGCTAAAGTATTTTTGTAATTATAATTAACTTTAATGTTATTCATATATCTCTTAATAATTCAACTTTTCAAATATAGACTTTTTGAATCAAACAGAGGGATCATGCTCGGCCCAAGGGTGAAGTTAGGTAAACTAGGGATTTATACCTCAGTAAATAGGAGGCCTCAATTTTTTTTTTACTATTAGTAGTAGGTGACTCTTAGATTTCCTAAACTTTTTATTTTATTTTATTTTATTTTTTTTCTCCTAAGGGGGGCATGAGAAGGGATCGAACCTGAGACCTCACACTTTGTAAAGCCACATGTCTACCACTAGGCCACCCCCTTAGAGGTTATACTCCATCATTTAGATTTCCTAAACTAAATAACAGTTATTTTTTTATTTAATGCAGTAATTAGTGGTTAACTGATTACTGAGGTGACTCTTAGTGATTTACTGATCAGTGATTTAGTGAGTCAGTGACTTACCAGTTACCGATTAATTAGTCTCTTACAAGTTATTGTTGGGTTTTAATCAAAATTAACAAGGCGGAATAACAAAACTTTAATTTCAAAAATTATTTCAAGATCCATGCGAATTAATATAAATTAGATTTAGGATACATACTCGAATATTGAAACGATCAATCTTCAATAGAATTACGTTTGAATCACGATCACCGCAACAAACGATTTGCACGGCTTCTCTCTTGTAAAACCCTAAACTATTGCTTGCTTGTGTTATGCATGATTTCATACATTCATATTCATCATAAACATGTTAACTTAGCTCATACATATGTTTAAAGTCAATAGCATGTTCATTGACGTCGTTTGATATGCTCGTATGCACCTTTCCTTCACGGGATGCTTTGAAACTTGGGTTTATGATTTATGTTGAAAGCATATGGATAAATGTTAGAGGCCATTCATAACATCATTAACATGCTTTAGATGTTGATTGAAAGCTTGTTGCATCGTCGGTTTGGTTGCTAGTTTGCTTCTAGTCGTAAACCTTCTTCGTTTGGCCTTTTCGGTTGTCGTTCGGGAGTGATCTTCTTAAGTTCTAAGCCATGTTTGATTGAGGTTTGAAGCTTGATTGCTTTGGTTATGTTTTAGAGGTCTTTAAGGTTGAATTGTAGACCTTTTTGGCTTTGAAGGACTCGAGGTTGCAAGGGGGGAGAGTCCGGGGCCGAGCAAGGAATGCAACAAAGTTAGAAAGGCATGACATAGGACCATGCGGTCGCTTTGAATCCATACCATGCGAGCGCATGGGCAGCAGATCCCTGTTACGGGATTTTCCATGTATTTCACCCATTTGCCTATCCTAACCCTACCCAAACCCAACCTAACCCACTCCTAAACCCTCCTAACTACCTTAAGACATATCCTAAACATCTAATTGAGATTTGGAGGTGGATTATGGGGGTTAATCAATGGGAAACAACTCAATCAATCTAAACATAACCCACTTTACTTTTAAACCCATTTGAAGCCCTAACACCTCACTTAAGCTTTCATATTTAGCCACAACTCCTAAAAAACGTGGGAGAACTCTTGAGGGCTGAAGAAAGGAGTCTTCTAGGGTTTCATAGGAGTCCATTCTTGGAGGCCATAGCTAGGGACCTTCATCCCTCAATCCACACCATAGATTTGAAGAGGAGATTGAGGAGAACAAAACCCACCACTTGGAATTCCGAAATTGTGACTTGTAGGGGCTGAATCAAGGTAAGTTGCTACATCTCTTCCTCTTTCTTTTTGCCCCATTGACCCTAGAGAAAACAATCATTGTGCTATGTGAGGTCAATGGGTGTATTCTAGGGCTTTTTAGAGATGCCATGAACCCTAGATTTCTAAATGATGAATTTTCTTGGATGAACCTATTTGAGACCTAGATTAATATGATATTCATATGTAAAGTAGCCTATTCATCCTTGCTATGTGATTTATTCATGTGTTATGAGCATGATTGGTGAGGTTACTTGAAAGGGTATATGCCCAAATGATGATTTGGCTTGGATGAACATGGTTGAAACCTTGATTAGTATAATATACATGTGTAGTATAGTATATTAATCCATTTTATGTGATTATGTCATGTTTTGTGGGCATGATTGGTGAAGTGACCAAAATGAGTTTATGCACAAAATTGTGAATTTCCTCTATGTTGCATTGTTAAGTGTTTTGTTGGGTTATGCGGGTTTAATGAACTTGGGAATATGGTTATTGATGATAGTTATTAACATATGGGGGGTATTGTAGCCCATGCTTCTATGCCCTAATTTTTGGAAAGTGTAGATTGGATTCAACGGAGTCAACCTTTGGGTTAGATGAATTCTAGGAACTATGGTATTGTAGCCCATGCTTCTATGCCCTAATCTTAAGTCCTACGGAATTTGGGGTAGAATTGATGGAGGTCAAGCCTCCAAGAATTTTTGAAGTGTATGAAGGACCCTTGATTATGAGAGCTTATATGATTCTCTAATGTGAATTTATGCTAGTTGTGAATGAAATGCATGACTAGTTTGATGGTAGAGTATGTGCCTACTTGTTTTGAGCATATGAGTATACATTACTTGTGCTTGGGTTTTGAGTCCAGCTGGAGTCGGTTTGTTGAGTCTTTGGCGGGACGATGCATCGTCTTCACGGATTATGGGATTCGTGATCGCGATGGATCGCCGTGCTGGGTTGCACACACCCCTCCATCGATGGCCACGGTGGGGAAGTAGTTCATCTTAGTTGTAGTAATACACATGACTTTGATAACTATGGAACTCGAGCGGGGATTGTCTCGGGGACGTCGATATCCACGAAAGGGATATCGAGGACACATAAAGGGTTTGCACGTGTTTTTGCAGGAGCGACACGGCGGAAGAAACGGTAACGGTATCATATCTCTTTTATATGAATTGTCTCACAAGTACTTATGTGAATAATGTGCTTTGTGAATATGATATGATATGATGGTTGAAATGGTTTCTTATATTGTTATACTTTATGGATAACATGACTTTTAAGGTTGTTAAGTATAAATGCCTTGACTTGGATATTGTTAGAATGATATATCATGCCAATAGCATAAAATATTATTGTTAAGCATAAAATGCCTTGACATGGATTTTAATGAAATGTCATACTATAATGATAGCATGATTTATTATTGTTGAGCATGAATATCTTGACATGATTTTAATACAATGTCATATTATATTGGTAGCATGATATATTATTATTGAGCATGAAGCCATGATAGGAAGTTATGTTTAGTAACTTACTAAGTCATTATGACTTACTCTTATTTGTTGATTGTTTTCCCTAGATCCGAGTCGTGCAAGCGGATCAAAGTGATTGCCGAGATCGTTGGTGAAGTTTCCTTTTTGGCAAGGTTGCTACCTTTTAGTTTAGTTTATTTTCTTTTGGTAAGGACGTTGGAAAAAATGAAGTTATGTAAACTTCATGATGGGTAGCAAACCTATTTGTGGATGTTATATTTGTACTTATGTTGGTTAACTTATTCTTTTGGTAGCCGACTTGTGTTAGTCGTGCTTGGTGTATGTTGATGGTTATATTTTAGTATGCTATCATGATGGTTAAATTATCATGTTTGTTCTCCGGCATGTTTTTAGCCATTGAGTATGTTAGACTAGAGTCTTAGACTTAGTGTAATGTTGGGTTCCGGCTGTAACGTCGCCGATGACTTGGTTTATTTGTGCTATATATTTGTATTGCATGACAGGGAGTTTTGCTCTACGTGCCCAATGTTGCGGCACGTGTGTCGAATTTTTGGATCGAGAGATTAATTACCTCTTTGGTTGTTTTTAGTTTGAGCCTGTTAGCTCGGGCGCCACTGTGTTATTATGTTTCGCTTCTGTATGTGTTTTAAGTTGTTGGCGTATTGCCGTTATGGCCTTACCCATTATTTGTTATTTGCTTGTTGTTATTTGTTTCCCGACGACACGACCTTGGGATCTCGTCTTGGGATCCGGGTCGGGTCGTCACATCTATGGTATCCACACGAGTAGATTTGACAGGATTAATCCAACAATTCTGTGCTTGACAATTGTTGAATCAAAGTAGGAAACTTTTCGTCTAACGAATAACTAATCCCTAATTCTTCTCCCTACGAATTTAGTGTTTCACCAAACCCTAAATTCTTTTTTTATTGATTCCTTTTGATCATCAAAAGTCTCCCTATTTAAAGTGATGGGAAAGTGGCGCCTAACATAGTCCTAGTCTAACTAGGACTATGTTTTGGCCTCATTAGTTTATTTTATTTGAGCCCATTAATCTAATTAATGACCCAAATAAATTTCAGTCCAATTCATTCTATGTGTGTGACCCAATAAGTTCCTAAATTACGTTGGTAATAATTAATTATTAAATCAAATATATAATTAATTATAAACAATGAGTGGCATTTAGCAATACATCATTGTTACCCATGTAAAGAGAATTATCAGTGATTACAAATAACTGATTGTGGCCAAAATAGTTCTTGTCCTTTTGTCCTAATATTTAATTAAACACAAGGCATGGAACGTGTCATTCCTTGTTATAGTTAAATCTTGGTTTCTTGATCTCCGAGTAGACTTATATAATAAACAAATAAACTCAATATCTCATATTGATTTATTTGAGTACGACCATGCATTTACTTAAGTCTCACTCATCAAGAGGCCCATAAATATTATACTCATGTTATGTAGGAGGGACAAATTCTATCTATATCGTTCATATCCCTCAGCATGATTCGTGGCATATCCAATATCCGACTTTATAATCACCTTGTTACAAAATGACGTTTATCGGTATCAAACTATACAACTCCTCATCTAGGATATATAACGATTTCAAGTCAAAGGACAACGAATACATTTGTCACTATGAGAATCGCTTATGATACTCACGTAACGATCTACGTAGCATTCTCATGCGGATCAATCTAGTACGTCATTACACTTAACACGCACACATGCGTAGACTGATATCAATTATATGAGTTTCAACACATACTAGTCTCCATATATTATTATTTGTCTTATTAATAACAATACTCGACCAGAGATATTTAAAAATAACATATTTATTCTAAGGGATTTATGATGCATTGCTATGAATAAACAAACAATACATAATAAATAAATACCTCAATAAATAATGATACATGGAGAAATAGATTTGCCTCTAGGGCATAAACCAACAGTTATCTCCAACGTCTCTGACTCTTCGTGTATGTCCGTGACTTCTCCAGTCCTCCGTCTCTTACCCAGTTACTCTTCCTCTGTCTCTTACCTAGTTTCTAGCACTAGCAACGATTGCGAACCAGGCCAAGGCAACCACACCAGCTTCATAAATCATATATAGTCTTCTTCAGTTCTTCGTCTCTTCCCTTCCTGAAGAGGAGGACCGAGACTCATCGAATAAACGAATTGGGCCATTGCGTTTTGTCTTGTGAGGCTGCGACCAATCCCCGACCAGGTTTCTTTGTTGTAACTATTTTTTTTCTTTAGTCTTGTGCCTTGATTTGAATCATTTGATTTATAGTCATTTAATTTAGTTTTGTGAAAATACATTGTTTTTTTTATTTTGACTTATAGGTTATAGAAATGTTAACTAGAAAATTTGCATATGGTTATTCGAAACTAAAGAAAAAAAATGGAAGCTTTAATCGGATGGCAAAAAGAGGCTATCGAGAAATTGATTTGCACGGCTTGATTCTATAGTTCGCATTAGACCTCCATAACGGTTGGGTCGGCCCTGGGAGGGATAATATAGCAACGGGTGAAAGTCCAATGAGTATGGAAATAAAGTATCATTTGAAAAAGGAATAATTGCGGGCTGGTTCCATTTTGTTAAATTGTAACCTCTCCAGTGCTCTATTTTTTTTAACCGCAAAAGTACTTCTATGTTTTTTTATTCCTAAAATACCCACGGTACCTCTCCCCATCATCGTCATCATTATCATCTTCGATAATGAGTTTTGTGAACTACTTTCTTATATCCCGAGTCTATTTATTAATTTTTTACAATACACCTCATGAATTTCGAATGTTCACAACGGCCAGACTACTCCTCAAAATAGAAGCAAGCTCAAACTTGTTCAACATGAGAAGTTTGGAAATTCGAAACTAGCTTTGCAAGGTAGGTTGGATTGATATCTCTGGGCATGATAAACACAATCTTTGGCTCAATTTCTTGCTGCAATACGTGAACAATCTTGCTCGATGGTGGTGGAGGAGAAGGACGAAAACTATGATGTGGGTGTCGAAGACTACCATGTGGGAGTCGTTGCCTATGATTAGAGGCAACAACGCCCAATGTTTTGAGCCCAACAAAAATGAACGACGCCCAATCATGCCTCGGTGTTATTAAATAGGCATCGTTTCTTCCAATCATGTCTCGGTGTTATTAATTAGGCGTCGTTTCTTTAATATGGTGACAGATTTCGCGCAAATTAGAGGCAACGATGCCCAATGTTGTAAGCCCTTGTAGACACCTCAATTTCGTTCCCCTATGATATAACGTCCTATAACAATCTCAATATATGTTTTATAAAACAATTGGACAAACAAATGTTGCTTTCCATTAGAGTTTCAGGTAACTGGACTCAACAGGAGTTAAACGATAAATATAAAACTTATAAATGTAACTGTTGGTCCACAATTATGCTCAAATAGGCTAGAGGGGGGGGTGAATAGCCTATGATGCCATTTAAAAACTTTTTCTTCTAAATACATTTAAGACGTAGATTTAATGGCATCTGGAGTTTAGTGTATTGAGCATGTCTGCCGGTAAAATGCCAGTTAAATTGAAAGCCTGATAGAAAGAGTTTAAGCAGCGGAAACAGAGAGGCTTAGATTTAGAGAAGTCTTAAGTGGTTGTACACGAATATATGATTAAAACAACAGTACACTTAATACTTCTTTCAAATGCAGATTCAAGGAGATCAATTTAAAAGAATAACTTTTCTAAAGATAAATCAATTTATGAAAGCTCATAGAGATATAAAGATTGAGGGAAATATTATTTGCAAGAACATCTGAATTTATTCAAAGATAAATTACAGATTTCATCAGCCTAAATATACTATGTAAAGTTTCTGTCCTCGTCCTTCCAAGCCTTAATCTTTACTTAATTATTCAGAAATGAATCCTTAAGCAAAGAGGGCAATAGGAGACCAGAACGAGAAACTAATATGAGAAGAGAAGTTTCAAGGTCGTTCAGATAAGAAATATCTGAACGATTGAGTGCAGAGCACTCAGCCTTCCATGATGAATGATTATTGCACAATCGATAGCCTTTGTATGGAAATACAAATCTGAAGATATGAATGCAATATCTACAAACATCTCTTCATCTTCTTTGGGCATTTTTCTAACATCAATCTTCGGATCGATCTAAGAGCTTGATCTTTAGCAATAGGAATGGAGTCCTGAAGCTTAGCTAAAGACTGAATTCTTCGAAGAAGGGTGAAGAATTCAAATCAAGAACTGGGTTTTTGACCAAGACGTTGATCTCTGTCTTTTGAAGTTTCTGATCTCTCTCTCTCTCTCTCTCTCTTCTTCTCCAAACTTTTCTTCTTAGCAATACATTGAGAGTGTTTTGCTAAGGTCTGAATGAGTTCACTGCAATCTTCTGTAGAGATCTGAGATGCGTTGGTGGAAACGATCTCGTTGTAGATCTCTTTGATTCTTTGAAGTTCTTATAGCAGGAGTCTTCGTTTTCTGCTTCGCTCTTTATTTTTGGGGAAGAGAAAGGATTCTTATATAGACTGGAGTCAATGTGATCGTCGAGAGATGAAGATTGGTGTTTCTATCCGTTTAGAGATATAGTTGTTGAAGTCTACCAGATAGAGATTTTTGTCCACAAGATCTTTTGACTGTTTGGGTAAAGATTTTAGTCCTGTAGATCTTGGAACTTGTTGCCTGTCAGACTGTATTGATAAGTCTCTGAAAAGTAGGTCTGATGTCTGATGCACTGTCAGGTAGTCTGTTCAATAAAGTGGATTCTTTTTTACTTTATCAGACCACGTGAATTAGAGAAAGTCTTGTAGTTTTAACTATGTCAGGCTTTATGAAACTTGAACATATTTGTCTTGATTTGAACTATTTTAGTCTTTTCTCTGTAGCACGTACAAAATCATGTTTGTCGGTAGGATGTTCGGGCCAATGAAGCAAGTCTTCTGTTTTAGGAGAACTGATGTCAGCTGGTGCGAACAATCAACTTGCAGCATGTCTGCCAGTGGTGAGTCTTCAAGATGTTCTGATCTTCTTTATGACAAGTCTGCTGGTGACGAGTCTGCTGAAGACTTTTGGTACTACCATAAGTCTGCCGGTGCTTAGTGCATATGAAGTGTTGGTCTGTTTTAATCATCATGTAGGAAGGTAGGACTTGATCAGGTCGCACATAATCTAAGACCTATGTGATGTCACACGAGTTGCCACGCTAACCGGTACGCAGACCTTTTAACCACTAGTGATGACTCACTGTAATGGGAACAAACAAATCAACATATATATAATATGCAAGGTGATAAGTTAATTATCAAGAAGCATATTCCAATAGGAACATTATTGTCTTTTCAAAGATTTCCATCCAACTTAACTAACGAAAATGATTCTAGTGACCTTATTGACTTTTGAAGCCAAGTAGAGTGATTAAATTGAGGATAAAAAAAGTAGAGTGAGGTCAATGAATTTTGGTCGAAAGTAGGGTGACCAAATTGAGATTTAAACCAAAAATTAATGATTTGGAAATCTAACAATGTCATATTCCACCTAAACCACCACTATCATGCTTACAATCACCCCAAACACCACTCCTAACCACCACCACCAGCATCCCTGCAATCGCCGCCATCGCCATCACCAGTCACCACCACAAAAAAAACGTGTTCCCCTTGCTTTGCTAAAACGAATAAATAAATATCTTTAGCTTTCGTTAAGTCACTGTTAAAATTGGATGACAGTTAGGGATAGTGACGAAATTGCATATATTTTTAAAAGTATAATGACAATTTCGCTTGAAACATAGTACAGTGGCAAAATGTAACAATTAATCAAAGTACAGTTGCAAAATTAACCATTTTTCCCCCCCAAAAAGTTAATTTTTAATTTGATTTGATTCCTTTTTTAATTCTTTACTCCTTCCTTCAAAATAACTCATTTGCAAAACTCAACATTTATAGACAAATCACCACACAACTTTGAATTTCACTTTTTACAAACTCAAATTCAATTTTTTGAATTTTCAAATATTCAAATTGAAACCAAAACCCATGTGGATATTTTAAAATATAATGATTTGGAAATCTCACAATGATGTATTTCATCGAAACCACCATTGTCATCCCTACAATTGCCGCCACCACCGCCCCTAACACCACCATCCCTACAGTCGTCGGTACTACTATCACCACTACCAAGAAATGCATTCACCTCGCCTTGTTCAAATGGAGACATATAATCTTTTTAACTTCCGATTAGTCTGACTTTTTTATTAGAACGTATCTCCTTTCTAAGTTCCTATCCATTTTCGGTGTCAAATTACTAAGCAAATAGATAATCTAATTAATTTTAGGATAAACTACTTGAAAGGATGCCGGTTGGTGGCAGTATTTTCCAATAAAAGGAGAGTTGCGGTAAAAGAAAAGAAAGTCGATAGCCAAGGGAGGGGAATTGAGAGATTCTCATATGTAACTACCTCGGGTCCTATGAAGAGGAGCAAGCAAGTTAAGAGCAAAAGAGGTTTGAGGTTTGGAACGCAGTTATGGAGATGAGTAAAATATTTGAAACCAGTTATTTGTGATTACAACAATTGGTTTTGTTGTAATATCTATAAGTTTTGGATCAATATGATAGTTTTTAAGGCTGCTTGTAGTAGTCTGAAAATTCAAAGATATAAACGGTAGATTTTAGTTTTTTTTTCTAACAAAACACACATATTCATCAAATGGTTCTTCATTTTTTTTTCATCTTCTAGACATTATAACACATTTTCATAACCCATTTCTCTTATTTTATTCATGGGCAATAACTAAACATGCTACAAATTTACTTAATATCCCGATACTCATCAACAATTCTATTATTATAGATACAATTTTTCATATAAATCTAATAATGACTTTCCCGAACATATTTAAAAAAGTAAAATCATATTATTTTTTAGCTTCGAATAAAGTTTTAGTGTCTCGATTGAGTAAGAGTATTTTTGTCATTTTAGAGAATATTGGGCGACATTTGTAAAGATAATGGTAGAAGGAGGAAACTGATAAAAAAATCATAATACAAGACGAAATGAATAGAATTAAAAAATGTAGGACCTAACTTTAAAATAGGTACAAGATAAGGGATCAAATTATTATTTAATTATTCATGGAATTAATTAGCCTATGACAAATTTACTCTTTTGGTCTTAATAAATGGTGAGTGATTTATTATATTTATGACTATTTTTTTTCCAATCATTATTGTTTGGCAAGGTAAATTTACGTGTATTGTCATTAACAAAACGCACAGATTCATCAAATGGTTCCTTTTTTTTTAATCTTCTTGACATTATGACATATTTTCTTAATATATTTATCTTATTTTATTCATGCGTAATATCTAAACATGCTACAAATTTGCTTAATATCTCGATACTCACCGACAATTCTATTATTATAGATACAATTTTTCATATAAATCTAATTATATCTTTCCTAAACATATTTAAGAAAGAAAAACCATATTATTTTTTAGTTTCGAATAAATTTTTACTGCCTCTACTGTGTAAGGGTATTTTTGTCATTTTAAAAAACATTGGACGACATTTGTAAGGATAATGGTAGGAGGGGGAAACTGATAAGAAAATCAAAATATAAGACGAAATGAATAGAATTAAAAAATGTAGGACCTAACTTTAAAATAGGTACAAGTTAAATGATCAAATTCTTATTTAATTATTCATGGAAGTAATTAGCCTATGTCAAATTTACTCTTTTGGCCTTAATTTATGGCAAGTGATTTGTGGCACCCTAGACATTCATATCCTTGCCTTCATGCATTCATAACCTTCATGAGTATGCTTAGTTAGTTCATGTGTGCATTGTAATCATTTGTAAGTCATTAGTTGTTATTTAACTACTTAATCCATACTTTGATTCTCTTACGTTGTTATTTGTTTTGATTTCATTAAAAGCTTTAATATGGCATGTTCTTGCATTGTAGATCATTCGTAGAGTATTTAACATGTTCATAATCATGTATGTTTATGTGTTTAAACATAGATTCAATTGTTACTTCCGTATTGCATGTTTTGTGCGTAGTTTTGAGACTTTCCTAGTATGTTTTAGGTGAGTTTTGGACCCATTTTGAGTGTGGAATCATCCATTGATGCTTTGGTTTGGATTAGGACTCATTTAGGATGAATTTGGAAACATTTTGGTTCAGGGGGCTGAGCGGTCACTTAGCATTTTGACTGGGCGAATGCGCAAAATCCAGAAACACATATGGCTGGGAAGAGTACTGAGCGGTCGCTCAGTAGGGAAGGCTGAGCGAGCGCTCAGTTGCTTTGACAGCATTGCCCTGTTTCGTTTTTTTTAATGAAAGTGACCATTTCAACCCCATTTTACCCACTCCAAACACCTCATAAACACCCCTAAACATCCTTAATCATATCCTTACATGTCTAATTAGTTTGATTGTGGTTTAGTTGGGAGTAATCAAGCCATTAGCTCGCTTAATAATCCCTCCAAATGGTAGTGACACATGTCCCACTCACTTTGTGATCTTTTTAACAAAATCAGTCTTTGTGCCCTCATTTCACCCTCTCACTCTCCAAAAACGGGATTTTCCTCCTCCATGGTTCCTCCATGAGTTCTTGAAGGTTCCTCCTTGGTTTCCATAGCTTCCTTCCCCCATTGTTGAAACCAAGCCATAGCATTGAAGAGCTTGAAGAGTAGAACACTTCCAACCGAATAGTTTCTCCATTTGATTTCTTGTGTGTGGTTTTCAAGTAAGTTACTCTTCTTCCTCTTGATTTTGGTACTCATTGATCCTAAGGAAACAAAACCTATGCTTTTTGATATCAATGAGTACACATACTTGCCTTATATGCTTTCAACTTGTGTTTTGAACCTATGAACTTGTTAGAAGCATATGCAGGATGACTTTATGACTATGGAAACATATTATTACCTTTCATCTTGTGTATTTAGTATTGTGAACATGTTAAAAGCAATATTTACATGTTTACTTGAAATGGTGTTATGTGAAAGTATCCTAATTATGGCTTACTTGGTATGTTGGTATGTTGATATGTGTTATAGCCTTTATCTGGACTCTATGATGAAGATGAATCATATTATAGTACTTCGGTTAGCTTGTAACCTAGTTAGACTTAGTAATGAACTTAGGATGATTTATGAAGCACATAGCTTCTAATCTCTAAAATTGGGAATGTGTAGTAAACACTCAACGGAGTCAACTCTAAGGAGGATTGGAACATGTTGAACACTACGTTTAATCCCTACGAAGTTTGGACATTGTTTGGTCAAGTTTACTCAATTATAAGTTGGACCTAATTATGTGCAATTGAGTTCGTTGTGATTATTTGGTTATGAGCAATTAATTGCCTTGACATGATTTATGGTAGAGGATAATAACCTACTTGATCGAACGAGTTCGCTCTTGTCGAATTCAATCCTTATTTGTTATAATGAGTAAATATCTACTTGTACATTACATTGAGTCCAATTGACATTATTTGGTTTGATTTATACGTTATGGTGGGATGATGCTGTAAGAAAGTAAAACCATATTTAAGAAAGTAAAACCATATTATTTTTTAGTTTCGAATAAAGTTTTACTGTCTCGACTGAGTAAGGGTGTTTTTATCATTTTAGAAAATATTGGGCGACATTTGTAACGATAATAGTAGTTGGGGGAAACTGATAAGAAAATCAAAATATAAGATGAAATAAATATAATTAAAAAATGTAAGACCTAACTTTAAAATAGGTACAAGTCAAGGGATCAAATTATTATTTAATTATTCATGGAATTAATTAGTCAATGACAAATTTACTCTTTTGGCCTTAATTAATGGCAAGTGATTTATTATATTTATGACTATTTTTTTCCAATCATTATTGTTTGGCATGGTAAATTTATGTGTATTGTCCTTAACAAAACTCACAGATTCATCAAATGGTTCTTTATTTTTTTTCATCTTCTTGACATTATGACACATTTTCTTAACTTGTTTCTCTTATTTTAATCATGGGTAATAACTAAATATGCTACAAATTTGCTTAATATCTCGATACTCACCGACAATTCTATTATTATAGATACAATTTTTCATATAAATTTAATAATGTCTTTCTCAAGCATATTTAAGAAAGTAAAACCATATTATTTTTTAGTTTCGAATAAAGTTTTAGTATCTCGACCGAGTAAGGGTATTTTTGTTATTTTAGAAAATATTGGGCGACATTTGTAACGATCATGGTAGGTGGGGGAAACTGATAAGAAAATCAAAATACAAGACGAAATGAATAGAATTAAAAAATGTAAGACCTAACTTTAAAATAGGTGCAAGTCAAGGCATCAAACTATTATTTAATTATTCATGGAATTAATTAGTTTATGACATATTTACTCTTTTGGCCTTAATTAATGATGAATGATTTATTATATTTATGATTATTTTTTTTCCAATCATTATTGTTTGACATGGTACATTTACATGTATTGTCCTTAATTAAATGATGGATGATGTATTAAGTTAAGGGGCAAGTTTGTCCATACATTAAGTTCTAAGAGACAACCTAGACTTTTGTAGGTAGTTAGATTAATTAAATGATGGATGATGTATTAAGTTAAGGGGTAAGTTTGTCCATACATTAAGTTCTAAGAGACAACCTAGACTTTTGTAGGTAGTTAGATTATATTAGATTAAATGATGGATGATGTATTAAGTTAAGGGGTAGGTTTGTCCATACATTAAGTTCTAAGAGACAACCTACATTTTTATAAATAGTTAGATTAGATTAGATATATAGATTAGATTATATTATATTAGATTAGATTAGATTAACACCGTTATACGAAGCGAAAGCCCTTAATGGTGAATTTTGAATCCCTGACTTCCAAAAAATAGAATAGTTTTAATAGCAATCCATTATTAATTCATAACGGAATAGTTAATTGAAAGTCAAAACCCTTGATTATCTCACATCGAAATCAACCAATTTTAATGTTGCTTTATTTAGTCTTTTGCTTTAGCTTAATTAGTTAGTTAATTCGCTCCAAATTGATCGTCTAAATATAGTCAAAATAACAACGTGCTTGGTATTCATTAAAAACAACCAAATTGTTTCCTCGTGGGTTCAACACTTTATTTTATCAATTTTTTACTTGTTTTGACTGAGTAATCTTGTCCGTGTGTGTTTTATCACCAACAAAAAGAAGCCCTCTGCCTTCAGTATTGGACACACCAAGCTTTCTCCCACAACTTCTCTCTTCCTCTATTCTCCTCCCTTCATTTGTGAAGCGAGCCAAGGTAGCCTGCCTCCTCCTCCATTGCCTTGTGCAAGTGAGCCTTCGAGCCCTTAGCTTCCGGCCTCCTGCTCCCTCGACATCCTTCTCCCTTGCTCGAGCAAGCGAGCCTCTTCCGTCCTCGCCCCAACGAGCTGATCTAAAAAGCCAAATACTACGGTTACGCTGAGCAAGCGAGTCTCTTTTGTCCTCGCCCCAGTGAGCTGATCTAAAAAGCCAAATACTGCAGTTACGTTGCCCGGATACAACAAAAACGTCAAATACAACAACAACAACACAACAACAAAAAAATCTCTCTTGAGAAGACAGGGGAAGCACACGTAGATCGCCTAAAGCAAGACATACCGGGTCCAGACACTCACTCTACAAAAGGTAGGTTCTGTCCCTGTAGTTATTTCAATTCAAAGGATGTAAATATAATATAGATATTTATACTTTGTTGGTTTGTAAATATTATACTATCCGTACATACTATTAAAGTTTAGTTTCTTTCCCGTTTATATTTAACATGTAAGATAGTCATAATATTTCCCATTTAATTAATTGCTTTTGTTTGTACATAATGTAGATAAATTATATGGTTATTCTAATTTTGTTTCGTAAACTAGTTTGTAAAATAGTTGTTATTATACTATAATTTTATTATTATATTCCATGAATATAATATAAGTCTTTATTATCTTCCATTACAAGTATATGTATAATTATTTTCTGGACCAAAGTATATAAAATAAACTAAGCATATTGGCAACCCCTTATGAGATCGAAATGACGAGTTGGGTGTCTAACCCCTTCCCAACCCGTAACTTAGCCCTCGAACCTGCATTATTTGTATTTTTTTTTGTTTCTCTCAGTTTAACCTTAAAATATAGGTAGTGACTCTGTAAACACATTTTTAGAGTCCACAACGAGGCCAAGTGCATTCTACACACTTTAATGTTTTGAAACCCACTTGTTTTTCAATAGCGAGGGCAGGTTCGAAACGGGTTTCTCACAGTACCCCACTCACATCAACTTTTTCCATAAATTAAGAATGACTGGTGTAAGATCTTTAGCATTCGGCATCTCCATTATCCTATAAAATTGCCCAAAGAGTTTAAGGAGGTGAATTGACGAAGTACTGTAAAGGTTGAATTTAACAAAATGGCTATCGAATTCTGAACAAAAGACGGTAGGAGGAGGGGCATTTAAGGAAGAATTTAATGAAATTGGAGTTATGGGGTTGAAAACAAAAAGGAAGCACTATAGCGGTTACAATTTCAGAAAAAAGGACCGGCCCGCAATTATTCCTTTTTAAATTCAAAATACCCTCTTTTCTGCCATTCTCTCTCTCACCCTCTAACAAATTCAAATTTCTGCACTTTTTTTTCTCTCTCTCCTCCGTGTTAATCCTTTCAAATTCAAGGCCACCTTAAATCATGTTTCCTTTATTTTGGAGCATACCCAGAAGACTACAAAATTCCAGCTCAAGAATTCATACCCCACATTGGAGGAAAAATCTTGGAGGAAGTAGCAAATGAGTGCTTGATGGATATAATCAGTAAAAGCTTGGTAATGGTAAATCCTCAGCTGGCTACTGAACATATTGGATAGACGATTTTCAGGTAATAAGCACATCTACCCACACAAGAAGAATAACAGATCTTATAAGGTAGTCAAAATGAGAAGAAAGGGAATAACGGGAAAGACGGAAATAAGGAAATTAATGACGAAGAAGAATGGTAATGGAATTCAAGGAAGAAAGAGAGGGCAAGGGCGGAGATAGAAGACTATGAGCGACAAATAAAAAAGAAAGATGGAAGACTACGAGAGAAAGATGAGTGACTGAGAAGAGATCATATGGAATTTATGTATTATGCACCTACAGTAGACAAATATTGGTGTCGGAGCCTACGACGCAAGCATCGGGCATCTTAAGAGATACGGTGCAAAAAAATACGGGCATTAAGAGGTACGATGCAGAAAATACGGGCATCGCAAGAGGTATGACATAAAAAATATGGGCATCGCAAAACTCCGACACAACCATCGCCCTTGTCGCTATGTCGTCCCTTCCAATTAGCGGTGGCGATGCTCGCTCAACTCAAGTCCCTTATGCCGCCTCTATTTTGGGATTGACCGCATTAATCAATTCGAGCAAAGATTGATATTCTAGCCGATCAAAAGAAGAACCCATGGTGGAAACTTGTTGCAGAAGAACCCATGGAGGAAACTTTTAGAAAATAAATTGGATGAAAAATTAAAAAAAAAAAAAAGCAGAAGGAGTAAAAAACTGAGCCAAACTAGTGTCTTGTTACTAAACAAATGCAATTGTTCTCAGTAAAAAAAATTGAGAGAAGATTGAATGGGGTCTACCCAAAGGTTGAATATTTTGGACTATGAGGATATTTTAATTTTAGTGCTATCTCTACAACCTACTTCTGTACTGGCCGCAAAGAAATTCGCCACCGCCATGGAATCATATGATTGAGGTATCACGCGTTTGCGCTTGCCCCCATGGGTTCATAGGTGTATCCGGTTGAGATGAGAGAGAAACAATCCTATTCTAGTTCTCTGTATTCCTATTCAAGGATCGAAAGAGAGAGATAGAGAGATAAAGGTTGAGAAAATTGGTTGAATTGATGAGAGAGATAGGAGTGTATAAAGAGAGAGAAATGTATTAATGAGGGCCTGAGATGAGAGAAATGGTGCAGTAGCATCCTAAAGGCTTCCTAAATGGATATGCGGTGTACAAAATTAGCCGCGATGCACTGTTTTGGCATTACGATGCACAATTTTGTATTATAATGCCTAGATTTTGCATTGTGATGCTCAAATTTAGGCAAGGATTTTGCATTGCAATGCCCAATATTTGTATTGCGATGCTCAATATTTGCATTGTGGTACCCAAATAAATAAGAAATGAAGTGAGAGAAAGAGAAAGGCAGAAAATGATTGGAATTCAGGAGAGAGAGAAATTCATAAAGAGAGAGGCTTAATGTCACTTTTTTTATTCATAATGTCAAAAAGAGAAATTCATAATGAGAGAGTGTGTAAGAGAGAGAAAGAGAAAGTCAAAAAAATGTTTTTCATTCATTGTCACTTTTTTCGCATCCCAAAGTATAACATTTACTCTGATGTTCAGATTTTTCATTGCGATGCCTAGTTTTTGGCGGGAATTATACGCATGTCTTTCATTCATTAAAGGTATCTTCCACATTTTACCCTCAAAATTGTACTTAACCGGTTGAATAATAAAAAGTGGACTATAGAGGTTATAATTTGGGTAATAACTGGGTCGGTACCTTTTGGGTAAATTATAACATCTCTAGTCCATTTTCTTTTTATTCAACTGTTAAAGTACACTTTTTGGGGTAAAATATCGAAAATACCCTTAATGTATAATTGATACGCACACAAAGTCTCTGCCCAAAATTGGGCATCACAATGCAAAATATGGACTGCGCAATGCAAAAGTTGGGCATCGCAATGCAAAAGGTTGGGCATCGCACAACCTTTACACTGATGCTTTATGTACAATTTGTCTTCACTCATTAATGTATTTCTTTCTCTTCACTCATTAATGTCTTTCTCTCTCTTTGTACCTTTCTCCCTCTCTCTCTTAAACACAATCACCATCTTCTATATATACAAAAAGATGGGAAAAGAAGAAAGATTACCAAAGATAAGAAACAAAATTGTAGAGAAGGCTCTTAACATCCTCGACAAAGACTTCGATCTAACATCTGATTTTTGGTTAAAGTATTGCAAAGGAAACGATAAACTAGTTGTTCTTAACGAGACAGAAACAAAAGAGCTCTCTGTCCCTGGTTTTGGATCCTTCCAACATGTATCCATGTATATCAAATGTGATAAAAGTGAACGAACTCAGGAGCTGATGCCTGTGAGATAAAGGCCTTTGCTGTGGGTCAGACCACGAAAGGGGCACTCCCGCGTAACACCGAAATTGGTTCGCAAAAGTCGGGCAACCCTTGTAGGCGAAGTCAACTTCGGAACGCTAGAGTAGACTAGGGGTGAATTTTTGTTCTGGGTTATATGTAGAGCTGTCAAATAAGGCAAAAGCCCGCGGGCATGCCCACCCCGCCACCTATTAGAAGCGGGTTGGGCTAGTGTATTCAATACCCGTTAGGATGCGGGCTTTTCGGGCTTTACTCGTGCGGGCCGCGGACTTCCGCGGGTTAGGGCGGGGCGGGCCGCAAGCAGCCCGCATATTCTGAACTTTTATGTTATATCACTTATTACTTAAACCCTAAAATATTTTGAAAATTTTAAAAAAGAAATTCTCTCTCTCTCTCTCTCTCTCTCTCACTGACACACCCACCCACGAGATTCATGAGATTGTTTTGTTTAGTTATACATTTGAAGTAGTTGCCTTTCCTTGGCATAAGGATAATTTGAGTATTTGAGGTATATTTAAGACCTTAATCCAAAGGACTGATTATAAGATTTTGTGGAAATAGTAATTGTTAATTGTTGACAACCAGGCTCTTGTTTTATTTTTAGTCAGACACGAATGATGGAGTGCAACTAGTTTTTATGAATAAAAACACTTGAAATTCGTGATTTGATAGAATATTTCTAGTATACCATGTGGTGATGAAGACTTCTGAATAAACAAGTTTGCTAGCCAAGTTGACTTATAATTTGGTCTTGCATCCTGCCAATATTATCATGATTCCATTGATCATTTCTTCTAAAAGAATTTTCTTTTTTGACGAAGAGAAAGAATATCAATGAAGATAATATAATTCATTGGAAGCCAAGCCACATAATTGATAACAAATAAAAATTATTAAAAAAAACTCATTTTTTGCGGGCTTTGCCCGTTTTGCCCACGGCCCTACGCGGGGCGGGTTGGGCCAAGGGATTCTAGGACCGTCATGTTCGCGGGCTTTCCCGCCCCGGCCCGTTTTGCAGCGGGCTTTTCAGGCCCGTTTTGACAACTCTAGTTATATGAACATGGTAGAAGTTATGATGTCAAAATTGTGGGCGTCGTAGGAACTTATGATGCCGAAATTGCGGGGCGTCGGAACTTACAAGGCCTAAATTGCAGGGAGTCGGAACTTACGATGCCTAATAGTCTAATGTAAAAATTGGGCATCGCTCGCATTCAAAAATTGGGCATCGCATTTCAGTCGAAGGCTTGTCCGGAATTGGAGAAGACTTGTCCGGTAATATATATTTATGTTGTATCTATTGGTTAAAGGAAAGGATGGCTATGGGACATTAATGGCGATGAGAGACACTATGGAGTGAAGGAGAAGTAATGAAGAGAGTGAGGGGTAGGATTATAGCATGCTAAGAAGAAGAGGATGAAAGAGGGGAAGGAAGAGGTAGGTGGGAGCATTTTATGAAGAAATTAACCAAAATGGACTTATGCGGTTGAAAACGAAAAAAAAAAGGAGCACTTTCGCAGTTACAATTTCTGAAAGGGGGACCGGCCTGCGATTAATCCTTTTCTAAAATGTTAACCACTGAAGTATTCAATTTTTTTAACCGCTAAAGTACATTTTTTTCTTTTTTTCTTCCTTAAATGCCCATTGTTCCCACTGAAACAGTATTAGAAGAAACAACCTTACCAGAAAGAGACCAAGTCTCGCTATCATGAGAAACACACCACGCTAGCACATAAAAAAAGTGCATCTGAAGCAATAATTGGTCCCTTAAATTATTAGGATTAGTTATGAAGAAAGATGAACTTTTCAACCTTCCAAGACGACACCAAGCTTCGGAGTGGCGAAGAGATTAGTTCTGACTTCTGAAATGTTCAAAGCCATAGAGGAGTCTTGATTCTTGGTTGTTGTGTTTTCCAAGAACTACGCTGTTTCAAGATACTACCTCCACGAACTAGTGAAGATGATGGTGTGTAGGAAGGATTTTAACCATATTGTTCTTCTGTATTTTACGATGTTAGTGCATTCCCCGTCTGGGCACGGCTCAAGACTTACTCTTTCTTTCTATGCAAGCGTCATCGTTAGAGTCTTCGATGTGGGCGTCAGAGTCTTTGATATGGGCATCGTTCATTTACGGAGTCGTCGATGTGAGCGTCTTTCATTTTTAGATTTGAATTCGTCATTTATTTTCAGGAAATAGTAATTTCCCTAAAGCGAGAGTTAGAAAATATTCAAAGATGTTAACTATAGAAATGCTAATGTTGGATTGGCCGAAATGGCTACATATGAATATGCTCAGATTTCAAAATGGATCCTTTAATGACATTCAGCATCTTATTCTCTTAAGGGTGATCATTTGGCAGAATTGGAAAGACCATAAAGAAAGAATAGTGCATGAAAGATTTTGTGTGCGGTTGTCCTGCAAGAACATCATCAATTACGCGAACGATATAAAGTGGGCCTTCGAAATGCAGCAACCTACAAGTATGAAAAGAACCAATTCTAAGGCAAGATGGAAGGGCATCGTTGCCTCCGATATGGTCATTGTTGCCATGACCAGCTTTATTGTGAACATACGGAGTTGATCAAAATTAGAGTTGTCAAATAAGGCTAAAGCCCACGAGCATACCCACCCCGCCCTCTAAAAGGGCGGGTTGGGCTGATGTATTAGATAACCGTTTGGATGCGGGCTTTGCCCGCACGGGCTGCAGGCTTTTGCACATCAGGGCGGGGTGGGGGACGAGCAGCCCGCTTTTCTGGATTGGCTTACCGAATAGTCATTAGTCATTATATTTTTAATATTTATACCTCTTAGTCCTTAGAGAAAGTGGGAAACCCTACCATTCTCTTCACAAGCAGTCGTCACTCTTCTCTCTCTCTCTCTCTCTCCTTCTCTTCACCGTCGACAGTCATCGTCGTCCTATCGCCTTCAGTCCCTCTCTCTTCACAGTCGTGCTCACCATCTCGTGCACATATCTATCGTCTTGCACACCACACCGTCTCTCTCTCTCTCTTTCATGGTTTCAGGTTTGCCGTCGGCCCTCTCTCTCTTCATGGTTTGCCGTTGGTTGTCACTCTCTCTAGTCCCCTCAACCTCGACACCACATCGTCTCTCTCTTTCTCTATTGAAGTCCTTTTAGTTCAGGAAATCTGTGAGGTTAGTAATGTGGCTAATTTTCTGAGCCGCAAGAAGGAGCTCGAAAGCTTCTTACATCATCATCTTTGGACCTCTGGTAGACCGATACAATGATTTGTTGATCTATATAACAAATAACAATATCCAAGTGGATTACAGAGGAGCAAATATGATCCATAGGGTTTTTTGGTTTTTTTTTTTTTTGGAATTAACAATTAAGAGATAAACATGGAATAAATTATTAATTAATAAAGGGTAAGATTCTTCCACAGATTTTGAATGTTTTACTCTTTCTTTCTTCTTTTCTTTTAATCATACCTAAATTATTTTAATTTATTGATTAAGAGGTGAAGACAGCCAATAATGAAGACTAAAAAATATTCAATTATTTTGCGGGCTTACTCGTTTTTCCCACGACCCTACGCGGAGTGGGTTGGGCCATGAGTTTTTGGGACCGTCATGTTTGCGAGATTTCCCGCCTCGGCTCGTCTCACAGCAGACTTTCTATGCTCGCGGGCAAACCAGCCCCGTAGGCCCGTTTTGATAGCTCTAATCAAAATTACCATTCCCTGCCCCTGCTGAACCACAAACCCATTTCCTTTTCTTTTTGAAAACCCACCACCAAATATCACACCTAGGTTTTCCATCTTCACGATTGTGAAGATGGAAGAAAAGGAGAAGGAGATCGAGAGATAAAAAATAAGCTGCTTAAATCACTTTCATTGCGACAAAATTGTGAAAGAAGAGTTCTTTCGAAGCGAGCCATTGGGAAGGAATTGATGCACCAAATCTGATCTTGCTTTTTCGGAAGCATATACCTTGTCTTCATAAAGCCAAATCACAAGGATCGAGTCAGTTCTTTTAGTCCATACTGCGCCTTATGGGGTCGGGTAAAGGGACGAATTGTCAATACAATTTTTTGTTGATGCACAAAATAAGTTAAAAAGTTAAAAAGTTAAAAAGTTATGTTAACAATATGACACATAAGATGTCACATCATTTGGTACAAAAAATTGAGTGCTATTAGAGTGACCCTAGCATTACCCTAAATTTTATTGCTCATTAATGAGGAGTTTCTTATTTTGCTCCGGTGCCCCTGTACTTTTAAGGTTTGTTGCCGAAATTCTTATGTTTCACACACCTTGCAGTTTAATCCTTTGTCAGCTCCATTAGCCTCATTTACCTGAGGATGCTTGACGGAACCTAACGGACTTTGACGAAATTTCTAAGTGACATATTTAAAGCCAAACATGACACATTTAAAAGACAAGAGTGACACATTTTAAGGTTAAAAGTGATATTATAAAGGGAAATTTATTATAATTCTCATTAAAATACAAAATGACATTTTTAATACTAAAAAGTGACAATGTTAATATTAAAAAGTGACGCATTTTATTACTAGAAAATGTCACTTTAAAATTAACGATAACTGTCAAAAGTGACACATTTAATACTAAAATGTGACACTTTCAATGCTAAAAAGTGACACTTTTGAGGTCAATAACGACGATTTTTATTTATAAGGCAAAATGACACTTCTAGGGTCAAAAGTAATGTATTTAATGCTAAAAAGTGACATTTTTAATGCTATAAAGTGACAATTTAATACCAAACGTAATTGTTTTCATTTATAAAAAATGAGACATTTTTTAAAGTAAAAGTAACACATTTAAGCCCAAAAAGTAACTTTTTTAGGAAAAAAATTACAATTTTCATTAAAAATACAAAGTGGCACTTCTAAGGCCAAAAGTGACATATTTAATACTACCAAGTGACACTGTTAATAGCAAAAAGTGACACTATGCATATATAAACATGAGAGGTGGCGCTGTAATTTTCAAACACTAAGGAGTTGCATTGAGATTTCTGAATTTCACTCCATTTAACCTGAATAGATCTGTTTTAAAGAAAGGAGACCACTTCTTAATTGAATGATGAATGAATTGGCAATCTGGTTGCATGCACATGAAAACCCCATTGTGATTAAACTTTTGAAATTGCATTAGCTTAGTCCCATTGAAATAGTCTTTGTTTAATGGGACAAATTCATGTCGGTCCTTTTTTATGAAATTATAACCGTCTAGGTCCTCTAAATTTGTTTTAAATCGCTAAAGTACACTTTTGAAGGAAAATGACGAAAATACCATTAATGAAGGAAAGACGCGCGGACAAAGCCACTACCCAAATTTGGGCATTGCAATGAAAACATTGAGCATCGCAATGCATAATTGAAATATGTCAAAATTTTGGGCATCGCAATGGACAATTGAAATCTTTCAAAATTTTGGACATCGAAATACAAAAGGCCATTGTCTAAATTTTGGCATCACAATGAAAACATTAGGCATCACAATGCACAATTGAAATCTGTCAAAATTTTAGGCATCGAAATGCAAAAAGCCACTCCCCAAATTTGAGCTTCGCAATACACAATTGAAATCTGTCAAAATTTTAAGCATCGAAGTGCAAAAAGTCATTGCCTAATTTGGGCATCGCAATGTACAATTGAAATCTATCAAAATTTTAGGCATCAAATGTAAAAAGCCACTGCCCAATTTAGGCATCACAATTCACAATTGAAATCTATCAAATTATTGGGCATCGAAATGCAATAAGCTACTATCCAATTTGGGCATCGCAATGAAAACATTGGGCATCACAATGCACAATTGAAATCTATCAAATTTTTGGACATCAAAATGCAAAAAGCCACTGCTCAATTTGGGCATCGCAATTGACAATTGAAATATGTCAAAATTTAGGCATCGAAATGCAAAAATTGGGCATCAAAAACACTTCCAAAGCCTAAAACAATGCTTAAAGAACGTTTTCTGGCTTCAATTTGATATGCGGTGGAGCTCGTGGTTCATCCGAGATCTAAAGTTATGTCATACCAACTGATTCTTCCCCAATTTTTTTGATTTCTACTAGTGCATCAGTTTCAAAACTGACAACTAACACCCTCAATCTCCATTTTTTCCCCAAAGCTTTTAGAAGTTATGCGATGCATATATCGGCGAGCAGATTTGAGAAGAAGAAGACGAAGACGCAGAGGAGGGAGAAGAAGAGAGAGAGAGAGAGAGAGATGAAGAGAACGTTGAGAAAATGACAAAGTAGCAGGTCGCGAGCAATTTTAGAACAAAATTATGAAAATAAATTTTTGCGGTTTTTTTTAAAAAGAGTAATGATGTAGTTACAATTCCAATAATGGTACCAGGTCGCAATTATTCCTTGTTTAATTCCATAGAGTGAATTTGACTAATTTTCAAGATGATGGTTTCATACTAATTAATTTCGTTGGTTTGTCAAAGCTATAAAGCTTGTGTTTATGTTAGTTTTTTTTGTTGTTTATGGTAATTAATAAAGCTGAAACCCCCAACTGGCCAAACGCACAAGCATTCCTCGCATAAAGAACAAAACCTTGTTCACAATTGGCTATAAATTATGTTCTTTAATGCTATTACTTCATTCGTTCTAAAAAATAGTTTAATTTTAATTTTTGTTAACTTAATAATGCTTTAACCAAGAATTTCTGGCTTTGTTTACAAGCAATTAAGCTTTTAGAAATTTGGTCTTTAAATTGTCATTTTCTCTCTTTGGGGTCAACCAACTTCTCAATATCTTTTTATTATTTGTTTTCTTCGATCGTTACAAGCATATAAATTCAAAAATCGATACACAATGTCGGCCACCCACATCATGATCAACATTAGCATGCTTCCCAAGGAGAAGTCATTATGATTTAGACAAAATTTGAGAAAAATTAAGTTTTAATAGAATAAAATTGAAGTAATACTATTATTTGTTGCCATGTTTGTATTTTTAACAATATGATGTAGGGTAGGGTTGTGGAGGAACTAAACAAAAGTTTTCATTATTTTCACTTTTATACAATGCAGCGAGGTCCGTGGTTCGCCTAGAACCAACTGAGGTTTGTGGTTCGCCTAGAACCAACTGAAGAGAGCAGTCGAACAATGCGAAGAACGAATTATGTTCAAAACCAGAAATATTGAGGGGGGAGTGGGGCGGAGGAGGGGGAATAAAGGCAGGATTTTGAATTACATGTATAAACTTATAAATCAATTCAAAAAGGAGAAGAATTACAAAGATTTCGATCATATAAGAGGAATTAATCATCATTATATGATCAAACACCAGCATCACAGGGAAATATGAAAAGGAAAACATACATGCAACTCCACTCAACTAAACATGACTAAAGACACTTTAGGAACTTGATCCTTGGTCCAAGCTATTGGAACAAGAAATATATACAGAAAAACAAAAAAATTCATACACCACATTCAAAATCAAGGAAAGCTTGTTTGCTTTCCTTTTTTCTAGGTTATGTTTCTTCTTTTATTCCCTGATGATATGGACTTATGATTCAGTACTTGCTCTTAGCAGAAAATCCCATCTAGACACAATACTCAAATAGCCTTGTACAGAAAAACAAAATTTCATGCACCACATTACCAACTGTTCTTGTAGTATTTAGCTAATCAGCTTTGGGGTGCTCACCAAACAGAGAAAGCAGAGAGGATTGATCCCGAATGGTCATTGATCCCAAATATGAATATTGCCACCTTTTAATTTCCCTGGTTTGGTATATGTATTCAACCATATTGCCGCCTTCTTCAATGTCAACACTCACTATGAAAAGAATAGAATAGTTCCTAAACTGTTCTTGTCAAAAACAACAACAGTAGGTAAGAGTAGTGTAATTGTGTTGCTTGCGCATAAACGCTTACTCTATTTAACATGATCGCGTTTCAGCCCCAACATTTGATTCGCTCTACTTAATTAGAGAAATGTGCCAGCTTTTTTCAACTATTTCGTCTTAAATTTCTGGAGCTCCTCAGTTTCAAGGTACTCAATTCATATTTGAAATTTACCGCAAAAAGCAAGTACATTTTATGATGCGACAAAAATTTAGCTTAAGCCCTGAAAAAGGACAAGGAACTTCATACCCTTAAAGAAGGCACTTGGTACCCTGTATCCGTCAACATACTCGTAGGGAAGAAATTGCAGAATCAATGCTACCGCTAGGATCAGCCTCAGAGTTATCAAGGACATAGTGTTTCCGATCTCAAATGGAAATTCTAGTTTCTTTGGAGAGAGAAGAAGATGGAGATTGAGGACCATCAGTCTTTCCTTATTTGGCATTGCATTCAAAACATGAACAACAGAAAGGTTTTGATTTCAAAATTAGCCTCAGATTACAATCATGTACTCCTATTGTCTAAACAAGTAAATCATGTACTCCTATTGTCTAAACAAGCAAATCATGTTCTTTGCTCGTGATCGGATTTGGGCCTGGCATATCAGTGGCCCCTAGCTCCTTGTTTAACAAGTATTCATGTTCGGAGCGGGGAGCGCTTATGCTCGATGCTGATTCTTCTAGTATTGGGCTTGAACACTTGTAAATTTATGAGTAAATTATGTTTTGCTTGGGAGGCCAACTAGTGAAAGGTTCTGGAACCTTGGTGATCGGTTACCAGCTGGAACGTATGTGAGAAGCTTGTCATTAAAGAGTAGCAAGGCGTGTGAGCCGTCAATGAGTGGAGTGACCTAATGGGGGCACAATTCACGAAGCGACGCATTAAATGCACATGCACCCTTTGGGTGACATCAAAGTCGTTTGGCTCTGTCATTTCCCCCCAAAAACTCGAAGCGTCTACCAATAAAAGCCCGCCTCTCCCACATTTCATTCTTTTACTGTATTTAAGACTTCTAGAGAGAGAAACTTGTTCAAGCTTTGTGTTCGTTGCTGTTGCTACCGACGATCTTCAAGCTCCGGTTGCCCCGTTTCCAGATTCCAATCGGCATGTCACTTCCGGTTCAAGCTTCCAAAACTTCCTACCATTTTTGTTTGTGGAGAAACCCTTTTCACCGACTTCTGACAGTAAGCTTTTCTCTTATTTTTCCTTTTCTTGCTCAGTTCTTCATTGTTATACATTTCTGGATTTGAATCTTCAACATTTGCATTTCTTGGGTTGGGCGTTCAGATTAGACCCTGACTTTAGGTAGAGATCGAGGAAAAGACCATGTATTCTTACTCGTTAGGCGGGTATGACCCCTTGGTGCACCTAGACTTAAGATTTTTCCCTTTATGCCTTGCCAATTATCTGGGCAGAATTTTGACTTTTCTTTCTCAATCACTTTGTAGAAATGTCTCGTGACGAGTGCTCGGACAACAAGAGAGAAGCCTACAGTTATGGCGGGTAGAATGACCCTTTGAGTAGCGAGAAGACTTTTTCCTTAAACATCAAAGTGGAGGGAGATGAATCTGTGGCCGGAGAGGCCACCAGTGGGTGCGTTCCGGTCTCTGTAGTAGAGCTTGAGGATTCCTCATGCAGGCTTGGTCCTTCAGGAGAAGAAAGTGTAACGGGCTGAGAGGCTGCTGGCGGGCATGTCCCCGAACAGCCAGCTGAAAGGGAGAAGCCTATGACCGAACCAGTTGGTGTTGAAGTGGTGCACTCCATGCCCGGGTAACGGGAGGCCGAAGAAGCTTCCCAATCAGAGTGAAGCGAGCTTCGCTATCCCGTTGGCTCGAAGAAGAAAAAACTCTGGCCGGGCAAAAGACGTAGCAATATCCTCGGCCAACGAATCCGATTGGTCACTCAACGCCGAAGAGAGCCAGTACGCTGCACACTAGGTGTCTCTGGATACCACTACTAAGATGACCGATTTGCTCACCTCTCTTGGTGTAGATTCCAAGGATTACAGGGTGGATAAAATGGACATTCCTGTCGGCGTGGAGCTATCCCGCGACCAAGAAGATGGGCTCCTATTTTTTGCCGATTTCTTTAGAGTAGGACTACGCCTTTCGCTGGAACTATTCTTTGTCGATGCCTTGTGATCTGATGCTTGAATACTATCCGAGCAATAATGGCATTTACCGTGGCCTGCCGTTTGCTATGCTTCGAACCGGATATGAATCTTTTCCAAAAGCTTTTTATTTTCGCCTTGAGTACTGGTGGGCGGATCGGGGTTAGGTCCAACTCGGGTTTTTTTAGGCTCCTGAGCGATGTCTCGGGCAAGGTTGAAGACAAACTAGGACAAGAGACCTGATAATTGCTTCTCGAATTGGGTGGCCACTGCTGCCTACCCCCGACAGTGATGTGAAGGTCCCCAAAATCTCCAAACAGGACTTTAGCTCCGGGGAGGGTGCACGACTTCTGGCACTAAAGACCGCTCCCAAGTTCGCGAAGAGAATGAGAAGCGGGTAGGCCAAGAGTTCTTGCTTTATTGGAAAGAGCTGATGTGAAACCCAAAGAACATGTGTTTGGTCGTTGTTCTCGCGTAGATCGGGGTTGAACCTCTTCTGGTTCATGAAAATGAAATCGTTCCATCCCTACTGGGGTGACTACCACGACCAAAGATTTAAGGAAGACTGCCCAGAATGCAGAATGGCTCGCTGCGGGGGCGAAGTTGTTGCCCAATTTTTGTAGATGGAGATGGTTACTTACTAACCGTTATAATTATTCCCATTCACGAACATATTTTGTTTTCACTGACTGTACTGATCGTTGTTTTTTTTTTCTTTTCAGGGATGAGGGACCTCACTTTGTTAAAGAAGAGAAAGAATCAGGCCAATAAACAGACAGTTGATCTTAAGGACAAAAAGCCTAAGGATCTACTCAAGGTCCCCTTTTGTCCTCCGGCTAAGAAAGCTCCTGCTCCAGGTAAACCTCCTAGCCCTGTTGAGAAGGATAACGTCCCTGTTCCCCTACTCGTGAAACCAGGCTGCTAAGACCGTGACCGGCAAGGTCGCCGACGCTAGTGTCGCCAAGGCTGCTGATGATGTCGCTGCCAAGGCTGCCAAGGCAGTGGGCAAAAGGAAGAGGGACTCTCATCCCCGCTCTGATCGGCCCGTACACCATCGTGGACCCGTCTCCGAGCCAACCTATGCTGCTCCCCAGCCAGCCCAAGATAACGTCGTTTCGTGGAAACGGCTTGGTTTTGAGATGCCCACTTCCATCAATGTTGCCTGGGCTATTGTTAAAGAAATCAGAGATGACGCCCTAATGCTCGAGGGCATTGATCTGACAACCCGTGGGAGCCCCGCAGGCCTGGTGGGGAAAGGCATCATTAGACGAGCTCTCCATGACGATGTAACATTTGACCGAGACACAACTAGACACATGATGTGGGGCACGTAGGGCTCTGCATAAGCGAGGTAAAATTGACCTTGGTCTTGTCTATTTTTGTTTTATGTGACTGCAATTCTGCCCCGAACTTATATTGTTTATTCTGTGTTCGGTGTAGATTGCCTCCACTTGCACTAGTTTGTATGATCGTTATTGCGAGGAGAAAGAGGCCCGCAAGAAGACTGAAGCCGATAACGCTACCCGGGAGGCTCTACTGAAAAAGAAACTCGAGCACGCTTTGGAGCAAGAGGCTGCGAACAAGAAGAACGAGGCTGCGAACCTTCTTCTCGTCGCTAAGAGCAGGAAGAAGAAGAAGCGTGAACGCTAACCTTAAGAAAGAGCAGGCGCGAGGAGTGAAATGCTCTCAAAATGTAGGTCTCGTGAACTAGCTTAAGCTGAGGCGGTTTCGAGCTGAAAAGAGTGAAATGCTCGCCGCCAAAGACGAGGTGATCGTGACGGAGTACAAGAGCTCCCCGGTCTTTGAGTTTGCCGTGGATGATGTCATCATCCATACGACACGAATCATATTCTAAGGATGCTCGCTGGCCATGGGGGTGTAAGCATACAGACCATGGCAAAGTGGGTTGTGTTGAATCCTTATGATGAGGTTGCTTGTCAATTCCATCATTTGGTCCCATACACTGAGGAAGAGTTGGCCACCCTGCCCGTAGTGATGTTGTCGCTAACCGGGAGCCTTGGGTCCCACCGACGCTGCCGAATGTCAATGTCTGCTCGTTGGTTGAAGCATTGGAGGAAGAAGATAAGGCCGACACGACGTGCGAGCAGTTTTTACGGAGGCCGAGGCTAAAGCCTCTACGAACGAGGCTGCCGGAAAGAATTGAATGCCCAATACAAGCAACAGTACAAGGCCTTTGCAACGAATCTTCCGCCTCCTCCAGACAAAGACTGAACTATATATTTTTCTATCTGGCCTGCACGCCAATCTTTTTTGCTTTCCAGATGTAATTCTTTCAATTTTTAATGAAATTATGTTATGCTCGATTGGTGTCCCTGTACTTGCATTTTTCATGTATTTGATTAATACTAGCATGACTATCATAATACGAACCGAACTAATCAAGCATGCGAACTTGTGCAAAAATGAATTAAAAATAATAAGATTTTTTAGCGAATATATTACTTTAAGTTTGAGTACCCGGAGAAACGCACTTATCCCAGCTAAATGTTTGGTTCTGGCCAAGGCTTTGAGCGAGCATGACTCCAATCACCCTTAGGCGAGCATCCTGATGACTACCTAGCGGATATGGCCCAACTCTACACGGCGACTATATCAACTGGGTATAGAAATAAACGACTAACAGTGTTGCTCGGTCACTATAGGAACCCGAGGTAGTTAGCCGCTATCTTGTGGGCATGGCCCCTACCGACTTGCGGGTTTTCAAGTGAGTGGATCGGGCATGACCCTATCTTACTCGCTTAGAGGACAAGATTTGTCTACTAACACCTAGGTATAGTGGAAGGTTGACCGAGCATGGCCCTACTTACTCGGCTTGCGAGTAGGTCTTCCCAAGTAATCCGAAAGCAATTTGTATATGATAAACAATTATATTGACAATTGTAATAGAAGAACTTGCATTTTTATTGATAAGAAAATAGTGACCCTCAACAGGGCTGAGGGTCTTGCCCGTTTATACATTTAGATGGCATGCGAGGAGGGATGCCCGACCTTGTGCGCAGGGATCGTTGTTGGTGGAGTCAGGTTGGCCTCATCGATTTCCATGAGTTCAAATGTCCTTAATGTTGATGGTGACTAGGCCCGTGGTGGTGTTGTATGACGATTCTTTTTCGGATGCTTTTATTTTGTGCTCGGGAGTTGAGATGATGAGCTTCTGCTTCTTTCTTTGAGAGTTGCGAACATATTGTCACATTGCCCGCGACTTACTGTTAAGCACTCCTACCCCGCTGTCCGTGTAAAATTTAGCTTTCTGGTGCGGGATAAAGGCGACCATCTCGAAATTAGCCATGGCTGGAGTGCCCAAGATGCAGTTGTAGGGGGACTTGAGGTCTATCACCGTAATAGTTTCTTCCCGAGTTTGAGCTACATATCCGATGAAGACTTCTGGGTCAATAGTCCATTTCACCCCTACTTAGTAGTTGGTAAAGCCTTCCAGTTTGCCTGAGTATGGCTGCGAGCGGGCATCTGCTAGTTCCAGACCCTTGAAGCAAAAATAGTACATTATATCCATGTATGCTCCTGTGTCGATCACACCCTTGTGGACTTGCCAGTTGTTGATGAGGGTAAAGATCACCCGCGGTTGTTCGGAGGCGAGTGGGGTGCTCGCTAGCTCATTTCGAGGAAAATAAATGCTCTGCTTACCAGATAGTAGGTGTATTATCTTGACTTCGTCAACGAGTAGATATGTCTGCCGAGTTGAGTGTTGCTCGACATTTCCTCCATGATAACATTCACAAATCCTTGAATTTGAAGGGCCTGGTCATCTCTTCCTCGATTAGGTCTTGTCCCGATGATCATTTCCGACATCATTGCCCGCTCCCTGGTTCTTCTTGAAACAATCAGCTTCTGAATTTCTCGCTTCAACACATTACAACTTTGTGTCATGACCGTGGTCATGGTGGTAGTCACAGTACTTGGAGTTGTCCTTGGTGTGAGCGAACTCAGGATCAGGTGGATACGAGATAGGCAGGACATCTCCGACCTGGAACATGATGTCTTCCCGAGTCGTGTTCAGGGGAGTAAACTATGGCTCTCTGAATCTCTGCCCGGGAGTGGAGGTTCGATTCCGATCTCTGCACGAGCGATTGCTACCCTCCTGACTCTGGTCAGCTAGCGTGACCGAGCTATCATGAGTCTTGTCTTTTCCTTTGAATGTCACCCTTAGTATTTTTCTGTCGAGCTGAACAAGCGTGAATTAGCCAACAACTCTGTTTTTTAGGCGATGGGGTTCATTATCAGTACGATTTTCAATGGCCCCGACCTCATGTTGTTCAAATAGCAGAAAGTGATCTCGGGGTCGCTGGTCGTCATCACTTGTTCGAGCATCTCCTCGAACCGCTTGAGGTAGCTGTTGTAGGACTCGTGGTCGCCCTGTTTGATCTTGCCGAGGTCGAACCTATTCTTGGGTGTGAACCCTGCCGTGCCAAACTCATCCAAAAAACATTTCCTGAGCTCTCCCCAGCTGCCAATCGAATCCGTGAGGAACTCTCCCTTATCATGTTTACGTCTTGCCTTAGAGAGCGCCCTTGAAAGCTCTCATCTTAAGCGCCTCAATGTCTATAACCATTCAGATTTGTGCCTCAAATACCCTGAGCCAATCGTTTGCCCGCGTCTTCCCAAAGTATTTTTTGAACTAAAGGTAATTCCCTACGCAGGTGGCGCATTTTCGATTTCCAGGGTGAAGGGGCTTCCTTCTAACAACTTTATGGCTCCGAAACCGGGCTTGGCCACGGTTAACTCGACCATTTTCTAGGCCATTTCCTTCTTCATGGCCTCCATTTTATCGACCAACCGCTTCTCGACGTCTATTGTAAGTCTGGAAGAGGTAGTGCGCGATGAGCCCTTTGAGCGGACATCCTCTGACCGGTGACTCTGCCCACTTTTCTAGATTTCGTTGGTCGCGTGGCCCTTGCTGAGCGAGATGCATCGGCAAAATATTTGACCAAAATGGGATAGTAAATTGGATCATAATGGACTTCAACCTCCTATTCGGCTCGAGCTTTGTGCTTTGGTCGTTAATCATCTGCCTCGGCATAATCACGAGCTCTACGACGATTGTCCCTCTCTGCACGTGAATGATGCTCTTGTCGGCGATGATCTTGGCGAGTATATCTATGAATGATGCTTTCGTCTAGCCTTTGGCCACGATCTTCCCGATCTGAGGGAATTTGAACAACAGAGGGAAATCGTCGGCCTTGACCAGGTAATTATTGCGAGGCATGGCCATCACCAACAGCCACCGATTTACTTGGAGCAGGCAAAATGAGCTCAGCAACTGGCACTGGGGCCTAGCCCAAAGCGAGCAACTGCTTGGTTGAACGCATGCATCTTGTTGTAATAATCTGCCTGAACTTGCAGAGCTGCAGCTTGTTGCTAGGTGGTCAGCCCGAGCATGGCCGCCTGGCTACCCTGACTATTTTCTCGTTGGCGGTAAGTTGATTTTTGAGATCGCGAGCACGATCCTACTACTCGTTGATTACTTCACGAGCATCTCGCTGGCTACTAGCGTGGTGGGAAGATTGCTCTTCAACATATGGAACGCCCTCGCCATGAGTGGCACGCCAGTAGCCATTCTTTGATTTCTTGTTTGCACTCCCTGTTGGGGTGCCTTCAGTGGTAAATCACCGGTTTGTTGGTTGTTCCTAGCCAACTGGCTCACAGCCTGGTGGTTACTAGCAATGGCATGATGTTTGCTACCTTTTTCGGCCATTGTCTTGGTATTGTTTATCGGAAAGTGATCGTAAAAACAAATAAAGAGAGCTTTGAAGCTTCGTTTTCCGGCAACGGAACCAAACTGAGATGGCAAAAATCTAACTTGGGCCATCCGTTTATTGAGTAGGATATCTGGGCTTGATTGTATGGCTTGATCCACTTCCTTGAACCTATCTAAAAACACGAAAACACCTTAAGGAAAGTGCAAGACTTAACCTCGCGAAACCACTCCGACGTGAGAGTAAGTTTCGTGTGAGTCAAAAGAGAATTTGACAGAGGTTCTAGGCTCAAGAAAGTGTGTGTACCATGTTTACGGTTTATGGAGGGGTATTTATAGGCCCTTAATGTCATTGTATCCGTTTAGGATTCAGTTTCCTATAATTACCTAGTAGGTTTAGGAAGAAACTCCTAAATTATAGGCGTAATAAACAGCTGACCTCGAGAATGCCGGAGTAGATAAGGCAAGTGTTCTATTCGGATAAGGAAACTTTTGACCAGTCTTGGAGAGTTAGTCTCTGAGATTCCCTTGCTCGATACTTGCCCGGGCGAGCATGGCTCTGCCCAGCTATGTGATGCAAGTTTGATGACGATGAGTGTGATTCCTGCGCATGGCCCCCTGGTCGAGCAGGTAAGGCCTGTGCTCGGACAGGTTTGGACGAAATTGTCTTGTTCTCTGCTCGGTACCTTGCTAGCTCTGGTGTTTCCCACGCTAATTAAGCACATGACTGGCATGTGGTGGTTGCTCGTGACCGGATTTGGATCGGACATATCATTTTATAATTCGAGTTTCTTCAAATGGAGAATGAAAAGGTGACTTTTGAATTTGCATACGGTCCCGGATTAAAACATAGCAGACAAACGTTAACCAAAACAAAATTCTTCTCCCTCCCTCACTAAATTATTGTCATGTTTTCATTTTTCGTCTGTCTCAAAATGATTGTTTTGTTTTAAACTTTTTTAGGACAATATATTTTTACCACTTTACCCTTACTTTTTTATCATACTTTAATTATGAACCACATACATATGGACTTTAAAGTAAACTACACAACGAACTAATATTAATAATTAAGTCAAATGTATTTTTTTAAACCGTACACCAAGTCCATCAAGACGATAATTTAGGGACGGTGGAGTAACAGTTAATTACTAGTTTTATACAATGAAAATAGATTTGTCATTATGGCATAATAAGAACACACGTCACTCAGCGACTTAAATTAAGAATCTCCACACATGTTCATTATGAAGGAAGACAGATCTTTCTTGTGCTTGACCAAGTAAAAACAAGTATGACAAAAGCCTAAAAACTTCAAACTTATTAATTACCGACAACCTTTATGGCATTTGCAGGAGATTCTAAGGCCTTAGTCAGCAAGCTAAGCAAGACTCAGTGAGCTCTTCTATGCATAAATTGAAAGGCAGACCAAAGCGAGATGGCTGGGAGAAGTATAACAATTTGCACGGCTGTATAGGAAGGTATATCTGATCTGCTGAAACGAAACTAATGATGGGAAAGTGATAGAAAGAACAGCGTAGAGAAGTATGATGACAGCCGAGACTATTGAATAGAGTGAATAAAACCGGCAAAACCGAAAAAACTTATCCATCTGTGGCTTACTATGGAGCAAAACAGCACTGACTGAACCCGAAAAAGCAAAAATACAAAACACAATAAATGTGGGGTAGACCCACGGCTGCAAAAGAGCAAAGAGGGTCGGGATCATGTTACCATGGCTGAATTGGTGTGGGAGTAATATTACAGTACTCATTATGGTGCTGAGTATCAGAGAAATCCAGATGGGAAGAATTTCATCATGACTAGTTGAGTTAAGCTTGCCGACCAGAGCGTTACCAGATTTGGCTGATTCCAGAATGCCGATGTTGGCAAATGTAAGAGAGACCCAGAAGGCCATGAAACTGATTGACAAAGTTGAAGTGGAATCATCTAAGAATTCTGATCGAGCGCCAGGTATATCGGATAGTACTGCTCCAATGAGAAATTTTGCAGTTACGTTGGTCGCCATTTCCTACTAGTGAAGAAGGTTTTTTGCGAAGGAAGAACCCAGGAGGTTCGGAGTGTACTTAACTATGGTGTTTCGAGTAAACAGACAATGTTTGTATTTTCCAAAGCGCTAAAAACAAGTTAGCTTGAGATAAATTATTGCGCAAAAAACCTTCGGTAAGGACAAAATTTTCGCTAGTTTTTTTGTTATGCACTAACAACTTCATGTTAGAATGTAATCATGCAAGATAACTATAATTGACGTAGAGATCAAATGTAGTAAATCGTTTTTGTCAATCTAACGTCTGATGATCATAAGAAACACATGTCCTTGAACTTTCCGATCCATTATTATAACGGAATAGACAACATATTGAAGTACAATTTTTTTGTGTACATGACAAAATATGCAACTCTCAGGGTAATTTCTTTGTGTGTGTTCTTGTGAAAGCGATATAAACAAGAGAAAATAAAAGGGCATAGGCGGTCTCGTATTGAAAGGTATATATATATAATGTTAGTATAATGGGGAATAATGGGCCGGTCGTTTTTTAAAAAATTGCAGCTCCAGTTTATGATCGCTTTTTTCAATCGAAAAAAATCACTTTGGGGGCAAAAATACTAAAATACTCTTAATGAGTCTGAAACGAGCTACGGATCCTTCACTCAAATACACCGTGCTGCATCAAAATTTGAGCCTTGATGCATCAAATTATTTTCTTAATTCAATTTGCATCACGCTACATAAAATTTTGCATTGCAGTGCATTAATTAAAATACCTCATCCAATTTTGCAGTACGATGCATCAAATTATGCACCACGGTACATCAAATTATACACCAGACGTTATCTACCTTCTTTCCAGTAAACAATTAACAAATTATTCAAAATGTATATACATCTTTACTGCATCTAAAATCCAAATTTATGCATCATGATTCACAAATGATACATTGTGATCCAAAATTAATGCATCTAGATTCAAAAAGGTGTCCAACAACGAAAAAAATTATATTCAGACATTTTATCAAACATTTTACATGCACAGCAACACAAAACACTTGAAATATATTTTGAGTCACACAAACACAAATAATGAAAGAAAAAGAAGAAGAACACATCACCATGATATGAATTAGTAAAAGGTTGGGAAGTTCAAGTGACGAAGAAATAGTATGTAGTAACCACCGTTCTTTCTCGCCACCCAACTCCTCACTTTCTTATTTCTCCATACTTTTTTTGCGTCTTCGGGTGAACACCGAACGATGGAGAAGAAGAAGAAGAAGTAGATGAAGAAAAAGAACACACTGTTGAAACTAAAAATCTATAGATGAAAGAGGAAAGAAAATGAGAAGTTAGGGTGGTGGATTAATCTAATTCAAGATGAAAAACACAAGTGTTCTTCACCACTCAACCTATCCATTCTCTTCCTCTCCATCCATTCAAATTCCAATCGTAAATTCTCTTATGTGGGCATTTTAGGAAATATTTCACGAAAATAGACTAGAGCTATTGAAAAATAAACGTGAGAGTGGAGGTGTTAAATGTTTGGAAAAAGGTACCGGTCAACAATTAACACTAGTATAATTATTCTTTTGAGGTGGATATATTTGTTTCCTAGTTACAACCCAAAATTATCTACGATTGTCGATTTGTCCGTAATGGTATATTTTTTATTTCAACTACATAAAAAGTATGCAAATTTAACAAAAATAATGGTTGAAATTCTAAAATCAAATTTGATTCCCAATAATGATTTAGGGGAAATTCACTGCACTTTTTTTCAACCGATGCACTCCATGTAATGCTTAATTCACTTGTACTGGATGCTCTCTACACTGCATTGGAGAGTCCTGTTAGAAAATCGGTGTCAAAATTAAATGGTATTCCCATGTTTTAGAGATATGATCATTGATTTAGCCAGAAGATTCCATGATCAAATTCTTGTCTTGTCAAAAATAAAAATCTAGCGTATCAATTGACGGTCAAAACTAGAATGAATTCTTGAGAGTTGAGACCCTTATTTTAGTTCTTTAACAAGCAATTTCTTTCATCATCCATTTGGATAAAATAAATCATACCGTGCCCATCAGATTGCAGAGTCATTCTGAATAATTTATCTTTTAAGTCAGAAATTAAATGACCCTTGGGGGGAGGGGGGGAACCTTAATTAAGTTTACGGAGTTTTTCATACAGAAAATGGTAAGGGGGCAAGTTGGCATGTGATCAATACTTGAGGGGGATAAATTTTGTGTTTTGAGAAGTGTACATACGCACCCCCTCCCCACCCCCCCCCCAAAAAAACTTAATTAAAAGCTTCGCATAATATTCACTTAGTTTCCAAAAGAGGGCAAGAAAAGAGACAATGAGTGGTTCAAGCAGCAATTGTCTGAGCCCAAATTTCCTTCTACAGGTAGGGCCTGGGGAAGAAGAAAATAGAGATATCCCCTACGAGACACGTATTGATATAGAGAATGTTGCTGCTGTGAGTGCCTATCTTGCTGATGGGAGTGAGACGATAGGTAGTGGTGGAACCAACGCGGCTGCAGCTCGGCTTGTTGAAAAAGTGGACGTACAGACTGATTGCTTTTATAAAGTGATCACGGCCACCTTTGTAAACACTGCTGCAGCCAGTTACTCAATGCTTAGCTCCACTTACCCACCTACGAAAAGTGTGGTGGCAGCCACAGCTGCTGGCTTCTTTGGTACCCTCACCGCCATATCCCTTCGTGATAAACTGCCTTACATAGCTCGTACCGCAGGAAAAATGGGAGTTTTAGCCGGCACAGTTGGCGTAATTGGCTGCTATGGGCTTGAACTTCCTTCGGAGGTTTATTGGGCTCTTATCTGTGCAGTTGCAGCTGTAGTCCCTGCTGCAGCTGTGTTCTATGCCTGATCATGGCATAGCCTCGTATTATTCGAGGAGGCGATTCATCCTTGGCTCATGCTGATGATATTCTACTTGCACTATATATAATATCATCAGCTACCCTACGTACTGATCCAAACTAAGGATCCATGGAGTGCAGACATGTTGTTTGTTGTTTACAGTGTAGTTTGGCTCGTTAAAGCATATACTGTATGTCCCACTGTCCCACTTAATAAAGTGGACTGGCTAGCTTATAACTTGAGGGGCTACCAAACCTATGGTTTTAGGTTTGATACTCTGATATACTCCAGTTAATAACTAGCCTAGACCCTAGGTTTTAGGTTTGGCTTGTTCATGTCCATGTGCTAGACCCTCCTCTTTCCTTTATGGTGACATCTAGAGCTTCTTCTATTTTCTTCTAGTCTGTCTCGAGGTCATGGGATATGGAGTCTCAAGCCCAAGCCCACGCTCAAGTATCTTCAGGCATCTCATTATTTAAATTCATTTTGCCAGATACTAACGCTGATGTTTACATTGTGAATTTTGAATTTAGATACATCAACAATGTTAATATCTTGGATATTGAAGAGATCAAAAGCTTGGTGTAATTTTGCTTGTTTGTATTGTTGTTACTTATGCAATTATTGGCACTTAATTTCCTTTCATTTCATTGTAAAATTTAGTCCTATACAAAAAGCATTGTGAAGTGGCTACATATGCCTTGGCCAGCTTTCGCTGGAATATCTTTTACTCCTTGGTAGTACAGCTGCAAGCAAAGAGACCATTCATAGTTCAACACCGTAACTCCAAGTCACATGTCGCGTTGTGTTAAGGCTGGCCCTTGTTCTAAGCGAAGCGCATGCAGTTAAAGCCACATAACTCGTGGTATAGCTGCAGCCATTGCAGAATTATTGCCTTGAAGGCTTGGACTATACTTGACACTCAACAGGTACGTACCCAGCTCAAGTTTACAAGAGTTTATACTCCCTCCGTCCCAAAAAATTGTCTCATATGACAAGCCAAAATTTAGAAGGCTATAGTTTTACATGTTTATACCCTTCTTTGAATTGTGCTATAAATATTTCTCCTTTTAAAATTTGGACTATTTTTATTGGGATGGAGGGAGTACTAAGTACCAATAGACAGAATGAATATTCTAAACCCCTGAATTTTTCAAGAACACCAAATTGTAGAGTAGTTCATAGCATGGACATCAGCTATGAATTAAATGAAGTCTGATTATACAAACTTACTCTGTCAATCCATCTAAGAGAATAATTTAAGAAGCGCAAGAAATTATTATGAAAAAACAGCTATTTCTAATCAGACTTTTTTTGGTCCGGTTTCAACTAAATTGTGTATGAAAGGAATTTGAGTTTAAGAATCGCTAATTATGAGATGCTGTGTTAGCTGAGGCTACGCATATTTCCGAAGGGAACCATTGCAGGCCACTGATGATGGAGAGCAATTTGCTGAACTTTGACAAATTTAACAGCTTACATAGAGTGAGATGATAATTTGACAAACTACAAATTAGCACAAATCATGTTACGGAAACAATTCTATGTATTTCTTTTAGCATGGAAAAACACCAAGGATTCATTAAACGTTGCAGATTGCAATTAAATCAATATGCCGTGTTTGGTTGGTAACATTTCTGCTTCTTTATTTTGTTTCACTTTGTTTCTATTTGTGTAATGAAAAAGAAACAGAAACATGTCATGTTTGATAATTACAACTTAATGATATATTATATCCAACTTTAGGTTGCGACCTCGATTTTTAAAAAGCACCCTTGGAAAATTATTAAAATCCCTAACATATATATACATACATAAAACAGAGGAGGGAGAGAGAGACGGTACTGGTGGTGGTGGGAGACGTACGTGGTGGAGTTCTTTCACGATCTTCGCCGGAGATGAGAGAGATGATGGTAATGAGAGTCCCCGTTCGTGCGTCTAGGTTGAAGGTGGAAGGTTTCTTGGCGTAGGGATTTATATGGAAATGGTGGGGAATAAATTAGGGTTGAAATCTTTGCCGGAGATTTAGAGAGATGATGGTAGTGAGACTTTCGTGCGTCCAAGTTGAAGGTGGATGGGTTTTTGGGTAGGGTTTTATATAGAAATGGTGGAGAATAAATTAGGGTTGAGAATTTGTTGGGGTCAAAGTTCGAAAGTACAATGTCATTTATCCTGGTCTTTCATGTGATGGATAAGAATTATTTCTTGTAGAAGAGAAACTATTTATTTTTTTTATTTCGAAACTTTGGGGAATAACAATAATAATTCAAATTTCTCAGTAATATAAATATTTACCAGCGCATCTCTCTTAGAAATAAAAACAAAAATAGTGAAAAATCAATGGTTAATAAACAAACAATAATGTTATGTGTTTTAGTGAAAGACAACATTGTCCTTCATTAAAGCTTAGTGATAACAATAGTGGTAGAAGTAGTGGTAAACCTAACACTGTTGATAAACAAATCCTTAGAAATTCCATTCCAATTTTTATTTAGATATTCACTTCCAATTTTGATTTCCTATTACACCGAGAATGCATGCCAGTTGCAAATTTGCAATCCCTCAAATACATGGCAGATAGCAATACTACAACAACACATGTCAAGGTTAATTAATTGTGCTAAATAAATTTTTGGGCCTATTGGCATGGTATTGCTATCTTTCGCGTATCCAATCCGCTTGTGGTGCATGTTCTGACACTATACAAGAAGCGTCCATAAACATTATGCTTTATCACACTTTGAGCTAGAATCTTGGTAATTAAGATGCTGGATCCATGGCATTCAGTCCGACCTACAGAAATAATTGATAACACCAAAATGATGATCTTGTCGGAATGCCATGTGGTGGTTGATGAAGCTAGGTGGTAGATATATAGTGGTGCTAGAGTTGATGTGGCTATGCTCCTCACTTGTGAACAAGAAAATGAACACATTGGAGTCGGAGTCCCACTGAAAACCTCCGGTGTAAGAATCAATAGGTATCCAACAAGCGATCTCAAACGATTTGGAACCTAAGCGCTTTAACCTGGAGGCCGTGTTGGATAAGAGAATATAGAGTGAATATATAGCTAGTGACTATAGAGATTAGAGAGCAACATAGTTATAGTTCCAGCAGTACTGGAGCAAAGTGGCACATTGTCTATGAAGTGGACCAATATGGACCTCTCCATATGCCTAGGTGGTCGGGGTTTGGAAAAAAAAAGGTGGTCAGGGATTAGGTGGTGCAAATGAGAAGTGGACGGTGTTGACCGATGGTAATGTGTGAAATCTGCTATCTCAACCATGGAAGTAAAAAGTATGGCTATGTTCCTAGTGGAGGTGTCCTCGGTCAGGTGTCAAGGTCATCTGCTCAGTGGGGTCAACCAGGTCAGCCTAGGTGTGGTCGGCTACCTAACCCCCTCGGGATCTGGTGATCGATGTAGCCATAAAGCAACCACAACAACACCAATTACAAACTCTCAAAAAATTCATTTTAAAGATTTTTAACTCTAATTAAGTTTATAATTGGAGCTCAAACCAACTCTCTATGGGCTCATTTGTTGTGACTATTGGCTTATAGCTTATGACTTTATGACTGATAACTTAAACTAGTAGTTGAATGAATTGTGGCTGATTGTCTGATAGACTGTTTGTTACGGTTGTTGAAAAGCTGCTTATGAGTTGTTATAATTATTTGCTTAAAAAAACTTGAAAATTAGTATTCATATTTTCATGTATATTTCATAAAGGGATGAAATGAGGATAATCAAATATTTATTAATGAATAGTTGTCTTCATGTTTTAAAAAAAAAAAGCTTAAACTTTTGGTTTTTTGGCTTTGGCTTTTCAATGCATAAAAGGTGTTGCACCTTACTTATTGGCTTTTGGTTTATAAGCTGAAACAAACACTCTAACTATGGCTTTTGAAAAGCGAAAAGCCACTCCAAATAAGCTGCAACAAACGAACACTATCTCCAAAACCAAGTAAACAACTCTTCTAATTTGAAGAGTTATTTACCTTGAATAATAACATTTATTTCAATTGGGGTGAGGAAATAGAATTACTAAAATATAAATTTTAAAAGTAAATCCCTTGATGGACATATACTTTTAGAAAGCTAATTGAAATTACTAAAATATACATTTAAAATATAAACTATTTTATTTCAATTGACGTGGAAAAATAAAAATAAAAAAATGGAAAATATATTTGTAGCTAGAGCATCACCAATGCAATCGTATATTTTATCTCGTATGGTCGTTGATAATTAACACCCTCAATCATAATTGACAAAAAAAATTCTTCATTTACATTTAATTAAAATGGAGCTCTTTAATGCAAATGTGGATTTGATCTTATCTGAAATGCGTTTGACGTGTGTCAAATCATCAAAGTTAATTTTCCTACTTCCCTAATAATGTGTATAAGGTAAGTCGGGATCATATCCACATGAAACGTTATACATATTCCTTTTTAAAATTTTACTAAGTAATAAAAAAAATTTAATTGAGATTTTTAATTAACTAAGAATTGACTAACTGACTAATTAACTGAAAATTAAAGATTTTAATTTAACTAACAAATTAAAAACTTGATTAAATTCAATAAAGTAAAAGTCCAGTCAATGAACCAATTTCCATCTCTCATTTTACTACTGATCATAGATGTAAAAATTTATCATTTAATCTCAAATAAACTGGTTATAAGTATCGACAAACGTCTAACACCAAATCTCTCCTTACCGTGTTGATAATCAAGAGAAGCTCGTTGACTATCGTCTAACCGAATTACAACCTCCGAGACACTCGTAAGATTTAATAATCACGATTGCATTAAGAAGAGAGAGACCCGATTCAAAATCATGCATATTGAAGCAATATCATGTAACTAAGATTATTCGTTCCCGTAACACGATCCGATTATGCTTGTGATGCCTAAAAAGTGTATTACTCACCACTTTGTTAAAACTGAGAACAATTACGGATCAACAGTGTTAACTAGCGTTAAACTATTATGTTAATTAATATTCTGGCCACAAACATCAATTAAACACAACAGCCATACAACGTGTTAATGGAGAACAAACAAATATTTGTAACGAAACAATGATTAATTCCATTAGATCTCACAGAAGTAAAAATGTTGGAAATTTAATTGTTCATTGACTGGAAGAAATTATTTAGCTACTAAACATAAATAAAATACTTACAAATACCAAGAAATAAAAATGTTCCAGCAGGTGATGTTAAACTAAAGAAAGAATACCACTTTCTCTACACTTTCTCTCCCAACAATTATGTGTTACTTTTCTCCCAAAAGTTACTGCCCCTTCCAGCAAGTGACAGCCTCTATAAATGACCCCATTTTCTTCCCACTAAGGCCACTTCTTAGCAGTTTTCTATCACTAAAAACTACTATAACTAACCTAGCAGTTTTCCTTTAACAAAGAAATAAGTTAGGAAAAGGAAACATGCTCTCTAACTGTCCAGAAAATCTGCTCGACAGTCCTTCAGCAAGTTGAACATCAACTTCAATTTCGGAAATTAAATAGCACATGCTGACATGACACCACAGAATTTCGTTTTCTTGCATTCCAGCACTTTTGCTTAGTTTCCTTCTTTTGTCAGCTCCCATCACACCTACAATCATTAACAAGCACAAAACAACCAAAAGTGTAATATTTACTCTATAATTAATCACAAAATCGACTAACAATATCACACAATTGTGCTCCTATCAAAATTCCCACACACCTAAATGATGCTTGTCCTCAAGCATCTTAAATCAATACAAATATGAATGTCCCTAATCTAGACAACTCATGAAAATCTGACATTACTCCAATGCATGTATTTCAATGTGCATTATCATATGGAAACTCGAAATTCAATCAAAGTGATGGGCATCTTAAAATGTTTCAATCTAGATTAACCCACATACCTCCAAAAGTATCCTTCAACACCTACATATGCATGTCTCAACCATTCTCACAGAGGCACTTATTCACTCCAGTGTTTAAACAGGGATATGTATAATAAAGCACTCAACTCAACACGATGGGATGAAATTACCATAAGCTTGCAAATCGATCAAATCTCCATCACTGAATATGAGTCCAATACACCAATCAAAAGGTCTTTTAAGGGTTGTAACTGGGCAAGGGGTTAAAAGGTAGGATATAAGGATTGTAAGGTGAGTTAAAAATGTCAAAGAAAATGCAATAATAACACATGAATTACTCATAGCTCAACCATCACTGAATTATGTCCATATGAAACATAAACCTTTAATCATATCACAACTGCATAATTGAAAATGCATATTCGAACTTGACTTCAGTCCTGAACTTTTTTTCTGAACTGCTTTGGTCTGCTGCTACATACTTTTATTTCCTTTCTTTCTTTCTTTGCTTTTTTTTTTCTTTTTTTTTACAACAACTACAGATGAATTGAAACTTTTATTTACACGCAATACTACGCAGAACCAAACTTAATGCATAACTCGGCAGAACCAAACACAGTTTCTCTTTTTTCTTGTACCAGACAGGATTCACTCAATTTAAATCTCTCAACTCCCATACCGAATTGAGACTATGATTCACATGATACTCTTACAATTCTTGACATTAGGTTAATCAAAACGAGAGTCAAACAAGCAAAGGTTCATTGAAATTTGGTTGAAGGAAAGAAATGGGTAAGGCTCAAAAGGGTTAACTAAAGGATAATATTAATGGGTAGGATAGAAAAAAGATAGCTAAAAGTGGGTGATTCCTAAATGCCTTAATCATATTGGTGCACGAACTCATTGATGTGACCTCGAAATGTATACAAAAATGCAAGTTATAGAATTAACACCCGCGTGTGAGAAACACTCAAAGAACAACCGAGAGCAAAGTGTATGAAATGCTTCATATTTGGCCCAAAAACTCACTTAAAAAGGCTAAGAGTCAACACATGCATACATAACAGTTGAAGAAATATTTTTTTGAAAACATGTTGTTAAACTAGAGCAGAAAAATTTCAACATGCCCATCATGTATCAAAAATTTCTTGTTTCACAATGAGAATGCACATAAAAACACAAACACCCCAGCAACATCATTGATCAGATCAGAACAAAAATACCCAAAAACATGCATCCCCCCATACCAAAACGATACATTGTCCCCAATGTATCACACAAAAAGATTACCAAAACAAAAAGGGGGGCAAGACCACTTCACTAGCAAGAAGACGGGAGGCGGAGGCTAGAAACCAACAAACTCAAAATAAGCAAGCAACATTGCTTGAAGGTGTTATGGTGGAAGATGGGCCAGAATACCTACATTGGTCAACACCCTAATGTGGAAGATGGGCCAAATAAATGTGAGCCTAACCCCATTACAAACACTTAATGGGATCACAATTACAGTATTTAAATCATGACAAATGTTTGGGAACAATTACATCTTTTCAAAAATAAAACAAATTGGCTTGCCAACCAATAAAAAAACTTCTGCTTGTTGAACCAATAACCAAAGAAAATTAATTCCAAAAAACTTTTGAATGATTTGTAAAGTACGATCTTTAAGAAAAATACTTTTCGAACGATTGGGATTATAAGGCTCCCAGTCATTAGAAAGAGTACTCCACACCTGAATACAATCAGAATCAAATTGGTCACTATATTCACAAAAGGCACTGGCCCTCTCTGTACTCAAAACAGCACCAGATAAAAGATGCAAAGCATCATTAAAAGCATTGAGGGACAAACTAAAATTTTTACCCATCAAACGAAACATAATCAAAATAGGTGTATCAGCAAGAAAATTATCTGAGGTATTAAAAGCAAATGTACAATAAAATTCCCTTGTCAGTTCATCAAAAGCAGGGTAATCCAAAACCCAAAAACTATCCCAGCCAATATCATGCATAAAATTTGCAATTCTCCCAGTCATATTCAGTGCATTCAAAGTTGGAATATGAAAACACTTACCAGGAATCATCCTTCGAGACAGAATATCCGAGCTGCGTTTGATTGAAGGCTTGGTGTTAAAATTCAAACATCCACCCAAATGCAATACAGGCTGCAACACAGCCTTTCCCTTTTGCACACGAGGTCGTTTGCGAGACGAATGTGGAAACAATGACATTGGCGATGTCATTGTTGCATGTGGTTGCTCGGAACGAGACGATGGACTGACTGGAGATGGTGGATTGTGCTCAGTTCCCATGGGAGGCAAAGAAGGAGAACCTTGAGGTGACTGGGCAGGACGTTTATGTGGTGCCCGCCGACGGATGCAGAATTAGGCGAACCGACATTACTTGAAAAGCGAGAAGAGTCGGGGCGAAGAACGCAAGGATGCAGAGGTGGAGGTAGAAATCTCCACTGTTTCCTTGGTTGCCGTTATTACCCTACGGGGAGCAATTGCAAGCAAACGGCCGGAACGACGCCGCGGTGCCATTGATGGAGCAAGACGTGTCTTTGGAGCCATGGAGCTTAAAGAACGGCAACACAACAATGAAGGATGACTGGCTTGAAGACGATGAAGAGAGATGACGCTCACTTTTTGGAAACAGGTAATTCGGGGTAAAACCCCAAAGTGAAAATTGGGGCTTTTTATCTTCTTACTCCCTCACTATTCATCCGCTTTTTTGGTCTTTTGGTCTTTTGACAATTGTCCCCTCAGTAGTTTCTACAATGCATCCTTGAAATTGCTCGCACTTTTTAAAAGCTCGCCTCGATCTCACCCAAAACACTCTGTACATCTTTCTCCTGTAAAAGTACACACCTGCTGCTACAAATAAAACTAAAAAAAATGAAAAACAACAAAGAAATTAATTTAAACTAGTAAAAACAGGAAATTAAAGCATTAAAAAAATTTTGGGTTGCCTCCCAATTAGCGCCGCTATTTAACGTCTTTAGCTAGACCCAACGCCCACCCTCGACATTACCCGTAAATAGGATAGGCCAAAGTGATTTCCTCAACGGTTTCGAAACATCAAAACTTTCATAATACGACTTCAACCGAGTACCGTTGACCTTGAAAACCTTGTAAGTTTGTGAACTCTAAATCTCAAAAACACCATTTGACAAAACACTCACTACTACATACGGACTCACCCAATGAGACCTCAATTTTCCGGCATCAATTTCAATCGCGAGTTGAAAAGCAGCACTTTCTGTCCCACTACAAAAAAAATTCTTCGAATCAATTTGTCATGAAACTTCTTAGTCCTCTCCTTGTAAAATCTTGCACTATCATAGGCCTCCAACCTCAACTCATCCAGTTCTTGTAATTGCAACTTCCTTTCAAGACCAGCCAATGTAAAATTCATATTACACTCCTTCACTGCCCAGTAAGCTTTATGTTCAACCGCAACCGGTAAATAGCACATTTTACCAAATACCAATCGATATGGTGACATACCAATTGGCATTTTATATGTCGTACGATAAGCCCACAGTGCATCATCCAATCTTGAACTCCAGTCTTTCCGATTAGGATTTATCATCTTTTCCAAAATACCTTTAATTTCTCTGTTTGAGACCTCAGCTTGCCCATTAGTTTGCGGATGGTATGTAGTGGCCACTCTATGGTGAACACCATACTTGAGCATCAATGCTTTCACGCCACGGTTGCAGAAATGAGTTCCCTGATCACTGATCACAGCCCTTGGAATGCCAAACCTGCTGAATATATTTGACCTGAGAAAACTCACAACAACTTTTGAATCATTAGTCGGGTAGCTTTCGCTTCTACCCACTTAGACACATAATCCACCGCAAGCAATATATACAAATTGCCAAAAGAACTTGGAAATGGTCCCATGAAATCCATTCCCCAAACATCAAAAATTTCGCAAATTAAAATTGGAATTTGGGGCATCTCATCTCTCAAAGTTAAATTTCCAATCTTTTGACATCTATCACAATTTTACTTTTAAAAAACATAGGCATCCTTGAAAAGAGTTTCCCAATAAAAACCACTATCTAAAATTTTTCTTGCTCGCTCGCTCTGACCAAAATGTCCTCCACAAGCATAATTATGACAATATGCTAATATGGAATGAATCTCGTCATTAGACACACACCTACAAATGACTTGATCAGAACCAATTCGCCAAAGATAAGGTTCATCCCATATATAGTATTTAGAGTCACTTCTTATTTTATTCTTTTTTGCACTACTCATTCCTTGTGGAAAAATTCCAGTCACCAAAAAATTAACTATATCAGCATACCAAGGTTCCATACCTGACTTACCTTGCACCAAAAAGAGTTGTTCATCCGGGAACATTTCAGAAATGGGAATGGATTCCTCTTCATGCACCAACCTGCTTAAGTGATCAGCTACCGAATTATCCTTCCCCTTGCAATCCTTGATCTCCCATTTAAATTCTTGCAACAGGAGAATCCATCTGATCAACCTAGGCTTAGACTCCTTCTTTGCCAAAAGATACTTGAGTGCTGCATGATCTGAGAAAACCACCACTTTCGATCCCAGCAAATAAGACCTGAACTTCTCAAAACCAAAAACTATGGCCAACAACTCCGTTTCCGATGTAGTGTAATTGCATTGGGCTGCATTTAGGGTTTTTGAAACATAATATATCACATGACTCTGCTTCCCTTCTCTTTGTCCAAGAACTGCTCCAACTGCATAATGACTCGCATCGCACATGAGTTCAAATGGTGAATCCCACCTTGGTGGCTGAATGATAGGAGCTGAAGTCAGTTTCTCCTTCAACAGATCAAAAGCTTTCTTGCAATTTTCCCCGAATTCAAAAGGAACATCCTGTTGAAGCAACCTTGTTAAAGGTTGAGCGATCTTGGAGAAATTTCGAATGAATCGCCTGTAAAATCCTGCATGACCAAGAACACTACGAATATCTTTCACATTAGCAGGATAAGACAATTTAGCAATTAAGTCAACCTTAGCTTTGTCCACTTCAATTCCCCTTGCAGACACTACATGACCTAACACTATACCCTCTTGTACCATAAAATGACATTTCTCATAATTAAGAACCAAGTTAGTATCTATGCAACGTTTCATGACTTTAGACAAATTATCTAAACATTGATCAAATGAATCACCATACACCGTAAAATCATCCATAAAAATCTCTATGCAATGCTCAATCATATCAGAAAAGATACTCATCATACATCTTTAGAATGTACTAGGTGCATTACACAGACCAAAAGGCATACGGCGAAAAGCAAAGGTACCGAATGGGCACGTGAAAGTTGTTTTTTCCTGGTCTTCAGGTGCAACTAAAATCTGATAATATCCTGAATAACCATCTAAAAAACAAAAATATTTTTTACCTGCCAACCTTTCTAACATCTGATCAATGAATGGAAGAGGAAAATGATCCTTCCGAGTTGCTGCATTTAATTTTCGAAAATCAATGCACATTCTCCACCCATTTTGCAATCTCATCGGTACCAGCTCATTCTTCTCATTTTCCACCAAAGTAAAACCTGTTTTCTTAGGAACAAGATGAACGGGACTTACCCAATTGCTGTCAGAAATAGGAAAAATAATCCCTAAATCCAAAAGCTTCAAGATTTCCTTGAGAACAACTTCCTTCATGGGCGGATTCAATTTCCGCTGCGGATCACGCACAGGTTTTGAATCAGCTTCTAGCAAAATGCGATGCATGCACATTGAAGGGCTAATTCCTTTAATGTCTGCAAGTGTCCAACCGATTGCTCCTTTGTTCTCTTTCAAAATTCTCAGCAACTTTTCTTCCTGCAACTCAGTCAAATTATTAGCAATAATGACTGGCAAAGTTTCATTTTCACCTAAGTAGACATATTTCAAATGCTCAGGTAATTTCTTTAATTCCAACTTAGGTGCTTGAATTGTAGAAGGAAGAATTTTTTCACTTGACATTGGTAATGGAAGAGTCGGAAAATCAAACTTTGATGTAACCTCAGGTATGGAATAAAGAGCCATGATACTTTCTTGCACTTCAATATTGTTTTGAAAAGGTACATCCTTATCAGTCAAACTTTTCACAAGAACCACTTCCAATTTATCATCGAGAACATTGGACTCAAACTCATCTCGCACGACAGAATCAATGACACTAACATGAAAAACAGACTCCGAATCACTTGGATATTTCATGACATCAAAAACATTAAAAGTCACCACATTGCCATCAAATTCAAGTGTCAAAGTTCCCTTATCTACATCAGTTTTTGTTTTTGCTGTTTTCATGAATGGTCTTCCTAACAAAATAAGAGAGGGATGAGGAAAACATGAATCATCCATATCTATGACATAAAAATTCACCGGAAAAATTAAATCATTCACTTTCACCAAAACGTCCTCTACCACACCTTCGGGATAAGAATTAGACCTATCTGCTAATTGTATGATTACTCTAGTATCTTGCAGTGAGCCTAAATTCAATTCTTTACACACAGATAAAGGCATGACATTTATGGATGCTCCTAGATCAAGCATGGATTTTTCGACTTTTTTATTACCTATAATACAAGGGATAGTATACATACCTGGATCCTTACATTTCTGAGGTAATTTTCATTGAATCATTGCTGAAACATTCTCACTTACCAACACTTTTTCATCCTCTCGTAGCTTCATTTTCTTCGTGCACAATTCTTTGAGAAACTTGGCATACCTAAGCACTTGCTTAATAGCCTCCAAAAGAGGGATATTAATTTCTACCTTGCTAAAAGTATCCAAGATTGCTTTCTCATCCTGTTCTTTCTTTTCCCGTGCCAATCTACCTGGAAAAGGTGGAGGAATAATTATTTTCTGATTTTCTGTACCCGATCCTCTAGCTTCTTCCTTCGACGAATTTTCCTTCTGTACACTTCCATAATTGTTGCTGCTACTTTCACCTTCATTTTTCTCCTTTGCAATTTCCTGTAACTCCTTTCCATTCCTAAGAGTTACTGCACAAGCATTCTCCCGTGGATTCTTTTCAACTTGAGAAGGTAATCTACCTTGGTTCATTTCTATTTTGCTCATTGACACAGCCAATTGCGAAATCTGATCTTCCAAAGACTTAATGCTACCTTAGTTTGCTGTCTGTCTTGCTGGACCGTGTCAGCCAAACTTTTGATCAAATTCTCAAGCGGAGTTCCTGGATTATTAATGGGCTGTGATGGTTGAGCAAGTGGAAATGGTGGCCGGATTTGCTGCTGTGGAAAATTTGGATTTTTAGTGCCATAACTCAAATTCGGATGATCATGCCATCCAGGATTATAATTAGTGGAATACGGATCATATTTCCTTTGTTGCTACCCTTGGATCCCTCTTACAGCATTTACTAACCCCTTTGTATCCTCTTGTAAAGTTGGACACATATCCGTCGGATGACCAACATTTGCACAGATACCACATGCTTTGACTTGCTAAACTTGCCCTGAAACTAATTTCTCCACAACAGAAGTTAAAGTATCTAATCTACGATCAATAGAAAAGACATTTACCTCATTCACTTTGCTTGGAACTTCCTGTTGCCTTGTCCCAAATTGTTGAGCATTTTCAGCCATGTCATTGATTAGTCGCTTGGCTTCCTCCAATGTATTGTTCATGAAAGCTCCCCCACTCGCAGCATCTATCATGTTCCTGTCTGCAATTAATAAGCCCTCATAAAAATATTGGATTAGTAACTGATTAGAAATTTGGTGCTGAGGACAACTCGCACACAATTTTTTAAATCGTTCCCAATATTCATACAAAGTCTTTCCTGCAAACTGCCTTATTCCACAAATATCCTTACGAATATTCGCTGCTCTTGAAGCAGGGAAAAATCATTCAATAAATTTCTTCTTCATTTTAGGCCATGTACTTACTGCTCCTGGATGTAAATCGAACAACCAATCCTTTGCCTTGTCCGCCAATGTGAAAGGAAGAGCTCTCAGTTTCATGTTATCTTCAGTCATTCCTTACGGCCTTTGGCTCGAACATGCTAAATGAAATGCCATCAGATGTTTAGGAGGATCTTCTCCCGTCAACCCATGAAATTTAGGTAGTAATTGGATCAGCACAGGTTTCAATTCGAATGGAGCATTTACTTCAAGAAATGTGATGCCAAGCGGTGGCTGATTCACATCAGGTGTGGCCATTTCCCTCAAAGTTCGTTGAGGATCTGCCATGACAGCTTGGTGTTCAACCTCCTCGGCTTTAGCTTCCTTTTGTTCTTCCTTGACTTGCTCTACTCCTTCCAGCTCTTCGTCGCTTGAATAACTTGAGCTAGACAGTTCAAATGTTGATTTCAATCCTGGCGAAGAGATATTTTCCTGTCGATTGAGCTTAGCTTGCTTTGTTAATTTTCTTGCTGTCTTCTCAATCTCAGGATCATAAATCAATTTTCCTGTACGAGAAGATCGAGGCATAAAAAGAAACAAAACAATAAATAAAATTCTAACTAAGAAATAAATAACATAACCGTTCCCCGGCAACGGCGCCAAAATTTGACGTGTGTCAAATCGTCAAAATTAATTCACCTACTTCCTTAATAACGAGTATAAGGTAAGTCGGGATCGTATCCGCAGGGAACATTGTACTTATTCCTTTTTAGAATTTTACTAAGTAAATAATAAATACAAATTTTGATTTTTAATTAACTAAAAATAAACTAATTGGTATTGCATAAGTTACATGAGTGAAGGATTAGTTGTTTCCTTACGTGGTACCCACTATGGCCATTGAGAAGGTCCTTATTGCAAACAATACATCAGTTGTTCAAGATGAAGTGCTTGCTCACCGACTGGGTCTCATTCCGATTAAGGTTGACCCGAGGCAGTTTGATTATTTGTCAGCGAGTGAACCTAATGAAAAGAATACCATAGTTTTCAAACTCCATGTTCGTTGTGAGCGAGGTGCTCCACGTCTGAAAGTGAAATCAGATGAGCTGAAGTGGTTACCCAATGGGAGTGAATTGATACTTGCTACCGAAAAATCAGCTTCAGAGTCAACTTCCAAACCAAAAACATACACAAATTTTAATTGCAGCCAAGCCTCTTTGCCCGAATTTTCAGAAAATCCAATTGCCCCAAAGGAGCCTGATATTATTTTAGCCAAGCTTGGAGCTGGCCAGGAAATTGAGCTAGAAGCTCATGCTGTTAAAGGCATGGGTAAGACACATGCGAAGTGGTCACCAGTAGCCACTGCTTGGTATAGAATGCTTCCTGAGGTTGTATTGTTGCAAGATATTGAAGGTGTTGATGCAGAGAAACTTGTCAAAAAATGCCCACTTAAAGTGTTTGACATAGAAGATACAGCCCAAGGTATAAGGGCAACTGTCGCTAGACCAAGAGCCTGTACTTTGTGTAGGGAATGCATCAGAGAAGATGGATGGGATAAGAAAGTTGCTCTGCGACGAAAAAAGATCATTTCATCCTCAATATTGAGTCAACTGGAGCATTACCTCCTGAAGTGCTATTCACAGAAGCTGTGAAGATTTTGGAAGAGAAGTGTGAACGGGTGATAACTGAGCTCTCGTAATCTCTTTGGGAGTATGCTCACCCCAAGTAACGTTGAAGAATACTTAAGAAGAAAGGGAAGCTTGTTCTGTACGTTAATGAATCACAATTTTCAACATTCTTTTAGCTCTTTCTCAGTAGAGTGTGATGTCTTAAGTGGGAGGTGTTAACATCTCACATGTAATGATCTTATATAGAAGTTTGAGCGCTACAAAAAAAAAATTAATGATTTTAATTAAACTAACAGATTAAAGCTTGATCTAATTCAATAATAATTATCGTCTAACCGAATTACAATCTCCGAGACGCTCGTAAGATTTAATAATCCCGGTTGTATTAAGAAGAGAGAGACCCGATTCAAAGCCATGCATATTGAAGCAATAACATGTAACTAAGATTATTCGTTCCCGTAATACGGTCCGATTATGTTTGTGATGCCTAAAAGGTGTATTACTCGCCACTTTGTTAAAACTGAGGACAATTACGGATCAACTGTGTTAACTAGCCATAGACTATTATATTCATTAATATTCTGGCCACAAACATCAATTAAACACAATAATCTTACAACGTGCTAAATGGAGAACGAATAAATATTTGTAACGGAACAAGAATGAATTCTATTAGATCTCACAGAAGTAAAATGTTAGAGACTTAATTGTTCATTGACTGAAATAAAGTATTTAGCTACTAAACATAATTAAAACAACTTACAAATACCAAGAATTAAATGTTCCAGCAAGTGTTGAACTAAAGAAAGAATACAAGTTTCTTTTCCCTTTCTCTCCTAACAATTGTGAGTGAATTCTCTCTCTAACAGTGACTGCAAGGCTACTCCCAAATTCCTGCTCGAGATGCCCCCACTTCTGCCCAATTACAGAATAAATATCACCTCTTTTTTCCCACTAAAGCCACTACTTGGCAGTTTTTTTACAAATAAAACTGCTAATAACTTCCAAAAACTACCAATAACTTCCAAAGCAGTTTTTCCTTTAATAAAGAAATAATTTAAGAAGAGGTAATAACTCTCTAACTGTCCAGAAGATCTGCTGGACAATTCTTCAGCAGATTGACATCAGCTTCAGTTCCGGAATTTAGACAGCACATGCCCACGTGACACCACAGATTTTCATTTTCTTGCAATCCAACACTTTTTGCTTAGCTTCCTCTTTTGCCAGCTCCCTTCACACCTACAATCATTAACAAGCACAAAACAACCAAAAGTGTAATATTTACTCTATAATCAATCATAAAATCGGTTAATAATATCACACTTTTGTGCTCCTATCAGGTATATGTACCAATTGCTCCACCACAACGCACAAAGATGAGACCACAAAGGAGATTGGGAGTATATGTTGGGTATGAATCCCCTTCTATAATAAAATATCTTGAACCAAAACAGTGACGTTTTACTGCACGCTTTGCCGATTGTCATTTTAATGAAGACAACTTTCCACCTTTAGGTGAAGAGGGGAAACAAGTGGGAAGAGAGATCAAATGGTGCACATCATCGTTATTGCACCTTGACCCTCCCACAAAGCAACATGAACTGGAAGTTCAAAAGATCATACATTTACAAAATGTAGCAAATCAATTGCCAGATGCATTTATAGATACAAAGAGAGTGACAAAGTCACATGTAGCTGCTATAAATGTTCATGCCCGAATTGAAATACCAAAAGGGCTACCAAATGATAAAATGTAAAATGAATCTAAGACACGCCTGAAGCATGGACGACCCATTGGTTCAAAGGATAAAAATCCTCGCAAAAAGAAAGTGATTGAAAATCCCCAATCACATGAAAGTGTTCCAGAAGAAACACACGATCGTGAAATTGTTCCAAAAGAAACACACGATCATGTAAATCTAGTAAGCCCTGCAGGCAACGATAACCATGAGATTTCCATTAATTACATGTGTAATGGAAAAATATGGAACTGAGATGAAATGGAGAATATTGATGATATATTCTCTTATTCGGTATCCCAAGAAATTAATGACGGGACTGAATATCCCGAACCAAAATCTGTATCTGAATGTCAAAAGAGGCATGGCAAGATCAAATGGATAGATGCCATGAAGGCTGAATTAAATTTGTTGAATAAACAAAAAGTATTTGGATCTATCGTTCTCACACCTGAAGCTGTGAAACCCGATGGATATAGATGGATTTTTGTTCGAAAACGAAATGAGAAAAATGAGATTGTGAGATACAAGGCTCGCCTTGTTGCACAAGTTTTTTCTCAAAGGCCTGGGATTGATTATGAAGAAATGTATTCTCCTGTAATGGATGCTATTACGTTCAGATATCTAATCAGTTTATCGGTTTCGAAAAATCTAGATATGCATCTCATGGATGTTGTAACGGCTTATTTATACGGGTCATTAGATGCCGAAATTTATATGAGAATTTCTGATGGAATTAAGGTGCCTGAAGCACTGAGCTCAAAGCCCAAAGAATTATGTGCAATTAAACTACAGCGGTCACTGTATGGATTGAAGCAATTCGGGCGCATGTGGTATAATTGCTTAAGTGAGCATTTGTTAAAAGACGGATATGTGAATGATCAATTATGTCTGTGTGTCTTTATAAAGAATACGACATTTGGATTTGCTATTATCGTTGTCTATGTAGATGATCTGAATATCATTGGAACTCCCAAGGAAATCCAAGAAGCAGTTGATTATCTAAAGGGAGAATTTGAAATGAAAGATCTTGGACAGACCAAATAATGTCTTGGTTTACAAATAGAACACTTGCATAGTAGAAAATTTGTACACCAATCAAATTACACAACAAGGATTTTGAAGCACTTTTATATGGATAAGGCAAACTCTCTCACTAGCCCCATGATTAATAGATCACTGAATGTTGAAAAAGATCCATTTCATCCTTGTGAAGAGAATGAAGAGATACTTGGTCCTGAAGTACCATACTTAAGTGCTATTGGAACCCTCATGTACCTTGCTAATTGTACCAGACCGGATATAACATTTGCTACAAATCTATTGGCAAGATATAGTTCATCTCCATCACAGAGACACTGGAATGGTATCAAGCACATATTTCGTTATCTTCAAGGGACGATTGATTTGTGATTATTTTATCCCAAAGGATCAAATGATGAAATGGTTGGTTTTGCAGATGCGGGTTATTTGTCTGATCCTCATAAGGCTAGATCACAGACCAGCTATGTCTTCACAATGGGTGGTACTGCAATTTCCTGGCGTTCTCAAAAGCAAACGCTAGTTGCTACATCGTCAAATCATGCTGAGATGATCGCACTTCATGAAGCCAGTCGAGAGTGTGTATGGCTTCGATCTATGACTTAGCATATTCAAAATGCCAGTGGACTACCTGTCAACAAAGACCCGACAGTATTATTTGAAGACAATAACGCATGTGTCGCCCAAAGTAAAGAGGGATACATCAAAAGTGACAGGTCCAAAAATATCCCCCCGAAACTCTTTTTATACACTCAGGAACTTGAAAAGAAGAAAGAGATCAGCATCCAATATGTTCGATCAAGTGATAATGCTGCAGATTTATTTACGAAGGCACTCCCCACTACAACCTTCAGAAAGCATGTTCACAATATTGTGATGCGAAACCTACGAGATTTACAAGGTGATTTCTCTTGACCCTTGTCAGTTCAAGGGGGAGAATATATGGCTGTACTCTTTTTCCCTTTATCATGGTTTTTTCCCACTGGGTTTTCCATGAAAAGGTTTTTAACGAGACAACTCATGCACACAATTCATATTTAAGTTGTGTACGTTTTTCCTTATGTCCGATTTTTTCCATTCTGGGTTTTTCGACTTAAAGGTTTTTAACGAGATACACTTAGTCAACTTACAATGCTATGTTCAAGGGGGAGTGTTATGAAAGTCAAGAGCCTATGTATAGGCATGTGAACATTGCAAGTTTTTCGTTGTTTGTATGCTGCTCGATTATAAATACCGAGCAGCCTGTAGTTATATTTTACGACGGATCCTTCACTATGAATAAAATCTCTCTCTCTCTCTCTCTCTCTTTCTCTTATACACTCTTTGTTCTAATTTGTGGTTACTTTATAATATAAAAAGTTATCAGACCCCTCTCCAAGTTTTGAACCTAGGATCTTTTACTACACATGCACACGTCTTAACCATTACTATAAGCAACAAAATATGAAATAATTTGACATTAAATTATAGGAATAATTGCAGGCAGGTCCACTTTCTAATGTTTATAACTCTCCAAGTCCCGTTTTTTTTTTCAACCGAAAAAAGACACCTTTTGAGCCAAAAAGACGAAGATACTCTTAATGAGCCTGAGGGGCACTATAGAAATGCATCGCGGTGCATTAAATTTTACAATGCGATGCATCAATTTAAATGGAATCAATTTTTATTGCATAATCCAATTTTGCATCGCGATGCATCAATTTTAATTACCTAATCAAATTTTGTATCGCGATATAAAAATTGATGCATCGCATTGCAAAATCGTTACGAAAACAGACATTCATCTACCTTCTTTCCATTACACAATCAACAAATGATTCAAAATTATTTGCATCTTTCATGTATCACAAATCCAAATCGATGCATCACAATTCATAAATAATGTATTGTGATTCAAAATTGATGCATCCATATTCAAAAAGGTGTCAATAATAGAAAAAAAATTCATCAACAACATATTCACTACATTTCATTGAATAGTTTAGATGCATAACACAAAACACATAAGAAAATCTATTTTGAATCACACAAACACAATGATGAAGAAGAACAACAACAACAATAACAACACCAAGATATGATATGAATAGGTAAGAGAGTGGGAAGTTAGGGTGACGAAAAAGTAGCTAACCATCATACTTCTTCGCTACCCAACTCCACACTCTATTTTCTTTTCATACTTTTTTTGTGTGTTGAGGCCAACGAATTCAACAACGATGGAGAATAAAAATAAGAAGGAAAAAGAAGAAATTTTCAACTTTTTTTTTCTTTCTAATTTGAGTATTATAAGAATATTTATTTTGTCTTTTGCGATTGAAAAAAGAACGAGTGAGTGAAGTGGTTATAATTTTTTGGAAAAATTGCGGGCCTGTCCACTTTTCAAAGTTTTTAATCTTTCTTGTCCCATGTTTTTTTTTTCAAATCGGAAAAAGACAGTTTTGTGGACAAAAATACTACGATACCCTTAATGAGGTGCACTACGGAAATGTATCGCGGTTCATTGACTATTGAGCCGCGATGCATCAATTTTATTGCATTAATTTTTGCACTACGGTTTAGTAGTTTAATTGTATTGTGATTCATCAATTTTATTATATCAATTTTTACACCGCAATTTAATAGTTTAATTGTCTAGTCTAATTATACCACGATTCATCAATTTTATTACATTATTTTTGGTCAAAATATACTCCCCCCCTAAACTGTCCACCCAATCCCAAAGTGTACCCCAATCTAAGGTTTGCCCCATAGTGACATCTAATGTTACCTTTTGTCTCATTTTGCACCCTAGCTGTGACATCCGTTAGAAAGATAACAAAAAGTTAACGAAAAGTTACCTTTTAAACTTTATAATGGTAGAAATTATACGGCATATTTTTTTTAGTAGATAACATAATTAACGTAATTGCCCTGTTTTGAATATTTTACTTAATATAACATAATTAAACAACATTAAAATTTCAAATTTATTAATAGCAAATTTCACCAAATTATTTAAAAATAATGATTTCAGTATAAGGTTAAATTTTAAAAGTAAAACCAACAATTTAATATCATTCCACGATTCAAAAGAAATTATACGTCAGAGAAAAAAAATTAGTAGATAGCATAATTAACATAATTACCATATTTTGAATATTTTTCTTAATAAAACATAATTAACAAGCATTAAAATTTCAATTTTATTAATAGCAAATATCATCGAATTATTTAAAAATCATGATTACAATAGAACGTTAAATTTTAAAAGTGAAACAATTCCACAGTTCAAAAGAAATTATACGCCAGAAAAAAAATTAGTAGATAACATAATTACCATGTTTTGAATATTTTTATTAATAAAACATAATTAATAAGCATTAAAAATTCAAATTTATTAATAGCAAATATTACGAATTATGTAAAAATAATGATTACAATATAATGTTAAATTTTAAAAGTAAAACCAATAATTTAATATCATTCCACGGTTCAATAGAAGTTATGCGGAAGAAAAAAAATAGTAGATAGCATAATTAACATAATTACCATGTTTTGAATATTTTTCCTAATATAACATAATTAACAAACATTAAAATTTCAAATTTATTAATAGCAAATATCACCAAATTATTTGAAAATAATGATTACAATATAAGGTTAAATATTAAAAGCAAAACCAACAATTTAAAAGAACAAAAAAATAGTTAATACATGAATAGTACTTCATAGGTCCATTAACAAATTACAAATTTACAATACATAATTCAATTTTTATTTTTTTCAAATTATTATTTGTATATATTAGTCCGATCTACTTTTTTTTTTATGTCGTATAATTTCTATCATTATAAAGTTTAAAATATAACTTTTCGTTAACTTTGCGTTATCTTTCTAACGGATGTCACGGCTAGGGTACTACAAACTGAGACAAAAGGTAACATTGAATGTCACTATGAGACAAACCTTAAGTTGGGGTGCACTTTGGGATTGGGTGGATACTTTGGGGGGTAAGTATATTTTGGCCTTATTTTTTGCACCGCGACTCAATAGTTTAATTGTCAAGTCTAATAATTACACTGCGATACATCAATGTTTGCACTGCGATTCATCAATTTTATTACATTAATTATTGCATTGCGGTTCAATAGTTTAATATTCTAGTTTAATAGCACCGCGATACATTAATTTAATCAAAATATTATTTTATTGCGATACAAAATCGTAAAAACGATGTATTCAATCTTCTTCTCTCTTCTCCTCCATTGTAAACCTTCTTATTCCTATCCTTTCGTCTTCGTCCCTACTGTGAAAATCCTCTAATCCAACACATTTTTATTGAAATTTCGTACTTAATGAATCAAAAACTTGTTTTCGTTGCGCAACAATGGTGAGTCCAGAATAAAGACAAGATATGATCTTAGAATTGAAACAAAACTATTTTCCTTATATAAGTCAATGCTAAATCTCTCTTACCTATGCTACGTCAGAAAGAGACCTTTGGAACTACGTTTAATTTTCGAATTTAATGTATTTTTCAGAGCTGTTGAAGAAGACGATGCATTTTCGAAACAATATGTCGAAAAATGGATTTTTTTCGTTTGAAAAAAAGAATGGTAGACTTTTGAAGTTAGAAACTTTGAAAAAGAAACCAGCCAAAATTTTACCATAAATTATTTAAAAGGGACCCACCCGAATTTCACCATAAATCTATATATAAATATATTTAAAGTTGGTGAAGAAGCTTGAGGGTGTGATACCACAAATCATTTTGTTAAAGTTGAATTTTTAAGCTTCCTAATAAATGAGTTTTTTCAAATTCAACCTTAAATGATTTGTTTGTCATTATCTAATAACTATATTTAATTACAATAGTGTTATAACATGGGGTATTAACCTCTTCTATATAAAACCCATAATCCTTCCTATAAGGCTCTTACTATTACCAATTGTAGAATTTATTTAGCTATTGGCTCAAGAACTCACAAAGTTACATATATATTGTGTGTTTATGTTGATAAGAACCATACATTTCTCAACATCGACCCTTCCATATCTCGCCCTCGGCCTTTCTTTTTCATTCTCATATGCGGTAACTTCATCATCCCCTTTACTTATTTTTCATTCATCAAATGGAGAGAGATTTAAAGCTAGATTCCAAAAGAACACTGATGGGTGATGGCATCAGTTGAATACGACATATTGGACAGTAAACTAAAGATATTGAAATGAATTTCTTTTAGGCCAACGCCTCTAGCATCTTATATTGGAACCTCATTAAAAATTCATCTTTCGTACTTTTAAAAGTTTATCAAGCTGTTATCATGACAGGCAAAAGTGATAGTGATACGGTAAGACCCCTTTTAAGCTATTTGGGTGATAGAATTTTGATTTTGGTTTTGATGTATGGTTATTACAAAATTGTTTAATTTTTTTGTTTTGTTTTCAACCATTTGGATATTGACCCTCGCGATTTGTTTCACTTTTTAATTATAAATTTTGTTCATGATGATTTTGATATTAATTTTATTTGGTATTTAATTTTGGCCGGATTTAAATATGAATTCAATTTTAAATTTTATTTTTAATTGATTCCTAGATTTCTTTTAGGTTTCAGTTTTGGTTCATGGTTCTTGATTAATATCTTTGTTTCAATTCTGCTTTTGATTTTTAATTTGCTTCTATTTAGATAAAATTATATTGATTTTGAGTGATTTTAATTTTTTGTTTTGGTACCGATTTAAGTTTTATTTTATATTTGTGTATTGGTTTTGATCTTTGATTGGTGCCTTTGTTTTTTAATAGTTATTTTATTTTTATTAATTATTTTTTAGTTATAACTTTATTTGTGTTATTTTCTTTCTTCGATTCCGTATTGATTTTAAATATAATATTTGCTAATTGATATAAATTGCTTTTTTATTTTGCTCTTATTTTGATCATCTGATGATTTTGATATTATTTTTATTTGTTATTTTATTTTGGATTTAAATATGATTTCAGTTTTAATTTTTTGTAATTGATTCCTAGATTTCTTTTAGGTTTCAATTTTGGTTTATGATTCTTGATTAGTAGCTTTGTTTCAATTGAGCTTTTGATTTCTTAATTTGCTTCTATTTAGATAAAATTATATTGATTTTGACGGATTTTAATATTTGGTTTTGACACCGATTTTAGTTTTAGTTTAGATTTTTGTGCAAGTTTTTATATTGGTTTTGATATTGATTGTTACTTTTGTTTTTTCAAAACGATTATTTTATTTTCATTAATGTTTTTTTAGTTATAATTTTATTTGTGTTATTTTCTTTCTTCAATGTCATATTGATTTCAAATCTAATATTTGCTACTCAATAAAAATTTCTTTCTTATTTTGCTCTTGATTTTGACATTTGATCGTTTTAGTTTTTTTTTTATTTCAATTTAAATTTTGTTATATAATTTCTTGGGTTTGATTTATTTTGTAGTAACCTTAAAATACTTTTAATAAATTAAAATATCTACATATTTGTTTAAATACTATTATTTACAAGCATTACTACCAAATGTATGTATTTTATATAAAATATTAACACATAAAATTACAAGTATACTTGATTTACCATCTTTTTTTAATTTTGAACTAATACAAGGAAAGAAACTGAAGTCAAACACAATGTCATTTCACAAGTAGGAAAATATATACACATAGATTGATCATGCCAAGATCGATATAATAGTTGACGTGCAACAACTTGCAAAAAAAATAATGAATCATACGAAAATTGAAATGCAAAGGGTCTTTAGATTGAGAAGGATGAGAGGAAGAAGAACAATAACTTGGTTCTCATTATGTTATTAATGACATTAAAATGATCATCAACTGCATTCATTAAGGACAATAATTAAGGGTATTGTAACAATAATTCATGTAACAGTAAGAATTATTAATCATTTACTTTTTATTTGAGTAATAATAATAATAAAGTGAACATAATCAATTATTTTCTTAATTGACAACCTTTTAAATTTCATTTTACCAATTTGTAAGTTTTTTTGTAATTTAATTTATTATTAAATGATATATATTAACATACCATTCATGTTTCAATTAATATATTTATATCATATTTTATATATCTTATCTTATGAAATAAGTATGTCTCATATTTAATAAATTTAATGAGAAAAGAAAAACTACTCATGCAAAGCTAGGGTTACACCCTAGTACTACTATAAGTGCGAGGGAAATAAAAGCAAATATTGAAAGGAATCACAATAGTTTCTACTAGAAGCCATTTAATATTGAAAAGAATTACTCCCTTTGTTTTTAAAATACTTGTTTTCTTTAATTCGGCACACCGTTTAAAAAAAGTAATTGACTATATTATAAATATTGGTGAAATATGAGGTTTCCTTTTATAACGTTGAGTATGTGGCAATAATTAAAATAAACTGAAAAAGTAAGGGTACAGTAGTAAAATTATTTTCCTAAAAGCAAAAGTTTTGAAAAAAAAAACACTTATTTAATAACGGACGAAAAAGGAAATAATTACGATAATTTAAACGGAGGGAGTACGTCACATCTCGAATCTAACTAAACTTAAAGCAAATGAGTTCAAACCCTAAGAGCATCCCCATTATATACAAAACGCATCTTCTTAACCATCTTTTTATCAAGAAGAGAGAAATATACAATGGGAGATCTCTTCCTATTCGTATCATGTAGGAGAGAGAGAGTTTCATATTCTTATTTAAAAAGAAAACATTGGGCTAAGAAGAATAGGGGGAGAGAGGGGCGGTGTGGTGCACCGTTGGCTCAAGGTTGGCGCGTGAACCACACGCGCGGGGAGGCCCGTGGGAAGTAGTTTGGCGTGGGCCAGCGCATGACTTTTAGGTTTTGATTTGTATTTCTTTTTATCTTTTTTTTTTTAAATCATACCATTCCTTTGTACCAAAAATTGGCCAAATTGAAAATTTTGTTTTTATTTATAAATTCAACTTTATTTGTGTTTTAATCTTTATTTGTTATTTAATATTTATTTATTTTTGAAATTATAAATTATATAATTTATGAGTAATTTATTATTTATAAACTCATTAACTTCTTTATTTATAAATTAATATATACTAGTTATATATAATATATATGGTAATTTTTACAAATGTGGGCCGCCAAAATTAGTAACCATGGCGGTTGCTATTCCAGACATGCCTAGGGCCTCTTGAATCTCTAGTTTCTGATCCTATAGACCCCGACAAAATTTGATCTCCTCTCCTACTATTATTCCATAAGGGGGGAAAGGAGAAAGAATTTAGCTTATGCTGCTAAAATAAAACACCGTTAGTGTAAATGTGTAATGCATGGACTAGAAAAGAGCACTTTTGTAGCGACTAGCGAGACATATTTTCTTGCGTCTCAAAAAGAGAAATATTACCAAGTGCCTAATATATCAAAAAAATAAAAAATATTCATCGAGCTTCAGCTTGTGGTATTTTTACTGATCGTAGTGTTAGAACCGTTGGATAGTTTAGTTAGCAAGGATTTGAAATGTCCATGTTATTACTTAGAAACAGACAAATTTGATAATTTGATTTGGCAACGTTAAGACTAAAGCTAATAGGAATACCACAAGCTCGAAGTCGTAATATCATGCTTTTTGGATAAATGTAGCAATCAAATTATTGTGCAACATCGAAAGTAATTAAACAAACAATTGATAATAGAAAAGATAATTGAATAGGAAGAGAAATATTTGGGATCAACGGGTTATTAAAATTTTATTACAACCAATCTTCATCTCGTTTTAGGGTTACAACTTATCATGAATACAAAGCCAACCTAAGCGAACGTAATTAAGGAACTGAAAATCCTACTTATCGCACCATCGTGGTTGCTCCATGTCCCATGGCTCGACCGCTCCATCCCAAGTGGGGCGACCGCTTCAAGTACTGGATGTTTCGCCCAAAGTCTTGTGGTCTCTTCACTCCACACGACCGCCCCAACTTCTGGGAACATCCTCCAAAGTCACGTGGTCGCTTCAATCAACCGCTCCAAGTGCTTGGGCTTCACCTAAAATTGTTGCGTTCGCTCCAGCCACCTTGTGTGATCGCGCCGAAGCGATAACTCCAAAAGTTCGTACCCAGGGGGGGGGGCATTTGAGTCCCAGCCAAGTCTTACACACCGGAGGACTTGTTGTGCGGCAAAATCAAGCCATACCATCATCGAACACGAATAAACGGGTGAACAGCTGGTTGTTTGTCGAGGTCAATGAACTGAAACTTGAGCTGTAAAATCAAGGTGTTACTTTGTTTATTTTTTCTTTGGTAATATTCCCAGTTCCATGAGCTATTGATTGTTTTGGCAAGAAATAAGAATCCAACCTTTTTCAACGATGGAAATGGTCACACAACCATTCCGAGGTCACCAGTTTTAATGCAAACTTTCCTCAAGGTTTTTCTTTGAATTAAAGTTGACTTGATAGATTATCATTGGAAATGAGTTTGCATAAAATTATTTCCTTGTTTGTTTTTTTTAAAAAAATACTAAAGCAGGTGGCATAGTGGGAGCATAAAGCGAATGGAAACGTAAATCGAAGAAAAATCAATATCGTGGTACTAATGGGCTTTTAGTGATTTTCCTCCATGCCTCGTGGAATCTTCAATTGTTTGGTTAAACTTATAATTAACTTGTTCATAATGCTTAATTAAGAGTATATTTTATATAAGATAGTCTTATGAATTTTAATACGTAAGACGAAATCTCATTTTCTTCTGGTCAATCCAGTCCACCAACATACTGATAAATCGGATAAGATGATCTGTTTTATAAAAATATCTGTAAAACCTTATTACTTAAATTTTACCATTACTTAATGAGTGGAATAAGGTTGCCCATAACTTGGTGATGTTGAGTACGATAGGGGAATGGACCACCGAAGTGCATAAGGGTATGGGGAAAAGGGTTTGGATAAGATGGTAAAGTCTACTGAGTATTGAGAAGAAGAAAGTTGAAAAGCACAACGCGGGGGTTGCAGCCGCTAAAATGGGCACTTGATGTCTACACCCACTCACCACTTCCACAATCCTTGCTAGCAGCATCACCGATTCAACCATGATTTGATTTGATCATACGTGATCGTTGATAATTTACACACTCAATCATATGTATCATTTTTTTTCTTTTAATTCACATTTAATCAAAATAAATCTCTCCAATGCTAATGTAGTTTTAATTTAATATGACATGCATCACACTACTAAAATAATATTTGACGAAAAAATAAAAAATAAAAGAAGAAACAATCAATATGAAGAGTTTTAAAAGAATAATAGTGACTGGATGTATCCACACCCAAATAGAATGTAAAAGATTGACATTGTTATCCATAATATGAATAAATTTGGTTGACACATCATCCTCATCACACTCCATTCACATGCATTGGAGATATTTTTTGAAAAAGTATAAATCTTAGGTAGCATCTAAATTATTTCTTAACCACATTAACATTGGAGATGCCGAACATTTTTCAGCTTCAAACTTTTATCATCATCATTCAAAGAACAAGAACAAACTAAACTCAATTTCTAGACAAACACCATCACCACGGCATGGGCATTCATGGTTGCTGATGATCGTCAAGTCAAAAGATGAGGTGATTATGCTGGTGATCCCATGTGTGCGATGTCCTTGATGAGCATTCACATCGATGTATGAGGTATTTGATGTATCAAAATGATAGGATATACGGGCTTGGGTGCTTATGCTTGATCTTGGATAACTTTGAAATGAAAAACTAGTTAGTCTGAGGGTTTTCCCATTCTGACCCTCCGGTATGAGAGTTAATAATCCAAGAATATATATGCCTGCTGGCGTTCCATAGCTTCCGTTGATTGTATATATTTAGAATTTTTATTGTAGATGTAGTGAAC
>CM028377.1:55926354-56061018 GCA_013146195.2 Codonopsis lanceolata | reverse complement strand
GTAATTATTTTGCAATTTTTTGAGATAAGGACAAAAATTTAATAGGTGATATTATCAAAAGCGAGAACATGTCCTAAAATTTATGCCTAGCGATGAGGAAAACAACTCGGGCAGAATCTAGTCTAATCTGATCACACATGTGAAAAATGTCTAGATCATCTGAATGTAGTTCCCCATGTAGCTGCATTGGGAGATGGCCAAAATTGTGATTTTATGTACAATTTCTCAAATTTTCTTTTATACAACCCATACTCATCTCCCCCAAATTCCATAGGTATTTTATTTCCCTCAGAATAGCTCTACTCTTTATTTCAAGCATATTCACAACATGCCACTTTGAACCTTTCACACTATTTACCTGCGGAAACCACTTTGCTTTTGATCAACCCACGAAATCCAAGGATTCATAGTCCCAAAAGAAAATTGCCACAACCTTGTTCATAGGTAGCTCTTTTCTATTAGGTAGCTTACACACCTTTTCTTTTAAGGGAATTCAATTTTATAAAGATCACCCTATGAGAACCTAAGTTTCATAGTACCAAGATAAATTGCCACATCCATAAAGTTCAAAAGGTAGCTATTTCCTTTGTGGGCTTAAGATTTTTCAACATCAAAATTTTTGGGGAGCAGAGCGAGAGAATTAGAACAAGGAAATCACGACAAAGCTTTAGAATACAAACTGTGCAACAACATGCACAAAACATAAGAGATGAATAGCAGTGTCCCCTAACACACAATGCGAATGCCTTCTTTATTATATATATAGTGGAGCGAAGGGTCACATAGCACACATACCGAGAGATTTCTAAGATTGATTAATCTCTCAAAAATCTAGACTCTTAGTGAAAATATCACCTTGTTTTTACCCCTATATGTTCAATGCAAATAATACCTTGTTCAACTAGGCCTCTAATAAAATGATGTCTTATATCAACGTGCTTAGTTCTGTGAGTGTTGAACATGATTTTTTGCTATGCTTATACCCGGTGTTGTCACAATACATGATTAACACTTCACTGTAGCCAATCCATGATCATTTGGTTCATCCATAAAGTTGTGACACCCACTACCATCAAAGAATGTATTCAGATTCACCATGAGCTGGCAACACGCTTTTCCTTTTTACTAAACCAAGAGATCAAGTTGTTACCTAAGTAAAAGCATCCACCGTGAGGTACTTCTCATGTCATCTACACTACCCGCCTAATCAAGATCACCGAAACCAACAAGGTTGGTGTTAAGTGTATTTTGTGTACCACAAACCCATAGTACAAGTCTCACCAACATACCTAATTATTCATTTGATAGCTTTCAAATGAGAGGCTTTGTGGGTTTGCTTGGTATCTAGACACAAACACATACTATACATGATGTCCGGATTGGTGATTACCAAATATAGCGATTCCCTATCATGCTTCTATACAAAGTAGTATAGTCAACACTTTCTCGATTTCTCATCCTTGCAAAGTTTATTGATGTACTCCATCGGGGTTTTCTTTTCTTTCCATCCTCAAGATTGAATTTCTTACCAAGTTAAGAGCATACTTGGCTTGAGAGATGAACATCCCTTCATGCAATTGCTTTATTTGAATCCCTAGAAAAACGCAATTCTCCTACCATACTCATCTCAAAGGTAGATGTCATGCAATGCACAAATTCTTTTTCCAAGGACTTAGAAGTGGACCCAAACACAATATCATCAACTTAAATATGTGCAATCAAAATGTGTTTGTCTCTTTTTGAATAAAATTAAAGTGTTTTGTCCACTTCTCCCCTTTTAAACCACTTTTTCAAAAGATGGTACGTAAGTCTTCCATACCTGTGCTCTAGAGCTTGCAGTCCATACAAGACCTTCTTTAATTTAAAAACATGATTGGGTTTATGGGGCCCCCAAATCGTTGGTTGTTCAACAAACACCTCTTCCTCTAGAATGCCATTTAAAAGCACTCTTCATATCCATTTGTTGAAGAGTAATGTCAAGAAAGCATTTAATGGCAAGAAACAGCACGCATGGACTCATCATGTGGCCATGTGAGCAAAGGTTTCATCAAAATCCACCCCCAACCTCAAGTGTACCCTCGAGCCACAAGTCTTGCTTTATTTCTTATTATCTCCCACTTCATTTGATTTGTTTTTGAAAATCCATTTAGTTCCAATAACACGTAAGCTGGTTCAGTATAAGGATCCAAAACATCATTTTTAGTAAATTGATCAAGCTCGCCTGCATGGCATTGATCCAACACTCATCTTTTAGGGTTTCATGCACATATTCTTAGGTTCAATGGTAGACACAAAGCATGAAGTATGAATCTCTTCACACTCAAAAGAAGAAAGACACGCCAATTTCCTATAGTCTACCTTACCTTTTCTCCTTGTTGACATTCCATCATATACATTACCTATGATTTGTGAAGTGGGATACACATTCAATTCGACTACTGAATGTCATGGCTTGACGATCACCAACCGACTAAATTTCGGTTGTTCAGATCATTTTGAATCGGCGACAGTTTCGACCAATGTAGCTCGATGTAGCTTCGATGCGCCGTATCCCGAGCTACATCCCGAGCTCTCATTCTTTGAACCCGCCGTAACTTGCATTCGTATCTTCTCAAGGTGCAGGAGCACTGTTTGCAGGTACAAGTTCTGAAGATTGAGCTTGTGGTCCTTGATCTCCAAAGTCTAGCAAACCTGTAACATCATCCTCAACTGTTTTGTGGCCAAGATCCGTTAGGTCATCAAACACAAGATTCATAAACTCCATAATAGTTTTAGTCCTAAGATTAAAGACTCTATAAGCACGATTATTGGTGGAGTATCCCATGAAAATACACTTGTCACTTTTTGAGTCAAAGTTTGAAAGATGATCTCTATCATTGAGAAGATAACACACACACACCAAAAAACATGAAAATATTTTAATGTAGGCTTCTTCCTTAGTAAAATTTCATAGGGTGTCAGGTGCTACCTGGTCTCAAAAAGACCTATTTCCTATATGACAAGCAGTGTTTAAGGCTTCTGCCCAAAATCTTTTAGCCAAATTCTTGGAGCTTAACATGACTCTAGCCATTTCTTGAAGTGTCCTATTCTTTCTTTCTTCCACTCCATTTTGTTGTGGAGTTTTAGGATTTGATAATTCATGAGTTATGCCATTTGAGGCACAATAGCTAGAAAAGGAGGAATTTTCATATTCCGTGCCATGATCTGATCTAATTCCAGTAAGCTTTAGATCATACAAGTTTATAACACGGGTGTACCATATTTTAAAAGCCTCAAAAGTTTCAGATTTCTCTTTCAAGAAAACAACCCATGTATATTTAGAGAAATCGTCAACATAAACAAAGGTGTACTTTTTCTTTCCTAGACTCTCTACTTCAATAGGACCCATGAGATCTATGTGAATCATCTCAAGGCATCTAGATGTGGAACACTGAGATATAGGAAGATGAGAAGCCTTGATTTGTTTACCTTTTTGACATGGACCACATACCTTTGTGAAGTTCTTATCCAGACTAGACAATCCTTTCACTGCATCATGCTTCACAAGCTCATGAAGTTTACGAAAACTCACGTGCCCTAGTTTTTTATGCCATAGATCTGTGATATTAAGACTAGCATTGTGACATGTTTGAGCATTATTGAACATATGGAAATTGTCAGATGATCTAGTACTTGTCAAAAGACACTTGTTAGATTGATCAAAAACTTCACAAGAATTTTTATCAAACCTTACCCGAAGATAATCATCACACAGCTGACTGATGCTAATGAGGTTTGTCTTAAGGCCTTCAACATGGTAGACATTGGTAAGCTTTGGAAGTCCATCTACATTCAAGGTTCCCTTACCAATTATCTTTCCTTTGGCTCCTCCTCCATAAGTCACAGACCCACCATTGATACTCACATAGTCATTCAAGTTCTCAATAGCCCCTATCATTTGTCTAGAACACCCACTATCAAAGTACCATGGACCAGCTATGTGAGACTTTAAAGATGTGAAGGTTACATTGCATTGTTCATCATCAGACCACTTTGCACCAGGACATATGTCAAAAGGCTCACAGTATTTGGCTTTATCATTCCTGTAACTACTTTTGGGAACCCACATCTTTTTGAAAGTTTTTGGCTGATGTTTCTTAGAATGTACCTTCTGATGTAGCTTCGAATGTAGCTTCCAATGTTGCTGCATTGGTTGCTGTATTTGATGTTACATCTGATTACGAACCAAATAAGCTTGTCTTACCTCTTCCTCATAGACAGCCTTTTTAAGAGAACAGAATGGTTGAATATGACCAGGCTTGTGACAATAGTGGCACACAAAATTTTTCTTTCTTGTTTTGAGTTTTTCAAAGAAGTTTGGATTTTGAAAATTTTGCGTGGGCTGTTTTGGTTCAGAAATACCTTCACCTTCTTTAACAAACATCTTGGGTCTGAATCCAATACCAGACTTACCAGAATGACCAAAATTCCACATATCATCCATTTTTTGTTGGCTAGAGTTCCATTTAGCCATGGTTTCATTGGCTTGGATCATGAGTTCTTATTTCAGTTCTTCAATCTCCACATCTTTCTTACTCAGCAAACATTCCAACCTTGTGATGCACTCCTTCTGCTTTTAATTTACCTTATTTAGCATATCATTTGTCTTTCCAAGCAATGTAACTTGAAGAGCCCTCTTTTCCCAATCCTTATAGAGCTCCTTGTAACCTTCCAGCAGGTCTGATTCTAATTCTCCACCATCTTACGTGACAGGAGTTAAAAGCGACAAAGATCTTCCCGACTTACGTCCAATGTAGCTTCTGATGTAGTTTGTGAAGAAGCTACATTCGGAGGTACATTGGCCGAAGGACCTGCACAATCAGATTCAGAGTCGTATACAACAGTGAGAGTGATGAGATCTCCTGGATCTTCACCATCACTATCACTCAAAGTTACAGAAAAATTTAAACCCTTCTTTCTCAATGTATTAGCACATTGATTTGCATAGTGACCAAATCATTGACACTCCCTACACTGAATGGAATCAATATTTTTTCCATTGTAAGAAGGTTTTGAAGCAAAAGGATTGGTAAATGGTTTTTCTGGTGTTTGAAAAGAATTTTCCTTATAAGCAAATTTACCAGAATCAGACTTAAAAGAGGTTTTGGAGCTTGATGATGGAGTTCTGTTTTTGCTCTTGGCTTTCAATTTTTTTTTAAAATTTAGTAGTCAAAAGAGCCATGGAATCTTCTCCAAAATCAAACTCATCAATTTCTTTTTGTAAAGCAAGAAGATCAGAAGAGACATCAACATCAGAAGGCAAACCAATGTTTTTCACAGGAGGAGTAGAAGATGATGCGCCTTTGCCCTTTTGCTTGATTTGATCATTTAGGTTTAATTCAAAATTTTGAAGGATACCAGCCAATCTTTCAAAACCCATTTTTTCAATATCATGTGCTTCCTCAATAGCACAAATTTTCACATTAAACCTTTCAGGCAAAGTTCACATCATCTTACTAACAAGACGATCATTAGTGATAGGATCACCCAAAGCAATAGCAGAGTTAGACATTTCAAGAAGCCTACCATAATAAGACATGATATCCTCAGATTCATTTATTGTTGTGTTTTCAAATTGTGTGGTGAGCAATCTTAATTTAGAAGCACGAACACTGGCAGGTCCTTCATACAAGATTTGAAGGGTCTCCCATACATCTTTAGCAGACTCATAATTGGCTATAACCCTAAAGGTGTTGGCATCTAAGGCTTTGTATATGGAAGACAAGGCTTTAGAATTGAAAGAAGCAGTATTCCTATCTTCATTAGACCAATCAGCCTCTTTAGTGATCTTAACATCACCATCATTATCAATCGTTTTTGGAGGACTCCAACCATATAGAACAGCAAGCCACGCTCTTTCATTAATTGATTTGATGAAGATACGCATCTTCACTTTCCAAATAGAATAATTTGCATTAGTCAAAGTTGGAGGACGAATAACATTCTCATATTGAGAATCCATCACGGCTACAACTAGAATCAACTCTTAGTGTTGTCAAAAGAAGGCTCTGATACCAATTGTAGGAACAATAGTAGCTAGAATTCTCCAAACTACCAATGCAGTTCCTAATGTAGCTTGTGAAGAAGCTACAATGGAAGACACATTGGTCACAAAAACAGTAAACAGCGGAAGACAAAATTATAAAGCAGGAATTAAAACACAAAGGTTTACCAAACAATCTACAAGCCTATGCTTGTAGATCTAGCCTCATGACCAAAAAGATTTCACTAAATAATATGAATTGTTTTACAAAAACTTTGTGAAATCACCAAACAAAATACTCTCACAAGACAACAAGTCTTGGAGAGGAAAATCTTAAAAACGAGATATAAGAACGTGGGAAGAAACAAACGCTTCCTAAAATCGGCTAGGAAGACAAAACAACTTGACTCTTCAATGTAGTTCGAATGTTGTAACATTGACATCAAATCCACATCTTACACATCTGTAATCCACCGCTTGAAACACTAAATATTACTCTGAATTGTGTATCCGACCTACGCCCCAAGCCATCTATTTATAATGTGAAGGAAACCTACACATAAAGAAGGAAACAAACTCCAATATGGAAAATAATTAGAATTAGAAATTAAATCAAATCAACTTCCTTAACTACTAGATTCACTTACCATATTGTCAAGGACATAAAGGCACGGCATTATGAAGGATTTTTACGTAGATTTAGTTTCCAAAATAACTCCTAAGATTTAGGACCAAGAAACTAAAAAATCTTTAGGGTGTGTTTGGCTACACCAATTCCATGACTTGGAATTAGAATTGGAGCATAGAATTCTAATTCTATTGTTTGGATACTAAAATGAGGGATAGAATTGGAATTGACTTATAATTCTACTACCCCCAATTCCATAAAATCAATTCCATAACAAAATTAAAAAATTACAAAACCAATTCTGCGCGGATTTGAAACTATCGGGATTTTTTTTAGGTCGCTGGTTCCTTGTTTTCGTCTCCATCTTCCACAAACCCTCTCCCCCTCGAAGACGCATCGAATTCATCCATCAATGGAGGACGCTGTGAAAGATCAACTGTCTGCGCCTGGTAACCCGTTGATTCTATGCATCTCTCTTACACACATATGGTTTCATATGTTTGACCTAGTTTTCTACTTTTACCTTTTTTGAAGGAAGCAAGGGAGGATCTTCGTCAAAACTTCTTCGTTATCCTCTGCGATCATCATTTAAGTCTAAGGAGGAAAAGTCGGCCATGGTCGAGCCCTCCAGTTCTTCTGTTCCCAGGAGGTATCAATTCCCCTTGCCACTCTTTCTCTATACAAAAATCAACTCATCGATGCATATAATATATCTACTTTGGCTATCGTGATCTTTTTACCTGATGATATTTAATGACTGATTGCTTTATTTCTTGGTTGTTCTAGTAACTACTGAGGGGAATTTCGGTACTTGAATTTCAGGAGGGGTTTTTGGTTAATTATGCGTCTTCTTTTAGAATCTGATCTATAATCGGTTGAAGGTTGCATATCTGCAGATATTTGGTCAATTTTAAATTCTGTTAACACAATTTTGGTCTCAGAATTACAAGCTTTTGGTTTGAACATCTGGTCAGTGGTAATTGAATTTGAAAGATTGCATGGTTTGCGAATCATTATGAATTATGAAGAGTTTATATATTCAAATTTTGTCCTTAAGGAGATGGGCAGGATGAGGCATTTTCTTGGGAATTTAGTAAATGGTTTTTCTTTTGAAGCACTTGGCAAATGTCTTTTTTGTCGTGAGTGAACAAGAGAAACAATGCTTTATGCCCAGGAAAAAGCCCATTTACCTTCTTATCTTGTTCTCAGTGATTGGAACCAAGTACTCAGAATAATCTACTCCCACCAATCCATACAAATAGTCCATTTTTCTGTTTTGGGATGTTTCACTTTAAAGTCCAATTTCAATAATTATGTTAACAATCTCCAAAACCTTTCAACTTTATTCTCCACATGTGGTATGCTCAAACATCTTCCTAATTGTGACCAACTCTAATGATACTTATATATCCCCTAATTTTTAGGCATGCATTCTTTGGGTGGAATGGAGGAAGTATTAATTATTAAATGTACATTTTTGACATTTAATTTTGAACCGAACAACAGTATCTCTAAGAAAGATTATATTATTCAGTACTAGTGTATTGGTCACTATTAGCATACCGACAGCTTAGTGTACATGGTGGTAGTCTGGCTCGATTTAGCTTTATATTACCTGGCTCTGTTTCCTCGAATCAATGTGATTAATAATTAGACTTTGATATAAACTTTTGAGAATGACTTTAAAAATCTGTGTTGATTACCTTTCACCTGTACCTGCTAATGTATTTAAATTGTAGAGGGTCAAAATAGTTCAACTCTTTGCATTCCGTCTAGATGATATTATTGCAGAATATGCCAATCGTCACAATCCTTGGGATGAAGCAGAACTTCAATTTTCTTGAATATTATCTGTAGATGCCAGGCACTAAAAATCAACAAAACACATGAAATAGATTGTTTCCTGTTTATTACATCAACTCTCGTGCAGTTAGTTTTTTGTGGAGCATATTAAATTTTTTTTTTGATAGGTAAGTGTGACCCCTTGTTGCTACGGGGATTAGAACCAAGGACCTCAAGGTCTTTGCCTGAGTGTCCTTGCCATCTCTCCTACCCCTTATGGAGCATATTAATTAGGCATGCACTTGATTATTCTCTGATTGTTACTGCTTACAGACCAAACTTTATGTTACCAAATACCAATTACTTTATAAAGCTTATTGGGTCTATCTATTAGGGGACCTGCATCAAGTGTGAGTAAGAGTGTGAGTGTCCTAGAACTATCGAGCAAGGAAAAATCTGCCAAGCCTCCCAGAAGGCTGTCTATTCCTGCCAAGTCAACAGCAACCCCTGCTCCGAAAACAGTTGGCAATATTACTCCAATTTCAGAGGCTAGAGCAAAGAGGCCTGTTAGCAGTCAGAATAAAAGCGAGACACCAACTTCTGACGTTTCTAGATCAGCAAGCCGAAAGAAGTTCTGTACTCTATCCTCAGCATCGTATTGGCTTACTCAGATTAAGATTTCTGAATCTGCTGCAAAACACTCAATTTCGAGTGGAACTGCAGATATTCCGTACTCTGATTCCACCAAGCGAATGGTTCCTAGTTAAGGAGTCTGAGTTGTGTGATTCCATTCGAAGTTATTTTCTGCGAGTCGTAACATATGTTAGACGAATAATGTGATTACTATAAATAGAACACATTTGGAAAATGCTATTCTGTTGCATGTTTAGAGCTCTACCAAGTGACATGGTTGTGGTTTTAAGGTATTCCTACAAACAATCCTTACCTTTGTTGTCATATACAAGTGTATGAACACCATTTTAACCTCATATTTGTTATGAAAAACAAGAACATGGCTGTCAAGAAAACTGGGTTCATCATATTTGTTATGGTTGTCATTGTTTGTGCCGACACCAGTCAAGCCGCTTCTGATTACGTCAAAGACTGTACACCGACATGCTTGAAAGTGGACGGCGCCACCATTAGTGCATGTCAGACAAGTTGCTCACAATTTTGCAAACAACTTTCCGGCAACGGTAGCATAGGAGGCAGTCCCGGAAGTGATTCTAATATGCATGAGACATCCGATAAATTTGGCATCCTTTTTTTGTATATACACACGCCCGCACACCTTCGATGAGTGTATTTATCATTTTACATATGCATGTCATTATCAGATTTTTTATTGTGTTTGTTCTTCTTTAGGTTCATCCCGATGCTGCCCCTTATAGGACAAGAATTGTTATTGACAACTGGGAAGACATTTGTCAATTGTTTGCTCAAGACCGTGCTAATGGTGAGGGTGCTCAAACAGCAGCAGTAGAATTAGAAATGGAAGTGAACGAAGAGTCTTTTGACTTAGAGGAGACCATTGGGACCACCGAGGGAAACGTGAGAAGCTTAGAAGATGATGCTATGCATTCACTCGGAGGAAAGAAGACAAGGAAAGTCCAATGGCTCATCATCATCTATTTCGCCCCAAAATCGGAAGCATATTGGTTCTCAAGCATTATATGATGTACTCTTTCGTATGACAGAATCTCTTGACCGCTTCATGAACTCTGACGCTCCTAAAGCTACTACACAAATGGTGTTGGACGAGTTGTCTAACGTGAAAGATTTGAATCAGACTATGCTTTTGAAAGCAGTTGATCTATTCATGAATGATCAAAGGAAATTTGAGACATTAGCAGGCCTTCCAAATGAGTTGAATGCACAATATGCTTTGATGCAACTTGATCTTGTGTAATGGTGTTTGTTAGTTTATTCGAATTATATGACTTTTTATTATAATGAGTGGTTAAACTGGTTGATGGTAGTAACGTTACTTGTTGGTTAAACTTGTTGACGGTAGTAAATTTAGTTGTTTGGAGAATAGCAATATTAAACTGTGTTAGCTTTTTATTTTATATTTATGAAAGTTGAAACTTGTTTGGTTATTTTTATAATGTGATTTTATATTAAAATGTGTTAGTTTTTTGTATTTTATGTTCTATTGCAGGGAATATAAGAGAAACACATATAAGTGACAAATTCATTTCCGTGAGACTACATGCGTATCCAAACAATAGAATTAGAATTGTAAATCAATTCTAATGGAATTCTATAGATTAGCCAAACAATAGAATTGAAACTCTATGGAATTCGAATATGTTGAAATTCAATTCCATAAAATTGTGATTCCAATTCAATTCCAATTATGTGTATCCAAACATACCCTTAGGAAAATTTTGTTTCCAAAATTGCCAAACTTGCCTAAACACAATGGCCAAGAAAGGGGAAACAAAAACTAAAATAGGCCATGCCTATTTTACCCTTACCACTTACTCTTTCAATTTGCTAATATATAGTTTTTGTTCTGATATGATTCATTATGGTTTGGTTTCCAGGCAAGCAAAGCTGCTTTGATAAGCTTCTATGAGATCATGAGAGTTGAATTGGCCTCTCAAATCACTATAAGTCTATAACAACTATTACTCTCAGCTTTATAGAATCAGAGATGTGTCAAGGAAAACATTTGACCAAGGACCGCGTTATCACACTCAGCCAAGAGGTGACCAATGTAAGATCCACACACGAAGGATCATAGTCAAGAGTTGTAACTGCACGTGTGGTCTTGGTCAAGCTTTCCTTGGTTTACTCCAATGCCACGTTTTCAAGCTTTACTCATTGGCACATTCACTTGTCGAGTCAAGTTTAACCTCAGCTCAATTGCCCCACCCCCCACAACACCACACACACACACACTTTGGTTTGGCCCATTTTTCGTGCTTATAATTGATCATCGTTGAGTAACATGTGGTTGATTGAAGCCATAACTTTGAGCATTGTTGTACAGGAGGTTATAAATGGATTTCTAGTTATGAGTGCAAGATATTGCGCATTGTTGATGCAGAACCCCGAGGGGAGAGGAATGTTACCGAACCAAAATGGATTAGAGGGTGGGTTCTTGCTAAAAACTCTTTGCCCAGAACTTGTTGAATGGTATAATCGTATTTATTATGAAAAGTCAACTAAAGCCCATAACAACTTCCCATCCTTTCCAGTTCTATCTCAGGATAAAACGAGCTAAACCTAGTTGTTTGAGGATTATTAATACGGCCTTTGTTGTTGAATTCACGGTCTTTTGGTTTCATAGGAAATTTTGTTCTCTCTAAGCTTGTCATATTAGAAACTACAGTGTTCAAGCTGTATGTCCCAGTTTGATATATTGAGCTTACATGAGATGGTGTCGGTGAGATTAACGAAGGAAAGTAGGTTTTTGCTGAATCTATTTCAGTAACATTTCCCCACTCTCCAAAGCATCCATCGCCATCGGGCATCAATACCCTTCCCAGCATTACCATGACCTTCGGCATTGGGAGGGGTTCTGACTTCTGAGTTACTGAGTTGTGACCAAATTCAGGAGAAAATTAAGCGTAAAGAGAATACGTATCACAAAACTTACTTCAGATTGATGCATTTTACTCGTTTAAGGTCAATTCCTGAGATACACTTTGAATTATGAATGGTAATTTTGTGTTACACTTTGTTTGTTCTTTTGCTTAGCTATCTTAAATTGTACTCCCTCAATCCCAGATAAATGTTCCTATTAGATAAAACACAAAAATTAAGAAATGTAATTAATGATGAGTTGTAAAATATATGATACAATAATACCCATTACAAACACTCTTTTTCTCATTAATTATATATGTGCCATTACACACACTCTCTCTATAATGTACAATAATAATAATATTAAATAAATGGATATATTAGGAAGAATGGTAGAAAATTTGTATACCAATTTTTTTTAAGACCATTAGTTAAGACATCTCAAAATAAAAAGTAGAAACATTTATCCTGGATGAAGGGAGTAGTAATTTGTAACAACATATATTTTTGGGTCACTGCTTACTTGCCTGAGCTCCTTGACTACTTCCATTCTTGAATCTTTCCCTCGACTCCCATCTCTCTTATTCTTTCCTCCTTTGTTACTCCCTGCCAGATAGAGCCGTCAAAATGGGTCAGGACCCGTTAGGTCAACCCAAACCGTTGCTTAAAATAGTGGGTTGGGTTGAGAAATTAACAACCCATAAAAATACGGGTCATATGGGTTGGACCTGTATGGGTCACGGGTTGAAGTGGGTTGGGTCGGGTTTTTAATGGGTTGACCCGTTTAGAGAATACCTTCTTTTTTTAAAGAATATCTGTCTAGTATGCTTTCATTTTTACAGAATAGTCTTCATATAATCTCTTATTTTCTTTTATTATTATTATTATTTGTTTTTTGTTTTACTTTTTTATATATAACAAATCTAAGGTTTATTAAATTATTATGTAGCAGTCAGTTTGGATTATACTGATCTATGTCATCCTACATGAAGTCATGTCTTGACATCCAAGGTTTTTTTAGTCATGTAAGAAGAATGCCCATAAAATGTTTGGCAGAAGTCTGAAATGAAGATTCAATTGTTTTAGTTTGTTTATTTTATGTTAACCGACAACAGTTGAGTTGGTTACTTGATTTTAAGTTGTTGTATAGTACAGGGAAATGAAAAAACAATAAAAAATAAAAAATAAAAGAAGTAGTCTTTAGGTAAGAAAAATTGGTGGGTTGACCCATCTGACCCACAACCCATGCTGGGTTGGGTTGGGTTGGTGTTTTATTGACCCGTCATCTAGATGGATCGACCCGCCACAACCTGTTATATGGTGGGTTTTCTTGACCCGTGGGTTGTCCCAACCCACTAACCCGTTTTGACAGCTCTACTGCCAGACCACTTTCTCCTCTTTATTTTGTTGTTAATCGTTAGAAATAGTTAGTGAAAAACACTTATCCCACATAAGAGATATAAAAACTTTGTTGAAATTTAAAAGGAGATATGCACCAAACCAATTTGAATTGGTTGGTGGGAAAAATGGAGGGAAAAACCAAAATGTGGAGGAAAGTTATAAATATATACATATAGTATACATATATATAAATGGTCAAAAAATTGGCACTTGGGGCATCTTGGGCATTGATTTAGAGTAATCAGTTAATTGGTTGGTGGGAAAAATGGAGGGAAAAACCAAAATGTGGAGGAAAGTTATATATATATATATATATATATATATATATATATATATATATATATATATATATATATATGGTCAAAAAATTGACACTTGGGGCATCTTGGGCATTGATTTAGAGTAATCAGTTAATGATTAAAATTTGAATTATAATTTTTAAAATTAATTATCATTAAATTCGGATTAGTCATGCCCCTTGCCACTTGGGGCATAGTGCCTTTTCATTTAAACTACAACTCTTCATTAAGAGTTGGTTATTTGAGTATAAAAAGGATCCTCCTCCATCATTTTGCAGTAATATTGGTTTTTCTCCCTTCTCCTAAACAACACTTGTAGTCAAATACTTTCTCATTGTTCTTAGGAGAATTGTAGGATTGTTGCCAACAATTCTGTTATTTGTTTTGAATATCCTGGAGGAATATTACCGTTAATCCCAGCAACAAAATAGCAGGGGTAATAATTTCCTTAAGGACAGTGAGTACACGTTCAATACAAAGCCTTCATAAACAGAAATTTTGCTAACAATCTTAAGGAAATTAATATTTGCAATGGAGGCTACGGGTTCAAAGTCTGTCTCTAGTACGATGCTCAGTTCTGATACAATGGTGAAACTGGAATGGTTTGATGGAACAAATTTCACTCTCTGGAAAGACAAGTTATTCTTCTTCCTCACTGAATTGGGCGTTGCATATTTTCTGGCTGGAAATCTGCCACCAATTCCAAAACCAACTGATAAGGATACTGACGAAGTAAAGGCATCCCGAAAGAAACGTGAAGAGGATGAAGTTCGCTGTAGAGGACATATTCTGAACTCTCTTTCAGACATGTTATATGATCTATTTCATTCAATGAATAAGTCGCAAGAGATTTGGAGTGCCTTGGAGAATAAATACACATCTGAAAAACAAGGTACAAATAAATTTCTAAGCATGAAATTTTTTGAGTTCCATATGTTTGATAATAAATCTGTGATGGACCAAGTTGATGAGCTGCTTGCTGGTCTTGGTATCTAGACTTAAGGACTTAAAAATCGATATGTCTGAGTCATTGCAAGTGGCTGCTGTGATTGCAAAATTGCTGGCCACTTGGAATAACTACAAAAGAAGTTATTACATACTTATGAAGATTTCACCATATACCAACTCATTAAGCATATTCAAATTGAAGAAGAAACGCGTTCTCGCAAGAAAAAGTTTGCTAATGATTCTAGTTCTAAGGTTAATCATATTGAGTCTGATACTAAGAAAGGAAATCATTCTGGGAACAGGAGAAAGTTTGAAACTACAAGTGAGGGTCCTGCCAACTATAAGAAAAACAAAGCTTGTCATTTTTGTGGTAAGAAGGGCCATTTCAAAAAAGAATGCAGATTTACAAGAAAGTGAAGAGGACCGCTGACGGTGAACACAACAAGGCAAATGTTGTTGAGAAACAGTCAAGTTCTCATGATATTGTTGCTATGATTGCTGATCTCAAAATAAGCATGATAACAAAATGCAACATGGCAACAATAGATAAATCTGCTGATTTGATTGGTATGATTCTAGCGCGACTGTCCATGTTTGTAATGATAAAATTATGTTCAAGGACTATGAAATTGCTGCAAAGGAGGACAAAGTCTTAATAGGTGATCGATGTCTTATTTTAATTATTTTCTTTGCAAGTGGACAAGACTATTGGAGAATAGTTTTGGAAGCAAGGGTCGAACCCACAGAGACAAGGGATCACAGATAGTGCAATTTATTGATAGCTAAATTATTAATCTAAGGGGTTTTTTTTATAATTATTCTATTCTAAACTACTATTATAATTTAGGTGTTTTAACTACTTAGCTGCAATTACAGGTTATGAAGATCTTATGGTAGATGGCAATCTAGGATTAGGGTTTCACTTGTATCTCCTCTATGTTTAATTCAAAATAATTATTATTCAATCTCTTGGGTTCGTTCACAAAATATAGATATAGTAATTATTGGTTCACCTCCATCATCATTCATACATTCTATATCCTAAGCACAAGAATATATGATCTATCGTCACCTAGGTCATGGATGAAGACCCTAACTTATCACTCGCATCGATAGGTCCAATTTATTGTGATGGTGAGCTTACGACATATGCACATTGGTCATGCAGTTATCCGCACCTCTAGGCCTTTATTATTTGCGACTACATTCATTTGTTCAAAGCGAAATAATATAGGGATTGATAATCACCACATGTCAACAAGAATTGAATGAACATAAATATGAATTAAAACATAAATTCGATACAAGTTACCTCTCACCTCCTAGATTAATGATGATTTAGTTCATCATTGACGATGAACAGCACATGGAGATGATAGGAAACATGATTTGATCTTCAATACTTGTAATTACAATAACTAAATATGCTATACAACCTAAAATCTATTCTAAAGCTATAGAAAACTGTTTCCAGCCGTCTCTAGTCGTCCTAGGCTTTGGCTACCGACTCCTATTTATATCGAGGAGTTGTATTTCAATCGAATCTCCAGTGAAAACGCAAATTTTTGGACCACCTGTTTATGGAGCACCTTGCGATCGCAAGGTCCTCTAAAATCCTAGGTTTGATTTCTTGATGTACCTTGTGGGCAAGGTAACAAAGGTCTCTAGCGTGATTTTTTGTCTTTTCTTCTTAAATTCTCACTCTGACCCCTTCTTGGAATTTGCATATAAAGGCCTTGTGATTTGCATATTTTCACTAAAAACCCTGAAACTCACAAAACTCACTGAAAACACATATCACTTCTAGGAAGAAATTAATTTTGATGAATGTACTTCATGTCCCGGATGTAAGGAAGAATTTGGTTTCTGGAAGTGTGTTGTGCAAAAGGGGCCTAAAGGCTGTCTTAGAGGCTGAAAAACTTGTAATTTCTAAGAATGATGTGTTTGTGGGACAAGGATATTGCTGTGATGGCATGTTCAAACTAAGCATTAATAAAATTAATAATTCTTCTTATATTCTTGAGTCCCCCTTTTCTGTTTATCGTCTTGAATCTCCTTTCCATTTATGGCATGCTCATTTGTCACATGTTAATTTTCGATCTGTTAAGTATGTGTCTAAACATGGCCTTATTTCATGTACCAGTAATAATAATTATGACAAATGTGAAATATGCATACAAGCTAAGATGACAAAGAAGCCATTTCCAAAGAATGAAAGAAAAACTGAATTTCTTCAATTAGTTCATTGTGATATTTGTGAATTGAATGGTCATCTAACTAGAGGAGGAAATAGATACTTTATTACATTTATAGAAGATCATTCTAGATTTACATATGTTTATTTAATGAAAACTAAAGATCAAGCTTTCGATATGTTCAAATGTGTTATAAAGCCTTGGTTGAAAATCAATTGGAAAGGAAAATTAAAATTCTACGAAGTGATCACGGAGGTGAATATTTTCCAACTGAATTCACTATCTTTTGTGAAGAAAATGGTTTGATACATGAGACTAGTGCACCCTACACCCCTCAACAAAATGGTCTTGCGGAAAGAAAAAATAGAACTTTGGTAGATATGGTTAATGCTATGCTCTTACATGTTAAATTACCAATTTATCTATGGGGAGAGGCGTTATTAACAGCTTGTCATGTGAATAATTGTATACCTTCAAAGAAAACAAAAAATTCTCCGTATGAAATATGGAAAGGAAGGAAACCAAACTTAAGTTATTTAAAGGTATGGGGTTGTTTGGCTTATTATAGAGTTCCAGATCCTAAAAGAACAAAATTAGGACCTAGAGCCCTTAAAAGTATTTTTGTGGGATATGCTGAAAACTCAAAAGCATATAGATTATTGGACTTAGATTCCAAAGTCATTGTGGAATCAAGAGATGTTGGATTTTTAGAAACAAAATTTCTAAATAATAATCCACAAACAAATGAAACAATCCCTGAAAATGTATCACATAATGTCGTGGATACTAATTCCTTAAATAAAAGGAAAATAGCAAAATCTCTTCCTGAACCTAGGAAGAGTAAAAGGCCAAGAAAAGATAAAACCTTGGGTTTTGATTTTATTTCTTCACAAGCATTAGTCTTTCTTGTTGACGGAAGTAGAGATGAAGTATTAAATAAAATACCTATTGTTCTACATGTGGAAGAAGATCCATTAAGATACAAAGAAGCAATGACTTCAAGAGACTCAAGCTTCTGGAAAGAAGCAATAAATGATGAAATGGATTCTCTTCTAGCAAATGGAACATGGGTATTGATCGACTTACCTCCTGGTTCAAAACCAATTGGATGTAAGTGGGTATTTAAAAGAAAATGCAATACTGATGGATCTCTACAAACTTTTAAAGCAAGACTTGTAGCAAAAGTCTTTAGACAAAAGGAAGGGATTGATTATTTTGATACTTATGCTCCTGTAGCTAGAATATCCTCCATAAGATTACTTTTTGCATTAGTATCAATTTATGATTTATATGTCCATCAAATTGATCCCAAAACTGCATTTTTAAATGGTGATCTTGATGAAGAAGTATATATGGAGCAGTCTGAAGGGTTTGTGCTTCTTGGAAACAAAAGGAAAGTTTGTAAGTTAGTTAAATCCTTGTACGGATTGAAGCAAGCCCCAAAGCAATGGCATGAAAAATTTGATGGTGTAATTTTGTCACATGGATTTTGTCATAATGGAGAAGATAGATGTATTTACTCTAAGTTTACTAAATATATGGTGTTATAGTGTGTCTCTATGTTGACGATATGCTAATTATTGGCACTAACATGAAAGGAATAAATGATACCAAGTCATACCTGTCGTCTCAATTCAAAATGAAAGATTTGGGAGAAGTCTTTTGTTTTTGTTTTTTGTTTTTTTTAGAGAAGCAGGGCGGCACCTGCGGGGATTTTATTAAAAGAAGGAACAAAAACACGGAGGGGGACAACCAGCCTTACCCAGAAACGGGGGGACAAAGGAGCCTTACCTCTAAAAATAAATACAATAAAAAATGGAAAAAAAAAATTATTTCCTATAAGTGTAAATGCCAAGAGTGTCCAAATCAAGACAACGGCGGACCTCCCTTGGCAGAACCTCTCTCGATCTATACACCTTCAAATCCTGATGATTGTGGGCAACACAAGCCAACTTATCCGCAACCGAATTACCCTCTCTAAGAACATGAGCAAACAAATGATCCTTTAAGTTCTCCCTGCATTCCCGTAGCTCGTAACAATACTGCCCAGACAAATCCTGAGGTTTCAATAAAGAAAGAAACACATCCAAAGAATCAGACTTCACTAAAACCCCTCGCAATCCTAAAGAGATACAATGACGTAAGCCTTCACGAAGAGCCATCACTTCTGCAAACATATTCGTGCCCTGGCCATACCACGAAGAAAAGGCCAAAATGACCTTCCCCTCATGATCTCTAATTATGCCACCACCACTAGCAAAACCCTTGACTGAAGAACCATCAATGTTAAGCTTGATACAGCCAATACCGGGAGCTTCCCAACGAACCCAACGGCCCTTCTTCACTTTCGATTTAACAATGGGGAGAGAAAGTCTTTGAATAGCAACGATATCCCTAGGATACATAACCGACTTCGAACTGAAGACATGAAGCAAACCAAGAATATCATTATGAATAGCCCTCTTAATAAAATCAACTGACATATGAACACCATCAAAAACTGATCTGTAGCGAGCACGCCAGATCTCCCAACAAACAAAAATAGCCAGCCCAATCGAAACAACCCCACACTGCGAACGACAAGAAGCATGAATAACCCAGGAATCCAACAAATGCTGAACTGAAAAAATGTTCGAAACCTTGTTCAGAGGAGCCGCAAAATGAGCCCAGAGAGCCTTAGCAACCTCAGATTGAAAGAAAAAATGGTTAATAGATTCAGTCGACGGCATCGATATGCAACAAACACATTTAGAGGCTAACAGAATCTGAATAGATTGTATCCGAGAATCAACTGGCAGACCATTGTAAACAAGTTTCCTGAAGAAACCACTGACAGTCTTAGGAATCCAAGGCACCCAGATTTTATGAGCCCAGGTCATGTTCATGGAACGAACCCGCTGAAGATTCCAGAAAGCCTTGACTTCAAAAAGGCCAGATTTCGTGAAAGTACAAACCCGCCGATTCGGACAATGAGAGAGAAGCTGTACCCTCTTAACCAAAGTATGAAATTCAGGATCAATGAGCTGAAGCAGGTAGGGAAGAATGGGCATAGCATCCTTAACCGTGAGAGATATATCAATAGGCCGAGGACCATTGAGAGTAACTCCACACCAATTTTCAGTCCAAAAAGGAATATTACCTTCCCCAATAATCCAACTGCTATGCAAAGAAACCAAAGGCATATGTTGAATAATAGATTTCCATATACAGGTGGCATTAAGGGGGCAAGAAAAATCCGACTTGATCCCATATTTACTTCGAACAAAATTCGCCCATAAAGAAGAGCTCTGCAAAGCTGACCATGCAACTTTAGCATGCATGGAGTTCATAACCGACAATAAAGACCGTAAACCCAAACCACCTTCATCAACCGGCCTACAGACCTGATGCCAAGGAATCCAATGATGTCTAGACTCCCCATTCGAACTCCATAAGAAGGCAGCCATATATCCCTCTAAACGCTTTAACACAACCTTTGGAACTTTGAGAGCAGCCATAATATAAATTGGCATGCTTGCCAAAACTGATTGAAGGAGAGTGATCCTACCCCCAAAGGACAGAAGCCAAGCTTTCCAGCCATCAATTTTCCGGCGAAAACGGCCCTCCAACTCTTCAAAGTAACATTGTTTTGTCCGGCCACGAAACAAAGGAATGCCCAAGTATTTGAGAGGGAAAGAAGCCCGCGTGCACCCGGATCTCGACACTATTTTGGGGATCAAAATTAAGAAACATAGTGGGGGTTTTGCTCTATGTCAATCACATTACATAGATAAAGTTTTGTCCAAGTTTCAACACTTAGGACTCAAAGAAGTAAATACCCCTTTAGATGATTCAATTAAATTGACAGAAAATTCAGGTAAATCTGTTAGTCAATTAGACTATGCTAGTGCTATAGGTAGTCTAATGTATGCAATGCATTGTACCAGACCTGATATTGCATTTGTTGTTCGTAAACTTGCAAGATATACCCATAATCCTAGCATTGAACATTGGAAAGCTATTGCTAGAATTCTCGGTTACTTAAAAAGGACTAAATCCTTAGCACTATTTTATAGAAAATTTCCATCTGTGCTAGAAGGTTATACCGATGCTAGTTGGATGGATAACTAGCATTAGTGATAATAAATCAATGTCTAGTTGGATTTTCACTTTAGGTGGAGGAGCTATTTCATGGACTTCTAAAAAATAGACGTGCATCACTCATTCCACAATGGAATCAGAATTTATCGCATTAGCAGCTGCAGGTAAAGAAGTGGAATGGTTGAGAAATTATTGTTAGATATAAAGTTGTGGCCACAACCGATGCCAGTCGTTACTTTACATTGCGATAGTCAAGCAACTATGTCTAGAGCATTTAGAAAAATTTATAATGGTAAATCTAGACATATTGCTTTAAGACATGAATACATTGGACAACTAATTTCTGATGGTATCATCACAGTTGTCTATGTAAGATCAAATAAGAACTTGGCTGACCCATTAACAAAAGGACTCTTGAGAGATATGATGCAAAGCACTACGAGTGCGATGGGTCTAAAGCTATTCTAATTAGTTATTTGTAGTGGAAACCACACTTTTTAAATTACTTGTAAATTTCAAAAGTTTAAGTGGTAACAACAAGCTACAAATAACAGTAAGCAAGTACTATGTATTATAATAGTGCTTATAGAAAAAGAGGATGAATATAGAAAATATTCTTAATGAAGATTTTGTTCAGTTATGAACAAGGAAGCTCATTATGCTTCAAAGTTCTTCACCTATGTTAATACAAGGACTGGTGCCGGTTCCAACAAAAGTTTGGAAAATAAAACTTTTGTAAGTATTCATGATAACTTGATTTATTCTTTGAAATATAATAAGATAGAGTTGCTCGTCCTCGAAGCCGAAGCCCCACCGAGACGCAGTTGCCAAGCCATTAGTGTTTACTGTGTTTTACTGTTTATTTTTAGAAAAATAATAATATAAAATTAACAATGGAGATAGGAGATTAATTAACAAGAAGTCAACTGGAGAGAACTAGGGAGGGAGATTGGGTTGGACGAATATAAAATCAGTAATATAATAATAAAAAATTATAACAATATCATAAATCCATACTCTATTAGACTATTACTCTCTTCTTTATTTTAAAAAGATATCAAACAATTCAGATTAAACAATTGCCTTATAGATGTTTAGTTAGTTAGTTGTTTACCTTCACCGGAGATCAATTGACAATTGGTCAATGGTCAATTGCCGAAAAGATCTACCTCCTTAAACCCCCTTCGCCGCCTTCGGCCTTCACCCAAATGGCGACCACCGAAAACTTCCGATCAATTTGTAAACTGCAAATTTTGAAATAAAGTGTATTTGGAAGGTCGATTTGCTTTCTGAATCCCGTTGATAGAGTAGATGGAATATGTGTCAGATTTGCTTTAATTAGGGATAAAATTGAGGGGAAATCAACTAGGATATGGTATGTTGCCATCTTCAAACGATTTGACAGAGAATTTTAGATGCCAGAAAGAGAACGAACGCAGTAATGAGAGAAAGGAAGTCGGCTGGTCTAGATCTTTTCAAAATTCAAATTTTCTGGTTTCCCAAGGTAAGTAGCTAACTAGTTATGGTACGCTGTTTGATTAATATTAAGTGATTACAAAAAAAAAAAAAATCCTTGAGCTGGGTAATTTGGTTGGGGTGTTGGGCTGTAGTAGAAATGTAGAATTCTACTACCACTATCTACTGGAGAATTGGAATTTGGAGGCCTTGTGCAGTCGGCCACCTTGCACTTGCACAGGGTCGACCCTGAAAATAGTTTCTCAAACGTGTTTACAAGAAAAATTACATTTTGAAAATTTCGATTTAAAAACGCTGCACCAAACGAGGCTTTAATGAAGAAGAAATCTGATGCGGAAGTTGCAAAAGAGAAGATAGACGGCCAGGTGCGGGTAGGAGATCTATAGCTTATATATGGTGAGCATAATAGGATCAAAGGGAATCATTCAAGGGGACGTAGAAATATGAATATTTAAAAGACTGGGCAACTCAAGAATCAAGATAGGGGCAAGACTATAGAAAAGGTTTGCAATGGTGACAAAGAAACCAGAGAAGAATCTAAAGGCAAGTGATCGATGTATTTTATACGTCGATTTCAGGTACTTTTATGACTTAAATTGAGCGATTTCACGAGGCTTTTGGCTACTGATATGTGTTTTTCAGTTGTTTTATGAGTTTTAGGGTTTTAGGTGAAATTATATGAATTATAAGGCTTTTTGGTGAATATTCCAAGAAGGGGCCAAAGTGTAAATTGAAGAATAAACGGCAAAGGAGAAGTCTGAGGACCTTGCGGCCGCAAGGTATTATTACCTTGCCTCCGCAAGGTAGGCAGTGAGTCCAACAGTTCAGCCCCGGATATTGAAGACCCTTGCGGACGCAAGGGGTAATGACCTTGCGGCCGCAAGGTAGGCAGAATCGACTTTTGGAGGTTTTCAAGCCAGACTAAAATTCCTAAACCCCCTACAACTCCTTGGTATAAATAAAGGACGGTAGCCAGAGCTCAAGGACGGCCAGAAAGTAGTTTTTGATAGTTCTAGCATAGGATTTAGAGTGTATAACATAATTTAGTTATTGTAATTATAGTTTTGAAGATCGATCCATGTATTCAATCATCTCCATGTGCTGTTCATCTTCGAAGATGAACTAAACATCCATTAATCTAGGAGTTGGGAGGTAACTTGTATCGAATCTATGCTTTAATTATATTTTTATTCATTCAATTCTTGTTGATTGTGGTGATTATCAATCCCTCTATTATTTCACTTTGAACAAATGAATGTAATCGTGAATAATAAAGGCCTAGAGGTGCGGATAACTGCATGATCAATGTGCATATGTCGTACACTGGCTCCCCATCATGATAAATTGAACCTAACGATGCACGAGAGTGATAAGTTAGGGTCAGGTTCATATATATGACCTAAGTGACAGTTAGGATCATATGTTCTTGTGCCTAGGGTATAGAATGGATGAATTATTTGGAGATGGAGACTGAACAGTAATTTGACAGACTATATCTATATTTTGTGAACGAACCCAAGAAATTGAATGATACTTTATCAAAATAAGCCATAGAGGAGATACAAGTGAAACCATAATCCTAGAGTTCCCTCCACCATAAGATCTTCATAACCTGTGATTGCTGCTAAATTAGTTAACTTTAGAATAATAATTAGTTTAGATTAAAATCAATATAAAAACCCCTCTTAGTTTAATAATTTGCTACCAATAATCGTGCTATTCGTGATCTTCTTGTCTCTGTGGTTCGACCCTTGCTTCCCAAAACTATTCTACAATAATCTTGTCCACTTGCAATGAAATAATTAAAATAAGACATCGATCAAGTTTTTGGCGCCGTTGCCGGGGACAAGCTAGTTTGCATAGTTAGTTTGTTGGTAGAGTAATTTTTAATTTCAATTTTTATAAAAATAAAAATACAAAAAGATTTTATTTGTTTTTAGTTAGTTGTTTTAATTACTTAATTTATTTTATGCACGGTCGTAGATCTTTGAATCCTAAACTGGTAGAACTAAATCAAGATATAAATAATATTGGAAAGAATCAAGAAAATCTTGATAATCTAGCAACCCAACCTGATAATCAAGAACAATTGAATCAAGAGGATCTTCTGATTGATCCTCCAATGGACAATAATAATCTAAATCCTGAAAATCCGATTCATCTGGTTAATACGAATCAAAGAGAAGAAGAACCTGCTAGAAGAAATATGGAAGTAGTAGTAAATCAAATAACTATTAATGATTATAGTAGACCTACGTTGAATGTAGCAACATCATGTCTAGTCTTACCAGACGCAGTAAGGAATTTCGAATTAAAAGGTCATTATTTTAATATGATACCTTCTTTTCATGGAATGCCTGCTGAAGATCCGATAAGTTGCCTTAGAGAATATGAGTATATGATAAGTACCTATCCGCTAGGAGGATTGACTGAAGACCAAGTAAAAATGAAATACCTTCCAAGTGCATGAAAAGAATTGGCAAAAAGATGGTTTATGAATCTAGCACCTAGCAGTGTTTATACTTGGGCTCAACTATATGATTTGTTTATGAGTAAATATTATAAACATGCATCTCTTACAGAATACATAAAACAAATCATGTGTTTTCAAAATTAACCAGGTGAAACATTCCATGAGGCATGTGATAGATTTAAAAACTTACTTATTATGTGCCCTAATCATAATCTGTCTCAAGATGTGTTAGTACTTCAATTCTATCATGCTCTTTCGTCTGCTTTACAAACTATGGTTGATAGTGCGGCCGGTGGTTCTATTAATAGAATGACACCAGCTGCACTAGAAGAATTATTTGAGATGTTGAGTGCAAATTCTCAACAGAAAAGTGCAAGAGGTAAAAGTAGAAATTTATTTCAAGTTCAAGAAAAACCTGATATACAAGCTCAATACGAAAATTGGCCAATTCAAGAATCATGCGCCATGTGTGAATTATATTCTCATGCTACTAATTTTTGTCCATCTAGTACTATGTATTCTGAACAGGTGAATGCCATGAACATGTACCCTTAAAGACAAAGGAATGATCCTTACTCAAACACATATAATCCTGGTTGGAGGAATCACCCTAATTTTTCATAGGGAGGAAATAAACCATTACAACCTCAACCACTTCAACCTCAACAATTCTCAAATCAAGGTCAATTGCGAATTGAAGAAGTTTCAAAATCGGATGGATCACACAAAGGACAAGTTGCCCTTAACAAATATTTGCTAGAAGAGGTAGAAAATTTAAGGGAGAAACTTGCAAAAGTTATGAACGAGAAAAGAGAAGAAGGGAAGTTCCCTAGTCAAACTGAACAAGAAAAATCTATCACTACTCTACGAAGTGGTAGAGTAATTGGAGAAGAGGTAAGTGATCCTATTCAATCTTCTGATGTGCCTGATAAATTAGATAATTCTGAAAAAGAAGTTGAAAAGGATAAAAATGAAAATAATCAACCAAATAATCAAGAAGTAAAAGAATTGTCAAACAAAGAAAGTCAAGAAGAAGTAAGTCAAGAAAAAGAACAAGAAGAAGAGGAACCTTATGTGGCACCACCACCATATGTTCCTCCAATTCCGTTCCCTAGAAGACTTATGAAAAACATAATGGATAAACAATTTTCGGAAATTTATAATATGTTATCCAAAGTGAATGTTAACCTTCCTTTGCTTAATGTTATTAAAAATATTCCAGCCTATGTCAAGTTTTTCAAAGATCTTCACTCTAAGAAACACAAATTCGAAAACAATGAAAAAATTATTGTTTCTGAAAACTTAAGTGCAGTATTACAACCCGAACTTCCCCCTAAGTTGAAAGATCATGGTAGCTTTAATATCCAAGTTTCATTGGGTAGTTCTAAAAAGATGAAGGCTATGTTAGATTTAGGAGCAAGTATTAATTTGATGCCTTTTGCAGTCTATAAACAATTAGGGTTGGGAGAACTGAAACCCACAAATATGTCTTTACAATTAGCCGATCGTTCAGTCAAACATCCTTTGGGTATAGTAGAGGACATCTTAGTTCAGGTTGATAAATTAATCATTCCCGTTGATTTTGTGGTTCTAGAGATGGAAAGGAAAATATGCACAAATAATGAAGTCTCTATCTTGTTAGGCAGACCTTTTATGGCCACTGCCAATACAATGATAAATGTTAAGAATGGTAAACTCACAATGTCAGTCGTAGGTGAAATTGTAGAAATCTCAGTTTTTGATGCAATGAATAGACCGAGTGACATGAATGCATGTTTCTCAATTGATGAAATTAAAAAATTAACAACTCAAACCTTTGAAGAAAATTGTGAGGATGATGATTATGAGAAAGATGTGTTTGTAAGTTATGATGATAGAACTTTCTCTCACATAAAATTTGACATTGATGAATTAGAAAGAGAACTTCGAGAGACTGACGAAAGAAAAGAGAGAGAAAGATTAGAAGCCCTTAAAAATAAAGATATAGATAAAATGGAAGAGTCTGAATCAGAAAATAATTCTGATAAAATAGAAAAAGAAGAGGATGAAAATAGTGATGAAGAAGAAGTGGAAATTCTAAAATCCCTTTTTGAAGAAATAGAAGTAGAGGTTGAAAAAGTAGAAAACATTGAGGAGGTTAAAGAAGAAACGATTAAAGCTGAAAATTTCTAAATTCATTCCGTCTGTTAAATCTCCTCCTGAAAAAGAATTAAAGCCATTACCACCCTACTTAAAATATGCATTTTTAGGGGAAGGTAAAACTTTGCCTGTTATAATTGCTGCAGATTTAACAGAAGAACAAGAAGTAAGCCTATTAAAAGTTTTACGGACACATAGAGAAGCCATAGGTTGGTTCTTGGTAGATTTAAAAGGTATTAGTCCGTCTATGTGTATGCATAAAATACATTTAGAAAAAGGTAGTAAACCTTCTAGAGAAAGACAAAGAAGACTTAACCCTCACATGGAAAAAGTAGTGAGAAAAGAAGTCCTTAAGCTTCTCGATGCGGGTATAATTTACCCAATATCTGATAGTAAATGGGTTAGTCCAGTTCAAGTAGTTCCTAAGAAATCAGGAATTACAGTAGTTAAAAATGATAAGGATGAATTAGTTCCTACACGAACTATCACCGATTATAGAATGTGTATTGATTTGAGGAAATTAAATGCGGCAACTAGGAAGGACCACTTTCCCTTGCCATTTATTGATCAAATCCTTGAAAGACTAGTTGGTCATGAATATTATTGTTTTCATGATGGTTTTTTGGCTACAACCAAATCCCAGTAGCACCCGAAGACCAAGAGAAAACCACCTTTACATGTCCCTTTGGTACCTTTGCATTTAGGAGAATGCCCTTTGGACTTTGTAATGCCCCAGCTACTTTTCAAAGATGCATGATTTCTATATTTTCAGATTTAGGGGAAAGATGTGTGGAAGTATTCATGGATGATTTCTCAGTATTTGGAAATTCTTTTGACCATTGCCTAGAAAATCTTACATCGGTTTTGAAAAGATGTTGTGAAACTAATTTGACCCTAAATTGGGAGAAAAGTCATTTCATGGTTAAACATGGAATTGTCCTAGGTCATGTTGTGTCTAATAAAAGAATTGAAGTCGATAAGGCAAAAATTGAAGTTATATCACAATTACCTCCCCCAACTTCTGTCAAAGGTGTTAGAAGTTTTCTAGGACATGCAGGTTTTTATATAAGATTTATAAAAGATTTTTCAAAAATCTGTAAACCTCTATGTAATCTGTTGGCAAAAGACACCAAATTCATTTTTGATCAAGAATGCTTAAACACATTTAATTTATTAAAGGAAAGATTGACAACTGCCCCAATTTTAACCGGCCCCGATTGGTCTCTCCCTTTCGAGATCATGTGCGATGCTTCAGATTTTGCAATTGAAGTTGTGTTAGGTCAAAGGGTAGATAGGAAACCACATGTAATTCATTATGCCAGTAGGACATTAAATGATGCACAACTATTAGCAGTCAAAGATTCAGATCTGTGGTATGCTGATTATGTCAATTATTATGTGTCTGATATTATAAATCCTGATTTTGATTTCTATCAAAGAAAGAAATTTTTAACAGAAGCAAAGAATTATTTTTGGGAAGAACCTCATTTATATAAAATGTGTTCCGATTCTATAATTAAGAGATGTGTTCCAGAACAAGACCAACAAAGTATTATGACATTTTGTCATGAATACTCTTGTGGTGGTCATTTTAGTGGTAATAAAACTTCTAGAAAAATTATGCAATTTGCATTATATTGGCCTTCTGTTTTTAGAGATTGTGACATATTTTATAAAACTTGTGATAAGTGTCAAAGAACCGGTGGAATAGGAAAAAGGAATGAAATGCCCTTACATGTAAATATGGTTGTTGAAATTTTCAACGTTTGGGGTATTGATTTTATGGGTCCTTTTCCAGTCTCTAATAATTGTGAGTATATTTTAGTTGCTGTTGATTATGTGTCTAAATGGATAGAAGCTATTGGAACTAAAAATAATTATGGAAACACCGTGGTCAAATTTGTGGAAGATATTTTTGCTCGGTTTGGAGTACCTAAGGTCATAATTAGTGATCAGGGAACACACTTCACCAATAGATTGCTAAATTCAGTCCTTAGAAAATATGGTGTAACTCACAAGTTAGCTACACCCTATCATCCTCAGACATCTGGCCAAGTAGAAGTGAGTAACAGACAGATAAAAGCAGTTTTTGAAAAGATTGTTAGACCAAACCGTAAAGATTGGCAGTCTAAACTTAATGATGCTTTGTGGGCATATCGAACCGCATATAAGACCCCAATAGGAATGAATCCTTATTGAATGGTGTATGGCAAGGCTTGTCATTTACCAGTTGAAATTGAACATAAAGCCTATTGGGCAATCTTAGAACTTAACTTAGATTTAACCTTGGCTGGTGAGGAAAGACTGTTCTAGTTAAATGAATCAGAAGAACATTGGTTAAATTCGTATGAGAATGCTAAAACCTATAAAGAAAAGACCAAGAAATACCATGATATGGGATTAGCCAACAAAATGTTTCGTCCAGGACTAAAGGTATTACTTTTCAATTCTAGACTTAGGTTATTCCCCGGAAAATTGAAATCAAAATGGTCTGGTCCATTCACTATAGTCTGAATTTATCCTCATGGAGCAATTGATATTAGAAACCCAAAGACCAATGAAATATTTAAAGTAAATGGTCACTGACTCAAACCATACCTTGAACCCATGTCAGTAGAAAGAACAATTGAACTTATTCGCCTTGCTGACAATGAACCACCAAATGATTAGGTTTGCAGTTGGGTTGAGTCAAAGACATTAAACAAGTGCGCTAGGTGGGAGGCAACCCACTATGATGAATTTTATTTGCTTTTGTAGTTAATTTAAATATGCTATTCTTCGTCTTATTTAATTTTGGACATTTAATTTAAAAATTAAATATGCCAAAATTCAAGTTTGGGGGAGAAAAACATCGTAGTGTTGCATTTATATGTTGCTAATATTGTAGTTTAGAGTTTGTGTAGAATTTTTTAGAGTACAGGAAAGAAACGGACCTAACGGAACGTAACGAAACATAACTGAAGGACCAAACTGCAAATCTGCCAAAAAGGTTGGAAACAGAAAAGTCGCCAAATGTTCTGGAGACCTTGCGGACGCAAGGCATAAAACACCTTGCGGCTGCAAGGCCCTATTCAATGCCCGAAGTGTGACCGTCAGAAGTACAACCGAATCAGTGCCCACGCGTGACTGCCGACCTTGCGGCCGCAAGGTCCCCTTTTTAAGCAAACAGCGGGCAACAGCAGCAATTCACTCTAAAATTCCTCTCTCTCAAAGCAAGGCAGCAGCAAGATCTTTCTCTCCCTCCCAAAATCCGACGAAGCTCTTCCATTACCGGCCAAGATCCAAGTCAAGGTTCTCCCTCCTTCAACCTTCCTCATCTCTTCCACCCTCATCTCACTCCATCAAAGCTTGAAGATGTGTGACCTCCATTTTTTCCAGCGAAAAGCTTCAAGAAATCCGGCCAACCTCTTTATCTTCAAAAGCGTGCAAATCCAAGTAACTTCTCACCGTCGTATTTTAATTTTTGACGTGTTAGAAATATTTGCATGCTAGGGTGTTAGATTTATTTTACGTAAAAATTTTATTTTTGCATGCTTTAGTTGTTAGGTTGTAATTTTAATTTTTAAGAAGAGTAGATTTTTGTTTGTTAAATTTTTGTGCTTAAAAATTTAATGGTCCCCAACCGTAGAAATACCGGCCCGTCCATGTCCCGCTCCCAAGAAGAGGAGCAAGATTATGATGTCCACCGCTTCATTTCTTTTAAGGCGTCGGAGAGCTACTATAAGAAGCTCTCCAAGACCATAATCCCTGAAAGGGGATTTAAGGCTAGGGACTTTGGCCTCCACGAAAACTTTAAGGCCCGTAGGTGGACTACCCTTATTGCTTCTTCGAGTGCGGCCATCGTGGCTATCGTCCATGAATTCTATGCCAATGGGCAAATTGGCATAGACAGTAGTGTCTTAGAGACCGTTAGTGTTAGGGGAGTAGACGTTAGTTTTTCGTCCCAAGACATTAATGGTTACTATGGCACCTCCAACTTTGCGAGTGGTGCCGACGACTACAGCCACCACCTTTCTGACCCTTATTCTCTCGAGGCGATTAATGCGACTATCGCAACGCCTGGTGTGGTCTGGACCCATAACTAAAACCCACCATTCGGTCCCCGCACTATGGAGGAGTCTTTCCTCACGAACACGGCCAAGGCCGTGTTCAAATTTATTAGTACCCGACTCATGCCTTCCAGTCACCAACACACGGTGACTTGGGCTAAGACAGCTTTGATCTTCACCATTCTTACTGGTGGGTCCGTCGATGTTGGCCGCCTAATCAACGGCCAAATTCGGACCCTTATTAGAGGTAATACAAATGCGGGATTCGCGTTCCCAAATTTGATTACCGGACTGTGTGATGAGGCTGGAGTCAGGTGGGCACCATATTCGAAGAGGATTAGGAAGGTGCCCGCCATTACTAGGGATTTATTGTTTGAGCATGCTCGCCGGCCGCGAGAGAGAGGCCCTCGCGAGGAGGAGCCCGAGGAGAAGGAGGACCCGTTGGAGGCGATCTCCAACAGGCAGGAGGAGATTGTCCTCCAAATGATATGTTGGGTCAGCAGTTGGCACAAATACGTGCTGACCAGACTGACCTTTTTGATTGGGTTAACCAGGTGGGGTAAAATGTCTCCACATTTTTTGGGATGCCACCTGGCACAATCCCCGAGTTTCGTCCTCGTTCGTTATTTCCTCCCGACTCGCAGTGAGTCGAGGCCCAAGTTTCTTCCTCTTTCGTTAGGTGGGCCTGCTATGTCCTTTTGATATTTGTCCTTCCCCATCAATCCTCTCATATGTTCCTCAATTTTGGGGACAAAATAAAAATTAAGTTTGGGGGGGAGGGGAATTCTAAGTTCAGAGTCTTAACAGGTCCTAGCCTAAGGAGGAGTGGAGTTGGGCTACGTTTTTAGGGTGGGGAAAAATTTCTTTTCCCTCTATCGTGTCTTCTCCTCACCCGTCTTTCTTGCTTTTTATTTTTTCTTATTTTCGGAGATGTTGCCTTGACCAGAATATATAATATTTGGTTCTTGCGGGTTCCCATTATGGGGACCCATTATCAATTGTGTCATCATCATCTCCAAATTTTTTATAATATATATATATATATATATATATATATATATATATATATATATATATATATATATATATATATAAATTCAAAATTTTCATCCTCGAATCTTTGTGTGGTAGTACTAGTCGATGAGGAGTTAATGCAATGAACCACATAACTTTTCCATAGATCCTTCTGGAATTTACTTGATTTTGTAAATTTTTTGATTTTCTCCAAATCTCTGTGCACCTACACCAGTCATAATTATGGATTGATTAGAATAGTTTTATAAAGTTTATAGCACTCATTTCATTTAAGTAACAAAATATGCACAAGAATATGATGAATAGCCGTCCGAACATGATTGTTGCATTGAATTGTAACTTAGGGTCAATTGCATGATAAGTTAGATCCCTTGGATTTTTCTCACTAATATATCTCAAGCACACTTTCGAACCGTGTCTGCCTGTTAATCTTAATTGTCCCTACGATCTGTTTTAGTGAATGCTTATGTGAAATCCAGTGATGTTAAACATTCAACCCCACAATTCCCACAGTTGATATGATATTTTATGTGTCTTACTTGCTTTAAAAACTACATGAGCATTTGGCATTAAGAAATAATTTAGGCCATCTTTGGATCGTTTGAGCCTAAATATTCCCTGACCTTTACTAAAAATATCCCCAGTGTCCCCTTTTGAGCCTAAATTAAAAAGAATGGAGTGTGCTAAGCACACATTAAACCCCCATTCGACATCGTTTCTATTACTCGCATTAACTTAACCCAAAAATCCTATACACTTTTAGCCTACCCTTTGAGAGAGTAGGATGTGGGTGGGGGATTAATTTTATGGGAACATTTTTCAATCAAGCAAGTTTTCTGAAGACTTCTTCTTCCCGTCGATGTTAAATATATATATATATATATATATATATATATATATATATATATATATATATATATATAGATCGACGAAAAATGAAACAGGAGAAGAAAAGTGCAAGAAGATTCAAATGAAAGCATAACTTTCAAGAGAAAATATATTAGAGAAACTCTGCTGAGAAAGATGCTGAGATATTTTTAGCTTGATATATTGTACAAAACAAGTTTGGGGGATTTAATAAAAAAACTCATTTTGCTTGGAAGTTTAGGGGTAAAGGGTAGTCTTGCTCTCTCATTTGAATTCTAATCACTTTCCATCATATCCCCAACACCATGACCTTATTACAAGTATTAAAGACCTAATGATCTTATTGCCAATGCTTGTGCTTGTTTTCTTTGAGTAAGGCTTAATAAACACTTTATATTCACATTATTCGTGTGTTAGCATAATTAGTATTACAAGATATTTCATAAAGTGCACCTTGGTGATCACACACACACTGAGAAATTAAGACTAGTACCAATTTTGAGTATAAGTCAGTTGGTTTTATGTGATTAGTCTGCACATATGTGGTGAGCATCGGACTGAGACTACTTTGGTATGCCATGCTATTATCACTTGAGGTTGAATCCAAAAAGATTTTTTGTTTTATTTTTAGTATAATGTTTATCTACTTTTGTTTTATTAGCGTTTGTATTTATCTGCATAGTCGAGTCACTCGTAAGAGTCTCCTTGAGTTTGTGGGTTTCTAGAGGAGTGTAAATAGTGTCACCCTCCCAAAAGATTTTCGTTATTTTTTGTTTAATTGCTTTTGTATTTATAAGTATTGTTTACTCGTGGACGAGCAAAGTTTAAGTTTGACGGTATTTTATCGATGTATTTTATACGTCGATTTCAGGTACTTTTATGACTTAAATTGAGCGATTCCACGAGGCTTTTGGCTACTGATATCTGTTTTTTAGTTGTTTTATGAGTTTCCGGGTTTTAGGTGAAATTATATGAATTATAAGGCTTTTTTGTGAATATTCCAAGAAGGGGCCAAAGTGTAAATTGAAGAATAAACGGCAAAGGAGCAGTCTGAGGACCTTGCGGCCGCAAGGTATTTTTACCTTGCCTCTGCAAGGTAGGTAGTGAGTCCAGTAGTTCAGCCCCAGATATTGAAGATCCTTGCGGACGCAAGGGGTAATGACCTTGCGGCCGCAAGGTAGGCAGAATCGACTTTCGGAGGTTTTCAAGCCAGACTAAAATTCCTAAACCCCCTACAACTCCTTGGTATAAATAAAGGACGGTAGCCAGAGCTCAAAGACGGTCAGAAAGTAGTTTTTGATAGTTCTAGCATAGGATTTAGAGTGTATAACATAATTTAGTTATTGTAATTATAGTTTTGAAGATCGATCCATGTATTCAATCATCTCCATGTGTTGTTCATCTTCGAAGATGAACTAAACATCCATTAATCTAGGAGTTGGGAGGTAACTTGTATCGAATCTATACTTTAATTATATTTTTATTCATTGAATTCTTGTTGATTGTGGTGATGATCAATCCCTCTATTATTTCACTTTGAACAAATGAATGTAATCGTGAATAATAAAGGCCTAGAGGTGCGGATAACTGCATGATCAATGTGCATATGTCGTACACTGGCTCACTGTCATGATAAATTGAACCTATCGATGCACGAGAGTTATAGGTTAGGGTTAGGTTCATATATATGACCTAAGTGACAGTTAGGATCATATGTTCTTGTGCCTAGGGTATAGAATAGATGAATTATTTGGAGATGGAGACTGAACAGTAATTTGACAGACTATATCTATATTTTGTGAACGAACCCAAGAAATTGAATGATACTTTATCAAAATAAGCCATAGAGGAGATACAAGTGAAACCATAATCCTATATTTCCCTCTACCATAAGATCTTCATAACCTGTGATTGCTGCTAAATTAGTTAACTTTAGAATAATAATTAGTTTAGATTAAAATCAATATAAAAACCCCCCTTAGTTTAATAATTTGCTACCGATAATCGTGTTATTCATGATCTTCTTATCTCTGTGGTTCGACCCTTGCTTCCCAAAACTATTCTACAATAGTCTTGTCCACTTGCAAGGAAATAATTAAAAGACATCGATTAGCAAGCATCATGTTTGTTAGCAAAATTTCTGTTTTTGAAGGCTTTGTATTGAACGTGTACTCACTGTCCTTAAGGAAATTATTACCCACACTATTTTGTTGTTGGGATTAATGGTAATATTCCTCCAGGATATTCAAAACAAATAACAGAATTGTAGGCAACAATCCTACAATTCTCCCAAGAACAAAGAGAAAGTATTTGACTACAAGCGTTGTTTAGGAAAAGGGAGAAAAACCAATATTATTGTAAAATGATGGAGGAGGATCCTTTTTATACTCAAATAACCAACTCTTAATGAAGAGTTGTAGTTTAAATGAAAAGGCACTATGCCCCAAGTGGCAATGGGCATGACTATTCCGAATTTAATGATAACTAGATTATGTGTCTCTGTTAGTATGGGACGATGTTAGTATAGATGAGAATATATATATATATATATATATATATATATATATATATATATATATATATATATAATGTGTGTGTGTGTGTCTATATATATATATATATATATATATATATATATATATATATATAAAATTAAATTTATTTAAATTAGTGAGAACTCAACTACCAATTTTCGTTTCCTTTTTAGTTTCTCTCTCCCGAAACTAAAGATAGGGGGTGGTGGTCAAAAGTGATTTACTAAAGAATGAAAGAGAAGAGTCAAATAAATAAAAAAATAAATAAGGGATTAGACAGAGAAAGTGACGGTAGCTAAGCGGGGGAGGTGCGAAGAAGATGGTAAAGAGTTCGTTATTATCCACTAAGGTATTTGTGGCAGTAAAAAAGAAGAAAGAAGGAGTATAAAGTTTAAAAAGAGAACAAAAAAAAAACTAAGCCTGAAAAGTATGGAAGAAAGCCGGTTGAAATAAAAACGTAGGAAGAAAAACGTGAATAGGATACGGTTAGATTTTGTTAAGATAAAAACAGTTTAGATGAGATTTAGGAAGAAAAACGTGAATATGAAACGGTTAAATTAGATTAGGTTGAGATAAAAACAGTTTAGATGAGATTTAATCCTGACCGGTGATTGTCTTTGACAAAATCAAATCCTGGCTGGTAAATAGCTTTTCCCAACCGCCTGATCTGTTTTATATAATAGATTAATTTAAAAAATTATAATTCAAATTTTAATCATTAACTGATTACTCTAATTCAATCCCCAAGATGCCCCAAGTGCCAATTTTTTGACCATATATATATATATATATATATATATATATATATATATATATATATATATATATATATATATGTGTGTGTGTGTGTGTGTGTGTGTGTGTGTGTGTGTATTATTTATTTATTTATTTATAACTTTCCTTCACATTTTGGTTTTTCCCTCCATTTTTCCCACTAACCAATTCAAATTGGTTTGGTGCATATCTCATTTTAAATTTCAACAAAGTTTTCTATATCTCCCATGTGCGATAAGTATTTTTCACTAACTATTTCCAACAATCCCCCATTTATTTAGTGATACTGTAGTCAATGGAAAGGTTTTATGCATTTAATAGGTGTCTTTCGACTTAAACCTATTATTAGTATAACATTTCACGATCCCGTCAAAATTATGGTTGTTTTAGTAACTTAAACCAAAATTTCTATATGAGAGGGCCGGAAATTGTATACACAGAAAAACAACGAAATTTCTCTAATATGTTCACTGTGAACTTTAACACCATTATATGGCCATGTGCTACTTCCTGGATACTTGATTATTTTCACTTTTATCCTTTTCAACTTCTTTATCATAATTATCTACTTTATCAGGCACATCAGAAGATTGAATATAATTACTTACCTCTTCTCCAATTACTCTACCACTTCGCAGAGTAGTGATAGATTTCGCTTGTTCTGTCTGACTAGGGAACTTCTCTTCTTTTCTTTTTTCGTTAACTTTTGCAAGTTGATTCCTTAAATTTTCCACTTCTTCTAGCAAATAGTTGTTAAGAGCAGCTTGACCTTTGCTCGCTCCATCTGACATTGGAACTTCTTCAATTCGCAATTGTCCTTGATTTGGAAATTGTTGAGGTTGTAGTGGTTTATTTCCTCCCCATGAAAAATTAGGATGATTCCTCCAACCAGGATTATATGAGTGTGAGTAAGGATCATTCATTTGTCTTTGAGGGTACATGTTCATGGCATTAACCGGTTTAGGATATACAACACTAGAGGGGCAAAAATTAGTAGCATGAGAATTTAATCCACAAATAGCACATGCTTCTTGGATTTGCCAATTTTCAAATTGAGCTTGTATATCTGGTTTTTCTTGAACTTGGAATAAATTTCTACTTTTACCTCTTATGCTTTTTTGTTGAGAATTTGCACTTAACATCTCAAGTAATTCTTCTAGTGCAGCTGGTGTCATTCTATTAATAGAACCACCGGCTGCACTATCAACCATAGTTTGTAAAGCAGGCGAAAGAGCATGATAGAATTGAGTTACTAACACATCTTGAGATAGATTATGATGAGGACACATGATAAGTAAATTTTTAAATCTATCCCATGCTTCATGGAATGTTTCTCCTGATTCATTTTGAAAAGACATGATTTGTTTCCTGTACTCTGAAAGAGATGCATGTTTATAAAATTTTCCCATGAACAAATCATATAATTGAGCCCAAGTATAAACACTTCTAGGTGTTAGATTCATAAACCATCTTTTCGCCAAATCTTTTAATGCACTTGGAAAATAATTCATTTTTACTTGATCTTCAGTCAAACCACCTAACGGAAAAGTTTCTATCATATATTCATATTCTTTAACAAAACTTATTGGGTCTTCAGATGGCATTCCATGAAATGAAGGTATCATATTAAAATAATGACCTTTAAGTTTGAAATTCCTTACTGCTTCCAATAAGACTAGACATGATGGTATTGCATTCAACATAGGCCGACTATAATCACTTATAGTTCTTTGATTGATTATTACTTCCATATTTCTCTCAGCAGGTTCTTCCATTCTTTGATTCACGTTTACCGGATGAACCGAATTTTCAGGATTTTGATTATTGTTTTTCATTGGAGGATCAACCAGAGGCTCCTCTTGATTCAATTGTTCTTGATTATCAGGCTGGGTTCCTAGATTATCAGGGTCTTCCTGATTCTTTCCAAGATTATTTATATTTTGATTTAATTCTACTAACTTAGGATTTAGAGTTCTACGACTGTGCATAAAATAAATAAAAACTAACAACTAAAAATAAATAAAATCTTTTTGTATTTTTATTTTTTATAAAAACTAAATTTAAAACTACATAACCAACAAACTAACTATGCAAACTAGCTTGTCCCTGGCAATGGCGCCAAAAACTTGATCGTGTCCTTATTTTAATTATTCCTTGCAAGTGGACAAGACTATTGTAGAATAGCTTGGGAAGCAAGGGTCGAACCACAGAGACAAGAAGATTACAAATAGTAAGCCTATCGGTAGCAATATTATTAAACTAAGGGGGTTTTTGTTTTATTCTATTTAAACTAATTATCTTATTAAAACAGTAAATCTAATTAACTAAGAAGTAATCACAGTAGGGAAGATCTGATGGTGGAGGGAAATCTAGGATTAGGGTTTCACTTGTATCTACTCTATAGCTTATTTGGATAAAGTATCATTCAATAACTTGGGTTCATTTACGAAAGATAGATATAGCCTGTCGAATTACCGTTCAGTCTCCATCTCCAAATACTTCGTCCATTCTATATCATATGGACAAGAACATATGGATCCTAACTGTCACTTAGGTCATATATGGAACCTGACCCTAACTTATCACTCTCGTGCATCGATAGGTTCAATTTATCATGATGGTGAGCCAGTGTACGACATATGTATATTGGTCATGCAGTTATCCGCGCCTCTAGGCCTTTATCACTTGTGATTACATTCATTTGTTCAAAGCGAGATAATAAAGGGGTTGATAATCACCATGATCAACAAGAATTGAATGAATAAGAATTAATATAAAGCAATAGATTCGATACAAGTTACCTCCCAACTCCTAGATTAATGAATGTTTAGTTCATCCTTGAAGATGAACTGCACACGGATATGAATGAATACATGGATCGATCTTCAAAACTGTAATTACAACAACTAAACTACGTAATACAATCTAAATCCTACCTAAAACTGTTTAAAACTATTTCTTGGACAACCTTTGGCTTTGGCTACCGTCCTTTATTTATACCAAGGAGTTGTAGGGGAATAGGAGGTTCAATCCAGCTTGAAAACCCCGAAAGGTCGGTTCTGGGCACCTTGCGGTCGCAAGGGGTAATGACCTTGCGTCCGCAAGGGTCTGATTTTTAGATGCCGACTTTCTGTCTACCTTGCGGCCGCAAGGTAGCCAGATTCTCTTTCTGCCGTTTTTCTTCAATTTTACACTTTGGCCCCTTCCTCGAAATCTTCACTCAAAGCTTTATAATTCATATAAATCCACCTAAAACCCTGAAACTCATAAAACAACTCAAAAACACATATCAGTAACCAAAAGCTTCGTGGAATTGCTCAATTTAAGTCATAAAAGTACCTGATAAAGACGTATAAAATACGTCTATCGGTAGTCAATCATACCATTTCGCCAATAAGTGTAACGTGTTTTTATGTTATAATGGTCCATCGTAGTCCATTATACCATTTTGCCAATAGTCGTAACGTGTTTTGATGTTATAATGGTCCATCATAGTCTATCATACCATTTCGCCAATAGGCGTAACGTGTTTTCATGTTATAATGGTCCATCGTAGTCCATTATACCATTTTGCCAATAGGCGTAATGTGTTTTCATGTTATAATGGTCCATCGTACACTATCATACCTTTTCGCCAATAGGTGTAACGTGTTTTGATGTTATAATCGTCCATCGTAGTCCATGATACCATTTCACCAATAGGTGTAACGCGCTTTCATGTTATAATGGTTCATTGTAGTCCATGATACCATTTCGCCAATAGGTGTAACGGGTTTTCATATCATAATGGTCCATCGTAGTCCATCATACTATTCGCCAATAAGCGTAATGTGTTTTTATGTTATAATGGTCCATCGTAGTCGATTATACCATTTTGCCAATAGGCGTAATGTGTTTTCATGTTATAATGGTCCATCGTAGTCCATCATACCATTTCGCCAATAGGCGTAACGTGTTTTCATGTTACAATGGTCCATCGTAGTCCATTATACCATTTTACCAATAGGTGTAATGTGTTTTCATGTTATAATGGTCTATCGTACTCCATCATACCATTTCGCCAATAGGCGTAACGTGTTTTGATGTTATAATGGTCCATTGTAGTCCATGATACCATTTCGACAATAGGCGTAACGTGTTTTCATGTTATAATGGTCCATCGTAGTCCATGATGTCATTTCACCAATAGGCGTAACATGTTTTCATGTTATAATGGTCCATCGTAGTCCATCATACCATTTTGCCAACAAGCGTAACATATTTTTATGTTATAATGGTCGATCGTAGTCCATTATACCATTTCTCCAATAGGTGTAACGTGTTTTGATGTTATAATGGTCAATTATACCATTTTACCAATAGGCGTAACGTATAAGATATTATGTTATATTACCTATATTAATTAAAAATTGTACTACTTTTGACAATAATGAAATAAACTAAGACATTATGTTATCTTATGTAATTATATCATGTAGTACATATATTTATTAAATATAGTACATATATTAATCCCTACAAATTTGTTCAGACTTCAAATTTGCCTCCTAAATTTTGAAGTCAAACTTGAATGGCCATATAAAACCATGGATTCTCCAGTCTCTCTCATTCGAGTTCCTCGTCATTTCTCTCTCCACTCCTATCTCCTATCTCCTATCTCCAATCTCTACTCTGCTCTCTCTCTCTCACTCTCTACCGATTCAAATTCCTCCTCTCCTACCAACGGGGAATGGCGAAGGCGAATACTTCATGCTATTGTGGGCACCTTACTGTTTTGAAGACATCGTGGATAGGAACCAATCCTGGGAGAAGATTCTTCGGTTGTACCAACTATTCCTATGTAAGTGTTGTTTCGTTTTAGGGTTTTCTTGTTAGGTTTAGATTGTGTTCTCTTTCTCATTTAGATGTATGTTACATGATGGTGGGTGTGGATACTTCGCGTGGTATGACCCACCAATGTGCCCTCGATCAACAATGGTGATTCCCGGACTTCTACAAACAATGTCTCAGATGAAAGTAGAGATTTGCGAACTTGAAATTAAGGTTGTTCAAGACAGGAAAAAAATCATGTGGATTTTAGGTGTCATTAGTGTTCCTTTCTTGCTAGTTGTTGTTGTCTTGTTGTCTGACTGACTGACTTTTTATGTTATAATGTGGTTGTCCCTTGTTTTGTAATGTAAGAAAGGTTATAAAAATGTGCACCCCCAATCTTTTGATTTTGTTAATGGGGAGGGGAGATGTAAATATGGCATATTCATATGGAATGTGAATATGATAATGCCAAGGTTATATACATTACTGCTCTGTATTAGGTTATGTAATTTGCATCAAATGTGTATCCCCTAACTTTTATTTTTGTTGATGGGGAGGGGGAGATGTATATGCATGCCTCAACATCCAAAATCACTGGTCGACAAGTGTGGTCGACAGTCGACCAGTGGTTGACCAAGTGGTTTACACTGGTTTATCAATAAACCAATTGGTTTATTGATAAACCAGTGTAAACTATTTGGTCGACAGGTCGACCAGTGGTCAACTAAGTGGTTTACACTTGTTTATCAATAAACAAACTGGTTTATTAGTAAACCAATGGTCAAAAGCTATATTTGTTTACTTGCCGGGTCAAATGGCAAGATTTGATAAATCCCACAAATGGTTGTGTCTTGAATAATGTTGAATCTTGCATTAAGATAAAATTTGCTTAAAATCATTCCACTTGTTGTCAGCCTAATACCTTAAGTTATTTTGGTCAGCTTGTGATTAAAAATTCTTTGTCAGTTACTTGTTTCAACTGACCATAACGTTTTTAAGTGTCAGCTAGTTTTCCTCATTTACTTGAACATTTACTTGTATTGACACCTTCTCTTTTTATGTCTTTGGTAGATATTCTGTAAGAAATCTTTCCTTCAGGATCTCTGTGATCTTGTGAAGATACATATACTCTGCCAAACACATTTTCAAATTCAAATGTATTTCTAACGGGTTACTCTTCAAGTTCATCTATAAATACCCACAGGAAGCTTTTTGAAGTACATAGAAGTTTGAAGCTATATACTCTCAAAAGAAACTCTCTCTCTGTGCCTTAGTCTTCTTGAGAACTTTAGCTAGATAATCTTCTTTGAATATTTCTTTCCAGTTATTGTTTAGGCAAACACTGAGTGATCCATTTTATAAAATTTAGAAATCAGTCAGTTTGTCTCACGAGTTTAATTGTTACTCAATCTTACTCCATAAACACTGGTCTTTTGTTGTACGATGATCCATTAGAGATCACTTAGATTTTTAATAAAATTAGTGCACTTCAAAAATCCAAGTCTGACCAACTTGGTAGTGGACGTAGCAGTTTTACTGTGAACCACTTCAATTGATCTGTCATTTACTTTATCTGCTCTTGCAAACTGATCTAACACTTAAGAAGTTTTCAACTGCTTAAGTGTCAGCCAGTTACTTACATAATTGTTTACTTAGTTGTTCTGATAAATTGTTTTTCAGTTTCTTCTTTGTATTCAGTAATCTACCTTACAAGCCAATTTTTTTGAAAATCGTTGTGTCAGCTAGCTGACCAACTTTCATCAGCTTGAGTTATTCTAAAAGCTTCAGCCAGCTAACCAATATCAGCTGACTGACAAAAATCAATTTTACGCTGCCAATTTATAAAGTTTTACAAGTCAACCCTCAAAGTTTTTTAAAAAGACTATTCACCCCCCTCTAGCCTTGTTTGTTGCCAACTGGACTTACAATTGGTATCAGAGCTTTCTTTTTGAAAAATTATTTTTCCAAGCCTAATAGCTTGAAAGCTCGATCATGGCAACCTTAAAAGCTTTTCAATCAAACAATGTTACTCAAGTACCCATTTTTTATGAATATCAATTTGATATTTGGAAGGAAAGAATTACAAGATATATGAACAATATAGATAAATGATTAATGGAATGTGTAAGAGGTGGTCCCATGCAACCAATGAAAATAAATACTAAAGTTAGTAAATCTTCTACTGCAGATGATGACACCATAAATCCTCTTGCTCTCGAGGACGATGAATATGTTCTCAAGCCACAATCAGAATGGACTGAGGAAGATAAAATTACTGATGGACTGGATGCTAAAGTTGTACACATTCTATCAAGCGATGTTCCTGATGAGAACTACAAACAAATATATGACTGTGTTACTGCCAAAGAAATTTGGGATGCTCTTGTTGAATATGTGGAAGGAGACCAAAACACCAAGGACAACAAACTCTATGACTATATACAAGAGTTTGATACCTTCAAGAAGGACCCAAAAGAATCATTAAAGAGTGCCTACAATAGATTTCTCGAGGTAAGTAATAGATGTTCCTCTCTTGGTAAAGTCTATAGTATGAAAGATTTGAATATGCGTTTTCTTAGTAGCTTGGGAAGTAGATGGCATGTTAAGGTCACTGCCATAAAAGAAGCAAGAGACTTGAACAAAACCCATATATGTAGTCTTGTTGCAAGTCTAAAAATTTATGAAAACGAAGTTCTCAAAACTCAAGAAATTGAGAAAATTTTTAAAGGTATCTCTCTTCAAGCTGAAGAAAAAACACCTAAAACTTCTACATCTCTGTTAGATGATGACTTTGATGAAGATGAATTTGCTGCTTTTGCAAGACAGTTTAGAAAGTATAAATATTTTAAAAAGAACTTTCAAAGACCTTCTGCAAATTTTCAAAAATCTTCCTCAAATCCTCAAAAACCTTCCTCAAGCTTTCAAAGACCTTCTACTTCAAACTTTCAAAAGCCTTACTTCAAAACAAATGAAGACAAGGATGAGAAAGAAAAATTGTTGTGCTTCAATTGTAGAAAACCTGGTCATTTTGCCTCAAACTGTCCTTTTACAAAAAATGAGTATTATAAAAGAGCTCCTAGAAATTTTGAAAAACAAAAGGGTTTGGTTGCTGAAGGTCAAAATCTTGCAACATGGATTGAGACAGATTCTGAAAATGAATCTACTGATTTTGAGCAAGAAGCAAATTGTGTCTTGTTGCAGAACCAGCTATGTATGATTCAGAAAATGAGTCTGATAATGAGCTACCAAGCTCACCTATTAAAAACCCCAAGCTGACAAAGGTCATCAAACCTGATCAGTTTGTGGTTAAGAAAATAGGAAATAGTTTTTATGGACAAGGAATCATAAGTCAGCCAGAAAGAAAAGTCAAGTTAACTTCTCCAAGGACTGCTAACACCAAAATAAGCAATATGTCAAAAAGGCAAGAGGAGAAGGTTATTGACTCAAGTGTTGATGATTTACTGGAACAAATGCAAGAAATGTATTCCAAGTTTGAAACACTTAAAAGAAACCATGTTTCCTTATCTGGTGATTTTAAAAGAATTTCTGATGAAAACTGTGAGCTCCAAAAGATCAATGAGCTTTTCAAAGTTCAGCAAAAAGAATTGCTGCAACTTAAAAGCATCAATGAAAAACATGAGATTCAAGCAAAAATCTCAGATGCCCAGATTGCTGACCTTGTGGAAAGAAATCTTCGACTAACCAATGTTGTTGATACTTACTCAAAGTCAAAAGTTGCTGTAGAGACCATCATCAGTCAATAGAAACATCATGAGATCAACATGGTCTTGGATATTCAAAGGATGATGGAAACTGTGAGATCAGACAGTCAAATGGTGGACCTAAGATTTTGCTCAAAAAGGATAAGGGATTAGTCTATAATGTTGTGCCTTTCAAATATCCCAAAAACATGAATCAGCTTAAGAAGTCTATTAACAAAAGGGATAAGCTGAACAATGACAGTTGTCAGTCTTCTGGTTACAAGCCTCAAAATTTGTCAGCCAATGCAACAACTGGTAAATGTCAGCCAACTGACAAATGTTAGCCAACTGACAAAAGAGGAGGATTCAGAAGAAAGACAACTGACAAGTTCAAGCCAATAAATTTTGTTGCTGCTAAGACCTCTAAGCTGAGTCAAAAGGAATCAAAGAATTCACCTCAAATGACTGATAAACCTGGTTATCACAAATGCAATATCTGTTCTACTTTTGGTCATCAGTTTCATGAATGCCTGTTTAGATTTAAACCAACTGACAGAGTCAAGATGCCTAATTTTAGGCAGGTTTGGCTACCAAAGAAAACTAACCCTTTGGACCCAAAAATATAAAGGGTACCATGATTTAAATATTCATATTTCAGATATGCTTAATGGCAGATGATCAATCAACTGATATATGGATATTAGACAGTGGATGCTCCAGACACATAACTGGGTCAACTGAACTTCTTACTGACATTATTGCAGCCAAAGGACCTTCTGTAATTTTTGGAGACAACTCAAAAGGAAAGACTATAGGTTATGGATCCATTATCAGAGGATCTGTAATAATTGAAAATGTCTCATTGGTACAAGGTTTGAAACACAATCTCTTAAGTATCTCACAATTCTGTGATAAAGGTATGACCGTATGAGCTGCTCTTTCTCTTTCACACACTGTTTTATCAAAAACAGCATCACAAATGAAGTTTTACTCACTGGTTCTAGAAAAAGAAATGTTTTTGCTATTGATTTAATTTCTTTAAATAACTGTACCCAAATTTGTTTAGTATCAAATAATATTTCAAAAACTTCATGGCTTTGGCACAAAAGACTTTCACATTTAAACTTTAAATATCTTTCAAAACTTTCAAAAGGAGATTTGGTGAAAGGTTTGCCATCCATAAATTTTCCTACTGACAAAAAATGTGATGCTTGTATTTTAGGAAAAATAACAAAAGCTTCTTTCAAACCCAAACCATGTCTCTCAACCAAAAGAATTCTTGAACTTATTCATATGAATTTGTTTGGTCCCATTACAACTGCAAGTTTAGGAGGAAATAGATATACTCTGGTTGTTGTGGATGATTACTCAAGGTATACTTGGGTTGAAATGATGAAATCCAAGGATGAAACTTATAGCATTCTCACTTCCCTATTCAGAAATCTTCAAACTCAAAAGGAATGTGAGATTATAAGTGTTAGATCTGATAATGGTACAGAATTCAAGAACCTTGGCATGGATACATAGTGTGATGATCATGGAATTGATCATAATTTTTCAGCAGTTAGAACACCTCAGCAAAATTGTATAACTGAAAGGAAGAACAGGACACTGATTGAAGCAGGTAAAACAATGTTAGCTGAAGCAAAATTGCCAAAATATTTCTGGGCAGAAGCTGTCAACACAGCATGTTTCACTCAAAACAGATCTCTCATAAACAAGTTTCATGGTAAGACTCCATATGAAATATGGAGAGGTAGAACACCTAACATTGTTTTCTTTAAAAATTTTGGGTGCAAATGCTTCATTCACTACAATGGTGGTGATTACAGAGATAAATTTTATGAAAAAGCTGATGAAGATATTTTTGTTGGTTATGCTAAGCATAGTAAAGCTTATAGAATTTATAATAGAAAAACTCAAGTAATTGTTGAATCTATGCATGTTACTTTTGATGAATCCAATTTATTTGAGTCTACTAAGGCTCCTGATGTTACTAACAATTTTGAGATTTTTGAGACAAGAAACAATGGTAGTTCAACTCAAAATAATGCCTCATCCTCAGTTCCTCCAACTGTAACCTTAGATATTCAGAATGAGCTTCAGCAGGCTAACAACTTTTAGCCAACTGACAATCCAAATCCTGTCACAGTTGATCAGTCAGCTGACATTCCTCTTTCTCCTTCTTTACAAACTGAACCTCTTCCAGATCTTCCTAAAGAAATTAGGGAAGCCAGACATCATCCAGTTTCAAACAACATTGGAGATCCTTTTGCTGGTCTGAGAACTAGAAGCAGCTCCAGAAATGAAACTCTTGATTCACATGCTTTTGTCTCTTCCATTGAACCCAAAAAGGTTGATGAATCTTTAGAAGACCCTCAATGGATTGAGGCCATGCAAGAAGAGCTAAATCAGTTCGAAAGGTGTAAAGTTTGGAAACTTGTGCCTAGACCCTCAGATCAACAAGTCATTGGAACTAAATGGGTGTTCAGAAACAAGTTGGATGAAGATGGAAATGTTACAAGGAACAAAGCAAGAATAGTAGCCCAAGGCTACAGACAGGAGGAGGGTATTGACTATGATCAAACATATGCTCATGTGGCTAGACTAGAAGCCATCAGACTATTTATTGCTTGTGCAACCTTCAAGGATTTCAAGGTATATCAAATGGATGTAAAGAGTGCATTTCTAAATGGAGATCTACAAGAACAAGTATTTGTTGAGCAACCTCATGGTTTTCTTGATCTCAAAAAGAATGACCATGTTTACAAGCTAAGAAAAGCTCTCTATGGTCTAAAACAAGCTCCAAAAGCATGGTATGAAACTCTATCCAAATTCCTCATGGAAAAAAGGTTTCAAAGAGGTAAAATCGATACTACTCTTTTCTCTTTAAAGCACAAAGGTAATATCTTACTAGTTCAAATTTATGTTGATGATATTATTTTTGAATCTACTAATGAAGTTTTGAGTAAAAGATTTAAGAATCTCATGAAAGGAAAATTTGAGATGAGCATGATGGGAGAACTCGCTTACTTTCTAGGTTTGCAAATTAAGCAAACTGAAGAAGGAATCTTCATCCATCAATCAAAATACACAAGAGAGCTGATCAAGAAATACAACCTACAAGAAGCAAATTCAGCAAACACTCCAATGGGAGTTGAATGTCACTTGGTCACTGATGAAAAAGGTAAACCAGTTAATACAACTGAGTACATATGTATAGTTGGATCTCTCCTTTATTTAACTACTAGTAGGCCAGACATTATGTTTGTTGTGTGTATATGTGCTCGTTTTTAAGTCAATCCAAAGGAATCTCACATGATTGCTGCTAAGAGAATTATTAGATATCTGATTGATACTGAAAAGTTTGGTATTTGGTATCCTAGAGATTTATCTTTTAATTTGATTGGATACTCAGATGCTGACCTTGCAGCTTGTAGAGTGAACAGAAAAAGCACCAGTGGATCATGTCAGTTCCTTGGAAACAGACTGATATCTTGGGCATGCAAAAAGCAAGCTTCAGTTTCCACCTCAACTATAGAAGTTGAATATATTGTTGTTGGAAGCTGTTGCTCTCAAATCCTTTGGATGAAACAACAACTATTGGATTATGAAATGCCAATGGGAACATGTCCTATTTATTGTGATAATACTTCTGCTATTTCAGTTTCTAAAAATCCTGTTATGCATTCTAAAACTAAACATATAGACATAAGATATCACTTCTTAAAAGATCATGTTGAAAAAGGTAATGTTCAGCTAGAATATGTTCCTACTGAATTTTAATTAGCTGACATTTTTACAAAAGCTCTAAAATCTGATAGATTTGAATTTCTAAGATGAGAATTAGGAATGCTTATAATGTCATAGAAAGATACTTTGAATCCCTAATCCTGCAGGATATTAGATCAGCTATTAAAGAAGATAAGCAGTATTCTTCAATTTGTTAGCTGACACTCATCTAGCTGACAAAACTACATCAGCTAACATCTTTCAGCTAACTCTCTCCAGTCTCCTAATAATACTCTTTAAAGTGATGACTGAAATTGTGAAGATAGTCAAAAGTGGTCAGTCAGTAGCTGACATATGAAGTTTTTCAGCATTGAAATTTTGATTGATCAGCCAAGTCTTGTCCAGCTGACAAAGATTGACAGCCATCAACTGACAAAAATGAATCTTCACTTCTGGTTGGAACTGTGCTGGAAATCAAATTCTTGACTGACATTGCAAAGATTTTCAAAATGGTCAGCCAGTAGCTGACACATATTCACAACTAACTTCCCTCAGTTGATATTGTTCAGCCAATAGCTGACATCAAATATGATCAGCTGAAAAATCTCTACTCTCTATTCATTAGCTGACAACACAGTGACTGACATTATAGTCATCGTCCAGGTAGCCTCTGAGTCTTAAGTCAAAACTGATCGTATCTCAGCTAAGATCTTCTCTAAAAATAATTATAAATCCCGTTATTAATTTCCCGCCTTTTTATTCCCCCTTAGAACTCGCGAAGCTTCTTGAAAAGCCAAATTGACCTTTCCACTATCCCACCAACTCTGGCAGTTGAAGTGACGTGTATACACAAAAATGGCTCATCATTGTGATAATAACTCCCTGTCATAAATCACCCTTTTTATCACAAAAACCAAAATTCTGTGTACATTATCACTACACTCCATATCTTCACTTTTAAAACCCACTCACTCGTATAAGCATCCGTACTTATCCCTCCTATATTTAAAGATACACTCACTTCATTTTTCATTCCTCACTCTCTCTCTCTAAAACCTCTTCTCTTTCAAACCCTCTTTTCTTCAAACCCTAACCACAAATCCTTCTGGTAAAGGAAATCTTCTTTCTTCTTTCTCTTCTTCATTTGTTCTATTTCTTCTCTAACTATTTTTTGTGTGTAGGAAAATGGCATCGAATACTGCAGTCGGATGTCTCTTAGATGTTGTTTCGCTTAATGCTGCACCCATAGGGCTTAAACTTATTCACCTTCTTACAGCTTCTGGGTTAATGCCTCTCTTATCTTTCAACATACGAAATTACAGTTGCCAGCTAACCGAGGAGTTCTTCATGGCTATGGAAGAAAACCCAGCTGATCCGTTCTCTCTCTCTGGAAATATTAGAGGCATTCCAATTATTTTTGACTCATAATCCATCACAGCTACCTTCCAAGATCTCTATGATGATGGTTCTACCACATACACCATTCCAGAATAAACTCAACAAGCATGTTGGATCGCTATGAGAGGAGAAGTGCCCGTTGAACTTGCTTTTGACAGACACAAGCACAAGTTTGCCCCTCTGCACTATGCCCTAGCCACTGTTCTGGACAAGTGCCTCATCATCAAATCTGGAGGGCATGACAAAATTACAGAAACTCAGCTATTTCTTATGGAAGCTATTGTGGAGAACTGTGAGATGAACTGGGGTGCAGTTCTGGTTGAATGCGTGAAGATAAATATAGCCAAGTATAAGGAAAATATGGCTACAGGGAACCCACGGCTTACCAATCATCTAATCATCAATCAGTTTCTCCGATCTTTTCCAGCTCTTCAGCATCAACTCATTAAAATCGGTGATCTATAACCTGTTAAGATAAAGAAGTATGTAGCAGCTGACATCAAGCGGACAAATGTTTCAAGCCGCTTTGGTCAGGAAATCTCCACGGCCCAAACAGGCAGAAGACCTAGGAGAACAAGGACCCAAGCTCTCACAGCTGTTTCATCTAGTCAGCCAACTGACGTTGCTCAGCAACAAGAAATTGGTCAGCCAGCAAGAGGTCAGCCAAGAACTACTCAGTCAGCAAGTGGTCAGCCAGCTGAAGATGTTCAACCAACTGATGTTGGTCAGCCAGCTGATGTGCAAGCAGCTGATATCTCTCAAATAAGGCAAACAAGAAGGAGGAGACTGACCTTGGTAGCTGATCTTGCTTCTAAAAGGCAGAGAAGAAATCCTAAGTTAAACCCAGGTAACTTTGTTCCTTTCTCCCCAACTCCGGATACTCCTATCACTGATCCTACTCCAGTTTCTCCTCCCTCCAATCCTAGGTCTCCAAACACTGCACCAATTAAGTTCTTCCCCCTATCAGGAATCCAACTTTCCATCCCAGACACTCCTACTATCAGGCCAATCATGTTCCTATTCCACCTAATTGGGTATTCCCAATTGACCATCTTCCATACTTTGTTCAGTTTCTCCTCTCTTTTCATAAGGAGAAGAAAAATGAAAAACCACCTGTTAATCCCATCCTTATGTACTGTATCCAGTCACTCCAAATCTGAGCCAAGAAGACCTAGTGGCAAATTATGGGAAATATTTTGACCCTCTCCCCTTGCTTTGGAATAGATTCTATCTTTCTAATGATAGGTTTGTTCAAGATGAACTCATTTTCTTGGCCTGGACCATTTACAACAAAGTGCATGAACTGCCAGCCCTTCCCCACAATGATCCATTCCTTGTAGGCAGACTTGCTTTGCTAGAAGATGAGGAGATAAACCAAGATTGGGAACAACCTTCTGTTGAGCCAGCCAAACTAGCTAGAATCCAAAGGGCTGCAAGCAAGTATGTGCAAGATGCAGTCAATACTGCAAACCAAGCCTACATAGAGTTACACAGACAGATGGCCTCCATGCCAGGAGGAGCTTCTTTGAGCACTGCCTTTCCAGATGCCTTTACTAGTAATCCTACCCCTTTAATCTCTGAATCCATTCCCACTATTCCTCATGTGATTCCATCTTTAGTTCCCTTTGTTGTCTCATCCACAGTTTTACCTGTCTCTACCTCAGCTGAACCAGCACCCACATTTACCTGCACTCTCCAACCCATCTCCCTACCCTCATTTACTCCTACAGTTGCAGCCTCCCCATCAATCCTTCCAGTCACTGCTCTTCTTCCTGCATCAATCCCAGTGTCAGCCATTCCAGTGTTAGTCACACCCGTATCAGCTCCAGCCGTGTCAGCCACTCCCATTTCGGCCCCAGTTGTGTCAGTCACTCCAATTGCCCCTTTGACTGATATTGTTCCTCCAACTATCCCAACTGTGTCAGCTGCTCCTATCCCTCCAGCTGATCCTTCAGCTGCAATTATTCTTTCTTCAGCTGACACTGTGGCTCATTCTCCTACCCTGCTTGATACTGACATACCAACTCATCCTAACCAAGCTTCCCCTTTAATCATCATGCCTGACTTGTCTCTTCATTCCTCTCTCCCTTTGTTAGTCAGCCCACTCCATGTCTACAAACTTACACAAGCTGATGATTCTTGAGCTGATACCTCTACTCATCAATCCACTGAGGAATCAGTGGAAGACTCTTCTGTAGGTTCCTCTTCTGAATCCTCCAAGTCCACTTCTGAGGATGAATCTCTTCTCAGTCCTTCCCAACTGGCCTCTAGAAAGGCTAGGAAACAAAGAGAAATTATTTCTAAGGCTCTATAACACCCCCACAGGAATAAAAATTGTCTTTCCTGATGTCATGCATGTTCCTGAACCAGAACCTGAAGCCCAAGTTCTAGCCTACCCTATGGATACTTTCTTCCTTCCAGACCCTGAGGATGCTGACATCCACACTTTTCAGCTTTTCTCTAGTGCTCCTGGAACCTCTCAGCCCCCTGCTCCAGAAACTACTCCACCAGGAACTCTTTCCATTTCAGCCAAGCTAGACCTTTTCTATGTTCATCATCTCCAGATGAAATATGCCTTCACTTACCACACAAATCAGCTTGCTACCCTCCAACAACAAGTTGCCTCCCTTCTTCCTAACCTTACCCAGATCATCACAACAGAAGTCCAGGCTGCCATTGCTGCTGGTGCCCCTAGAGAGGCTCACATGGATGACTGGCGGACTATCCTTCTCTATCAACAAGAATGGTCCAACAGAGCTTTTAATGCTGAAGCCACACTACTTCAAACCATTCAGGAGGAGAGGAAGCAGAAAGCAAGAGCTGATACCTATCTGGCTGAGAACAGAATTCTTAGGCAACAATTGAAACTGATGCCATCTTAGCTAGTGACTGAAGCAGAAAAAGAGATTGAAGCTGAAGCAGAACAACAAGCAGAAAATAGTGTTGATGAAGCTGAACAGAACACTATCAAGGAAACTGAATAGAATGAAGCTGATGTTGCAATGGCAAATGAAGTTGAAGTTGGTCCATCAGTTGCAGCCCAAGTTGAAAAGCCAACTGAAGGATCCACATCAGCAGCTGAATGAACCTCTCTCTTCTCTCAAAACTTTGAACTCTTTAGAACATCTGTTTTACTTGTAGCATACAATCATCTTCACTCTACTTTTAATTTCCAACTACCTTCCTTTATATGTTATCTGCTTGTTTTGCTAACATTTATTTTGCAGGAACTTAATTATTTTTGCCTTTCTGCTTTCAAGTGAATGGTTTTAAGCTAATAGGAGGAGATTGTTGAATCTTGCATTAAGATAAAATTTGCTTAAAATCATTCCACTTGTTATCAGCCTAATACCTTAAGTTATTTTGGTCAGCTTGTGATTAAAAATTCTTTGCAAGTGGACAAGACTATTATAGAATAGTATTAGAAGCAAGGGTCGAACCCACAGAGACAAGTGATCACGAACAGTGCAATTTATTGATAGCAAATTATTAATCTAAAGGGGGTTTTTATATTTATTTATATTCTAAACTACTATTTATATTTAGATGTCTAACTAATTAGCAGTAATTACAGATATGAAGATCTTATGGTGGGTGGCAATCTAGGATTCTGGGTTTCACTTGTATCTCCTTTATGTTTAATTCATAATAATTATCATTCAATGTCTTGGGTTCGTTCACTAAAAATAGATATAGTCTGTTGAACAATTGGTTCAGCCTCCATCCCCGCAAAATTCATCCATTCTATATCCTAAGCACAGGAACTGTCAATCTAGCTGTCACCTAGATTTATGATCTATCTGTCACCTAGATCATGTAAGAACCTGGTCCTAACTTATCACTCTCGTGCATCGATAGGTCCAATTTATTGTGTTGGTGAGCCAATGTACGACATATGCACATTGGTCATTGTTGGTCCCGAAATAGGTTCAATCTAGGCTAGAAGGGGGGGTTGAATAGCCTAGATATGCAATTATAAAACTTTTTCGAAAACACTTCTTAATGAGCTTTTAAAGTATTATACTAGAAGAGTTAAAGCAGCGGAAACTAAAGAGAATCTGAACTATCAACAGTTCAGTGAAGGTAGTACAGATTCTGAAACGGTTAAGCACAAGCAGTTAATGAGAATGATAAGAACAGATTTAAAAACAGAAGACAGCGATTTGAAGTGGTTCGTACTATGAATAGTACTACGTCCACTACCAAAGTGGTTAGCTTTGGATTTTAAAAGTGCACTTGTTTATCCACTAGGTTTAATAGTAAGATCTCTAATGGATCGTGTACAAAATCAGTTTTTAACCAAGTGTATGATGGTGAGAGAAACAATCAAGGAATAATTGTTCTCACACGTGATGAAGTAAAGAACAGTTTAAAAGTTACAAACTAAATGAAGCTGAAACAAATAAACGACTGGCAGATCTGCAGCTTCAGGAAGTTTGTTGAAGTGTTAGTTCTTGTCCTTTGATCTCTTGAATGCTTGAGAGTTAAAGATGAAGCTTGAGAGTTTAATGCGCAAGAGTTGTGTCTTCAGATCTTCAAAACTTGAATAAATACCAGAGAGATCTTTTGGACCGTTGGACTGAGGCAGAGAGGGCTGTGTCCAACGTTCTATTGTATTGAATGCAATTCGGCGCTTTGGGAGATGTAAGAGCCACAGTCATCAGAGATGCAGTTTGTGCAGAGAAGACATTCCCAAATAGAATAAGGTTTCAGATTGCAAGCGCTGCAGCTTAGAAAGTCTTCTTAGCCAAAAAGGGTAATGTCTTCAGACTTCAGGTTTCAGGAGACAGTCTGGACAGTTGTCAGCATGTAGAGTTGACTTCTTTAAAAGTGGAATCTGATGAAGATATTATGACTAGATATATTCGAAAATATCTGGATAGGTGTATACGTGTCATAATTTCATGATTTGGCTATTTCGAATTTTTCGCTCTTTGAGCAGACTTCAAAGTCTGCTGTTCTTCCAAGGCTGCTGAAGAGACTTGCAAAACCGCGCCTAAACTAACACTAAACAGTTCTAAACAACTTTGATTCTAAGACAGTTGCCACACTAATCGATACGCAGACCTTTTAGCCTACTGTGCAAAAGAATCAGAAGATGACTCAACCAAATCTAGAATTAGGCATCAACAGTCATGTAGTTATCCGCACCTCTAAGCCTTTATTATTTGCGATTACATTCATTTGTTCAAAGCAAAATAATATAGGGATTGATAAACAACACAATCAACAAGCATTGAATGAACATATATAAGAATTAAGGCATAATTTTGATACAAGTTACCTCCCACCTCCTAGATTATGGATGAATTAGTTCATCATAGACAATGAACATCACATGGAGATGATCGGATACATGATTTGATCTTCAATACTTGAAATTACAAAATCTAACTATGTTATACAATCTAAAAACTACCTAAAATCTATTAAAGAGAGCTTCCAGCCGTCCTCCTCTCTTTGGCTCGGCATCTGACTTCAATATATACCCGGGAGTTGTAATCCAATCGAATAACTGTGTGAAAATCCGAAAATTAAGCATTTTGACCACCTTGCGGTCGCAAGGTGTTGGATACCTTGCGTCCGCAAGGTCTCCAGTGTGTCTGCCTTTTGGTTCCTTGAGTTCTGCTTTATGACCCGTACTGCCTACCTTGCGGTCGCAAGGTCTGAGGCACCTTGCGTCCGCAAGGTGTCCAGAATTGAAAGTCTTCATTTTTTCTTTATTTTTCCTTTTTGGCCCTTCTTGAAATTTGCACTTAAAACCCTGGAGTTTCGCGTATTTTCACTAATAACCCTGAAACTTACAAAACTCACCGAAAACATATATTAGTAGCCAAAAGCCTCGTGAAATAGCATAATTTAAGTCATAGAAGCATATAGAATCGACGTATAAAATACATCGATCAAATACCCCCAAACTTAAACTTTGCTCGTCCACGAGTAAACAATAAACTTATAAATACAAAAGCTTATAAATAACAAAAATTAAAATCTTTTTGGAGGGTGACACTATTTACACTCCTATATAAACCCACAAACTCAAGGAGACTCTTTCGAGTGACTCGACTAAGCAGGTAAATACAAAAACAGGTAAAAATTAAACTACGAATAAACATAAAATCTTTTTGGTTCGCCCTCAAGTTATAAGTGTATGGTATGCAAATAATCTCAGTTCGATGCTCACCACATATATAGGCTTAGTCATATAAAACCAACTGACCTTTTCTTAAGACTGCTACTACTTTTAGTATCTCTCGTGTGTGTGTGATCACCAGTCTTAGAGAATATCTTAACTAAAACAGTTTTATTAAGCTAAACACCACATTCATATGAAAATCAAAGTTTAATAGAAAATTATGCATTAAGAATTATGAGATCTACCATCCAAACCCGGTCAGTTACAGATAGAAAGGTCCCAAGGATTTAAAAGACTTATACATCCATCCCATGCACTTCTATGTATGACATACAATGCTCTCTTATCCCAATTACTTGTAATAGCTAAGATTATGCTAACAAAGTGAGCTTTAGGGTGAATAATAATGAACATGAAGTGTGTGATCAATTTCATGTTACTTACTTGACAGTTGAAACGACATAAGCATTGGCAAGAAGATCATTAGGTCTTTATTAGCTTGTAATGTAAGGCCAAGGTGTTGGGGGATTTGATGGAAAGGGATTGGAATTCAAAGTGAGAGAGTAAGACTACCCTTTATCCCTCATACTTCCAAGCAAAAGGAAGTTTTCCCTATTTAGGCTAGGACCTGCAAAGACTACAAGTGGAGGGGTGCTTTTCGTTACTTTTCAGTTTTCTTCTTTCTCCCCCCAAACTTGTTTTGGGCAATATATGCTTCTAAAAATATCACATCATTTTAATCAGCAGAATTTTTCTAATAATTTTCTCTGGAAAGCTATGCTTCCATTTGAATCTTTGTAACATTCTTCTTCTTCTGTTTCATTTTTCGTCGACAATTTTTCCTTTTTTTTCGACGACGGAAAGAAGAAGTATTCCGAAAAATAGCCTAACTGAAAAGAATTGGTCCTCCAAAATCAATTTCCCACCCACATCCTACTCTCTCAAAGGGTAGGCTAAAAGTGTATAGGCTTTTAGGGTTAAGTTAATGTGGGTAATAGAAACGATGGCGAATGGGGGTTTAAATAGTGTGCTTAGCACACTCCATTCTTTTTCATTAGGCTCAACGGGGACACTAGGGATATTTTTAGTATAGGTCAGGGAATATTTAGGTTCTAACGATCCAAAGATGGCCTAAGTCATTTCTTAATGCCAAATGCTCATGTAGTTCTTAAAGCAAGTAAGACAACACAAAATATCATATCAACTATGGGAATTGGGGGTTGAATGTTTAGCATCACTGGATTTCACATAAGCATTGGCTAAGACAGATGGTAGGGACAATTGAGACTAACATGCAGACACGGTTCGAAAGTGTGCTTGAGATATATAAATGAGAAAAATCCAAGGGATCTAACTATCATGCAATTGACCCTAAGTTACAATTTAATGCAACAAGTATGTTTGAAAGGCTATGCATCATATTCTTGTGCATATCTAGTTGTAATGAAGTAGGTGTTATAAACTTTATAAAACTATTCTAATCAATCCATAATTATGACTGGTGTGGGTGCATGAAGAATTTGGAGAAAAGTAAAAGTTTCGCAAAATTAAGTAATTCCAGAGGGATCTACGGACTAACTATGCGGTTCATTGCATTAACTCCTCATCGATTACGACTAGCATTACCACACCTAAACTCGAGGATGAATATTTTGAATTTATAATTTTTTTTAAATATATTTTTCTAAGAAATTTGGAGATGATGACGATGACTCTTTTGTTAGGACCCTAAAGGTCCTACCTATTATAGTATTCTGGTCATGCCAACAACTCCGAAAATAAGAAAAAATTAAAAACAGGAAAATAGGGTGAAGATTTAGATGGTCATCGTATAAAGAAATTTTTCTTCACCCTAAAAACATAGCCCAACTCCATTCCTCGTTAGGCTAGGACCTACTAAGACTTAAAGTTTAAAATCCCCCCCCCCAAACTTAATTTCTATTTTGTCCTCAAAATAGAGGGACATATGAGAGGATTAATGGGGTAGGACAAATATCAAAAGGACATAGCAGGTCCACCTAACGAACGAGGATGGAACTTGGGCCTCGACTCACGGTGAGTCGGGCGGAAATAACGAATGAGGATGCAACTCGGGGATCGTGCCAAGAGGCAGCCCATAATAAGCGGAGACATTTTGTCCCACCGTGTTGAACCAACCAAGCAAGCTCTTGGTCGGCAGAATTTGTGCCAAGCTGATTAGCCATCGGCCTTCTAGGGCAACCTCTTCTAGCCTATTGGAGATCCCAACGGCGGGTCCTCCTCTTCCTCTTCGGGTTCCTCCTCTTGAGGAACCCTCACTCTCGGCTGGTGATGTTCAAACAAAATGGCCCTCGTAATGGCCGGACCGGCCTTGACCTCTCGCGTGTTTGGGCGTCTCACACCGCCCCCTACACAACTCGGTAATCAAATGCGGGGCGAACCCGCGCGTCCTACCTCTAATAAGGGTCTTGATTTGGCCGTTGATCAAACAGCCAACATCAACGGACCCACCGGTCATAATGGTGTAGGTCAAGATAGCCCTCTCCCAAGTCACTGTGTGTTGGTGACTGGAAGGCATGAGACGCCCGCAAACAAATTTGAACACGAGGCTTGGCGTGTTGCGGAGAAGGACTCCCCATGGTGCGTGGTCAAAAGGTGGATTACGGTTATAGGACCATACCACACCGGGGAGGCGATGGTCGCATTAACCACCTCAACATCGATACGGGGGTTGAGGTGTGTGCTAAAGTCATCGGCACCAACCACGAAGTTGGAGGTGCCGAAATAAGTGTTAATGCTTTGTTTGATTAAAAATTTAAAACTAAAGTTTTAACAAATAAAATAAGTTTTTTAAAAAAATTTTAAAATTAAAAATTTATTCTAAGCATGCAAAATTTTTATCTACGTTAAAATTATCTAGCACCCTAGCATGCAAATATTTTACGTGTAAAATGAAAGAGGGTGATAGTGTTACTTGTTTGCAGCCTAGATGAAGAGAATGCAGCCGGAGTGTGAGCTTGATCGGCGTCGGCAATGGAGTGTCTTCTTCTTCTTCTTCAAAAACTTCACCTTGATGGGGTGTAATGGTGGATGGATGGAGGTAGGGGATGAAGAATAGTGAAGGAGGGAGAAGATTCTTGGAGTATGTGCCAGAACTTGAGCCAATCTACCGGAATTTGAGGACTTCTGTTTTGTTTTGCTTGAAGAGGAGAAGTTACGGGTGAATTCCAATTGAAAAACCGGCGGACCTTTATATGAGGGACCTTGCGAGTGCCACCTTGCGTCCAAGGTAGGCGATCAAAGCGGTTGGCCTTCTTGATTCACCGTGCGACGAATTTGCATTTACTCGGGACCTTGCGTCCGTAAGGTGTCCAGAACTTCTCTTCTTGTTTTCTTTTCTCAGCCTTTCAACAGTTTTGCAGTTTAACCCTTCCGTTAACTTCCGTTATGTTTTGTATCTTTCCTGTATGTAAAAACTAAACAAAAATTCTAGACTAAAAATTATTAGTAACATATAAATACAACACTAAGATGTTTTTCTCCCCCAAACTTGGATTTTGGCATATTTAATCAAAAATTAAATGTCCAAAAATTTAACGGAGAAAGGCATATTTAAACTAACTACAAAAGCAAATATCATTCAAAATAGTGGGTTGCCTCCCACTTAGCGCCTTTGTTTAACGTCTTTGGCTCGACCAAACTGCAAGCCTAATCTCGGGGTGGTTCATTGTCAGCCAAACGAATTAACTCAATTGTTCGTTCAACTGACATCGGCTCTAAATATGGCTTGAGTCGGTGTCCATTAACTTTGAAAACTTCATTATTTTTGGGATTTTGAATATCAACAGCTCCATGAGGATAAATTTGTATGATTATAAAGGGACCGGACCATTTAGATTTTAACTTTCCGGGAAATAACCTTAATCTCGAATTAAAAAGTAACACTTTCATACCTGGATGAAACATTTTGTTGGCTAACCCCATGTCATGATATTTCTTGGTCTTTTCTTTATATGTTTTAGCATTCTCATACGAATTCAACCTATGTTCTTCTAACTCATTTAACTGAAACAATCTTTCTTCTCGACCAATGTTAAATCTAAATTTAACTCTTTAACAATATGCTTTATGCTCAATTTCAACGGGTAAATGGCAAGCTTTGCCATATACCATTCTATACGGACTCATTCCTATGGGGTTTTAAAAGCAATTCGGTATGCCCATAAAGCATCCTTAAGTTTAGATTCCCAATCTTTACGATTAGGCCTAACAGTCTTTTCTAATACTGCTTTTATTTGTCTATTGCTAACTTCTACTTGGCCGGATGTTTGAGGATGATAAGGTGTAGCTAGCTTGTGAGTTACACCATGCTTCCTAAGAACATTATTCAACAATTTATTGGTAAAATGAGTTCCTTGGTCACTTATTATGGCCTTAGGCACTCCATATCTAGCAAACAAATCTTCTACGAATTTAACTCTTGTTTTTCCATCATTAGTCTTGGTTGCTCTTGCTTCAATCCATTTAGATACGTAATCAAGCTGCTACTAGAATATACTCACAATTATTTGACACTGGAAAAGGACCCATGAAATCAATACCCCAAACATCAAAGATTTCAACAACTAAATTAATATGCAAGGGCATTTCGTTTCTCTTTCCTATTCCACATGTTCTTTGACACTTATCGCATGTCCTATAAAACATTTCACAATCTCTAAAAATAGTAGGCCAATATAAACCTGATTGCAAAATTTTCCTAGCAGTCTTGTTTCCACTAAAATGACCTCCACAAGAATATCCATGGCAAAATTCCATAATACCTTGTTGGTCTTTTAATACATCTTCTTATTAAAGAATCGAATACAAATTTTGTATAAATGAGGTGCTTCCCAAAAATAATTTTTAGTTTCTTCCCAAAAATTTCTTCTTTTCATAATGATCAAAATCGGATTAATGATATCGAGACACATAGTAGTTGACAAAATCGGCATACCAAGGGTCGAGAATCTTTAATGGCTAAAAGTTGTTCATCGGGGAAAATTATCATTTATGGGACAGGATCATCAAGAAATGAAAATTCCAATCTAGGGTCGGCTACACATTCTCGGTTCGGTTCCTTTTTATCTTTGATAGTAATGTCAAATTCTTGTAACAATAGCATCCATCTAATTAATCTTGGTTTAGCATCTTTCTTACTTAACAGATATTTCAATGCAGAATGATCAGAAAAAATTATTACCTTTGATCCTAGCAGATATGATCTAAATTTTTCTAAAGCATATACTACTGCCAAAAATTCCTTTTCAGTAGTTGTATAATTCAATTGTGCATCATTTAGAGTTCTACTAGCATAGTGGATCACATGAGGCTTTCTATCTACCCTTTGTCCTAACACGGCTCCAATCGCAAAATCTGATGCATCACACATGATTTCAAAAGGAAGTGACCAATCGGGCGGATAAAATAGAGGCGATAGTTAATTTTTCTTTCAATAAATTAAAAGCTTCTAAACATTCTTTATCAAAAATAAATTCTGTATCTTTTGCTAACAAATTACATAGAGGTTTACAGATTTTGGAAAAATCTTTTATAAATCTTCGATAAAAACCAGCATGCCCAAGAAAACTTCTAACTCCTTTAACTGAAGTGGGAGGGGGTAGTTGTGAAATAACTTCGATTTTAGCTTTATCAACTTCAATGCCTTTATTTGAAACAACATGCCCTAAGACAATTCCATGTTTGACCATGAAGTGACTTTTCTCCCAACTTAAAGTTAAATTAGTTTCACGATCTTTTCGGGGCGATGTAAGGTTTTCTAAACAATGATCAAAAGAATTTCCAAAAGCGAAAAATCGTCCATGAAAACTTCAACGCATCTTTCAACTAAGTCTGAAAATATAGAAATCATGCATCTTTGAAAAGTAGCTGGTGCATTACATAATCCAAAAGGCATTCTCCTAAAAGCAAAAGTACCAAAGGGACATGTAAAAGTTGTTTTCTCTTGGTCTTCGGGTGCAACAGGGATTTGATTGTAACCAGAAAAACCATCAAGAAAGCAATAATATTCATGACCGGCTAGTCTTTCAAGGATTTGGTCAATAAATGGCAAAGGAAAGTGGTCTTTCCTAGTTGCCGCATTTAATTTCCGCAAATCAATGCACATTCTATAACCAGTTATAGTTCTTGTAGGGACTAATTCGTCTTTCTCATTTTTAACAACCGTAATTCCTGACTTTTTAGGAACTACTTGAACAGGACTAACCCATTTACTATCTGATATAGGGTAAATTATACCCGCATCTAAGAGCTTAAGAACTTCTTTTCTAACGGCTTCTTCCATGTGTGGGTTAAGTCTTCTTTGCCTTTCTCTTGAAGGTTTACTACCTTCTTCCAGATGTATTTTATGCATGCACATAGAGGGACTAATTCCTTTTAAATCGGCTAAGGACCATCCTAAAGCTTCTCTATGTGTCCATAAAACTTTTAACAAACTAGCTTCTTGCTCTTCCGTTAAGTCGGTTACTATAATAACAGGCAGAGTGTTACCTTCCCCTAAAAATGCATATTTTAAATGGGGTGGTAATGGCTTTAATTCTTCGACTTTAGGAGAATTAATGGATGGCATAAATTCAGAATTTTCTGCTTTAATTGTTTCTTTTATTTTAGCCTCCTCATTCTCCACTTTCTTATTTTCTTTAATTTCTTCATCAATATTTTCTATCTCAATTTCTTCAAAAAGATATTTCAGAATCTCTACTTCATCATCCTTTATTTCATTAATTTCTTCTTTTACTTTTTCAAGCTTATCAGAATTATTTTATGATTCCTTCTTTATTTCTTCTTTATCTTTCTTACTAGCTTCTAACTTTTCTTTCTCTAGTCTTTCCTCTTCTTCTATTTCTCTTTCAATTTCATCAATGTCAATTTTTATGGGAGGGATAGGACTATTATCATAAACTATGAATCTATCTCTCTCATCAACTTCAGAATTTGCAATGTGTTTCTTTAGATTTTCGATTTCTTCAAGCATGTATTTCATCAATGCTGCTTGACCTTTACTTGCTACATCTTGTTTTGGAGCTTCTTCAATTCTCAATTGATTTTGATTTGGAAACTGTGGAGGTTGTGGTGGTTGGGGTTGGAATTGTTGAGGTTGCAAAGGCTTATTTCCTCCCCAAGAAAAGTTAGGATGATTCCTCCAACCAGGATTATATGTGTTTGAATAAGGATCATTCCTAGGCCTTTGAGGGTACATATTCATAGCATTAGCCTGTTCAGAATACATAGCACTTGACGGACAAAAATTAGTAGCATGAGAATATAATCCACATAAAGCACATGCTTCTTAAATTTGCCAATTTTCAAATTGAGCTTGTGTATTTGAATTATCTTGTAATTGATATAGGCTTCTATTTTTACCTCTAGCACTTTTCTGTTGGGAATTAATGCTTAACATCTCAAATAATTCTTCTAGTGCTTCTGGTGTCATTCTATTAATAGAACCACCAGCTGCACTATCAACCATAGTTTGTAAGCCTGGCGAAAGACCATGATAAAATTGAAGCACTAACACATGTTGAGCCAAATTATGATGAGGACACATAATGAGCAGATTTTTAAATCTATCCCATGACTCATGGAATGTTTCACCTGGTTCATTTTGGAATGACATGATTTGTTTTCTGTATTCAGTAAGAGATGCATGCTTGTAAAATTTACTCATAAACAAATCATATAATTGAGCCCAAGTATAAACACTATTTGGTGTTAAGTTCATAAACCATCTCTTTGCCAATTCTTTTAATGCACTTGGAAAATATTTCATTTTGATTTGATCTTCAGTCAACCCTCCTAAAGGAAAAGTACTCATCATGTATTCATATTCTCTTAAGAAACTGACAGGATCTTCATGGGGCATCCCATGAAAAGATGGTATGGCATTAAAATAATGACCTTTTAACTCGAAATTCCTTCCGGCAAGACTAAACATGATGTCACAACATTTAATGAAGGTCTACTAAAGTCATTAATAGTTCTTTGATTTATCACTACTTCCATATTTCTTCTTGCGGGTTCTTCTTCTCTTTGATTCATGTTGATTTTTTTGAGATTTCTATTATTGTTATTTTCTTCCATTGGGGATCAACAACCTCTTGATTCAATTGGTCTTGATCCTCTTGATCAAACTCTGGTCTTGATTATCATTTTCAAGGACTTCTTGATTTCTTCTAGATTTTCAATATTTATATCTTCTTGATTTCTTCTAACAATATTTATATCTTGATTCAAGTCTACCAATTTAGGATTCAAAGATCTACGACCGTGCATAAAAATAATTTAAAGCAATTTAAAAACAACTAACTATAAAAAAATAAAAATAAAATCTTTTTGTGTTTTTATTTTTATGAAAACTGAAAAATTAAACTACAAACTAAATTAAATTAAAAACTACGCTACCAACAAACTAACTACGTGAACTAGTTTGTCAAGAACGGCGCCAAAAACTTGATCGATGTTTTAATTAATCTTTTTCCTTGCAAGTGGACAAGACTATTATAGAATAGTATTGGAAGCAAGGGTCGAACCCACGAGACAAGTGATCACGAACACGAGGCAATTTATTGATAGCAAATTATTAATCTAAAGGGGTTTTTATATTTATTTCTATTCTAAACTACTATTTATATTTAGATGTTTAACTAATTAGCGATATTACGATATGAAGATCTAATGGTGGGTGGCAATCTAGGATTCTGGGTTTCACTTGTATCTCCTTTATGTTTAATTCATAATAATTATCATTCAATGTCTTGGGTTCGTTCACTAAAAATAGATATAGACTGTTGAACAATTGGTTCATCCTCCATCCCCGCAAAATTCATCCATTCTATATCTTAAGCACAGGAACTGTCAATCTAGCTGTCATCTAGATTTATGATCTATCTGAGACCTAGATGATGTAAGAACCTGGTCCTAACTTATCACTCTCGTGCATCGATAGGTCCAATTTATTGTGTTGGTGAGCCAGTGTACGACATATGCACATTGGTCATGCAGTTATCCGCACCTCTAAGCCTTTATTATTTGCGATTACATTCATTTGTTCAAAGCAAAATAATATAGGGATTGATAAACAACACAATCAACAAGCATTGAATGAACATATATAAGAATTAAAGCATAATTTTGATACAAGTTACCTCCCACCTCCTAGATTATGGATGAATTAGTTCATCATAGACAATGAACAGCACATGGAGATGATCGGATACATGATTTGATCTTCAATACTTGAAATTACAAAATCTAACTATGTTATACAATCTAAAAACTACCTAAAATCTATTAAAGAGAGCTTCCAGCCGTCCTCCTCTCTTTGGCTCGGCATCTGACTTCAATATATACCCGGGAGTTGTAATCCAATCGAATAACTGTGTGAAAATCCGAAAATTAAGCATTCTGACCACCTTGCGGTCGCAAGGTGTTGGATACCTTGTGTCCGCAAGGTCTCCAGTGTGTCTGCCTTTTGGTTCCTTGAGTTCTGCTTTATGACCCGTACTGCCTACCTTGCGGTCGCAAGGTCTGAGGCACCTTGCGTCCGCAAGGTGTCCGTGATCCTTCATTTTTTCTTTATTTTTCCTTTTGGCCCTTCTTGAAATTTGCACTTAAAACCACGGAGTTTCGCATATTTTCACTAATAACCCTGAAACTTACAAAACTCACCAAAAACATATATTAGTAGCCAAAAGCCTCGTGAAATAGCATAATTTAAGTCATAGAAGCATATAGAATCAACGTATAAAATACATCGATCACCAAGCGATTAATTAATGATATGGCTGAAAATGCTCAGCAATTCGGGACAAGGCAACCGGAGGTTCCAAGTAAAGTAAATGAGGTAAATGTTTATTCTATTGACCGTAGATTAGATACTCTGACTTCTGTTGTGGAGAAACTAGTTTTAGGGCAAGTTCAACAAGTCAAAGCATGCGGCATCTGTTCAAACGTTGGTCATCCGACGGACATGTGTCCAACGTTGCAAGAGGATCCTAAGGAATTAGTGAATGATGTTGGCGGGTTTCAAGGGCAGCAACGAAGGAAGTATGATCCGTACTCTAATAATTATAATCCGGGATGGCGCGATCATCCGAATTTGAGTTATGGCACAAGAAACCCGAACTTTTCACAGCAGCAAATTCGGCCTCCATTCCCACCTGTTCAGCCGATTCAGCCTACTAATAGTCCAGGGACTTCGCTTGAGACTTTGATCAAAAGTTTGGCAGATACGGTACAGCAAGATCGACAGCAAACTAAGGCTAGCATTAAATCCTTGGAAGATCAGATCTCGCAACTGGCTGTATCAATGAGCAAAATGGAAGTGAACCAAGGTAGATTACCTTCTTAAGTTGAAAAGAATCCACGGGAGAATGCTTGTGCGGTAACTCTTAGGAGTGGTAAAGAGTTACAGGATATCGCAAAGGAGGAAAAAGAAGGTGAAACTAGCAGCCACGACGATGAGAGTGTACAGAAGGAGAATTCGGTGAAGGAAGAAGTTGGAGGATCAGGTTCAGAAAATCAGAAAATAATTATCCCTCCACCTTTTCTAGGAAGATTGGCACGGGAAAAGAAAGAGCAAGATGACAAAGCAATCTTGGATACTTTTAGCAAGGTAGAAATTAATATTCCTCTTTTGGAGGCTATTAAGCAAGTGCCTAGGTATGCCAAGTTTCTTAAAGAGTTGTGCACGAAAAAAATGAAGTTGCGACAGGATGAGAAAGTGTTGGTAAGTGAGAATGTTTCAGCCATGATTCAACGGAAATTACCTCAGAAATGCAAGGACCCAGGTATGTATACTATTCCTTGTATTATAGGTAATAAAAAAGTTGAAAAATCCATACTTGATCTAGGAGCGTCCATAAATGTCATGCCTTTATCTGTGTATAAAGAATTGAATTTAGGCCCATTGCGAGATACAAGAGTAATCATACAATTGGCAGATAGGTCTAATTCTTATCCTGAAGGTGTGGTAGAGGATGTTTTGGTGAAAGTGAATGACTTAATTTTTCCGGTGGATTTCTATGTCATAGATATGGATGATTCATGTTCTCCTCATCCTTCTCTTATTCTGTTAGGGAGACCATTCATGAAAACAACAAAAACAAAAATTGATGTAGATAAGGGAACTTTGACATTTGAATTTGATGGCAATGTGGTAACTTTTAATGTTTTTGATGCCATGAAATATCCAAGTGATTCGGAGTCTGTTTTTCATGTTAGTGTCATTGATTCTGTCGTGCGAGATGAGTTTGAGTCTAATGTTCTTGATGATAAATTGGAAGTGGTTCTTGTGAAAAGTTTGACTGATAAGGATGTACCTTTTCAAAACAATGTTGAAATGCAAGAGAGTATCATGGCTCTTTATTCCACATCTGAGGTTACATCAAAATTTGATTTTCCGACTCTTCCATTACCAACGTCAAGTGAAAAAATTCTTCCTTCCACAATTCAAGCACCTAAGTTGGAATTAAAGAAGTTACCTGAACACTTGAAATATGTCTACTTAGGTGAAAATGAAACTTTGCCAGTCATTATTGCTAATAACTTGACTGAGTTGCAGGAAGAGAAGTTGTTAAGAGTCTTGAGAGAGAACAAAGGAGCAATTGGTTGGACACTTGTAGACATTAAGGGAATCAGCCCTTCAATGTGCATGCATCGCATTTTGTTAGAAGCTGATTCCAAACCTGTTCGTGATCCACAGCGGAAATTGAATCCGCCCATGAAGGAAGTTGTTCTCAAGGAGATTTTGAAGCTTTTGGATTTAGGGATTATTTTTCCTATTTCTGACAGCACTTGGGTAAGTCCGTTCATCTTGTTCCTAAGAAAACAGGTTTTACCTTGGTGGAGAATGAAAAGAATGAGTTGGTACCAATGAGATTGCAAAATGGGTGGCGAATGTGCATAGACTTTCGAAAGTTAAATGCCGCCACTCGAAAGGATCATTTTCCTCTCCCATTCATTGATCAGATGTTAGAAAGGTTGGCAGGTAAAAGATATTTCTGTTTTTTAGATGGTTATTCAGGTTATTATCAGATTTTAGTTGCACCTGAAGATCAGGAAAAAACAACTTTCACGTGCCCATTCGGTACCTTTGCTTTTCGCCGTATGCCTTTTGGTCTGTGTAATGCACCTGGTACATTCCAAAGATGTATGATGAGTATCTTTTCTGATATGATTGAGCATTGCATAGAGATTTTTATGGATGATTTTACGGTGTATGGTGATTCATTTGATCAATGTTTAGATAATTTGTCTAAAGTCATGAAACGTTGCATAGACACTAACCTGGTTCTTAATTATGAGAAATGCCATTTTATGGTACAAGAGGGAATAGTGTTAGGTCATGTAGTTTCTGAAAGGGGAATTGAAGTGGACAAAGCTAAGGTTGATTTAATTGCTAAATTGCCTTATCCTGCTAATGTGAAAGATATTCGTAGTGTACTTGGTCATGCAGGATTTTACAGGCGATTTATTCGAGATTTCTCCAAGATCGCGCAACCTTTAACAAGGTTGCTTCAACAGGATGTTCCTTTTGAATTTGGGGAAGATTGCAAGAAGGCTTTTGATTCGTTGAAGGAGAAGTTGACTTCAGCTCCTATCATTCAGCCACCAAAGTGGGATTCCCCATTTGAACTCATGTGTGATGCGAGTCATTATGCAATAGGAGCAGTTTTTGGACAAAGAGAAGGGAAGCAAAGTCATGTGATATATTATGCTTCGAAAACTCTCAATGCAGCCCAATGCAATTACACCACATCGGAAAAGGAGTTGTTGGCTATAGTCTTTGCATTTGAGAAGTTCATGTCTTATTTGCTGGGATCAAAGGTGGTGGTTTTCTCAGATCATGCAGCACTCAAGTACCTTTTGGCAAAGAAGGAGTCTAAGCCAAGACTGATCAAATGGATTCTCCTGTTGCAAGAATTTACATGGGAGATTAAGGATTGCAAGGGGAAGGATAATTCGGTAGTCGATCAGCGAGTTGGTGCATGAAGAGGAATCCATTTCCATTTCGACGAAATGTTCCCTCGGATGAACAACTCTTCTTGGTGCAAGGTAAGTTAAGGAACCTTGTAACCTTGATATAGTTAACTTTTTGGTGGTTGGAATTTTTCCACAAGGAATGAGTAGTGCAAAAAAGAATAAAATAAGAAATGACTCTAAATACTATATATGGGATGAACCTTATCTTTGGCGAATTGGTTCTGATCAAGTCAAGTTTTGATGTGTGTCTAATGACGAAATTCATTCCATATTAGTATATTGTCATAATTATGCTTGTGGAGGACATTTTGGTCCGAGACGAACAAAAAAAATTTTTGGATAGTGGTTTTATTGGGAAACTCTTTTCAAGGATGCCTATGTATTCTCAAAAAGCCGTGATAGGTGTCAAAAGATTGGAAATTTAACTTTGAGAGATGAGATGCCCCAAATTCCAATTTTAATTTGCGAAATTTTTATGTTTGGGGAATGGATTTCATGGGACCATTTCAAAGAGTTTTGGTAATTTGTATATATTGCTTATGATTATGTTTCTAAATGGGTAGAAGCGAAAAGCTACCCTAATGATTCGAAAGTTGTTGTGAGTTTTCTCAGTGTCTAATATATTCGGGTTTGGCGATTCCAAGAGTGATGATTAGTGATCGGGGACTCATTTCTCGGGACAGAAGTCCGTGAAAGCATTGATGCTTAAGTATGGTGTACACCATAGAGTGGCAACTACATACCATCCGCAAACTAATGGGCGGTGCCGAGATTTCAAACAGAGAAATCAAGGTTGAAAATCAAGGGAATTTTGGAAAAGATGATAAAATTTTGATCCTAATCGGAAGGATTGGAGTTCGATATAAAAACGCCAATTGGTATGTCGCGCCATATCGAGTTGGTATTTGGTAAATGTGCTATCTACCTAGGGCTTCTTGGGCCGAAGAGTGTAATGTGAATTTTACGGCGGCCGGTAATTGGTCTTGAAAGGAAGGCCCAACGCGAATTTGAGGAACTAGATGAGTTGAGATTGAGGCCTATGATAGTGCAAGATTTTACAAGGAGCGGACTAAGAAGTTTCATGATAAGTTGATTCGACGGAAAAGTTTTGTAGTGGGACGAAAGTTTGCTTTTCAACTCGCGATTGAAATTGATGCCGGGAAAATTGAGGTCTCGTTGGATCCGGTATGTGATTGTGAGTGTTTTGTCCAATGGGGTTTTTGAAATTCGTGAGTTTACATACTGAAGGTTTTCAAAGTCAACTGGTTGCTGAAATCTTATTATGAAAATTTTGATGTGTCGGAAACCGTTGAAGAAATCACTTTGGCCTATCCTATTTATGAGTAATGTCGGGGTAGGGCGTTGGGTCTAGCTACGAGGTAAATAGCGGCGCTAATTGGGAGGCAACCCAACGTTTTTAATTTAATTTTTTATTTTATTGTTATTTTAATTTCTAGATTTTCTTAGTTTTCATTAATTTTTCTCGTTGTCTTAATGTTTCTTTTAAGTTTGGTTTATGGCAAAGCCAGGTGCTGAGAAGAAAGTGCTTTTGGTAAGAAAGTACGAGTGGTTTTGGTGAGATATCAAGCAAAACTTTTCTTCAAGACATGCTCCTTGGGGGTTAAGTGTCAAGGTCACAAAGAAGGAAAAAAAGCGGATGAATAGTGAGGGAGGCCGATCAAATAAAACGGCCAATTTCAATTTGGGGCTTTTAGCCCTAACCTTTCTATTTTCATCAAGATTTGAGCCATCTCCTTCATCTTCGCCATTCTTCGCCTCATGAGCCACCATTGTTGGTCGCCTCTTTTTCAATGGCTCCAAAGCAACGCGCCGCTCTACCTTCGCTCCACTGGCCGCTCGAGCCGCTTCGCTCGCTATAATGCCTCGCCGTAGCATCTTCTGAGCCCGCCGAGATTTCAACTTCATCATCATCGCTCTTCGCATCTTCGTCGCGGACTTATCGACTTCTCGCTCCTCGACAAGGCGAAGCCTCGCCGCCTCTATTCAGTCTTCACCTACTCTCATTCGGGACCTTCTCGCAACAAAGCCTCCTCCCTTGGGAACGCAACCCGACAACTCGCAACTGTCCCCGCCAAACTTGTTTCCACATTCTGCTCGAAAGAGACCACGGGTTCAAAAAGGGAAGGCTGTGATGGAGCGAGTTGTGCATCGAGGTAGCTGTTTAACTTTTAATACAAGACTGTCAATCCGGCGAAGTTCAGACATTTTGGCGCGCAAAATAATTGCAGGTAAATGTTTTCATCTCCCTACTCTGAATGCTTTAAATCTGTCTGGAAAAGTTGCAAATTTCATGCGCAATGTGGGATGGGAAAATTTTTGGGTGTTGGATTTCCCTGCTTTTGATGAACTGACTAGGGAGTTTTATTGCACCTTTGTCTTTAATACTGCTGAGACTTTTTCTGCGGATACACCACATTTGATTCGATTCCGTTTAATGGGAAAAGCTTTTAGTCTGTCTCTAAATTCGTTTAATGATGATTTGCGGTTTCTGTCTGGTCATGTTCCCAGCTCAGAGAGAGACGGTTCTTTTTGTGAATATTGTGAACCGTTTAATTCTGATTGTAATCTTGTATGGAATACTCTTTCAAACGATCGGGAGCCGTACAATCCCAGTCGTTCGAAGAGTATCTTTCTTAAGGACCATGCTTTGCAGGTGATCCAAAAAATTTTGGCTTATAGTTTTTCGGGTCGGAAAGATGGTTCTAATATTTGCACAAAGCCGGAGTTGTTTTTTATGTGGTGTATGGTGAACAAGAAAAAGGTTAATCTGGGCTATTGGTTAGCGAGCCAATTTGTTTTGGTTTTGAATAAGAAGAGTCGTCCGTTGAGTCTTGGTTATGTGATTACACTGTTAGCAGTTAATTTAGGTGTCTTGAATTTGCAGCAACATGATTTGAACATTGCATGTGATTGTGAGCCCTTGGATATAAAATGTTTATATCGCATGGGTTTGTTAAAATTTGTTGATGAATGTGATCCCCCTCCTCAGCCGGGTGTGTCTGCAACCGAGCAGCCTTTGCTTCCTGTAGGTACAGCTGGCCCCTCTTTCTCCTCTGATCCTGATTTGAGAGAGCTCCAAGTTGTCATAGATGCTAATCAAGAAGATCTTCAGCCATGTTGATGGCATATTTTGATTTTGTTGGTTTCCATCCCCCGCCTCCGCCTGCTCCGTCTTCTTGATTAGGGAAGTTCTTCTCACCTTTTTGTTTTGGTAATTATTTGTTCATTGGGGACAATGCACAGTTTAGGTGTGGGGGATTTTGGATTTTGGTGGATTTTGGTTGCATGTTTCTTTTGTTTGTGGGTTATTCTTTTTGGATATGAGGATATGATATATGATGTTGTTGGGATGTTTGGTATTTCAATGTGCATTATCATGGTGAAATAGGAATTCTTGATATGTGATGGGCATTTTGAAATGTTTCTACTCTAATTTAATTGCATGTTTTCAGAAAATTTTTCTTCAACCATTGGGTATGCATGTGTTGACTCATAGCCACTTAAAGTGAGATTTTGGGCCATTTATGGAGCATTCCATTCATTTTGCTCTCAGTTATTCTTGTGTGTTTACTCGCACTCAGATGCTAATTCTAGAACTTGCATTTTTGCATATATTTCGAGATCACATAAATGAGTTTATGCACCAACATGATTAAGGCATTTAGGAAATACCAATTTTGGCTATCTTTTTTCTATCCGACCATTTTAATATTACCCCTAGTTAGCCCTTTTGAGCCTTACCTATTTCTTTGACTCAACCAGATTTAAATGAACCCTAGCCTTTTTAACTTTCTTTTTCATTACCAATGTCAAGAATTGTAGGAATTACATGTGAATCATAGTCTTAATGCAGTCTGTGAGTTGGACGTTAGATGAAGTATATCCTATTTGGTTCAAGAAAATGAGATATTTGATTTTGAGTTAGGCATTGAATGTGGTTCTGCTTTTGAAGTGTGCCAAATAAGAGCTTCAGTTCATCCAGTGGCTGTAAAAAAAGAAGCAAAACAAAAGTAGTGGCAGCAGGGCAAGAGTTTGTAAAAAAAAAAAAGAAGAAGAAGAAAATAAAAAGAAGATAAAAGTTTGAAGAAGCAAATGAAGTAATTCAGGAAAGAGAAGCAGAATTGAAGTAGAAATATTAATTTCCATTTTCAGTTGTGCAGAAGTGCTGTGATTAAGGATTTGAGCTTCATCAGGACATTAATCAGTGATAATTAAGCTGTGAGTAATGTGTTAGTTCTACATTTCTTTGACATTTTAATTCACCTTATATCCCTATATCATACCTTTTTAACCCCTAGCCCCGTTACAACCTGTAAAAGACCTTTTGATTGGTGCATTAAACTCATACTTAGTGATGGAGATTTGATCAACTTGCAAGCTTATGGTAATTGCATTCCGTTGTGTTGAGTCGAGTGCTTAATTACATATCCTTGTTTAAACACTTGAGTGAATGAGTGTCTCCGTGAGAATGGTTGAGACATGCATATGTGGAGGTTGAAGATTCTTTTGGAAACATGCTAGTTAATTTAGATGAAACATTTTAAAGAGTTCCATTACCTTGATTGAATTGTGAATTTTCCTATGGTAATGCACATTGAAATACCTGCATTTGAGTAAGATCATATCTTCATAAGCTGTACAGATCAAAGAACATGCATTTTTGTCTTGTTTAAAGATGCTCGAGGACAAGCATCGTGTTGGTGTGGGGGAATTTTGATGGGAGCACGAAAGTGTGATAGAATTAGCCGATTTTATGATTTATTTTAGAGTAAATATTACACTTTTGGTTGGTTTTGTGCTGGTTATGTTTGTAGGTGTGCAGGGAGCTGAAACAGAGGGAAGTTAAGAAGAAAATGCAGGATTTCAAGAAAATGGAAATCTGGGATGTCACATGGGCATGTGCTGTTCAAATTTCGGAGCTGAAGATGTTGTCAAGTTGCTGAATTTTCGAGCAGATCTGTTGGGCAGTTAGAAAATACTGTTACTTCTTTCTGATTCTGTTTATGTATTAAAGGAAATCCTGATTTGGAAGTAGTGGGTGGTTTTAGGAAGTTATCGGTAGTTTTAAAACTACCGAGTAGTGGCTTTAGTGGGAGAGTAGAGTGATATTTATTGCTGGATTTCTGTACAGATCAGGGGGAATTTTCGGCCAAGAGAGTGGAGAGACATCAGACAGTAACCTGAGAAATAGAGAAATCACTAACAATTGCTAGGAGAAAAGTGTAGGGAACTTGTCATCTTCTTTGAAGTTCATAACTTGCTGGGAACATAAATTCTTGTTATTTTTGTAAGTTGTTTTTAAATCATGTTTAGTAGCTAAAGTTCTTCTTCCAGTCAATGAGAAATTAAGTCTCAAGCTTTTTATTTCTGTGAGATCTAATTGAGTTATTTCTTGTTTAGTTTTCAAATATTTGTTCGTTCTCCGTTTTACACGTTGGAAGATTATTGTGTCTAATTAATGTTTAATGGCCAGAATATTAATTAACATAATATTCTAAAGCTAGTTAACACTGTTGATCCGTAATTGTCATCGGTCTTAACAAAGTGGCAAGTAATACACCTTTTAGGCATCACAAGTATAAACGGACCGTATTACGGGAACGGATAATCATTGTTACATGTTATTGCTTCAATATGCATGGCTTTGAATCGGGTCTCTCTCTTCTTAATGCAACCAAGTTATTAAATCTTACGAGCGTCTCGGAGGTTGTAACTAGGTTAGACGGTAATTAACGAGCGTCTCTTGATTATCAATACGGTAAGGAGAGATTGAGTGTTAGGCGTTTGTCGACACTTATAACCGGTTTATTTGAAATCTAACAAGATATTTTTGCATCTATGATCAGAAATAAAATGCGAGACGGAATTGGTTCATTGGCTGGATTTTATTTTATTGAACTAAATTAAGTGTTAATCTGATAGCTTAATTACAGTTGTTTATTTTCAGTTCATTAGTCTTTAAATTTATTTTTAGTTAATTTAAAATCTAAGTTTGTGTTCTATTATTTACCAATAAAATTCTAAAAGGAATAATTTCAACGTTCCCTACGGATACGATCTCGACTTACTTTATACTCGTTATTAAGGAAGGAGGAAAATTAATTTTGACGATTTGACACTTGTCACTGATCTAACACTTAAAAAGTTTTCAACTGCTTAAGTATCAACCAGTTACTTACGTAATTGTTTACTTAGTTGTTCTGATAAATTGTTTTTCAGTTTCTTCTTTGTATTCAGTGATCTACCTTAAAAGCCAATTTTTTTGAAAATCGTTGTGTCAGCTAGCTAATCAACTTTCATCAGCTTGAGTTATTCTAAAAGCTTCAGCCAGCTGACCAATATCAGCTGATTGACAAAAATCAATTTTCCGCTGCCAACTTATAAAGTTTTACAAGTCAATTCTCAAAGTTTTTAAAAAGGCTATTCACCCCCCCTACCATTGTTTGTTGCCAACTGGACTTACAAATAAACTAGTTGCATTTTGCAAGTAATGACTGACATGATTTATGAATGGTACGAATGACATGGTTTATCAATAAACCAGTTTGATAAACCAATTGTGAACCAGTTGACTAAACTAGTTTCTTAAACCAATTTCATAAACCAATTTTCTTTCATAGTTACTAGAAGATTTAGAGCTTTTGGACCTTCATTAGTAAGAAAATAATATTAATATTATAATATTATGAAATATGTAATTTATTTTTATCTTTTTAAATATCTTTTATTAATTTTGGGGTCTAAATTTAAATTTAAAACAGGGTCCCCAAAATATCATGACCAACCCTGACTATTTCAAAACATTATTTTCATAAACAAATTAGTAATTGTAAATGTAACACATTTTTAAAATGTTGCATTTAAACAACTTTAAAAGAGAAAACGCTTTTTGCTAGCGTTTTGGTCAAAATGTTCCTCCAAATAAACACTAAATCTCACAAATCCAAATCAACTTCTTCTCTTAATTACTAGGGGTGTAAGTGGTTCGGTTTGGTTTAGTTTATGCCAAAACTACAAATCGAACCGCCTCCCAGTGGTTCCAAAAATCTCAAATCGAACCGAACTGAGTAAGACTTGGAACCGAACCACTCGGTTTGGTTTGGTTCGGTTCGGTTTTGTAGTTTATATAAATTATTTTTAATGAAATTAACCAACATTAAAAATAACAATAAAAATAAGATTTTAATTTTGAATTAACATCAAAATTAGGAAATAACATACTAACAACAAATTATCAAAAATAAAACAATACAAATTCTAAATAAACACAAACAATAGAAAAAATAATAGTTCTCCAACAATCAAGATTTTGTTTGGTTTAGTATGCGTCTATATATATATATATATATATATATATATATATATATATATATATATATATATATATATATATATATATATATATATATATATATATATAATTTAAATAAATCAAAGGTTCAAAATAGATAATAAATGTAATATAATATATATAATATAATAAAAAAATAAATATATATATATATATGTTGGTTTAGTTCGGTTCGGTTTGGTTTGGTTCGATACCAAAAACCGTGAACCGAACCGAACCGCATGGTTTTCCAATTTTTGAAACCAAAACCAAACCGTTTTCGACCAAAACTAAACCAAACTGATTGGTTTAGTATGGTTCGGTTCAGTTTCGTGATTCGATGGTTCCGATTTACACCCCTATTAATTACTCATTTTCCTTGGAACAAATGTATCAACAATGTTCCCATGATTCTTATGCATTTGCCTTGACCTTTTGTTATCCACCCGCTGAGGAAGATGATCGATCAAAATCAAAGTTGATGAAACCTCTTTGCCCCTTTCACCTTTCAAGCAGAACTAGTTTAGCAGCGTGCATTAAACACACGACTAAAGAATATACAACTTAATAATATAAATTTGGAAAATAAAATAAAACTTTACCTTGATACATAATTTTGTATAAATGTATTTTGTTATTCGGCAATGCACTAATTAAATGGTTAAGACAATCTTCATCATTAATTAAATAAAAAATAATCAAAACGCTTAGCATATGAATAACGGAAATCAAAATAAATGATACTTTCTTGTAATACGTAATGAACATAAATACGAATATAAATAAAACAATTAAAAGCTTTAATGCTATAAGAATAAACAAATAATTGTAACATAAAGATTAAAAGTTCGATATAAATAAATTTAATAGCTTAATAAATAATTGAAAATGATATTTAAATTTGTTGTAACTATAATGTACGAAAAAGTCAAAATAATTAGGACATCTTCAATGGTGAACATTTGAAAAGGTTTTTTCACAATTTTTTATGAGTCACATCAAAAGCAAAAAACACTCATCTCTTTATTAACTTTTCTCAATGATAAATCTCTTTTCCAACTTTTTAATTGTCCCATGAATAAACCAAAGATGTTAATGCTAGGCCTCTTTTTTTTCATTTTTTTTCCACCGTAAACCACAAATTTCCTATGAACCCTTCACAATTGTAAGGTTCGGGATGATCCTGATAAACATTGGTTAGGACAATCTGGTGTAAATTCATCTTCTTTTTTTTCCTCTGAACTTATTATTCGTTTATTGTGAAATGTTGTTTAAGTTAATCATATTTTTTGAAACAATGTTAGGAGCACATGATTTAGTTTTGGAGTTGTCCTTGGTGTTTAACTGTTTTTGTTATTTCCAATGCAAGCAATTTTTACTTTAAGTACATTACATCGGTTGTGTAACAATAAAACCACGCTTTTGGAATATTCAAATAAAGATGTAATATTTAAGCCAATTTGGATTTCATCTACGTTAAGAAGCAACACATTTTGCATAAAATCACTTATCTTTAGTTTATAGTTGAGTTAAGTTATCATTGTTATTACTGCTATGATATCTTGAATTTAGAAAGGTGGATAAGTAAGGTTGACTACTGTCTCTAATGTTTAAATTATATTCAAGAGTGACCCACTGACCCCGATGATTTTGCAAGCAAGTCGTCAAAATTAGCTTGTATTTGAATCGTTTCTAATCTCCAAAATTCCGTACTAATGTTAATTTCTTATTTAATTTTTTTAAAATAAAGTTGAATTTCTATTTCATTTCGTCTAACAAAAACAAACTAACAAAATTTGAAAACAAACTAACAAATAATTTAACTTCTATAGCTTTAGATCCACACTTAGATTGACTCCTTACCTGTCCATGATATATGATTTTCATTTAACTTTTAATTACAAAAACAAATATGCAAATTGAGAGGCCAACAAATTTTGAAAACAAACTAACAAGCAATTTAAAGATGAAGAACTTACTAGTTGATGAACTACTTACTGTTCATCATACACAAATCTGGTTTTGTCCGTCTGTTTTCAACTATTGGTTTTTATGAATTGTTAAATTTATATATTTCTTCTTTTATTTTGAGAGCAGAATATATCCTGAAAATAATGTATGTTGGGTAGCATAAATATAAATAGTCATGTTACACAAAAACATACATACATTCAAAATTCATGTTTAAATATCATAATTAAATAATACTTGTGCCAATGCACTCAATCTTTGTCATTATGAACAATTCATTGTTAAGGAAATCGGATGCAAGCATCATAACTCGAAGGGTTTGGCCCTACTTGAGTGTTATAAAGATCCATTACCTAAACCTATGAAAGATCGGAGGAAGTAATGAATTGCATTATGCAATTGTTGATGTCTATGTACTCCTATTTTATTTTATTTGCTTATTTTTGGTGAGTTTCAGAGTAGGACTATATGTATTTATATTGTTAGGCTCAATTCAACTTATAGTGGGGTAGAACAAATTTGTATCTAGTAAATGGAGTTAATCATGAGTATTTAATATCACGACTATTTAGATTCAAAGAAATTGTTACTCCCTATGTCCTAAAATATATAACGTTTTAGAGTTTTTCACACATACCAAGGAAACATATTGTAAAAACTAAACTGTCCCTATCCAAACATTAATAAGGCGTCTTGACATTCTTGTCTAAAGAGCCAAACACGAACGAAGTCAATAAATATGAGTATAATTGGAAAAAAAAAAAGTTACTTAAAAATTGCAAAGTGTCATCTATTTTGGAACAAAACAACTCTCCCAAAACGTTATATATTCTGAGACGGAGGGAGTAGTAATTTCAATAAACATGTTAATAAATGCAAGTCTATTAGAAAATTGTGGACGTACTTGTGTTCCCAAGGCCAGCTATTGATATTACACAAGTAAGACTTTCCATTCTTAGTAAGCTATTTAGGCGAAAAATTATTATATTGGGCTGTGTTAAAATCACATTTGTCAATATATATATATATATATATATATATATATATATATATATATATATATATATATATATATATATATATATATATAATGTAGTTGCCTAGGAGAGCTCATGAATTGGGCAAGGATATGTATATGGACGGAGTGAGATAGCTTTATATACTGATTTCGATTCGCTAAAGCTGTGCCTTTGCCAGCTGCCAATGAGAGTGAATTTGCTCAAGTAAAGCTTAGAGCATGTCCAATGGTTTTGCTAAATCAAATCAAAAATCAAATACAACCCATTAAAAATTAATAAAATAATTCATTAGATATCTAATTGATTTAAAACCAAAAAACCTTCCCAACGGTGACACAAAACTTAATACATTTACATACCCCACCATATTTATCTCAATTAATATTGATTAGAAACTTGAAAAAATCATAGAAATTTTATCTTATATCAAAATGAAACAAACTAAGTCTCTATTTATAGGTAAAAATGTGTATTTTAATTCAGGAAAAAATTAAATTAAAAAAATTAAATTTTTTTGGCTAAAAATTGGTCAAGAAAGGCAATGAAAGAAAATAAAATATTATTCACTTGCCTAGGATTTAGGGACTTTGGGGTTCAAGAGATGATTTTTTTTTGTTAAAATCATTGGTTGATTTGAAGAAAATTAAAAAGATTTGAATTTGATTTAGGAAAAAACCTCTATTGTACATGCTCTTATAGAGGTTTTGGAGGAAGCCAAGCCTTTGTCAGAGAGAATATCCATTGAACCATGTGTCGTTGTTTGTCATTATTGATCCTAAAATACACCGTTATACATGGCCTTATAGAGGTTTTGGAGGAAGCCAAGCCTTTGTCAGAGAGAATATCCAAAGTGTCATTCCTTTGGTAAACACAAATATCTTCAGAAGATCTTGTTATTTCAATGCCTAAGAACAGTGAATTTTTTTGACTGGGGCCATAAATTTATCCACGTTTTGTTACAACACAAATCTTATAAATCATGATTGTATGATTGTGTTGGAAAAATATAATACGTGAAGAAAATTATGAGGCACAATTTTCTTAATGGCAAAATTAATAGTGTAATTGTATTTAACTTTGTGAGAACATAAAAATTATATATTTATTTATTCAAATTAATATTTAAATGAAAGAGAAATTAAGGCTTAAGATACTGTGTTGGAGTTGATTAAAAAAGGACTAAAATTGAGTTTGTCCACAATGAAAAATTAACAATACTCTATCTAGTACTATGACGACGTTATTTTGACTGCACAAAATTAAATTATTAGTTGTATTACTCCTTCCGTTCCTAAATTATCGTCTTCTTTTCTTTTTTCGTCTGTTTCAAAATAATTATCCACTTTGAAACTTATCTTTTTAGAACATCATTTTTTACCACTTTATCCCTACTTTTTCACCCTAATTTAATTATGAGCCACATACACATGGACTTTAAAGGAAACTACATATTAAACCAATATTAATAATCCAATCAAATAGATTTTCTTAAACGGTGCATCAGGATCAACCAGAACAATAAATTAAAGACGGAGGGAGTATTATTATTTGTGAGTCCCACGACCCCACTCCTCTTTACTCATATCTGCCCCTACCTAAGAAGTATTACGACCTAACAATGCATTCATTGTATACAATATTCTCCGTCCACAGATTATTTTTGTGTTTTTTTTTTCGTTTGTTTCAAAATAATTATTTTATTTTAAAATTTTCTTTTAAAACAATATTTTTATCACTTTCTTTTTTGATACAACACTTTTATCAAAATAATAATCAAGCCAATTATTTTTTCTTAATTCGTTACCTAATCAAATATGACAATAATTTTAGGCTGATGGGTATTTGATATAAACCAAATTTGTAAATTAATCTAATTGCTCCATCATAACTCTTCGTGTGTGTGTGTGTGTGTATATATATATATATATATATATATATAAGTAGATCTATAACATACATTATGCTATGTTATTTTGTTAATGCTAGTTGATCTATAACATGTAAAGAACCAACTATTTTATTTTTGAATGTTTCACTTAAAGAATTTATTTTCAAAAATAATATTTTTAATTTTTATAATCTTTCATATTTATCATCCACTTGTATCGTAAACATAAAGGTTGTGCTTAATTATTTTTATAATTATGACCAACTCCAATAACATTAGCATATTTCATTTATATCTATTAATTATTAAAATTTTCAAACGTATACTCTTGAGTGGAACATTGAGACTATTGTAACTAATCGAATCTACCATCAAAATAATTTGTTTCTATAAAGCCTTGAACCTAATGAATTATATGTGATAATACGTAGGAGTAATAGATTAGTTTTTTTTCTAATGATTGGTATCCAATTGAATTTTTTTTTTTTTATACTTTTTTTTCTCCTAAGGGGGTATGGGAAGGATCGAACTTGAGACCTCACAGTTTGTAAAGGTCCATGTCTACCACTGAGCCACCTCCTTAGGGACATATCCAATTGAATTTGTCTGTAAAATAAATAATAAAAATTAGTAAATAAATAAGTATGTATGTATATACATACATACGTTGAAAAAATAATAGTGTGCATACTATTTAATTTGATGTTTTAGAAAGTGAGGGAATTGAAATAATGTGTTAAAAAATACTGTATATATTTTTTTAAGAAAAAGGTGCTAAAACCATTTTATGAGACTTAATGGTATTTAAGAAATAATGTCTACGACAAGATGCTCTAACTTAACTGATACTCTTCATGTGTTAACGGAGAGATAGTGTATTCAAGTCTGATTAGTGTTATTCAAAAGTCTCAACAAAGGGATTAAGGTATGTTGGATATCCCAATTCTATATCTTGGAATTGGAATTAAGGCCTCTAAAACCAATTTCATTGTTTTGGAACATAACTAAAATTTGAAATTGGAACTGTATTGGAATTCTAAAACTAATTCTATGTTAAATCTTAATAATTTAAATTTTAAATTTTGATCAATTATTACATAGTAACAACTCACATTCTTTTTACCATCACTACAACAACTTTCAACCATCGCCACTTGTGCCACCTCTCGCCGTCGCCAACACCTCTGCTGCCTTTGGTCACCCCCTGCTACCGCTGCCGCTTCTAGAAATCGCCGCCTCCAACTACCTCCGTCGGTTGCCACCCACTGCCGCTGTTAACCACCACCACTATATGTTATTTATTTTTAAAAATGTAATTTTTTTATATTTTTGTTGTTAGCAAGGTTTGAACGTCTGCCATTCATAATAACTAGTAATTATATACTACTAGACTAAATTAAGTACTTGACTTATTATTGAACTGTTATTTTAAATATAATGTAGAATTACAATTGAATTCCACACATTATCCAAATAATAAAAATGCTATGATTTTAAAAGTAAATTTAAAATTATTTAAAATTTATAAAATTTGAATATTTATTGAATTCAAATCAATAGATCGAAACTGAGCCTAAGGATATTTGGAGTAAGATTTATGTGTCTTTCAACCTTTAAAGAAATAGTCCAATAATGCCTACTATATACATAATTTAATAAAGTAAGGAAAATAAAAAGAAAACCCCCCTAATAAACACAAACCGCATACTGCATACATCAGTGACAGTGAATAAGCTCATGCCAGTAGAAATGGTTAGGAGGAAACTATAATGCTATGAATTAATTTCTCCAACTATAAACTGCAAAGTATGACAATGACAAGCATTCATTTCTCCATTAAATTATTCATAACGCTCCACTAGTATCTCCATTATACAATTATTATGTCTCGTTAAAGCTTCACCCAAAACAGTTTTAAAAAATTGATAATTTACATAAATACTTCAAAAATCTGATTGACAACAATGAAATGAATACTACTAAGCTGATTGAGAAATACATTATAGTTGCATTGCCTCTCTTTTTGGTGTGCCTATGTCTTGGCATACCTTTTCTCCTAATCTTCAAGTTATTTCATGGAATTTACCGATCTATTTATAGAGAGAACTTGAAAGGAAAAGTTGTTCTCATCACCGGCGCTTCATCTGGAATCGGGGAGGTCGTTTAATTTCTGTCTTGTTGTTTAATTAATATTGCTCATCTGTTGAAACTAATTTTTTGAATTTCACCTACAGCAACTGGCTTACGAGTATGCTCGAAATGGTGCTTATCTAGTCATAGTTGCGAGGAGGGAAAGCAAACTTCTAGAGGTTGCAGAGTTGGCTCGGGAACTCGGCTCCCTCCATGTTCTTCCTGTTTTCGCAGACGTAACCAATATCGAGGACTGCAAACGATTCATTGACGAAACAATCAATCGTTTTGGCAAATGTAAGCTCTAATTTTCCCGGTTAGTATTTAATTTACTCATACTTGGCTGATTTTTCTTTCTTCAGTGGATCATCTAGTGAATAACGCGGGAATCTGCGGCGTAAGTGCCCTTGAAAATTTGACAGATGTTAGAAATTTCGCACCCGTGATGGTATGCAATATTACTTTAACACCAAAGTTTTCTAAAGTACTGTATATATTTTGCTCATTTTTCTTTGCAAGAACTGCATGCTAAACGATATGATATGAATATGATGGTTGGAACTTGGAAATATACAGGATGTCAATTTTTGGGGGTCAATTTATCCAACATACTATGCGATTCCTTACCTGAAAAAGACTAGGGGCAAGATTGTCGTTACCTCATCGTCTGCTGCATGGTTGCATCCTCCATTATTGAGCTTCTATGCTGTAATTAAATAATCACTTGTTTAATTAATTAATTATATATATATATATATATATATATATATATGTGGACAAGGTCATTTATCCAATAGTTCAATATCCTTGCTTGGTTGGTTTTCACTTTTCAGGCAAGTAAAGCGGCAATATTTAGCTTCTTTGAGACATTGAGAGTTGAATTGGCTCCTGCAGTGACAATAACGACCACAAGTCTGGGGCTGGTAGACTCTGAGTTGACCCAAGGAAAACTCTTAAACAAGGACGGCATCCTCCAACTCAATCGCCAACTAGCCCATGTCAGTCTCTCTCTCTCTCTCTCTCTCTCACTATCTTTATGGTGACGGGTCATCACCGTAGACCAGGTGAGGCCGAGTCAACAAAGACCAAATGGGGCTGATCGAGTTAGCGCATGTCTGGCTATCTATTAGGGCTATACGTGGTTCAATTTGGTTCGGTTTAACCCAAAACTATGAACCGAACCGTCCCTATTGGTTTCAAATACTCAAATATACTATCATGATGTTGTTTGGGCTATAATAATGTGTGAGAAAAATAAAGTTGAGCTTGGGGCTAAGCTAACAACTAACAGCTATAGGTTTTATCTTAGTAATAAAAGCTTTAAAAAAAAAAAATCCTAGTAATAAAAGCTTGTAGTATGTACTTGTCTTTCTAGAAAACTTTATCACCAGAGCAGAGTACAAACCCACTCTAACATGTGTTCGCCTTAGATTTGCCATTAAACATTCTAATAAATTTGGCATGAAATGTGATCATTACTAGGGTGGCAAATAAAAATGGGTGTTATGGATAAATAGGTGTTAGGCTATTATCCATATTTTATCACCCCTAATCAGTACTGTAATCACGGACACAACAATCTTAGCCCTACATATATCATTGTTATTTTATCCTCATTTTCTTTTACAAATACTAGTGTAGGGACTAAAATTTAATGAGACGACGAACGTGACAAGACGTGGGATACAAGATTTCGTGTTACTGTATTTTCCCTCTATCCCCTAAAAAAAATCATCATTTAATATGAATAGGTATGATAATTACAAACAAAAACTAACCCAAAACCCGCTCAAACCGGCTTGAAAATTGCTCCGACCGGACTAAATATATATATATTGGTTGAAACGGGAAAAAATTAACGGGTCGAGTTGGTCAGGTAATTTTCAAGTCGGACCCATTAGCCATTTTGACCTGTTATTTTTTGCTATATAAATATATGATTTGTTGGATATGAAGATGACAATGTGGGGCGACCCGTCACACATCATGACCAAATTAACCCGTTTCAACACATTTAATATTTGGGTTATAATGGATCACGAGCCAACCCACCCAATCACGGCCCTAAATATGAGTAATAGCTTAACCATAGGTCTTTTGGTGGGAGGTACGGATGCAATATGTAAGAAGGCGACTCATAGCCATTGTCAAACAATTTTGTCTTAAAGTAAAACATTGTCACAAGTATTACTGTCTGTGTCCGTCGAACGTCCTGTAATGATTGTTCATTTTTGCATATGATTGTGAGCAAAAGTGTATGGAGGGAGTAAGAAGTTATTGTATATACAGAATAGAGCAATTAATCCAAACATTATTTCACAGGAGATGATACGAGGATTGCCACTTATGAATACTAGAGCTTGTGCAGAAGCCATTGTCAGCGCAGTTCGCCGAGGTGATAGATATTTGACTGAACCAAAATGGATCAAACTGCTCTTCTTGATGAAAGCCCTTTTCCCTCAACTGGTTGAAAGGTACTACCGCATTCGCAGATTTAACATACGAAGGCGAAGCTTCTCAAAAGCCAATGCATCAGCTGCTCATGACATTTCTTCTCGAAAAATCAGGGACTAAATTGATTTCCCCGTCTTGTCCATCACCAAAATTTCAACTTCTAAATAATAGTTACGTTATGTGATCGCGGTTGTTCGTTCTATTGTACTTTGGAGTTCTTTTGTATTTTTAGAAACGGAAGTAGGTGGAGACTTGGAGTACAATTTATTTATGTAAAAGCAAGTCCAATGGTAGGGGTCAAAACCAAATTTTGATACCTATCTAAAAGTATTAGGTTCTCCAATGGTTAAAGTAAAAGGTATCAAAATTAGGTGTAGTATTAGGGAAGGTACCAAATTTAATACCTCAATTAGTATCTTACCTAATTTTAATACCTATGGTTGAAGATGAACATTTGATACCTATGAATAATAACCAATAGATATCAAAATTTGATTTTGATACCTATAGGCAAGTACCACCATTGGACTTGCCCTAACATATGTTAATGTGTTGTGTACATCGAAAGACTTTATAAACAAAAAACTGAGTAATCCAAGGTCAATCAAAGAGAATAGAGAGAGAGATTGTGGTCAACAAACAATTAAAATGTTATTAATGTCAACCTTAAATACATTTTAGGTTACAATTATATAGCGATACAATACCAAACCCTAAACTGCCTAAACAAGGAAACCCAAAAACAATTTGCCGCATCTGCGATCGCATTCCTCTCTGAGTGCGACCACATTGATGACGGAAACATCCTCCGGAATTCTCCCATAATGATGTGCTCGCACTGCCAAGGATATGACCGTTTCTTGATGCAGTCGCATTGTAATCGAATCATCATGTTCCCAATAAAATGCAAACACGAAAGGTTATAGCTTTCGGATACAATGAAAACCATATGTAACATAAGTTCCACTCAAACAATTACGAAAAAAATTCCATATCTAGGCTAGGCCTACAACAGGAAGAAAATTTATTTGTAATCGAGTGCAAAGAGGTACACATTGAATAGCACTCGTGGCAGACCTTCTCCCAAGAAATAGCGTGACCCTCTTGTGATCCACGCCACCCCCTCCCATTCCTTCTGTACTGGTCGGTCAAGAGTCGCATAAAAATATTGAGGAAGACGAGTCAATTGCATGACATACCTCGGCAAAGCCAAGGACAAAGTGAATGAGGGTGGTTCGGTTAGCCATCGAAAGATGCTTGGCCTTCCCATGGCCCAGGCCCGGCCCTCCAACAAGGCCAGTAAGGCTATGGCCTTGGGCCCCCAAAAAATCCCTTATTTTTAGGCCCTCAAAATCTCAAAAAAATAAAAAATAAAAAAATTGCCTATTATTTAATATTTATTTTAGCCCTATTCTAAACCCCAAAGAACGAACTCACCAAGGCTCTCCACGATTTACGACAGACAACTACATTAGTCCACGCCTTCGGCTCCACCGCTCTAGGCCCTCCCAAGAACACGCAAGACGAAATTGGAAACTCCATTTCATCATACCATCGCAGCTCACGACGGCGAGTCGGCGACGGCTCACAGTACGCTTTCTACTTTTCTTTTCTCTTTTTTCACAACTCGAGGCTTCAATCTTCATGATTGCCTGCTTGGAAACTGAATAATGCTTTATTATGCTTCAATTCCAATGCTTGAAAGAAACTGTCAAATTGAATATGACAGAATAGTTTGAAATTCCTTTTTTGTTTGGTTTTGGAAACTGTGTGAGTTATGACAGTGTCTGTGAATACATACTCCCATTTCTTTTTCTTTTTTTTTACAATCACAATTTCTTAATTTTTTCTTGATTTCTTCCATTTGCCCCAACTTAATAAATTGGTTTAACTAATTATTGACTTTTTGACTTGTTGGTAATTTGATAATGCTTGAATTTTTTGGGGCATTTAAGTACGTGAATGAGTGTTTTGTTGGTAATTGGTGGTATTCAAATTGAAATTTGATTATTTGAACACATAGTATAATTCTAAAATAGAGAATTTTTTGGGCATTTTTATTAGTTGTTCAAAAAATAGATTTTTTTTACTATATAGGAAGGCCCCGTTCGAGATGATCGGCCTTAGGCCCCCAATTTCATAGTGTCGGCCTTGCCATGGCCTGGCCAGCCTAGCCTTAAGGCCTTTAACCTTATCCAAAACTGTCAGTAATTGGGCTCGTGGCTCAATTATTTATTTTCGCTCACATAAACTCTAAGTTTTATTATTATTACGGTAAGTTAGTTTCCTTATCCGAAGGGGTTCGAGATTAACTTAACTTGACCTATAAGAAATAGAGTTTCTTGATAATAATATAAATAGGGCAAGTAAAGGGATAAAACCCTAACTAGCATTACACGACAAAAGAAGAACACGTCTTCTTTGTGTGTTGGCCGCCCCTTCTCTCTCCTTAATACTATCTCACAAAATACTCTCTCTAAGCCTAACCATCAAGAGGCTTTGATTTGCGGTGTGAATTGGAGATTGATATTTGTGCTACGTGACATCAATCCAACGAAAGAGACTTGCAAGATTATTGTTCATGACGTACGAAGATCGTAGCTCGATCAGAAAGTATTCTACTTCGCTCGAGGATCGAATTCGCAGGAGGTAACTCATGATTCCTCTTAGATAACGAATTCGTAATATATATCCTTCATTGGTATCAGAGTCAATATGCTTGATCGTTTATTTCGTTATGCCATGTATTGCATGCTTTTTTTTTGGTTTGTTTAAAAATTTTACCCATTACGAACCAAGTAGATTTGATTATTTCATATTCAAAACTAATTTTGTTTTGGTAAAATTTTATATTTTTGAGTTCCCTATGATGAGGCAAAAAACATACTAAATTTTCATTAAAATCCGTTGGGTATTTTTTAAAATATCGCAAACCCTAGTTTTGTTGAAAAACGATTTTTTCGAAACTTTGCATGCTTTTTTTACCAGTTTATATTCTACGAAACTATGGTTTTATTGTATATAATTGTAGTACTCCATGAGAGCTTTACATAGACATATTATATGCTTAATTTGGACTTAAAATGAACGTTCTACCACCTCTAGAAGTTAATTAGCTCGTGGATCACATTCGTGAAACCAATTTTATGGGCTTAAAGAATAGGCGTCCCACGACCCGCACTCTCGGCCTCGAAGTACGTGCCTTTTGTGGCACTCCTTTGGGTACAACCAGTATGCAACTAGAATGTACTCGATGAGACGAATCCAACGCAACCATCCATGAAGTCATCAAAGCTCAGGAAGGCAGTACGTAGAGCCCACTCTCCAGCTGGGCGCATGAAGACGAAGTCCAGTCAACCATGTCTGGTCAATTGGTCAACCATCAACACTGACGTGATTACCACGTCGTCTGCCATGTCAGTAGTATAGTCAGCACCACATTACCTGCCACATCAGCCCTATGGCTGACTTAGCATCCAATCAGCGCTTATGTGTGGTGTCCTCTGTTTTTGATCAGTTCAGCCTAGAAATATTTGTTTTTGATTTTTTCCTTTATAAAAACATGTTTTTTATTTATTAAAATTTCAAAAATAATTTCAAGAGGTTGTTTTGTCATTTTGTGATTGTTTAACACTATTTGGGATTGTTCTGTAATTTTTTAAATTTCTTTGTGAATTTTAATATATTTTTAAGTCATTTTTCTCATAATTAATTGTCATTTTGGGCTCTAAAATTGTTATTGGGACTATACGAGACCCAATATTATTAGTTTCAGTAGTGAAAATATTGATGTACATGTTATGTGCTTAGATGAATTTGTTATATCTTTTTTTTTTTGTTCAAATTATCAATTTATGAATATTTTTACGTTGTGCATGTAATGGTTGTGATTACGAGCCTCGCGGATTTTTTCTGCTTACGTGTATGATGTGATTATATTTAGTAATTGATTTTTTGAAATGAAAGTGAATTGAAATATATAGGCTTGTGTCTTTTTACTTGCAACGAATTACAGTGAAATGACTTCTAAAAATATAATCGCCGACCTTAATAACGAAAAGAAATTGTGTTGCTAAAACTACAGTGTTTGGCAAAAAAAAATCACGTGCTTGCTACACGAGCAAGAAGTTCTTGAGAACTTAGATACCGTGATGACTAAACTAGAGATGGGTACTTCTACCCTAGCTCAAAATCGCAAAGATGAGCTTGTGGCTAAGTGCTATGATGCGAGTCGCACAAAGAGTGTTACAACTTGTGACATTGCTCATGTTTCCCTTAAGGGTTCACGAAAGCCATATGGGCAGCGTATGAAACAAGTAAAAGGAATGCAAGCTCATAATCTACCAAAACTAGGTAACATCGCTAAACGCCTTAGGGGCAAAAAGAATATGGTCAAGCATAGGTGCTACAAATGTAATGATACCTTGGGTCATTTAGCTCGGACTTGTGATCCTGAGTCCAAAAAGGTATCTCTAAATCCTAACTCTTCGCAATTTTTGTTTGTTCTCATGTTTTATTTGTCGAATATCTCCCTGTGTGGATTGTAGACTCGAGCTCCACAAAACTTGTGACTAGAGATCAAGAAGGATTTGTAGATTATCGAAAAGTTCCTATGAGTACAAGAAGAATTTTCATGGGAAACAATCCGTCTATAGAAGTCAAAGGAGTTGGCTCATACCAACTTCAATTGCTAGAACATAGATATTCTTTTAATTTTAGTGATGATCACATGGATATTTATTTTGGTGATGAGATTTTGGGACATGGTTTTTTGTTAGATATTTTCTTTAAATTAGATTTGTTTGATTCTTATAACTCTTATGTTAATTCTTCTTCTTGTACGGTTTATGATGATTCTAATTTCGAGTTAAGGCCAGGCCCGGCACTCCAACAAGGCCAGTGAGGCCAGTGAGGGATTTTTTGGGCTTCAAAATCTCAAAAAAAAAAATGCCTATTATTTAATATTTATTTTAGCCCTATTCTAAACCCCAAAGAACGAACTCACGAAGGCTCTCCACGATTTACGACAGACGACTACATTAGTCCACGCCTTCGGCTCCACCGTTCCAGGCCCTCCCAAGAACACGCAAGACGAAATTGGAAACTCCATTTCATCAGACCATCGCAGCTCACGACGGCGAGTCGGTGACGGCTCACGGTACGCTTCCTACTTTTCTTCTCTCTTTTTTCACAACTCGAGGCTTCAATCTTCATGATTGCCTGCTTGGAAACTGAATAATACTTCATTATGCTTCAATTCCAATGCTTGAAAGAAACTGTCAAATTGAATATGAAAGAATAGTTTGAAATTGCTTTTTTGTTTGGTTTTGGAAACTGTGTGAGTTATTACAGCACTGTCTGTGAATACATAATACTCCCATTTCTTTTTCTTTTTTTTTTTACAATCACAATTTCTTAATTTTTTCTTGATTTCTTCCATTTGCCCCAACATAATAAATTGGTTTAACTAATTATAGACTTTTTGATTTGTTGGTATTTTGATAATGCTTGAATATTTTTGGGGCATTTAAGTACGTGAATGAGTGACTTGTTGGTAATTGGTGGTATTCAAATTGAAATTTGATTATTTGAATACATAGTATAATTCTAAAATAGAGAAATTTTTGGGCATTTTTGTTAGTTGTTCAAAAAATAGATTTTTTTTACTACATAGGAAGGCCCCGTTCGAGATGATCGGCCTTAGCCCCCCAATTTCATAGGGTCGGCCCTGGTTATGGCATGCTAGACTTGGACATATAGGGAAAGATAGGATGACTAGATTGACTAGATAAGGCCTATTGGGGTCTCTCACCAAAGTCCACCTACCCTTGTGTGAATCTTGTTTGGCAGGAAAAGCTTGCTAAAAACCTTTTGGCAAGGCAAAAAGGGTCACACATCCATTAGAGTTACTTCATTCAGATATTTACGGAATAATGAATGTAAAGCCACGTCATGAAGCTTCCTATTTTCTTACTTTCATCGACGACTATACACATTATGGTTATGTTTACCTTAATTCTCACTGTGATGGAGCTCTTAAATGTTTTGAGCGTTTTCTCGCAGAGGTTGAGAATCAAAAGGATAAAAGCTTAAACACTTTTAGAACTAACCGGGGTCGTGAATATTTATCTGATCAATTTAAATAATTGTGTGAGAAATAGGGAACACACAGAAAATTGACAATTCCTAGAACTCCGCAACAAGATGGTGTTGCATAACGAAGGAATCGACCATTTTTGGAAATGGTAAGGTCGATGATGGCACAAGCCAACCTCACAATTTTGTTTAGTGCCTTCTAAGTCAATTCCCACAACCCCTTATGAACTTTGGAAAGGTGAGAAGTGTAAATTGGGGCATCATCACCCTTGGGGTTGTGCATGTTATGTCCATAATACATATAATAAGTTTGGAAAACTTGGCCCTAGAAGAAACAAGTGTGTTTTCAATCATAAGGTATTCGGATACCTCAAAGGGTTATGTTATGTACGATGGAAAACCTGATGTAGGAATGACTGAAACAGAGTCGCGCAATATTGATTTCATTGAGAATGATTTCCCTCAGATAGGTGAAGTTAGGAAAGATTTTGAACTTTTTGAAATGGAAGAAGAACATATGACGTCTTTTGGCGAATGTGGGGAATTGCCTCAACCTAATCCTACGGTACAACATGAGGTTGAGCCAATAAAAGTCACCAATGAGAGTCAAGGTGATCTTTATCCAAGTGGGAGTACGGATCCTAGTGGGAGTCCGATACTAGAGTGAAGAAGTAAATGTGGAAATATACCTCGTCGTCAAATCGCGATCGAAGAAAAATCTTTCTTAACTACTTCTTATAACTCTAGTGAGCCTACATCGTTCAAAAAAGATCTTTCTTTACCTTCAAACAATGAATGGATGACTGCAATGGAAGATGAAATTTCTTATATGAAAAAGAATCAGGTTTGGGAGTTAGTTGATCTTCCGCAAGGTCACAAAACTATTGGAAACAAATGGATTTTCAAAGTCAGGCGAAAGGCAGATGGATCAATTGACAAATATAAGGCACATCTTGTGGCGAAAGGCTTTACCCAAAGAGAGGCTTCAGACTATGAGGAGACATTCTCCCCAGTGGTGAGATTTTCCTCTGTTCACCTAATCCTAGCGATAGTAGCGCACATGGATCTAGAACTTTATCAGATGTATGTTAAGACTGCTTTTCTCAATAGAGAACTAGATGAAGAGATCTATATGACTCAACCAAAGGGTTTTGAAGTCAAGGGACACATCGCAAAGTATGTTGGCTTAAACGTTCCATCTACGGTCTCAAACAATCATCTAGATAGTGGTATATATATTCACTTTCATCAAGCAATAATCTCAATTGAATTTGTGATGATTGAAGAAGACCACTGTGTCTATGTTAAACAATCCAAGAAAAAGATCTTGATTCTGTCATTATATTGTGATGATATCTTATTAGTTGGGAATGATATGGAGATGATAAATGTCACTAAAGAGTGGTTGTCTGTATTTTTCAATATGAAAGACTTGGGTGAAGCAAGCTATGTGCTTGGAGTAAAAGTCATTTGGGATCGTTCAAATAAATTTCTCTATTTGTCTCTAGAGACTTACATAAAGAAAGTCATCGAACGATTTGACATGACTAACTCAAAACTCGTTGTCACTCCAATGGAAAAATGATGTGTACTTAGTACAAACCAATGCCCTAAGAATGAAGAAGAGAATGTCTACGACTCAATATGCGAATGCGTTAAGGAGCTTGATGTATACTATGGTGTGTACTCTGCCTGACCTATGCTTTGCAGTTGAGATATTGAGTCGATTCCAAAGTAATCCTTGACATGAACACTAGATGGCAGTGAAAAGGGTTCTGCGTTACTTGGTGGGAACCACAAATTTAACCCTATGTTATCAAGGTGGGGATTTGAGCTTGAAAGGTTTCACTGACGCGGATTGGGCTGGAGATGTAGATGATTGTAAATCTACTTCGGGCTACGCTTTCCTCCTTAGTAAGCGACAGACTAATTCCGTCACCAGCTCATGTTGAAGCTGATCAAGAAACCGAGAGACGGAAATTCTCTATCGCAGATTGGAACCTAACAACTTAGAGACTTACTCATATTTTTTGTACTCCAATTGTAAGGGTATTACAAATAACCCCATATCTTTAGCTTATGTTTAAATTTCTCCCTTTAACTATCAATTGAAGCAATATATCATATTAATTATGATATTTTCTTAAATTACACATTTTGTTTAATTAGGCACAACCATTTGAATTTATAGAATTTAATTTCCCACCTACATATGACCATTTTTATGTATAATTTTTAACATACTATTCAAAATAAAGATAAATAATCATTTATGTTGACAATTTTTAGGTACAAATAGACTCTTATAGTAACAAAGGTAAAATAGTCAATTGAAACACCAAAATAACATTATAATTAAAAAAAACAGTCATTTAAAAATGATCACGTGAGTATCTGGTGATAATTTTACATCAACTCAAATGGTAATGCCTAAATAAAAGATGTGATTAAAGAAAATGTTGTGATTGGTGGGGACACATTGCTTTAATTAATAGTTCATGGGGTAATTTGAACCCAACCTATATTTGACGGAGGTTAATTATAATTTACCCCAATTTTATTTGCCGCCTATGTCTTGGTTTGTTCACTATCGTTCTTGAACATCTAAAGTTTTAAGTTTTGCATATTGGAATATATTGTTCTATTTATGTTAGTTAAGGGAATAATAGTACATTTTTTCTCTCTACTTTGAAGTTTGAATAATCATTAAATTTTATTGTTATAATATTTTTTAGAAAAATTGTCATTATAATTTCAAAAAAGGTTGCAATTTCATCGTTATCCCAATTATCATCTAATTATTAACAAAATTAATTTCAATCACCTAGCCTAAAATTTTATAAGTGTGTTGGAAGATCCTTAACAGTAGTTAGTATTCAAAATTAGAGGATGTAAGTTAAAGTTATAGATGAATGTCAAATTTATAAATGAAATATTTTAAGCGCACATGTAAAAAGGAGGAAGAAGACGGAAACAAAGGGACAATAATTCTAATGACTATTGTGATAGAATTAACTGGGATACATGACAAAGACTAAATGGACAAAGGAAGACATTGAGAACATATCAAACTACAACTCATAGACAAACACGGTAACAGGAGATAGAGAAACAAAGGGACTATATGAAATATGTTTAACAGTCCCCCTCAAGTTGATGCGTGAGGATTTCGAATGCCCAACTTGCAAATGATATTGAGAAACGATTGTGTACTAAGCTATTTGGTGAAGACATCTGCTAGTTGCATGTATGAGGGGACATAACTTGGGGTAATGACACCAGATTGCACATGTACTCGAATGAAATGACAATCTATCTTGACATATTTGGTACGCTCGTGGAAGACACTGTTATTGACGATATGAAGTGCGGATTTACTGTCACAGAACAAATGTATCGATTTTTTGTGATCAACTGTGAGGTCAGTGATGAGGGCGCGTAACCATATTAGTTTAGTAGTAGTGGCTGCCATGGATCGATATTCAGTCTCAGTCGAGGATCGAGAAACAGTTTGTTGTTTCTTAGACTTCCAAGAGATAGGAGATGTGTCGAGTTGAATAAAGAAATCAGTTGTTGATAAAACAATAAGAATAAAGATGAGAACCTAAGCTAAGGAAACTAACAGAAAGAAAAACAAGACACGACAGAATGAGGGAATAATTCGATCTCTCTTACTGATCCTTAGAGATTACATGGCATATATACATACACTAGTCAATGACAGCCCATGATTGAGCTTGGACACCAAGGCAATCAATCAAGATTCCTAATTGCTTAATTACAGCATAATTACAATGAAAGAAATAAAGGAAACTAAGACTAATTACATTGAGACCAACTAGCAGCATGATATTTACTGAATATTATCCATTTACACCCTCCCTCAAGCTAAGCGAAGTACGTAGGACAAAGCAGCAGCTTGCTTGAAAGGAGTTGCAGCCGAGGTGAAGCAAGGCTCTTAGTGAAAATGTTGGCTATCTGATCACGAGTAGAAAGATGTCGTAGATGAAGAAAACCCCGTTGTTGTAGTTCACGAACAAAGTGGTAGTCAATCTCCACATGGCGTGTCCGAGCATGAAAAACTGGATTGCAGGACATATGTATGGCCGAGATATTATCACAATATATTGTCGGGTCTTGAAGATAGATACCAAGTTCTCGGTAAAGGAAGGAGAACCACCGTAATTCTGCAGCAGTAGTGGCGAGAGCACGATATTCAGCCTTGCTCCTTGATCGGGAGACAGTCGATTGCTTCTTCGCAGTCCACGCTACAAGATTCGGACCTATGAAAACACAGGCACCGGTGATGGAGCGTCTATCAGTTGGTGACCCTGCCCAATTGGCATCCGAAAAAGTGGACATTGTAGTATTCATTGAGACAGTAAAATGGAGGCCGAGAGAGATAGTGCCCTTGATATACCTGAAAATTCATTTAACAGCATGTAGATGTGACGTTCGTGGGGCATGCATATGTTGGCATTGATTTACCGCAAATGAGATGTCGGACGAGTCAAAGTCAGATATTGCAAACCACCGACCATGCGATACTCGGTGGCGTCGGACAATGGGTCCCCTGTGGTAGCATCAAGGTGAGAACCAGGAATCATTGGTGTACGAACTGGTTTACAGCCATCTAAGTGAAACTTGCGTAGAAGATCAGAGGCATAGCGAGATTGCCTTAAGCTGAGAAGAGACTTATCACGAGAGGTCTCAATGCCCAAAAAGAAGCCAAGAGGACCCAAGCGACGGCTTTCGAAGGTGGCACAAATCTGATCAAGAACCATGGTCACAGCAACAGTTAATGAGCCGGTAACGAGGATGTCATCTACATACACTAAAATAGCCATCATTTCTGAGCCAGAGTGACGAATAAACAAAGAGTTATCAGATTTGCTATTGAAGAAGCCAAGAGTGATCAAGAAATCATGAAGCCGTTGGAACCAAGCCCTTGGTGATTGTTTAAGGCCATAAATTGCACGGTGCAATTTGCAGACATGAGTTGGTAATAAAGGATCTTGGAACCCGGTGGGTCGAGCCATATAGACATCTTTATTTAAAAACAAGGTTAAACGCATTGCGAACATCTAACTGTTATATAGACCATCCACGAGAATGGGCCAAAGATAGAAGTGTTCGAATTGTCGGAGGCTTTACGACAGGGCTGAAAGTCTCGTCATAATCCATACCCTCTTGTTGTGTGTAACCCTGAGCCACTAACCGAGCCTTGTGATGCTCAATAGTACCATCGGCTCGTCGTTTAACCTTGTAGATCCATTTGCTCCCAACCACATTCAAACCCGAGGTTTTAGGAACTAGAAACCAAGTCCCATTTTTGTGAAGAGCGTGAAGCTCGTCATGCATTGCCTTCTGCCAGTGAGATATAGATGATGCTTGTTTAAAAGTCTGAGGTTCAAACTCAATGGAGGTGGTATTGATTGCCGATAAAGCTTCGGGTAAGGGATACCCGTAGACCAGATCATTAATACTCTTGAATTTGCGAGGAATGGAAGAAACCTCACCGCTGGAATCTTCATGAAGAGCATAAGGTACTGGGCTATGAGCAAAGTTTGGTCGGCCAGCATTAGAAGAATCTGGCGTTGGGGGTTAGACGGAGACATCGTGATATGACTAGCTCATCAAGCGGACCGTATGAACCGGGCTTGGGAGATCTCGAGGCTTAGCGGTTGGGCCGGGGGCGGGAGGTGAATTCTGGGTGGGTGCAACCGTGGTTGGAACTGTATGAGCAGGAGGGCTCGGCATTGGGTTCCCAGCATGATTGAAAGTTGAGTGCGTTGGCCCAAAAGTGGGACAAATGAACTGATGAGAACTGTGGTGAACAGGCTGGTTGGAGCCAGGAGAATGCCCTGAAGATACAGAAGAAGTGGAAAAAGGTAAAAATGTTTCATCAAAAAGAACATGCCTAGAAATGTATAATCTGTTAGTCCTCATATCGAGACACCGATAACGCTTGCGAAAATTATCGTAGCCAAGAAAAACACATGGTTGTGACTTAGGTAGCAATTTGTGTTTATTATATGGAACCAAATGAGGAAAGCACACACACCCAAATGTTTTAAGAAACCGATAATCAGGGACTCGTTGCAACAGTTTTTGAAAGGGAGAAATATAATGTAACTGTCGCATCGGGAGACGGTTGATTAGAAAGACCGCGGTGGAGAAAGCTTCAAGCCAATATTTTTGAGGTACCGAAGACTGAGATAACAAACACAGCCCCGTTTCGACAATGTGCATGTGTTTACGTTCCACTGTCCCATTTTGTTCAAGTGTGTAAGGGCACGTAGATTGGTGCCGAATGCCATGTTGTTTGAGAAAAGACAAAAAATGACGACTCATGAATTCATCCCCCCCCCCATCAGTTTGAACCGTTTTAATGGTGTGAACGGCAGAGTTTTTTCGAGACAGTTGATTTTCGATTTGATTTTTAAATGTGGCAAACATTGACGCAACATCCGACTTTTGAACAAGAGGAAAAAGCCAAACATAACGCGAGTAATCATCAACAATACTTAAATAAAACCGAAAACCAGAATTTGATATAATAGGAGAAGGACCCCATACATCTAGATGAAGCATATCTAATGGTTGCAAAGAATTAAAAGTACGAGAAAAGAAAGGCAATTTGCATGACTTGCCCATAGGGCAGACATGACACAAACTCTTATTTTTCACGGAACCACTAACCGGTATCCGGACAGTATTGACTAAAGATTCAAATATATGAGAAGAAGGATGGCCTAGACGAGCATGCCACGTAGAAGACAAAGCACGTTCTCCAATCAAAGCAAGAGGATTAATCTTGGGGTTGGTATCTACGTGTAACTGGTAAAGACCACCGGAGCTATTGACAGAGAGAATAGTCCGCTTCGTTTGATTGTCCTTCACACGAAAACCAAAACCATCAAATTCGAAAAAGCAATTATTATCTAATGAAAATTTACGAATAGAAATAAGAGACTTGTGTATGGTAGGAACACATAAAACATTACGCAGATTAAAGATGCGATTATTGCTACGAAAAGTGGACTGACCAATACAGGAAATGGGCACACTAGTCCCATTGGCAACTGTAACCGAGTCATTACCTGAGTAAGGTTCAACATGAGATAGACCATGCGGAGAAGGAGACATGTGATTTGTTGCTCTGATACCATAAAACAATAAGAATAAAGATGAAAACCTAAGATAAGGAAACCGACAGAAAGAAAAACAAGACACGGCAGAATGAGGGAATAATTCGATCTCTCTTACTGATCCTTAGAGATTACATGGCATATATACATACACTAGTCAATGACAACCCATGATTGAGCTTGGACATCAAGGCAATCAATCAAGATTCCTAATTGCTTAATTACAGCATAATTACAGTGAAAGAAATAAAGGAAACTAAGACTAATTACATTGAGACCAACTAACAGCATGATATTTACTGAATATTATCCATTTACAGTTGATTTACAAGACATGGGACACCCACCCCAATCCGCATCACAATATGCAGACATGTGAAGGTCATTTTTGGAGGAGAAGAATAGTCCTTGGCCAGGAGTTCCTTTGATAAAAGACAACAAGTGCATGGCAGTGTCCATATGTGGTTGTCGTGGAGCATGCATGAATTGACTTAGAATGTGGACGGCATAAGAATTGTCTAGACGTGTGATAGTGAGATAGATTAAACGTCCACTAATCGTCTGTAGTAGCCTGGGTCTTCTAAAAGTTCCCCATCTTCCACATTGAGACGATGTTGTTGACAAATAGGGGAAGACGCCGAACGAGAACCAAGGTATCCAATATCGGCTAGGATATCAAGTACATACTTTCATTGACATAGAAAAATTCCATCAGGAGAGCGAGCGACCTCTAGGCCTAAAAAGTATCGCAATGTGCCAAGGTCCTTGATGCGAAAACATTTGTTGAGGTAGGCCTTTAAGTGATTGCATGATTCAATATCAATCCCGGCAATGACGATGTCAACGTAGACAAGGACTGCTATATACGTAGAACCGTGTTGACGAATGAACAAGGAGTGGTCGCCCTTGGAGTGATGGAAGTCATAATACTGGAGAGTGTTGGAGAGTTTGGCAAACTATTGATGACTGGCTTGCTTGAAACCGTATAGAGACTTGCAAAAAAAGACATACGCGATTGTCATTGGTGGGTAGGAGACCATGAGGAGGTTTCGTATAAACTTCCTCAACCAGCTGACCATATAGGAAGGCATTATCAACATCCATTTGAAGGGGGACCCAATTATTGGTTACTACAACAGCTAATAGACAACAAACCGTTGTTAACTTGGTGACGAGGGCAAAAGTTTCCTGATAATCAAGGCCCAATCTGAGTGAAACCTTGAGCTATAAGTTGGGCTTTATATCTATCAATAGATCCATCAGCACAATGTTTGATTTTGTAAATCCATTTGGAACCAATGGCACGCTTCCTTTCAGGAAGATGAGTGATATCCCAAGTTTGATTTCGCTCAAGGGCTTGGATTTTTTTTGCTCATGGCATCACGCCATTTGTCATAAGGCACTGCCTCTGCATAGTTACATGGTTCCCTATGGGTAGTAATGTTGGCAAGGAAGGAGGAATAACTAGGGGAAAATTAGCATTAGACAAATAAGAAGAAATGTGTAAGATATACCTGAGTTGACGTGATTGGAAGCAGCGGTAGGTGGGGATGAACTGGATTCACCTCGAAGGTCATATATGTAATATGTGAGTCGTACCGGGGGGTTTTTGGTTGCGTTGAGGGGAAGGTTCGGGAGGGAGGGGTGGTAAAGGGGGAGATTCGTCTGTGGGTTTGGCTGGGACATGAGTAGGCAGAACATGCGGTACAAATTCATCATCATCAGGATGAACGGAAGGAAAAAGGGTATAGGACGGGGCGGAGGATGTAAAGTCATAGGTGGTATTAAGGATTGGGAAAATCTACTCATATAATATGATGTCCCGTGAGATGGAAATGCTTTTGGTTTGAATATTGAAGATTTTGTATCCTTTTTTATTTGTAGGATAACCGACGAAGATACATGGGTGAGATCTTGATGAAAATTTGTCGTTGGTGCAACGTGGATCACGAGCATAACACAAACAACCAAAAACACGTAGATGGGAGTACGAGGGTGGTTAACCGTGACAAAGTTCATATGGAGATTTTCCTTGGAGACGAGGAGTAGGAGTTATGTTGATGAGATAGGCAACGGTTAATATGCCTTCACCCCAAAAAGATAAAGGTAAACCAGCTTGAAAATGAAGTGCACGACTAACCTCTAAGAGATGACGATGTTTGCGCTCAACAACTCCATTTTGTTATGGATTACCCGCAACAATGGTTTGACCTATAATATTGTTCTCGAGGCAAAAAGATTTCAATGGCCCTTCAACAAGATCAGGGGCATTGTCACTCCTTATTTGTTTAATCATGTGATTGAATTGGGTGTGGACCATTTTATAAAAAGTCGTAAAGCATTGGAAAGCATCTGATTTGCCTTTTATCAAATATACCCAAGTAGCACAAGAAAAATCATCTACAAGAGTAAAAAACAAGGATGCACCAGAATGAGAGACAGTATGATATGGACCCCATGTGCCAATGTGAACAAGAGAGAAAGGAATAAAACATTTATTATCACTTAATTAAAGTAAAAGGAGTTCTGGTGTGTTTAGACATTGAAACTGTAAATAAGAAAAACTAGAAATAAGAGAAAGACGACTAGTGGAAGGGTGTCCCAGCCGTTGGTGCCAAAGTTTTGGGGTATCTTTGATGGTGGCTGCGACAGACATGGGAATATTGTTTTCAAAAGGTTTGTCCAGATGATATAATCCATCTTCCATCTTACCCGGCCCAATTAGTCTCCTCGAGTGAAGGTCATGTATGACATAAAATATGGGAAAGAATGGAAGGTTATGGCACAATTATTTTCTGAAGTAAGTTTACTAACAGACAAAAGGTTGCACTTGAAATCAGGTAAGAGGAAAACTTTTGATAGATTAATGTTAGGTGTAAGATTAATGCTGCCATGAGAAATAGTATTGAGAGTAGAACCATTAGGTAATGAGACAATGGAACCATGATTACGCATTGACGAGGAATCATTATAAATATATAGATTGATGATGAGAAAATTGGTCCGTAGATCCTGAGTCGATAATCCAATTTGATGTACTAGTCGGGTTTAGAGTAGCCTTACCAACAAAATGAGCTGATGGGACTGAATGAGTTATCTTTCCAAGGATATGTAGGAGTTGTTCTTTATGTTCTGGAGTCAATGTAAGTCCAGGAGAGACAGTATGAGTGATTTAAGATATAGGATTATGCGAGGTATCGGTTGTGAGGGTGTTATGTGCCAAACTTTTGTTGCGACCACGATCACCCGAGTTGGTGTTGATAGGGAACCCAATAATTTGGTAGCATTGTCCCTTCCAGTGACCAGGCCGATTGCAATGATCACTACGAGGGCGACCGCGACCACGATCCCGTCCTTTTTGACGGTGCAGTTTTATTTCCAGCATTGGTGGCGTTGAAAGCTACTGCCTCTGGTGCAAGAGTTTTATGGGAAGATACTTGTTGTTGACGTTCTTCTTGGATAACGAGACCATAGACCCTGTAAAGAATAGGCATGAGATCCATAGTAAGAATTTGAGATTTAATTACCTTGTATTGATCACCAAGACCCATGAGAAAGTCGTGAATCTTTTCTTTTTCCATACGATCGACCACTTTGCGAGATATTCCACAGCCACACCCAAAGCATGTGCAACTGGGAATAGGGTTTTATGATGTTAATTCTTCCCATATGTCTTTTAATTTGTAGAATTAGGTTACAACGGGAAGATCTTGTTGTTGGATTGAGAAGACAGACCGACGGAGATCATGGATGAGGAGTTCATTCCCTTGACTGTGTTTCTCGAGTTCGCGCCAAATAATTATGGCATCTCGTTGGTAAGTGATTCCAGAGAGCACGCTTGGAGAGAGGGAGTTTTTGAGCCATGCAACGACCATGGCGTTGCATTTGTTCCAAGCATAGACTTCTGGGGAATCATCTGATGGACGTTCTAAGGTTCCATCAATGAAGGGTTCTTTATTATTAGTTATGAGAGCGTTAAGGGTTTCATCGCACCAAGATTTATAGTTTGCTTCAGTTTCAGTGAGTTTGAAGTCGATAAGAGGGATTCCAGGGATGTCGGAAGAGGTAAGATGATATGGGCTGGTAGGGTTTTGGGTAATGGCGTAAAACTATGTATGACTCACGTTCTTTGTGTGACTAGAATTCCCTTCTTCGCTTGTCTTGGACAGCGTAATATTATCTCCATCGTTCATGTTGAATATGCTGAAACGAGGAGAGAATAATATTTCTCTGATACCATGTAAAAAGGAGGAAGAAGACGGAAACAAGACGGATCTATCCAAGTTAAATTGGGAAAAATTCAAAAATTTCAATACAACTCCTTAGTTTTTGAAAATGATAGCGTTACCCCTCATATTTATATATGCAGAATGTCACTTTTTTACTATTAACCGTGTCACTTTGTAGTATAAAATGTGTTTCTTTTGGCCTTAGAAGTATCACTTTACATTTTTAATGAAAATTATAAATTTTTTTCCTTAAAAAGTTTTACTTTTTGAGTTTAAATGTGTCATTTTTAATCTTAAATGTGTTACTTTCACTTTGAAAAGTATCTCATTTTTTTTATAAATAAAAACCATTACGTTTGGCATTAAAGTTTTACTTTATAACTGTAAGTCCCGTTGGCAACTGACAAGGCTAGAAGGGGGTGAATTGTCTTTTAAAAACTTTAAGGATGGATTTGAAAAACAATAAAAGTTTGCAGCGGAAAATATAAGTTGTCAGTCAGCTGATATTGTGTCAGCTGGGCTGAAGATTTAAAGGGGCTGAAGCTGAAGAATATTGGTCAGATGGTTGACACAATTGTTTTAGAAAATTTCTGATTAAAAATAGATCACTGAATATAAAGAATGAACTGAAGAACAAATTAAAGCATAGCTTTCGAGAGAAAAATATTTATGTGTATTTAATTGTAACTTAGGGTCAATTGCATGATAAATTAGATCCCTTGGATTTTTCTTGCTAATATATCTCAAGCACACTTTTGAACCGTGTTTGCATATTAGTCTTGATTGCTCCTACCATCTGTTTTAGCGAATGCTTATGTGAAATACAGTGATGCTAAATCTTCAATTCCATAACTTTCATAATGGACATGATATTTTATGTGTTTTACTTTCTTAAAAACTGCATGAGTATTTTGGCATTAAGATATGATATAGGTCATCTTTGGATCGTTTGAGCCTAAATATTTCCCGACCTTTACTAAAAATATCCCTAGTGTCCCCTTTGAGCCTTATTAAAAAGAATGGAGTGTGCTAAGCACACATTAAACCCCCATTCGACTTTGTTTCTTGTACCCACATTAACCCTAAAACCTATACACTTTAGCCTACCCTTTGAGAGAGTAGGATGTGGATGGGGAATTAATTTTATGGGCCTAATTTTCAGTTAAGAAAGTTTTCCGAAAACTCCTTCCCTATCGAAAAATAAATAAATCGACGAAAAATGAAACGGAAGAAGAAGAGTGCAATAAGATTTTCGAGAGAAAAATATGATAACAAAATTTCTCTGAAAATAGAATTCTAGATATTTTAGCTTGATATATTGTACAAAACAAGTTTGGAGGGAAAAAGTCTCCACTTGTGGTCTTTCCAGGTCCTAGCCTAATTGGGAAAAACTTCCTTTTGATTGGAAGTATTAGGGGTAAAGGGTAGTCTTGCTCTCTCACTTTGTATTCTATTCCTTTTCCATCTTATCCCCCTACACCAAGGCCTTACATTACAAGCTACTAAAGGCCTATATATCTTTTTGCCAATGCTTGTGTTTGTTGATTTGATGGTAATTCATGTAAATTGATCCCCTCTTCATACATTCATATTATTAGCAAGCTCACTGTGTTAGCGTAATCTTAGCTATTGCAAGTAATTGGGGCAGGAGGGCATTGTATGTCATACATAGGAAGTGCATGGGATGGATGTATAAGTTTTTGAAATCTCTGGTGATCTCTCTTTCTGTAATAGACCGGATTTGGATGGTAGATCTCATACTCCATATTGCATTGGTTTTATTTAAATCCTGATTTTTAGAATGAATGTTGTGCTTAGCTTAATAAAACTGTTTTAGTTAAGATATTCTTTATGACTGGTTATCACACACACACGGAGAAATTAAGACTGGTAGCAGCTTGAGTATAAGTCAGCTTGTTCAGTGAATTAGTCTGCACATATGTGTTATGCTCTTATGACTTGAGATTGAAACCAAAAAGATTTTCGTTTTTATTTTGTTTTTAGAGTAATTTTTACATGCTTTTGTATTTATTAGTTTTTGTATTTATCTGCATAGTCGAGTCGCTCGTTAGAGTCTCCTTGAGTTTGTGGGTTTCTAGAGGAGTGTATATAGTGTCACCCTCCAAAAAGATTTTTCTTAATTTTTGTATATGTGTGGGTTCCCGGGACTTGCGCCCGCGCCCCGCGCGCCCTTGGATAGGGGTGCATGTACGTGTGGATGCGGGACACCACTGTTCTCATTTCACCCTCCCTTGTTTAGGGGAAGTCGAAATTAAAAGGGCGAGAGGAGTGCTTTCTAAGATAGCGCATTTGAATACGCCTCGGTTGCCTTTAGTGGATTTTTGGTCCAATACGGGAGCTTTGGGTTTTCTACATCAAGTTATCCCTTGTTTAGGGGATACCGGGATATAGGAATACATCACCCTTTCATTCTCATTCTCCCTTTTTTTAGGGGAAAACGGAAAAGTGTAAGAAAAGAGTGTGGCGAGGCCCCGCTATGGATTTTATGAAAATAGCCTTATGGCCTATTTCAGATCACTATGGGTGCTTTGGGTTTCCTGCATCAAGTTATCCCTTGTTTAGGGGATACCAGGATATTGGAATACATCACCTTTTCATTCTCATTCTCCCTTTTTTAAGGGGAAAACGGAAAAGTGCAAGAAAAGATGTTGCGATGCCCCACTGGATCCAAAATATTTTATAGAGTCGCCATCTTTATTTTAAGGAATAAATAAAGCAAAACCAAAAAAAGAAAACCAGAGATTATGAAAACGGGTTTGAAGGCTAAGTTACGAGTTGGGAAGGTGTTAGGCACCCAACTCGCCCTTTCGGTCTCAAATATAGTTTTTGGCTAAAGTTGTTTTTTGTTATATTTATTTAGCAGATAAACAAAGCATTAAAAGACAGAAAATAAAAACAAATACATCCGCGGCTACATTATTTACGGACTTGCAGCCGTCTCTTTACAAATAATTACAAATATACTTTAAAATATTTGGCCATAATAATGGCTCTTTTTAGTGCTATTTCCTAACTAAATCCGGGCAGCACAACGACTTACATTTTTATATTAGGTCGGATGGAAAATAGCATTTTTACAAATAAAACTTTAAAAACTTACCTACTGGCGGACTAAGGTGTGCTCGCTCTGTCCTTCAGGGAGAGGGAATCTTTTTTTAATGAAGTGGTGTGGGGATTCGGGCAGAATGACTACTTCCGAAAGGTTACTTTTTGCCCCGGGATCTAGGTAGAGTAACGGCTTATTTTGGTTGTTTTGGTTGCTTGAGGAAGGCGAAAATCGGACAGAATAACGACTTATTTCTGACTGATTTGGCCTTTTAAATCGGATAGAACAACTGCTCTTTCCACAATTTTTGGACCGGGGAAATAGGGTGGAAACCTAGCTGGGGAGCTAAGGCTCACTTTAACCGGTGAGTTTTGAGTTTGGAGGAGATTTGGCAGGGTTTCGAGGCTTTGGAGAAGGATCTCGCACTATCTCACTTCGCTCTCCATTTCTCCAACGTAACAACGACGCGGAGAATTCTTTGGGGAAGAAAAGTTGTGTCTGAAAGTGAACCCCGAAGGCTCTATTTATAGCCTGGGAAGAGGACACCGAGGGAATTGAATTTTCTCTCTTCATGCTTCACTCGGTTATGCAGCAGGGAGGATTTTGCACATTACGACTAGGCGTCTGGGGGAGCACTTGTAGCTTGAAACCAGGTGCCACCACCCATAGCTGCAGGCGCCACCCCCATTTCATCCATGGGTGGCGCCAACTTAGCTTTAGTTGTTTCATTTTTGGCAACTTTAGCCCCTGCATTTCACTGTTTTGCGCATCCTGCTTTGTCCTTTTGCATTTTCAACCCTGTAACTTGACATTTTGTTATGTTTTAACAGGTCTTGATATTTCATGTCATGTTACATACCAGGGGTACGAAATTGGGGTGTCTCTGAGCCCCTCAGCGATGGAGTCTACGGGTAACCCGCAACTTCTTGAGTAGGCGAACATCGTTGATAAGAAATAGACTCTCAATTTCGTGCAATTAATACTGAGGAGAGATACAACGGTGCGAGTTATAATGCAAAAGTTTATAATGCAAACCAAACCTCCATATCCTAGACATTTTTAGTCGGTTATAGCAGGTTATCGTAGTTTTTAAGCAGATATGCAAATTAAATGCTCTGATGGTCGGACCTACTAATGTAGGCTGCCTATGTATTCCTTAATAAAGGAAATCAGACCAAACGTAGTTCGGCCTCAAGCAAGTCGAACAACCAACGAGGATGTCATGTCCTTCGGGTCAAAACCCGCCCAAGAATACAACGGAAAAAGATTTTCATGTTTTTCGAAAAGTTGTATTCAACCGGTCAAAACCCGCCATTAAATACGGTATGAAGATTTTTAAGTTTTTCGAAAACCATATTTCAACTTGTCAATACCTGTCGTTGAAATACGTTAAGAGGAATTTTCAAAAATTGTGCTCAACCGGTCAATACCTTATCGCCAAACACAATAAGAAAATTTTCAAATTTTTTGGCGTACTCAAGCCGATCAAAATGCATTTGCAGGCAAAAAAAAGCTTTCTTCAAATTTTTCGGCGTATCCAAGCGATCAAAATTCGCGGAATCACGGCAAAAAGATTTTTCTTTTTTCCTTCCTCTTTTTTTTTTTTTTTTTTTCAATATTCCTCTTTTTTTTGTTTTTTTCAATATTCCTCTTTTTTTTAACAAAGATTTAACAAAGATTTTTCTTATGATACAATAATGATTGATTTACATTTTATTTATGCAAGAATGCAAATGAAAATTCTTAAATACATGATAAAATGCAAAATGCATGAATGAAAGGCACACATTTATATGTTTTTTTAAATATATTTACAAGAACACATACTTTATATATATATATATATATAAATAATAAGTATATATATATATATATATATATATATATATATATATATATATATATATATATATATATATATATATATATAGCCTAATGTATCGATTACGCAAGAAAAATGGTTTATGAGAATCTTACCTTTCCTTCATTTCCCTCTTTTTTTTTCAGGAGCGTGTTACCTTGACTCAGGTTCGGACAAGTTGCGATATGGTGACGGACATTGTCCATCTAATGCCCGAGCCGGCACTGGTTTTGGTGGAGGATACTGGCCTCGGGGTATTCATGTGGGCATTATGTCCCTTCTGTAGTTATATGGCTATTTTCGATACATTGCAGAACTATTGGTGGGACACGACCCACGCTTTCCACTTCGGTGGGGGAGGCCACTATGACCCATGTGACTTTGCTATCACGGGTATCTCTAGGCATCGGGCGGACTCTTGAGCCGGATTATACTCTCGAGTCAACATCATGACATGGTGGAGGATCTTACGGGCTTCGTGCCCGAATATAAAACTGCGGATGAGATCAAGATTGGCGGCGTTAAGAGATGGCTTTTGGCGAATGCTGGAAGAGTCGATGTCGGGGATAGCATCGCCGTAGCTCGCGTCGCCAGATCCTTTCTATTTTTCTTTCTGGGGATGTCGCTCTTTGCCAATTCCTCCACTTCTCACGAGTTTCCCTCTAGGCGCCTCAGGGAGGCGGACCGCGTGATTGAATATATGGTGGGGGCGGGCGGGCACAGTTGAACTTTATGCCTCCATGGGCCGAGGCGGCCGGGAATGAATCATCGGTTATGACTGGCTTTGCTTCTGCTTGGGAGGTACATCTCTTTTCTTCCCACTTTCAATTTTTTTTTCTGTAGGCATTATTATTTTTTTTTTCATCATCATTTTTCTTTTTATAGCTGACTTTTGCTTCTTCTTTTTTTTTTAGGTATGGGCTTATTCTGTTTTTGACTTTACACGAGGCCCAGCTACTGGCGTTCACGAACCACCTTATTTGGCTAAGTTTGTAGCTTATGGCCGGAAGAAAAAAGGATAGAGGCGGCCATTTTCTGGAATGACTTGGATTGCGTGACAGGATAGATAGCTCGACCTCGGGCTCTGTGCATTTAGTTCCTTGGCATAATTTAGTAGGGCCATATGAAGTCACCCTGACACTGAGCCGCTGCCGGATTCTCATGGTGTCGATCATGAATGATTCTTTATATATGGGCGAGCGAGTTAATCGCCAACATGTCATGTACTCGACACTTCCGGTGGTGCCTCCTGCACCTCCCCCTTGGGTGATCGTTCCAGATCTTCTTCCGAACAGGTATCTTTACCTGTCAAAAATTTTCATGCCACCCAGCGATTATCTAGTCATGCCATACGAGGAGTTCTTGAGGACGATGCTTCATCCTGCTCCTCCTGCCCCTGCGGTTGTCAGGGGTGCATCTGATGCATGTGATAGACCAGGGTCCTCTCGCCCAGCTCTTGATGCACAGTCGGAGTTCTCTATGCCCGATGATGCCTTCTCCACCTTCCGATATCATCGAGATGGAAGACTTATAGACCAAGTCTTACCCGATACGGATATTCCCAAGGAGTACCGTGTCCCTGATCACGCTCGCACGGTATATCATCACTCATCTCTTTTTATCCATCATTTTTTTTATTTTTTTCTTCATATATAACACTCTCTTTTTTTAGCATCATCATCATTCTTTTTTTTTTTGACTGAAGCATTTCCTTTTTTGTTGCAACACCCTCTTTTTTTCCCAGGTCAAGATGTCCACATATAAAAGGCTGATGCGGGGCTTTGTCAGCATCAACAAATTTTACCAGCAGCTCATGGATGACTTTTCTTGCCAGGGTAATGATGCTATACGGCAGACCAGACGCCGTGATGATGACGACGATGAGGCTAACGGGTCGGCTCGCCCTCGGGTGAGAGGTAAAGGTCGCAGACTAGGCGGCGGAACGGACCCTCGAGTGATGGGAGCTGGTTTTGATAGGGGCAGAGCGTCCTGCGATTATTAGCTCCTACTACCTGCACACATTAGTTTTTTTTCTTCTATTCTTTTTTTTTGTTTATTTTATGTTTTTATTTTTTTATTTGCACCAGAGCCTGTACAAACATTTATTATGCAATGCAATATAATTTTATATAATGCGAGAAAATAAAATGCAGACTCAAAATACATGCAGAAAATAAAGCTATACCGATATCTAAGGGTAATGGCACACCGCATCTTATAAATGGATTTCAAAAGAATATACCTTCGGGCTCGAGCGGGCTTTTCTGGAGATATTCGGGGAAAAGGAGGCATCCGCCTTCTCCTATTCTCGGGCATATAATTGCTGTAGGGCTACATTTGGCATAAGGTTATTCTCATAGCCCCTGCGTTTTTCTTCGCAATCAGACAGGGCAGTAGTGGATGGTCGGAACCCAAGTCGTCCGGCTGTTTCAGGACAACGACAATGCGGATAATGAATAAGACGAGGACACTTCTGGTGCTTCTCATTCTAATGAGACTGAGCCTTTTCTGTGCCTTGCAGAAGGAGTATATGGGCTCGGCTGGGCGGACACCGCAGGCACTGATGGACCACCTCGGGGCTTAAGCTGCAAAAGAAAGGATAGTTCGGGGGAACAAAGGGGGTAGAGGCAATAATAGATATGTACAGGGAGATAATGCACAATCTAAATTTCTTTAGCAATTATTCCTAAGCTGCATCTTAGGACTTGTATTTTTATATTTTAGTTTTTTAATGTGAGCTTTCTGTCGTGGTTTTTCTCTTTTCTTTGTCAGTCGAGCCCCTCATATGCTGAAGACTGGAGGGAGGATGCCGAGGATCCAAGTAGTGCCTTCCCTCTCCTTTTTTTCTCCTGATTATTATTTCTTTTTATGCTCTAATTTTTGCCTAGGCCGCCCTTTCGGGTTTTCAACCTAGCGAGCCCTTGTTTCTCCTTCTATTGTTTCTTTTTTTATTTTGCTCTAATTTTTGCCTAGGCCGCCCTTTCGGGTTTTCAGCCTAGCGAGCTGGAGAAGGAAGCACTTGTCAGATAAGTTAGTTCAAGCATAGTACCTTTTGAGCTTGTCGAGATTGAAGGGCTGAACAAGGTCTTCTCCTTTTTGGTTCGTGAGAAGTACGACACTTCCTGACCGGATCTTTTTGACAATATACGGTCCCATCCACGGAGATTTCCATTTTCCCCTAGTATCAACATAACTAGGGGGATTTTCTCGAAGCACGAGGTCCCCGACTTGGATGTTGCGGCCTTTGACTTCTTTATTGAAGGCCCGGGCTATGCGCCTTTGATACGCTCGGGTATGCTCCAGGGCTAACAAGCGTCTTTCGTCAATTAAGGCTAACTCTTCAAATCGCCCTTTGACCCAGTCAATTTCTGCTATGCTAGATTCCATCATCACTCTTAGTGATGGAATTTCAACTTCAATAGGTAGCACTGCCTCCATGCCATATGCCAAGGAATAGGGGGTAGCCCCAGTAGGTGTGTGGACTGAGGTGCGATAGCCCCAGAGGGCTAATGGCAATTTTTCTGGCTAGTCTCTTCCTATGTCAGCCATTTTTCGGATGATATTTTCAAGTGTTTTATTGGGTGCTTCAACGGCACCGTTGGTTTGCGGCCGATAGGGGGAGGATTTATGCCTTTGGATCTTGAACTCGTCGAGCAGACGATTCACATCCCCTTCAAAATGCGTGCCGTTGTCGGAGATTATCTCGAAAGGCACTCCGTATCGATATATGATGTTGGTCCGGATGAATTCGGACACCTTTCGGGCATTTAGGATTTTATAGGAAGAGGCATCCACCCACTTTGTGAAATAATCGACGGCTACTAGGACATATTCATGGCCATTGGATCCCTTCGGGTGAATTTGGCATATGACGTCGATTCCCCATGTTGAGAAGGGCCGGTACGTGGAGTTATATAGGACATCACGGGGCACGTCTTTGCAGTTGCAAAGCGGCACTTGTCGCAATAGCGCACCAGCAGAATACTGTCGATTTCAAGCGTACTCCAATAGTATCCCTGCAGGATAATTTTCTTGGACAGCATATGGCCATTCATGTGGGGCCCGCAGGTACCACCATGCAGCTGATCCGTGATTTGCTCGGCTTTGACCTGATCGACGCATAATAAGTTAAGGCCTTGATAGTGCCTTTTATATAGGCTGCCACTGCTGAGTACAAATTATGAGGCCCACCTCCGCAGGGAGACTTTCCATCTTTTGTCTAAGCTGGGAGGATAGATTCCTTTCTGGAGCAGATTTAAGATATCAATGTACCAGGGCTCGTGATCTGCTTCAGGGGCTGCATTAATTTTGAAGCAGTATCTTGGGAGTGACCATCTTCCGACTACTGAGCAGTGAACATTAGTTTCTGCGAGAATTTGGACTAGCGATGCAAGAGTGGCTAAGGCATCGGCGAATTGATTTCTATCTCGTGGCAGATAGCGGAATGAGATAGAATCAAATCGGGCAGCAAATGTTATTAATTTGGCATGATAGAGTTACAGCCTGGGATCTTGGGTACTCCATTTCCCTTCGACTTGATTTATAATTAGAGCGGAGTCTCCATAGACTTCGAGATCTTTGGCTCCCCTTCGGAGAGCTTCTTCTATGCCAACAATACAGGCTTCATATTCAGTTGTATTGTTTGAGCATTCGAACTCCAACCTTATGGCCAGTGGAGTATGAGAATCGGCTGAGTCTATGAGCAAGATTCTTATGCCAAAGCCTCTTTTATTTGCGGCTCCGTCAAAGAACATCTGCCAGCTGGTGTCATGGTCAGTAATTTCCAGGACACCTTCGTCTGGAAGTTAGGCTCAGTCACATCTTCAGCTTTTAAGGGAAGATCGGCTAAGTGGTCTGCAATTACGCTGCCTTTGATAGATTTAAGTGTGACATAAGTTATGTCAAACTCATTGAGAAGAAAGGACCACTTGGCCAGTCGGCTGGAAAGTGATGGCTTACCGAAGATGTATTTTATAGGATCCATTCTGGATATGAGCTTGATGGACTGTCCTTGCATATAGGTCTTGAGCCTTTGAGTGGCCCAGACTAGGCCGGTGCAGCTTTTTTCCAAGGCTGAGTAATTTGGCTCGCTTCCTTGCAGCTTCCTACTTATGAAGTATATGTCATTTTCAATGTAGGAATTTTCTTTCTCTTGGGCGAGCATAGCCCTTACTGACGTGTCTGTGACGGTTAAATATAAGAGGAGAGGTTTATGTGTATGGGGTGGAGCTAGCACAGGTGGATTGGTAAGATAGGCTTTTATTTTTTCAAAGGCTAGCTGGCATTTCTCATCCCAGACTTGGTCAGTATTCTTTTTTAGGAGTTTGAAGAGGGGCTCACACATGGTTGTCAGTTGCCTGATGAAACGGCTGATATATTGCAATCGGCCTAGGAAGCCTTTGACTTCGGTTGGAGTTTTTGGTCGCGGCATCTCTAGGATGGCTTTTATTTTTGCTGGCTCGATCTCGATGCCTTGCTTGGTCACCAAGAATCCCAGGACCTTGCCTTTGGTAACCCCAAATGTGCATTTGGTGGGGTTAAGCTTCATCTGGTGCTTTCTTAACCTTTCGAAAAATCTTCGAAGGTCTTTGATATGGGCACCGTTGGCGTCGCTGGAGTGCACGATCATGTCATCAACATAGACCTCTATTTCTTTATGGATCATGTCGTGGAAGAGAGTGGTGGCAACCCTTTGATAAGTAGCCCCGGCATTTTTTAGCCCAAATGGCATGACATTGTAGCAATAAGTCCCCCAATGAGTAGTAAATGAGGTCTTCTCTTGGTCCTCTGCTGTCATTTTGATTTGATTATAGTCCAGCATGCCGTCGATGAAAGACCTGCCTTTGTGGGCAGCGACGGCATCTACCACAATATCAATATTGGGTAGAGGGAAGTCATCTTTGGGCGACGCCTTGTTGAGGAATCGCAATCTACAGTCAGGACCTTCCCATTGGGCTTGGGAGCGGTCACTATGTTGGACGGCCGGATCGGGTATTCAACTACCGAATGAAATTGGCTTTCATGATTTCTTCTTTGACTTGTAGTGACCATTAAAACTTAATCAGGTGGAGCTTTTGCTTGATTGGCCGAGCATCAGGATATATGGGGATCCGGTGTTCGACTATGGCTGAGTCGGCCAGCATATCTTCATAGGACCAGGCGAAGATATCTACGAACACTTTAAGGAGATCAATGAGTGCTACCCTTTCAGAGCCTTGTAGGTAGCTGCCGATATTGATTTCTTTTATTTCATTGTCCAGCCCCAGATTGATAGTGGACAAGTCTTCAGTTGCTGCTGATGAATGATGTTGTTCCTGGTGCTCAACTTACTTTACAAGCTCAAACAAATATTTTTTATCTTTTGGGTCCATTTCATTAAATGACTCATTATTACAGTTATTTAATGCGTCTTTTAATGTAGGTGCAACTAAGGAATAAGCAAAGACATTTAGATTATCATTAAAAGCAAAGCATGCGGGGTTTATTACATTATTGAGGACCTGGGGTTTGAGATCCTCAACTTTAGGGAGCGGATCGGTAGATGACCAATCCGTAAAGCTAGGGGAAGAAATAGAGATAGTATATCCGAAGCGGTCCACCAGATCTGCGGGTGTCAAAAGCAGGCCGGTCGTAGTATACCAGTTCTGCAGAGGCTTATCAGCAATAAGCTCGAACTCAGCAGGGAGCCTTTCATAGTTAGTGCCTCTGTCTATCATACCTAGGAAGTTGTCTCCTAGACCATCATCATCTAATAGGGCCAGAGCATAATCATCTTGGTCTATAGACCAAGTATTTTCCATAGTGACAGTCTTATATGCAGTGCTACGGGGCTCCAGGGTAACCTGTTCCATTCTATCTGTGAGAAGACTGACATCTTCAAAGATTTCCCAACCGGGGCATCTTTTCCTATTCTGGTCTAGCCAAGGCTCAGGAAACATGAGATAGGCTTCTGTTTCCCCTTTCCTTACAAAGTAACCATTTAAGGTTTTTCTATATGGTTGGAGAGGGGAATATTCATAAGGACGTTTTTCTCTTTCTGCCTTTCTTTTCTCACGTTTTTGTTTCATTACTGCGGCTAATTCAGCTGGAGTAGGCGTGTATCCTAGACCAAAAGGAGAGATACATTCCTTAAGTTCATCTTGGACTAAATTGACAAGTCCTTGCTGATTTCGGCCAAGACCTAGACCAGGAATATAATTCATTTTCCGAAACATGTTTAAAGGGACCATGTTTCCTAGGGAAGTGACCTTCTTTCCAATGATGTCATATTCAATGGCGTTGACCATAGCTTGGGGGATAACCTCAAAGCCACTGAGGAAAATACCAATGTCTTCATGCTCTATCTCGAGGATCGGGATATCCTCGCTTTCTTTATTCTCCACGATCTTATCAGCCAAAATAATTACTATGTGATCATAGTGGATGAATTTGACACGTTGATGTAATGAAGAGGCTACCCCTTTTACCCCATGAATCCAAGGGCGTCCCAACAACAGGCTAAAGGTGGCCGGTATATCCAAGACTTGCAATTCGATTGGCGTGTTTAATGGCCCAATAGTCAACATTTGGGTGACCACCCCTAGGACACATCGACTAGTGTTGTCGTATGCCTTTACTGTCTGCGAGGAAGGAGTGAGTTCTGATATTTTTATTCACAGTTTGGCTAAAGTGTTGGCGGGACACACATTCAAGGAAGACCCATTGTCTATCAGAACCCGGGGAACCCGTTTTTCCATTATTCCCACAGTGATATGGAGAGCATCAATGTGGTTGGTTCCTTCCTTTGGCAGATCTAGATCAGTAAACATTATGACATTTCCAAAATGAATGTTCCCGATCATCTGAGTGAGCTCATTTGGGGAGGTTTCAATAGGAATGACTGCCTGGCTCAAAGACTTGGCCAACGTATCACGATAGGTCTTAGAAGCACAAAGTAAGCCCGAGATGGAAATGTTACCCGGAGTTTTCTTCATCTAAGCTAACAAAGTATCCTCCACCGCCTTAGTCCCAGTATCTGCTTCTTGGTCTTTGCCAGAGTAGTCACCTCTTTCCAGGTTTGGTTGGTAGGCTCGGCCAAATCGGGTAAGGTGGCTAACATCTCCACCGACCCAAGTGGCTTTTCAATATTACAGATATTTTGGCTACCCAGGATAGTGTCCCAAGAGAGCATATTGTAGCTAGGCTCTTTTATGGATAAGGATGGAGAGAAAGGAACAAGGATATATGGTAAGGGTTTTTTATTGATTTCGAACTTGGGTATACAGAAATTTTCATCAGCCTCAATCATATTGATTTGAGGTATAGGGTTATTGAAGGTTTCAGCTGGGCGGCCAGGATCATTGAAAGCTAAGTAGGTAGTAACTTCGCCTGGCGGGTTATAGCTTTGTGGGTCCATATGTGGGCTATTCTGGAGTGGGTTGGTTATGGGAAAAGGGAGGTCATTTGGGCTCTGGGGAATATTGGTGCTTGCGAAAGGATATGGGGAATAGGACGGGTAAGGGTTAATATTTGGATAATAGGGACTTGGTGGAGGATTTGGATTTGGGGTAGTGGCAGTATTTGGTAGGTTAGTGTTTGGTTGGGGGTTTGGGTTTGAAGGAACATGGGAGGTTGATGCTTCTTGGGGAACTGCAGAGGAAGAGATTACCTCACCGCTAGACTTTGGACCTTGCATAAGACTTGCTATTTGGCTCATTATACGATCAGCCGTTGCACCCAAATTTTGGTCTAGACATTGCTGCATAGCTGGGGTCGGAGCATACCCTGGAGCCCCTGTATCTGTACCCATAGCGGACTGCTCACTTTCTGCCATACTACTAGGATCTGTACCCTTTGAACTGATTCTGCCCTTATCTGATCTGATACTGATACTCTCTAATCTGATTTTTGCACTTGTTTCCCGTATCAACCAGCCAGTACTATCTTTGCCTTTCCAAATTCGGGTCAGGTTTCTGAGGAAAATGGGTTTGGAGGTATCAGAAGGCTGGCTGAAGGCTTTCTGGGCTTGGAGTACAGCGTGCCGTTATTAGTATTTTTTTTATTATTATTTCCCTACAATTGATCGGATAAGCACCCGCTTCATTTTGACAGTCTCAGGGCTTTTCCTGAAACAATGGATTCTTTCTCCAGAGTATAGGACCAATGTATTCCACCTGTCTTTCGACTCCCCAAGATCGGACTGGTCCCAGGCGAAGGGCTTATACCCTTTCCAGGATCCACCATTCGAAATGGTCTAGGTCGAACATCAAAGAATAATAAATCAGCCCCTGTGTATTTATTTCTTATATTTTTTTTATATGCGCGTTTATATTTTTTCAACATCATTTTTTTTGACTCGCGCATCTTTTATTCATTTTTTTTCTCTTTCATATATATATTTTTTTGGCAGGGGCTGACCCACGATTCAAAGATGCAAAAATCGGTCGGTCATTGAAGTGTCCTAAGAGTCTATATGCATTCTAATGTTGGCTTATGCAGGGGGTAGGCTGGCCATGGTGTAAGGTAGCAGTTTGGAATATACATATATGCGTGCGTGTGTGTGCAGTCTCTAAAAAGCAATAAAATCTTTTTTTCAGATATACAAACAGAAAATAAAACAGATATGGTCTGTCTTGCTGTTATTTATGGATTTTCTTGACTTTTTTAATTTGAGCGCAAGCAAGCAAGCACATCACATTAAGAAATAGAAAGAAAAGCGGGGAATCTATCTATCTCTATTAATTACAAATTGATCCTAATCCCAAAAATAAAATGACAGAAAGAATGCAAATATGTACAAATTTGCAAAATAAAAAGTAAACCGAACAAAATAAATATATAGGGCCAAAAATAAAGCAATATTAAAGGTAAAGCCCCGGCCCTTTTATTGTTGTGTTGCCCGGAATTTTATTGCAAACATATAAAAAAAATTGCGAAAACTTTTTTTTTTTTTTTTTTGAAAAATACATATATATATTTTTAAGTATATCCATAACAGTTATCGGAACGAAACTGCTGCAAGATGGAGGATCATATCCACAAATATAGACACGGATATTAAAGGAATGCAATATTCAAATGCTTAAATTAATATAACAAACATACTTTAGCCAGAAACAAAAGAAAAAAAAAATTTTGTTACTAAGTCTAGCCCTCCATTTTATTTAAAATAAAACGATCTCCCCAGCGGAGTCGCCACTGTGGGTTCCCGGGACTTGCGCCCGCGCCCCGCGCGCCCTTGGATAGGGGTGCGCGTACGTGCGGATGCGGGTCACCATTGCTCTCATTCCACCATGCCTTATTTAGGGGAAAGACGAAATTAAACGTGCGAGAGGAGTGATGTCTAAGATAGCGCGTTTGAATACGCCTCAATTGCCTTTAATGAATTTTTGGTCCAATATAGGAGCTTTGGGTTTTCTACATCAAGTTATCCCTTGTTTAGGGGATACCAGGATATAGGAATACATCACCCTTTCATTCTCATTCTCCCTCTTTTAGGGGAAAACGGAAAAGTGCAAGAAAGGAGTGTTGCGAGGCCCCACTATGGATTTTATGAAAATAGCCTTATGGCCTATTACGGATCACTATGGGTGCTTTGGGTTTCCTGCATCAAGTTATCCCTTGTTTAGGGGATACCAAGATATAGGAATACATCACCTTTTCATTCTCATTCTTCCTTTTTTAGGGGAAAACGGAAAAGTGCAAGAAAAGATGTTGCGATGCCCCACTGGATCCAAAATATTTTATAGAGTCGCCATCTTTATTTTAAGGAATAAATAAAGCAAAACCAAAAAAAGAAAACCAGAGATTATGAAAACGGGTTCGGAGGCTAAGTTACGAGTTGGGAAGGTGTTAGGCACCCAACTCGCCCTTTTCGGTCTTAAAAATAGTTTTTGGCTAAAGTATGTTTTTTGTTATATTTATTTAGCAGATAAACAAAGCATTAAAAGACAGGAAATAAAAACAAATACATCCGCGGCTACATTATTTACGGACTCGCAGCCGTCTCTTTACAAATAATTACAAATATACTTAAAAATATTTGGCCATAATAATGGCTCTTTTTAGTGCTATTTCCTAACTAAATCCGGGCAGCACAACTACTTACATTTTTATATTAGGCCAGATGGAAAATAGCACTTTTACAAATAAAACTTAAAAAACTTACCTACTGGCGGACTAAGGTGTGCTCGATCTGTCCTTCAGGGAGAGGGAGTCTTTTTTTTATGAAGTGGTGTGGGGATTCGGGCAGAATGACTGATTCCGAAAGGTTACTTTATGCCCCGGGATCCAGGCAGAGTAACGGCTTATTTTGGTTGTTTTGGTTGCTTGAGGAAGGCGGAAATCGGGCAGAATAATGGCTTATTTTTGACTGATTTGGCCTTTTAAATCAGGCAGAGCAACTGCTTTTTCCACGATTTTTGGACCTGGAAAATAGGGTGGAAACCTAGCTAGGGGGCTAAGGCTCACTTTAACCGGTGAGTTTTGAGTTTTGAGGAGATTTGGCAGGGTTTCGAGGCTTTGAAGAAGGATCTCTCATTATCTCACTTCGCTCTCCATTTCTCCAGCGTAACAACGACGCGGAGAATTCTTCGGGGAAGAAAAGTTGTGTCTGAAAGTAAACCCCGAAGGCTCTATTTATAACCTGGGAAGAGGACACCGAGGGAATTAAATTTTATCTCTTCGTGTTTCACTCAGTTGTACAGAACACGGAAGATTTTGCACATTACGGCGAACTGTAGCTGTCCTGTAGCAATTTGGGAGCACTGTAGCTTGAAACCTGGCACCACCCATAGCCTAACACTCCTAACTGGGCGCCACCCCCATTTCATCCATGGGTGGCGCCAACTTAGCTTTAGCTGTTTCATTTTTGGCACCTTTAGCCCCTGTATTTCACTGTTTTACGCATCCTGCTTTGTCCTTTTGCAATTTCAACCCTGTAACTTGACATTTTGTTAAGTTTTAACAGGTCTTGATATTTCATGTCATGTACTCATGTTACATACCAGAGGTACGAAATTGGGGTGTCTACAATGCGTAATTTTGTATTTGTAAGTATTGTTTACTCGTGGACGAGCAAAGTTTAAGTTTAGGGTACTTGATAGACGTATTTTATACGTCTTTATCAAGTACTTTTATGACTTAAAATGAGCAATTCCACGAGGCTTTTGGCTGCTGATATGTGTTTTTGAGCTATATTGTGAGTTTCAAGGTTTTAGGTGAATTTATGGGATTTATGAAGCTTGTAATGAAGATTTCAAGGAAGGGTGCAAAGTGCAACAGTTGAAAAGAGACAAAAAGAATACACTGGCCACCTTGCGGCCGCAAGGCCAAAAGACCTTGCCTTCGCAAGGTAGGCAGAAAGTTGAAGAGCCCGTCCAAGACCCTTGCGGACGCAAGGTGAAATCTTCATGCGGCAGCAAGGTACCCAGAACCGACTTTATGGGGTCTTTCACCTGGATAAAACCTCTTATTCCCCTACAACACCTTGGTATAAATAAAGGACGGTAACCAAAGCCAAAGGACGTCCAAAAAGAATTAGGAAACATCTCTAGCTTAGATTTTAGTTTGCATTACGTAGTTTAGCTATTGTAATTACAGTTTTGAAGATCGATTCATGTATTCCTTCATCTCGTTGTGCAGTTCATCTTCAAGGATGAACTAACCGTCCATTAAACTAGGAGTTGGGAGCTAACTTGTATCAAATTTATAGCTTAATATATATTTTTATTCATTCAATTCTTGTTGATCATGGTGTTTATCAACCCCTTTATTGTCTAGCTTTGACCAAATGAATGGGATCGCAAGTAATAAAGGCCTAGAGGTGCGGAAACCTGCACGACCATATGCATATGTCGTACACTGGCTCACCATCATGATAAATTGAACCTATCGATGCACGAGAGTGATAAGTCAGGGTCAGGTTCATATATATGACCTAAGTGACAGTTAGGTTCCATATGTTCTTATGCTTAGGATATAGAATGGATGAATTATTTGGAGATGGAGACTGAACAATAATTTGACAAGTTATATCTATCTTTCGTGAACGAACCCAAGTTATTGAATGATACTTTATCTAAATATGCAATTTAGTAAATGCAAGTGAAACCCTAATCCTAGATTTCCCTCTTCCATCAGATCTTTACAACTGTGATTGATGCCTAGTTTAATTTGATTTACTGTTTTAGTAGAATAATTAGTTTAAATAAAATAAATAAAAACCCCCCTTAGTTTAAAAGTGCTACCGATATTCTTGCCATCCGAATTCTTCTTGTCTCTGTGGTTCAAACCTTGCTTCCCAAGCTGTCCTACGATAGTCTTGTCCACTTGCAAGGAAATAATTAAAATAAGACACGATCTCTGACCAACAAGAAATAATTTAAGTTTTGGCTGACAACAAGTGGAATGTTTTTAAGCAAATCTTATTTTAAGATTCAACAATCTCCTCCTATTTGCTTAAAACCATTCACTTGAAAGCAGAGAGCAATTAAGGAACTTGTAATCCTGTAAAATAGATGTTAGTGTACTGAGTAGATAACATATGAAATAAAGAAGCAGGAAATTAAAAGCCAGGAAGGAATTAATTGTCTACTACAAGTAAAATTGATGTCTTAAAAGTTCAAAGGTTTGAGAGAGAGTTCAGTTCATTCAGCTGTTATGTGGATCCTTCAGTGGGCTTTTCAGCTTGAGCAGCAACTGATGGACCAACATCAGCTTCAGGTGCCTTTTCAGTATTTGCTTCCTTTTCAGCATCATCATCCCAGCTTCCTTATCAGCTTCAGGTTCAGTCACTAACTGAGAAGGCTTCAGACCAAGTCTTTGTCTGAGAATTTTGTTCTCAGCCAAGTATGCATCAGCTCTTGCTTTCTGTTTCTTCTCCTCCTGAATGGTTTGAAGCAATGTAGCTTCAGCATTGAAGGCCCTGTTTGCCTATTCTTGCTGATAAAGCAGGATGGTTCTCCAGTCATCCATGTGAGCCTCTCTAGGTGCACCAGCAGCAATGGCATCCTGGACTTCAGTTGTGATGATCTGCGTAAGATTAGGGAGAAGAGAAACAACCTATTGTTGAAGAGTAGCAAGCTGATTTGTGTGATGAGTGAAGGCTACTTTCATTTGCTAGATGATGGACATAAAGCAGATCCAGCTTTGCTGAAGTAGAAAGAGTACCTGGTGGAGAAGGGTCAGCAGGCTCAGGAGCAGGAGTTTGAGAAGAGCCTCGAGCACTGGAGAAGAGCTGAAAGGTGTGAATGTCTGCATCCTTAGGGTCTGGAGGGAAGAAGGTGGACATAGGATAAGCAGGAGCTTAAGAAGTGGGCTCTTGGTCAGGATCAGGCATGACATCAAGGAAAATGATTTTCTTGCCAGTGGGGTGTTGAAGAGCTTGAGTGATAATTCCTCGTTGTCTCCTTGCCTTTCTGGAGGCCAACTGAGAAGGAGTGAGGAGAGACTCATCCACTGAGGTAGACTTGGAGGAGTCAGATGAGGAGCCCATGGAAGATTCTTGATTGTTTCTTGGTGATGATCGAGAATCATGGTGAAGAATTATCGGTCGATTCAGGTTTTTGGGCATTAATGGGGCTGACTGACAAGGGAAGAGAGGAGTGAAGAGACATGTCAGGTAAAATGATCAGAGGAGAAGCCTGGTTTGGGTGAGAAGGTAGATTAGTATCCAAAAAGGTGGAACGTTCAGAGATAGGAATCATAATATCAGCTGGAGCTGAAGGAGGGATAACAACAGCTGGGGGTTCAGTTGAGAAGAGAGGAGTAGCTGACACAAGAATGGTTGACACATAAGCTGGGATGGTTGAAGGAACAGCATCAGTTGAAGGATTAGCTGGAACAATAGGTGTGGCTGACATAGTTGTGGCTAACACTGAAGTGGTACATGAATGGGAACAGACACAGGGATGACTGATCGTGAGGCTGCAACTGTTGGAGTAAAAGAAGGTAAAGAGATAGGTTGCAGAGTATACGTGAAGGTGGGTGCTGGTTCAGCTGAAGTAGAGACATGTAAAACTGTTGAAGAAACAACAAAAGGATAGTAAAGGGTACCACAGAGGGGACTATAGGAATTGACTATGAGATTAATGGGGCAGGATCACTGGTGAATGCATCATGGAATGCAATGGATTTAGAAGCTCCTCCTGGCATGGAGGCCATCTGTCTGTAGAGTTCAATGTAGGCTTGGTTGGCTGAATTGACTGCATCTTGCACATACTTATTTGCAGCCCTTTGAATTCTTGCCAGGTTTGCTGGGTCAAGCTGAAGGTTGTTCCCAGTCTTGATGTAGCACATCATCATTTGGCACTGCCGCCCTCCCTACTAGATAGGGATCATCATGGGGTAAGGCAGGGAGTTGATGCACCTTGGTGTAAATGGTCCAAGCCAGAAAGATGAGTTCATCCTGAACAAACCGATCATTTGTTAGGTAGAATCTATTCCATAGCAGATGGAGAGGGTCAAAATATTTGCCATAATTGGCCACCAGATCTTCTTGGGACAAGTTGGGAGTGACAGGATACAAAACATAGGGTCTTCTTTTCAAGTTATGGACAATGTATTTAATGGGATTGACAGTTGGTTTTTCATTTTTCTTCTCCTCATGGAAAGAGAGAAGAAACTGTACAAAATAGGGAAGATGATCAATTGGAAATGCCCAGTTTGGAGGAATGGGTACATGATTTTCTTAGTAGTATAAATGTCTTTGGATGAAAGGTAGGACTCCTAATGGGAGGGAAAAATTTGATGGGAGCGATGTTTGGAGATCTAGGATTTTAGGGAGGAGAAACTGGTGAAGGATCAGTAACTAGAATGTCTGGGTTTGGAGAGAAAGGAACGAAATTACCTGGATTTAACTCTGGGTTCCTTCTCAGTCTTTTAGGAACATGTTCAGCACCTAGAATAAGTCTTCTTCGCCTGGTTATTTGAGGTGCAGAGATGGGAGAGATGTCAGCTTGTTGCACTTCAACTGACTGACCAATGTCAGCAAGCTGACCACCTTCGATCAGTTTGTTGATCAGCTACAGCTGGCTGAGCAATGTTAGCTGACCGACCAATTTTTACTGGCTGAACAACTACCGGCTGACCAATTTCAGCTTGCTGACCAGCATCAGCTTGTTGACCAACATCTGCTTGCTGACCAACAATTGGCTGACTGGTAGAAGTTGCAATAAGAGCCTGAGTCCTTGTCCTTCTAGGTCTTCTTCCTGTTTGAGCTGTGGAGATTTCTTGTCCAAAGCGGCTGGATACATTAGCTCGCTTTGATGTCTGCACCTATATACCTTTTAATTCTCACAGGCTCCAAATCCCCAAAGGTCAGAAGACGATGTTGAAGAGCAGGAAGGGATCGAAGAAACTGGTTGATGATAAGATGATGTGTGAGTCTTGGGTTACCAGTAGCCATATTTTCCTTGTACTTGGCTATGTTTGTCTTTACACATTCCACCAGGACTGCACCCCAGTTCATTTCAAAGTTCTCCACAATGGCTTCCATGAGAAACAGCTGAGATTCAATAATCTTGTCATGTCCACCAGACTTGATGATGAGACATTTGTCTAGCACAGTTGCAAGGGCATAGTGAAGAAGAGCGAATCTATTCGTGTGCCTATCAAAGGCAAGCTCTACTGGTACTTCGCCTCTCATGGAAATCCATCCAGCCTGCTGAGTTTCTTCTGGGATGGTGTAGATAGTTGAACCATCATCTGACAGGTCAGGAAATGCAGCTGTAATTGTTTCTGAGTAAAAAACGATGGCAACTCTTCTGACTGATCCGATAAGGGAGAAGGGATCAACTGGGTTTTCTTCCATTGACATGAAGAATTCCACAGTCAGCTGGTAGCTATAGGTTCGTATGTTGAAGGACAGAAGAGGAGTCAACCCAGAAGCTGTTAGGAGATGTAGAAGTTCAACTCCTAGGGGTTCGGAGTTGAGAGATATTACGTCCAGTAGGCAACCTAACGCTGTATTGGTGGCCATTTCCTAAAATAAACACAATGATGTGAGTAGAAATAGAGAGAGAAAATAGAAAGAGAAAGAGAGAGAATGGGTACCAGAAAACTTAGGGTTAGGGTTTGAAAAGCTAAACGTACGAAAGAGAAGAAGACTGAAGTGAAGGAGTAGTTTGCAAAAAGGTGAGTATATATATAAGAGGGGTTGTATAAGTACGGGTGCTTATAAAAAGGTGAGTGAGTGGGTTTTAAAAGCGAAGATATGGATTGCAGTGAGAAGTACACAGAATATTGGTTTTTGTGATAAAAAGGGTGATTTATGACAGAAGGTTATTATCACAATGATGAGTCGTTTTTGTGTATACACGTCACTTCAACCGCCAGTGTTGGTGGGATAGTGGAAAGGTTATTTTGGCTTTTCAAGGAAGCTTCGCGAGTTCCAAGGAGAAAAAAAAGGCGGGAAATAAATAAGGGAATTTATAATTATTTAAATTTAATATAAATCTTAGCTGAGATACGATCAGCTTTGATTAAGGATAAGAAGCTACCTGAATAGTGACTATAATGTCGGTCACTGTGTTGTCAACTAAAGAAATTTTGTTAGCTAAAGAATAGAAAAGTGTCAACTGATCACATTTTGACAATGGTAAGATGTCAGCTGTTGGCTGAATAATGTCAACTGATGACTACAAGTTGTCAATTGAGAATTGGCTCAGAAGCTTAGACCCAAACAGATAAGTGAGATAATAGATGTCAGCTAATAGCTGACCATATTTGTCAATATTTGCAATGTCAGCTTTTTCCTTGAAAAATATAATCAGAGGGTTGAAAACTGTCAGCTGAACAATGTCAGCTGATACAATTTTGTCAGCTAGATGAGTGCCAGCTGACAAACTGAAGGGCACTGCTGATTTTCTTTTACAGTTAATCTAGTTACCTGCAAAGATCAGGAATACAGAATATCTCTCTATGACATTATAAGCATTCCCAATTCACCTCTTAGAAATTCAAATCTATCAGATTTTAAAGCTTTTGTAAATATGTCGACTAAGCGAAGTGCAGCAGGAACATATTAGTGAATGATGGGAACCCAGTGCGATAAAATTAGCGGTTTATGATTTATTTTAGAGCAAAATATTACACTTTTGGTTGGTTTTAGTCTTGATATGATGTAGGTACACATGCGGTACCAAAAGAGGAAAAGTGATGGATTCGGCAAGAAGAGGAAAACTTGGGATGTCACATGGGCACGTGATATTCACATTTGAATTTGGTATTGGTGAGTTCTTGAAGTTTCAAGCGGACGTTTGGAGGTTAGAAGATCTGATTATTTACGTCTAATTCGGTTTATGTATTAAATGGAAATACTAATTTGCAAGTAGTGGGAGGTTTTGGAAGTTATCGGTAGTTTTAAAACTACCAAGTAGTGGTTTAAGTGGGAGAGTGGAGTCATATTTATGTATGGATTTTGATCGGTGAGGGAATTTCGGCGGGGAGGTTAGGGAGATCATTGATCGGTAACAAGGGAAAAACAGTGAGAAACAATTGAGAAAAAAAGTGTAAGAACTTGTAATTCTTCTTTGAGGTTCATACTGCTGGGAACAAATCATTTGGTTTTTCTTGTAAGTTGTTTTTAATTATGTTTATTAACTAAGTTTCTTCTTCGAGTCAATGAGAGATTAAGTCTCGAAGTCTTTTTATTTACTATGAGATCTAATTGATCTAATTCTTGTGTGGGTTTGAATATTTATTTGTTCTCCGTTTTGTAGGAAGAATATTGTGTCTCATTAATGTTTAATGGCGAGAATATTAATTAGCATAATATTCTAAAGCTAGTTAACATTGATCCGTAATTGTCCTCGGTCTTAAGTGGCAAGTAATACACCTTTTAGGCATCACAAGCATAATGGACCGGCAGGGAGCGGATAATCATTGTTACATGCTATTGCTTTAATATGTGTGGCTTTGAATCGGGTCTCTACTTCTTAATGCAACAGAGTTATTAAATCTTGTCTCGGAGGTTGTAACTCGGTTAGGCGATGATGGCGTCTCTTGATTATCAATACGGTAAGGAGGGATTGAGTGTTAGGCGTTTGTCGACATTTTTAACAGGTTTATTTGAAATCCTACAAGATATCTTTGCATCGATGATCGAGAAAATAAAATACAAATTTGTTAATTAAAATACAAAATTTGTGTTCATTAGTTACTAATAAAATTCTAAAAGGAATAATTTGGCGTTCCTACGGATACGATCCCGACTTACCTTATACTCGTTATTAGGGAAGTAGGTGAATTAATTTTGACGTTTTGACATTCGTCAAATTTTGGCCGTTCTTGGGGAGCGGTTACGATATTTATTTCTTCGTTAGAATTTTATTGTTGTTTGTTTCTTTTTATGCCTCGATCTTCTCAAATGCAGGAAAATTGATTTATGACAGGAGATTGAGAAGACATCAAGAAGATTAACAAAACAAACTAAGCTCAGTCGACATCTCTTCGCCGGGTTGAAATCAACATTTGAGGCGGCTAGTTCAAGTGATTCAAGTGACGAATTGGAAGAAGGAAGGAAAGAAGTGAAGAGGAACCGGAAGAAGTCGAAGTTGAGGAAGTTGACCCTTAGCGAAATGGGACCCTCAGCGAACTTTGAAGGAAATGGCTACAGGACGTGAATCGGCCACCGGTATCACCTTTCAGGAAGTAAATGCTCCATTTGAACTCAAACATGTTACGATCAATTGCTACCAAGTTCCATGGATTGACGGGCGAAGATCCTCATAAGCATCGATGGCTTTTCATCTAGCATGTTGAGTCAAAGGCCAAAGCAAGGAATGGTGAAGATAACATGAAATTGAGGGCTTTTCCTTTCACATTGGCGGACAAAGCAAAGGATTGGATGTTTGATTTACATCAGGGAGCAATAAGTACATGGCTGAAATGAAGAAGAAGTTTAGGAGGCGATTTTTCTGCTTCACGAGCAGCAAATATTCGAAAGACATTTGCGGAATAAGGCAATTTGTGGGAGAAACTTTGTGCGAATATTGGGAGCGATTTAAACAATTGTGTGCGAGTTGTCCTCGGCACCAAATTTACGATCGATTGCTAATCCAATATTTTTATGAAGGTTTATTAATTGCGAGATAGGAACATGATTGATCTTTGCGAGTGGGGGAGCTTTCATGAACAATACATTGGAGGAAGCCAAGCGATTAATTAATGATATGGTGAAAATGCTCGGCAATTCGGGACAAGGCAATCGGAGGTTCCAAGTAAAGTGAATGAGGTAAATGTTTCTTCTATTGATCGTAGACTTGACACTAACATGTTGTGGAGAAACTTCGTTTCGGGGCAAATTCGACAAGTTAAAGCATGCTGGCATTTGTTCAAGCGTGGGTCATCAGAACGGATATGTGTCAACATTGCAAGAAGAACCCAAGGAATTGGTAAATGCGGTTGGTGGATTTCAAGGGCAGCAACAAAGGAAGTATGATCCATACTCTAATAACTATAATCCAGGGTTGGCGTGATCATCAATTTGAGTTATGGTCCAAGAAACCCGAATTTCTCACAGCAGCAAATTCGGCCTCCATTTCCTCCTGTTCAGTCGATTGACTGTTAATACTTCAGGGACTTCACTTGAAACTTTGATTAAAAGTTTGGCGGATCTGATTCAACAAGATCGGCGACAAACTAAGGCTAGCATCAAGTCTTTGGAGGATCGGATCTCCAATTAGGCTGTATCAATGAGCAAAATGGAAGTGAACCAAGGTAGATTACCGTCTCAAGTTGAAAAAATCCAAGGGAGAATGCATGTGCGGTAACTCTTAGGAGTGGTAAGAGTTACTGAGATTTTGCAAAAGAGGAAAGAAGGTGAAACTAGCGCCACAATGATGAGAGTGTGAGAAGGAGAGTTCGGTGAAGGAAAAATTTGGAGGTCGGGTTCGAGAATTCGAGAAAATAATTATTCCTCCACCTTTTCGGGAAGATTGGCAAGGAAAAGAAAGAGCAAGATGACAAGGCAATCTTGGATACTTTTAGCAAGGTAGAAATTAATATACCTCTTTTGGAGGCTATTAAGCAAGTGCCTAGGTATGCCAAGTTTCTTAAGGAGTTGTGCAGAAAAAAATGAAGTTGCGACAGATGAGAAGGTGTTGGTAAGTGAGAATGTTTTAAGCCATGATTCAATGGAAATTACCTCGAAATGCAAGGACCGGTATGTATACTATTCCTTGTATTATAGGTAATAAAAAGTTGAAAAAGCCATGCTTGATCTAGGAGGCGTCCATTAATGTCATGCCTTTATACGTGTATAAAGAATTGAATTTAGGCCCATTGCGAGATACAAGAGTAATCATACAATTGGAGATAGGTCTAATTCTTATCTGAGGGTGTGGTAGAGGATGTTTTGGTGAAAGTGAATGACTTAATTTTTCAGGTTGGATTTCTATGTTATAGATATGGATGATTCATGTTCTCCTCATCCTTCTCTTATTACGTTAGGGAGACCATTCATGAAAACGCAAAAACAAAAATTGATGTAGACAAGGGGAACTTTGACACTTGAATTTGATGGCAATGTGGTAACTTTTAATGTTTTTGATGCCATGAAATATCCAAGTGATTCGGATCGTTTTTCATGTGAGTGTCATTGATGCGATCGTCGTGAGATGAGTTTGAGTCTAATGTTCTTGATGACAAATTGGAAGTGGTCCTTGTGAAAAGTTCTAGCGATAAGGATGTACCTTTTCAAAACAATGTTGAAATGCAGAGAAGTATCATGGCTCTTTATTCCACACTGAAGTTACATCAAAATCGGATTTTCGACTCTTCCATTACCAATGTCAAGTGAAAAAATTCTTCCTTCTACAATTCAAGCACCTAAGTTAGAATTAAAGAAGTTACCTGAACACGTGAAATATGTCTACTTAGGTGAAAATGAAACTTTGCCAGTTATTATTGCTAATAACTTGGTGAGTTGAGGAAGAAAAAGTTGCTAAGAGTCTTGAGAAAACAAAGGAGCAATTGGTTGGACACTTGGGAGACATTAAGGAATCGACCCTTCAATGTGCATGCATCGTATTTTGTTAGAAGATTCCAAGCTTTGTTCGTGATCCACAGCGGAAGTGAATCCGCCCATGAAGGAAGTTGTTCTCAAGGAGATTTTGAAGCTTTTGGATTTAGGGATTATTTTCCTATTTAAACGCCACTTGGGTAAGTCAGTTCATCTTGTTCCTAAAAAGCGAGGTTTTACCTTGGTGGAGAATGAAAAGAATGAGTTGGTACCCATGAGATTGCAAAATGGGTGGAGAATGTGCATAGACTTTCGAAAGTTAAATGCCGCTACTCGAAAGGATCATTTTCCTCTCCCATTCATTGATCAGATGTTAGAAAGGTTGGCAGGTAAAAGATATTTACTTTTTTAGATGGTTATTCGGGTTATTATCAGTTTTAGTTGCCCTGAAGATCGGGGAAAAACAACTTTCACGTGCCCATTCGGTGCTTTTAACGCCGTATGCCTTTTGGTGCACGTGTAATGCACTAGTATTCAAATATGTATGATGAGTATCTTTTCTAATATGATTGAGCATTGCATAGAGATTTTATGGATGATTTTACGGTGTATGGTGATTCATTTGATCAATGCTTAGATAATTTATCTAAGGTCATGAAACGTTGCATAGACACTAACCTGGTTCTTAACTATGAGAAATGTCATTTTATGGTACAAGAGGGAATAGTGTTAGGTCATGTAGTTTTACGAAGAGGAATTGAAGTGGACAAAGCTAAGTTTGATTTAATTGCTAAATTGCCTTATCACGCTAATGTGAAAGATATTAGTAGTGTACTTGGTCATGCAGTGAGTTTTGAGGCGATTTATTCGAGACTCTCCAGATAGCACAACCTTTAACAAGATTGCTTCAACGGGATGTTCCTTTTGAATTTGGAGAAGATTGCAAGAAGGCTTTTGATTTATTGAAAGAAGGCGACCTCGGCTCCTATCATTCGGCCACCAAAGTGGGATTCCCATTTGAACTCATGTGTGATGCGAGTCATTATGCGGTATAGGGAGCGGTTCTTGGACAAAGAGAAGGAAAGCAAAGTCATGTGATATATTATGCTTGAAAACTCTCAATGCACCCAATGCAATTACACCACGTCGGAAAAGGAGTTGTTGGCCATAGTCTTTGCATTTGAAAGTTTAGATCTTATTTCTTTGGGAGCAAAAGTGGTGGTTTTCTCGGATCATGCGGCACTCAAGTACCTTTTGGCAAAGAAAGGTCTAAGCCCGGACTAATCGGATGGATTCTTACGTTGCAAGAATTCACATGGGAGATTAAGGATTGAGGGAAGGATAACTCGGTAGGCGATCATTTGAGAATGGTGCATGAAGAAGAACCCATATCAATTTAAAGCGTTCCCGGATGAACACCTCTTTCTTGGTGCAAGGTAAGTTAGGTAAGGAACCTTGGTATCTTGATATAGTTAACTTTTTGGTGGCGGGAGTTTTCCACAAGGAATGAGTAGTTCAAAAAAAAATAATAAGAAGTGACTCTAAATACTACATATGGGATGAACCTTATCTTTGGCGTATTGGTTACGATCAAGTCATTCGTAGGTGTGTGTCTAATGGCGAGATTCATTCCATATTAGTATATTGTCATAATTATGCTTGTGGAGGACATTTTGGTCCAAGGCGAGCGGCAAGAAAAGATTTTGGATAGTGGTTTTTATTGGGAAACTCTTTTCAAAGATGCCTATGTTTTCGTAAAAGGCGTGATAGGTGCCAAAAGATTGGGAATTTGACTTTGAGAGATGAGATGCCCCAAGTTCCAATTTTAATTTGTGAAATTTTTGATGTTTGGGGAATGGATTTCATGGGACCATTTCCAAGTTCTTTTGGTAATCTATATATATTGCTTGCGGTGGATTATGTTTCTAAGTGGGTAGAAGCAAAAGCTACCGGACTAACGATTCGAAAGTTGTTGTGAGTTTTCTCGGGTCTAACATATTCAGCGAGTTTGGCATTCCAAGAGCGTGTGATTAGTGATCGGGGACTCATTTCTGCAATCGAAGCGTGAAAGCATTGATGCTCAAGTATGGTGTACACCATAGAGTGGCAACTACATATCATCCGCATAAGCGAATGGGCGGTGAAATTTCAACGAGAGAAATCAAGGGAATTTTGGAAAAGATGATAAATCAAATCGGAAGGATTGGAGTTCGAGATTGGATGATGCTTGTGGGCCTATCGTGCAGCATATAAAACACCATTGGTATGTCGCCATATCGATTGGTGTTTGGAAAATGTGCTATCTCTTCCGGTTGCGATCGAACATAGGGCTTACTGGGCGTGAAAGAGTGCAATATGGATTTTTAAAGCTGGCTGGTCTTGAAAGGAAGTTGCAACTACTGGGGAATTAGATGAGTTGCGATTGGAGGCCTATGATAGTGCGTGGTTTTACAAGCGAACTAAGAAGCTTCATGACAGGTTGATTCGTCGGAAGAAGTTTTCAGTGGGACAAAAAGTATTCTTTGTTTAACTCACGATTAAAATTGATGCCGGGCAAATTGAGGTCTCGATGGACAGGTCCATATGTGATTGTGAGTGTTTTGTCGATGGAGTTTTTGAAGTTGAGCTGCATACTCAGATTTTCAAGGTCAGCGGGACTCGATTGAAATCTTATTATGAGAATTTTGATGTGTCGGAAACCATTGAAGAAATCACTTTGGCCTACCCCATTTATGAGTAATATTGAGGGTAGGCATTGGGTCTAGCTACAGAGCGGTAAATAGCGGCGCTCATTGAGGAGAGCAACCCAATGTTTTCATTTTATTTATTTTCTTTATTTCTATTTTTATTTTATTTTATTGTATTTTAATTTTTAGATTTTCTTAGTTTTAATTAGTTTGTTTTTTTAGATTTAATGTGCTTTAAGTTTGGTTGTGGCGGGTTGTGAGTACATGCAGGAGGAAAAGTGCAGAGTGGTTTTGTGGAGATGCGAGAGCAACCATTTTCTTCGGGGACATGCGGCAAAACTACAAGGGGTTAAGTGTGCAGTGCTTAAAGAGGCAAATGGCGGATGAATAGTGGAGAGCCGTTCACATAAAAGCGGCTATTCAATTTGGGGCTTTTAGCCCTAACCTCTTTCTTCTCATCAAGCAAATTTCTTCATCTCCCAAAATCTTCACCACCATTGTTGCTCCCTTGTCCATGGCTCCAAAGCGAGTTGCTCCACATACTTCCTCGGCGTCGATCGGGTCGGTTGCTCGCGATTATGCCGCGTCAGTGGGCGTATCGCATCGTCGAGCAGGTTGAAATTTCAACCACTTCTTCTTCGGGCGACTCCAGCAACCTCGTAGGAATCCTATCTTGTGGCCAACTTCTTGAACCGGAATTCCTCCCCATCGGTCCGGTATCTCGCTCGGCCGGTCCCTCGCATCAACAAGCAACCACAAGCGTGCCTCTCCAACTTCACTGTTGAGGAACCAGAGCACCGACCTCATTGGTCGATTCGCCCACGACAGAGCATCGAGGGAAACAATGACTACGCCAATGTCATTGTTTCCCCATTCTCTGAAAGAAAGAAACCACAGGTTCTAAAGGGAAGGTTGTGCTAGATAAAGTAATTCATCGAGGTAGTTGCTTAACCTTCCAAGCTGATCCATCAAGCGCGAACAGACATTTTGGCTCGCCAGAATTATTGCGAGTAAGTGCTTTCATCTTCCAACTTTAAATGCTTTGAATTTGTGCGGCGAAATTGCAAACTTATGCGTAATATAGGTTGGGAAAATTTTTGGGTATTGGTTCCCGCTTTTGATGAATTAACTAGGGAATTACGCACCTTTGTTTTTAAGGCGATGAGACTTTTTTCGTCTGGCAGAACTGATTAGATTCCGGTTAATGGGAAAGGTTTTTAATATGTCTTTGAATTCATTTAATGATGCTGCGTTTTTTATGCGGACCGGTTCCCGTGAGAGAGAGGACATGTCATTTTGTGAATATTGCGAACCCTTTAATTCGGCGTAATTTGGTTTGGCATACTATTTCGAATGACGAGGGAGTACAATCCCGATCGTTCGAAAAGTATCTATTAAGGACCATGCTTTGCAAGTAATACAAAAAAATTGGCATCTGTTTTTAAATTAAAAGACGGTTCTAATATTTACCAAATAGGAATTATTTTTTCATGTGGTGTATGATGAATAGGAAAAAAGTGAATTTGGGTTATTGGCTATGAGCCAATTTGTTTTGTGTTGAAAAAGAAAAGCCGTCCATTAAGTCTTGGCTCAGTAATTACTCTTTTAGCAGTGAATTTGGGTGTGTTAAATTTACAACAGCATGATTTGAACGTTGCTTGTGAGTGTGAACCATTAGACATTAAATGCTTATATAGAATGGGTTTGTTGAAGTTTGTGGATAAATGCGCCCCCCTTGGCCAGGTGCATCTGCACCCGAGCAACTATGCTTCCTGCAGGTAA